>JACCIE010000035.1:735186-1470372 GCA_018906755.1 Sycophaga agraensis
CTTTTAAATGTGTGAATTAGTATGTAAGATTTTGTATTATTAGTTTTAAGTCTCCTACCAAATATTGTCAACAAGTTAGTTAAGTTCTTTTTTTTTGTAATTCTAGATGTATCTACGTTCATTTGATGTACGAGCGATCACGCAAATAGTGCGGCTCAAATGTATTAATTCAATTCAAGTTTTTTTTGTTGTGGTCGAGACCGTCGCATTTCGGTACCTCATCCGTCTTGGGTGGGCGAATTTGTGACGTGAGCGTAAGTCACAAGCCAGCCGGTCGTAAGGCCGTGAAACGTTTGCGTGTCGCGATACGAGAAGTTCGATAGTCGAGAGCGCCGCGCGATATGTCACGTAACTCCTGTCGGGAGGGCCGCGCGCGAAGATTCCGCCGAACAGTATTTGTTGTAGGTCCGTCAGTCTGAACAGACACTTTTACGTTCCAAGTTCGTCGGTAAGAAATAAGGGCATTAGTTCTGGGTCCGTCAGTGAGAACACACATAGCACAATTTGTTCGGGGTCCGTCAGCTGATAAGATTTGAGTCGTTCGCGGTCCAGCCATCGAAACGCCAGCTTCGACAGCCATCCGTCGAGAAAGCCAACCGTTCGTTCACAATCTACCAGGCCATACCAGGGTATCGCCTTGCCAGGCTTCAGGTTGATTTTAGTAAAGTACTTGCGTTTATTTTCTCTCTCTCTCTCTCGATTGCTTTCAACGTCGCGCGCCTATATTATAATTCAATAAACGTCTGTTTATTACTTATTATTTGCATGTTGCCTTCTTGTAACGTCGCGAAATATTCTATAAGCATCTCAACGGGACCTCCTCGTGAGTGTGTCTCCTCCTTCGCGAGCACAGCCAGTGCGTGTTTGGTCTAGTGCGACACGCATTGTGCACTTCGTGTAGATGAGGGTGCAAAAGTACTTGGCACCCAAGTGGTATAAACCACTATCCAGGCGCGCAGCCTGGAATAAATTCCTCTAGGTAATTGCACGCATCGTACATCTGACATTTTCGACGCCGAATCACGTTTAATAAATAATCTGTGCGTCGCAATACTAAATATGCTTGACAGTTGTCATAGTAATAAAACAAAAAAAATTAAGTCTCGTTCATAACAACTGTTTCTTATACATCGAGACATTTGTATCTTGACGCTCGTTTCATACTGGTATACCTGGCATATCCAGTATTTCTGCCTCACTATCATTCCATCCTTATTTTAAACAAAACTATGGAGCGTCCGGCATAGCTAATTTGCTCTACTCTAATAGCTCTACTTTAGCTCATCTTGGAGCGATATCCATTAATGCCACTTCCAACTTAAATGTAACTTTCGTCTAATAATATTGGTTTTATGACAGAGCGATGCCTATTCGTAGGCCACGGGGTCTCACAAATCATTCCAAGTACCTACTTTATGGGCATTCCGATTTTCGAAAATAAATTTACTAGCTATTTGATTTAACTAATTTAATAAGTTGTAATTACAGGAAAAATATTCGGTGTGTAGTATGGCTGAATATACTGTGCCGTTTATTTTCAATCATGGACAGGATTTCTGGGTCGCTGGTCTCGGATTGTCGATACGTGCATTAGTAAAAATTGAATATTACAGAACATTTCATTAGTGGAACTACATTTTCGATAACGAGCTCGCGAGAAGAATCTAAGATGTTATTTAAAATTAGATATTCCGTGAACTCATTAAGGAACTGCGTACTTTGTAGACCAAACATCTCATTCTGTCTAATGTAATTGATCTGTTGTAACTTTTTGTATCTTTTAATAATTTTGATCGAGTGTAACATTATTAAATTTAACATGTTACCCTCTTTATGCCCTCAAAGGAAGCGCACTGCATTTTGGAATATGCTGTATATGAAATCTGAATCCGAAAATCTACAATCATTTGCAAAGTCAAAACAGTTATAATTTAAGTCACAATAGCTATTATTATTTCTACTTAAACTTTTTCATATTTGTATTAAACTTTTTAACAGATAATTATTCTATATGTTTCAGGGGTTCAGAAATAATCAACTTATGGAATGGAATTCCACAAAATGTTGAATTTGAATTTCTAATTTTTGAACAGCCTGACTCATATTTAGGAGCTGAAGTTATTTTGGATCTTCATAAATTAGATATTATCAGAATTCGAAGAATCGTTGCCGACAATGAACCCTTATGTGTCACTAGTAAGGTAACAACATTTCCTAGTTTAAAAGTTTTGAATAGAGATAATTCGCAATCATTTTTAAAAATTCAAAAAACTACAAGAGAAGGCATTAGAGATTCAATCTTACAATTTCTAAAATCAAAAGGATTAAAAATAGATATTCAAAGAAACACTGACGCACCTGATAACCATGTTCGTAAAGAGATTTCAAAACACAATATCGAAAAGAAATATAATAATTTTTCAGATCATGTTTACCAAATAGACTTAGAAAATACCCTTCATTATTCGTTGAATAATGAAATTTCACTTTCTATAAATATTTTTGGAAAAAAGTTGGAAGCATTAAAAATGTATTTACAAATTCTTTCTAATTATTTTCCTGTAAACTTGTCAAAAGGTGAAATATACTTGCAAGTTTTGACAAAAGTGGTGGAAAGCAGAAGTAATATAACAGGTAATAATTTTAAAGAACAAGCAAGCATTATAAAAAATCTACTAATGCGGGAGACTTCAGGACAAAGAACTTGGATTGGTTGCAAAGGTAGCTCGCTACATTTTAGAGGCTATCCATGTGGTGTATGGACTATGTTTCATGTTTTGACTGTAATAGAAGCAAATGAGTTTAAAAGTAGTGCAAAAAATAAAAAATCTATTTCAGTATTAACGGCAATGCATGAGTATATAAAATACTTTTTCGGATGTTCAGAATGCTCAGGACATTTTCAAGAAATGGCTAAAAAAAGAAAAATATTTGAGGTTAATCGAGGAGATGAAAGTATTTTGTGGCTGTGGAGAGCTCATAATGAAGTTAATCAAAGATTATCTGGTGACGATACAGAAGACCCAGTACACAAGAAAATACAGTATCCAGCTTCTGAAAATTGTCTAAATTGTAGGCTGATAGATGGCACGTGGGATGAGAATGAAGTTTTAAAATATTTAAAAATAAAATACAGTAAATTAATGATAAGTTTACAAGGTGTTTCTAATACAAAAAATCAACTTGAAATAGATGCTAGTGCATCGATTACAAGTGCAAATCGACAAAGACTTGATTGGGGCTTACCATTAGATGATATAAGTATTTGTGTGATTTTATATGCGATGTCAGCAGCTTTATTGACAATGGTGTGTCTGAAGTTTGCTTGTAAAAGGAATTATAGGAAAATAGTGTCATTTCAATACTTTTGATGCAATGCTCATAAACAATAGATATTGAATGTGTTAATAATATTTTGTACATAAATTACGAAAGCTTTCCATTTTAAACAAAAATATATAACTATTAATATATGAAATGATTGAAGAATAAATTTCTTGCATAATTGTATTATATTTTCATTCCAAATATAAACTTTTTTTTACCATACAAGCTTAATAAATAAATGTATATATTATACGTTATATTATGTTAAATTAATGTCATAATTTAAAATTAGACTAATTTTTCATAAATTTTTAGTATTAGACATTAGAATCTGCGGTAACATTACAGTTAAAATATTACAACTACGGGAAATATCGACGTATACATTGTTAACATATCTGATAGTTAATGTTTGTACCCAGAATTGTATTCCTTTTTAGTTTTTTTACTAGTTAACACACACACACACACACACACACACACACACACACACACACACACACACACACACACACACACACACACACTTAACCACAGTAGACGAACTTAAGTCATTTTTCCACTTTAACTAAACTTAAGTTGTTTCCACAGAGATTTCGTGAAAACCATGAGTATAATAGTCTACGACAGAATTTTTTCGTAGAGGAAAAATTATTACGATATACGAGGTGTGTTCAAAAAATAACGAGAATTTTTGTTTTATGAAAAAAATATTTATTTATTCATGAATATCTATTTTATCCCCTTCAAAGTAATCCCCATCGGATATGATACACTTCTGCCAACGCTTTTTCCAATCCTCGAAACACTTTTGAAACTCGATTTTTGTAATAGCTTTTAGCTCTTTTAGCGATTCGCTTTTCATGTCATCTATGCTTGCAAAACGACGGCCTTTTAAGAGCCATATCTGGCGAATATGGAGGCTGAGGCATAGTTACAGTTTTGTTTTTGACCAAAAATTCACGAACAAGCAATGAAGTGTGAGCAAGTGCATTATCGTGGCGCAAAAGCCATGAATTGTTTTGCCACAAATCCGGGCGTTTTTTTCGGATTGCTTCTCGCAAACGGCGTTGAACTTGTAGGTAGTACTCCTTATTGATTGTTTGACCTTGTGGCAAGAATTTATGATGCACTATGCCATTAAATTATCACGTTTTCATCGGTTGTTGATGTGCTTGGGCGTCCGGGTCGTTCGTCATCTTCAACATTTTCGCGGCTATCTTGGAAACACTTATACCACTCGTAAATCCTTGCTTTACTCATAGCAGACTCACCATATGCCTTTGTTAACATTTTACAAACTTCACTACACTTTATTTCATTTTTTACGTAAAATTGAATACATTCTTTGATCCATTTTTTTCACAAACGAAAATCGCCGAGCTCGAAAAAACACGTCTACGTTAGCAGCTGCCACTTAAAAAGTAAGCAATGAATATTGCTGAAAATTTTATCATACTTCAGGGGCATGTGTACCAATATAATAAAAAAAATTTTTATACAGGCGGACTCTCCAAACCCGCGAAATTTAAAAATTCTCGTTACTTTTTGAACAGACCTCGTATGTGTAGATTTCAAACAATGGAAATTTATACACCTGTTTTCAATTCGAACAGTAATACTTTCAATGCACATTTAGATAATTAATGATAAATAATCTGACTCAGTGTGCCATTTCTAGATAAGACTTTTGTCCAACTAAGGCACTCACAAAACCAAGTCTTATAATATTGTAAGAAAAAGAAACATTGATTTTTTCACCAAGATTTATTGAATTAAAAGCGAAAGACTCAATATGAAAAAAGTATACAAGTTTCAAAAAGAATGGAGGAGATTTTCTATTTAACAATTTCACGGATATAGTTTATGCTCAAGTCGACACGGCACGTGCTACAACTATCGTAATAAATTTAGAATAGAAGTAGACCCAAAGCGAAACGTTAGTGACACTGAGTAAAGTTGACAGTTAAAACTAATGGTTTATCTGGTTTACTACTAATTGCTCTTTTTAAGACAGATAAATTTATGTCGTTATACACCTGAGCACTGCAAGGAGAATTTTTTACTGCCATACATTCAAGAAGTCTAACTGGTGAAATAGTATAAAATGTCTTACTAAAGTCAAAAACTAACAATAATGTAATCTGCTTTTTGTTAATTTCTGTATATGGGGTTTTAGCAAGGCCGTTTCTGTTAAATTAAATTGTCGCTAGTCAGTTTTGTAAAGGTCTAAAAAGTTATGTGACAAGATGTTTCATATATATTCTTTAAATAATTCTCTCATGAACCATTGAAATAATGCTCAAGGATTGTCGGTATGAGGGATGATAACATTATATGGGTTAAAAAATAACAGTTTATTTTTTAAAATCCAGCGGTTTTGCTATTCTGACATAATCTCCCTATGCATGAAAAGTTTTTATTGCGGCATTCGGTGTTGTCAATATTAGGCACATGATTTCTTCCAACATGGATAGCAATTGGGCTTGAAAGTTAGTAGTTAACGTAGTAAAATCTATTTTTTTCGTAAAATTTGAGTTTCTTATTGAATATAGTTGCAGGCTGGTGATATAACGATTATAACAATCAAAACAATTTTGATATTATTTTTATAGTACGATTTTTACTATTAGACTCTTAGAGTGTAATGATGTGGATATGTTTTATCCACTGAATTTATCGACAATAAAGTTCCTCTTTGTTACGATTGATTGTTGCCAAACATCTCTCAGAATCATCAATCGATGCTTTTGATCGATTGCATGTGCGATAATTAATTTGCGCATTGCTTTCATATGCTTAAATATTCATGTACGATATATCCAATAAAATTTTTTTAATATCTTTAGAGTCTCAGTTAGTTTCCATCAACTTAACTTTATGATCATTTAAAATGATTTTATGAACTTTTATGTTTTTGTCAGTAGGTATCGTCTTTTAAACGTCCACAATGCAAATTGTGCCACAATCAAGTCAAGCCTTAGCTTCAATGGTATTTTTTGACAAAAACAATATTTCTTTAACATGCGAAATTCTTTTTTGTCCATTTTTTCATAATAAAAGAAGTTAATATACTTATAATACTATATGTCATCAATTATTGACCAACTGTAAAATGTATACACGTAGTATTTGTAGATGGTACTACCTAAAAATCATAAGAAGTTAATTATAGTAATGGAATGTATGTGTCTACGAACTTTTGAGCCCATTTGTTATTTTGCATTTGATTGCTTGACCTTGTATAAATTTTTCACACGTATGTTCCAAAACCAGAGTCCCATGTGTGATACCTGATTTAATGATGGCATTATATAACCTTTTCTAGATCTAGTTATAGATACATAGCTAGTTAGATATCGAAAATCCAACTGCAAGTTAAAAGCATGTGTTTTCTCAAATTGAGTCTGTGTTCATTCACTATTCCCAGGATCATGATACCTATATTCTTATCTTTCAGATGACCTGAATCTGAAAGTTTAAGTTACTCTTGTTGTAAACTAGGACAGTTTGGGTGAGGATAAGATGTTTACTTGAATTCAAAAGGCGATGAGATTTTGTTTAATTGTAATTTATTATATATATATATATATAAAAGTTGACGTGTAGAAGTACAAAGTAATTAGGAGCGTGTTGCTCGATCGGAGTTCGCAAGAACAATGAATCCTTTTGTCGTATGCGATAGCTCGCGGTTTTTCTCGCGCGCCGGGCCCTTTGTCCTCGAGCTCACGTAACACTCGAAAAGCCGCGCTTCGGGAAACTCCGCCGAGTCGCGCCCCCCACTCACGCGCCTTTCCCGCTCATCGGGAAAGCAGAGAAATGGAGCGCGGCAACCTAGTCGAACGGAGGTTCCCCGCCATCGCACTGCGCCGACTAGGGGGAAGGCAGGGAGAGAGCCGCGCACCTGTTTGTACCATCGATCGCCGCATGGTCCCGTCGAGTCGTTCCGAACTCCACTCGGACGAGCCGCATACTTGCCCCTTTGCCCCTGAGCCAAAAACGGTCTAAAGGTGCTACACAGCAACCTCTTACATGCAGGATTGCACTCTCAGAGCCAAGCCCTGCATAATCTGGGTACAGCCTCGATCGGCTAACGCGGCAGCGGCAAAGTTACGCCGGGACTCAGGGGAACCGCGCCCCTGCCCATGAAGCGATTTAAATGCGTTTTTCACTCCCACGCTCTCTCTGTCTCTCTGCCAAATCGTCGCGCGATATAATTTGTGTGCACTAAGTGCGTACCTCGCCGTTGCTCGGTTACACTTGTTGTCCAAATTATTGTACATTTATACATTATATATACATCCACTGCTTGAAAAGTTTTTAACATTACTGATCATGAATTAGGAGTCAAATTTGATTTTGAAATTCACAATGACTTTCATATGATAAATAAATACCAATTCGAGGAACCTTGTTCGAAGTTATAGATTTTTTCAATTATAATTATTAACACCATATTTCGTATATCACTTATAACGAAAGTAATAATGTTGTAACGAAAGGCGTAATGTAGTTAAGTTCGTTAAACTATTCAAATTCAAAATTTTTTAAATTTTCACTATTTTGTCAACAATAAAATGTTGAATCGTTAGATAGGTATGAGCAACTATAAAATATAATTTTTGTATACTAAGTAACATTACACACCAATTATTAGGTGACTTAAATTGAGATAGTAAAAAATTTGTTTCTCAATCCATTATGAATTACATTTTGATGTTACAAGATCCTTTGCTTTCCTTATAATTAGCTAGAAACAAGCACTCAAAACATGATCGTAACTTAAAGAGAATAGTGAATTTTATAATAAAAATTCTGTTTAAATCATAATATTTTATATTTTATTTAATCTTAAATATCAACATTATTTAATTTTATACAACGTTCGTCATTTTATTCAGCTATATTTTAGTAATATATGAAAATTAAACTAAAGTTATGTACATCTTGCTTTTTCATTTAACTATAATTACCAAAAATAATTATATAACAATAAATTTTTTATTTTTATATACTACATTTTACCACTTAAGTAACTAAATTTGAATTACTAAAAAAGTTTATTAAAATACTGCACATAAGTTTCGCATCTCTCATTTTTGGTAAAGGCAGTAGTATTGTGTAGTTTAAGATTTCTTTGTTCAAAAAATTTATAAACTGTATAATACAAGATGGGATCATTGGCATCTTTTGCAATTCCTAGAAATTTTCTGGCGCAGATTTCATCCGATTTTCCAACGCTACGTATGTATCGTAACACAGGTAGAATGTGACCTTTTGATAGCAGTACCTCTATTATTTCTTCGTGTGCATTACCTAGTCTTTTGAGCATATCAAGAGCAAGTTGATGAGCAGCTGGATAAAGATTTTCAAGAGACAAAAGCAAGCATGCCAAGTTCTTAGAATCTGAGACAATATGATATTGCAAAAGTTGATGTAATTGATAATAGGCTTCTTTTTGAACTAGTGTTGTTATTATAAGTTCATGCAGGTAGTGTTGTACTGGTATCGCATATTCTGATAGTGATCTAAATTATTTTAGAAAAATAATTATTTTTTTAATATTATATTTATATTTTATAGTGTTACGTGACTAAAGAGACAACTTTAACTTATTCAAGTAAGGTACTTTTATAGGTTAAGGTAATTCTTAAGAAACTTTCAAACACTTAAATTCAAGAGATTCAAAGTATTTTACAATTAATTTTTCAGCTAACTAAAAACTTATCTGAAGGCGAGAGTGGATAAAGTTAGATGTTTTATTTTTAATTATACGCTCTACAGGTAGTTAACTAACAAATAGGATGTATATGGGTGAATATTTATGAGAAAGATCGCAGGGAACAATGGCTGGACGATGAGGTAGATACCGCGGATACTCTTGTTCGCGAAAAGCTTTAGTATAATGAATAAGACATGGTCCAGTGCAAGAAATTACATTAAATAGCATAACCGGAATTAAAGTAGCATTGGCCCATCAGATTTTTACTGACAAGTATTCACGGATTGCATTTTTGAAAGTTACTTTAAGAATCACCTTGATCTAGCAAAATATTTTACTTGAATAATTATATAGTTTAATTATTTTTGCTAAAACTTTAAACGACACTATGATTTTTGTATTTATGAATAAAAATCTTAAATATTTAAGATTTAGAATTACCGGATGTATTCGAGTAGTACCCAAATAATCATTTTTGAATCGATTGTACCTTCAGGAATTTTAGAAAGAATATGACTATAAATATCACTTTGGTCAACCAAAGTTTTTAAATTTATGTTCTCAGATACTGAATTGATAGTTTTTACGTTATTCTGTAGAGGGGTTCCCATAACACTTTGTATTTCATTTTCCAAATGACTTCTGTAAACTGCATTTAACTTTTGAAAAATAGTAGGTATATCCTTTAACGTTGCAGGCATTAGTAATACAATGTCTTTAATAACTTGAATCAAAATCTGTTTGGAATTCTGCCTTTGCATTAAAAATTCAACAAGCAGAACTTTATCATTAATAATGTTTTTTAAAGCATGAAGCTTCAATTCCACGAACCTACGAAATAATGAGTTATTATTAAAATGAATAATATCTTAAGCTGAAACGATTTAAGCCTGGCAATATAGTTATACAATTTTTAATACTAATATAATAATTTTTATTTTACCATAAGAAACCTAATTTAGCATCAATGATAATATTGGGTTGAAACACTACCCAATTAGGTGAATCTGATTTTATATTTAGGATGTAATATTATTTAATACTATTCCCAGTAAAACATTATAAAAAGTTATTTTTAAAAGGATACACAATTGACAGGGTTCGTTGATATATTCCGATATATTCGGACCAGGAATCCTTAAACTACATGGTTTGATTGATTTTAATGGGACAAGGCTTGTATGATGTGTTACTGTGCCATCACTTACTCCAGGTAACATTACATCAAATACCATAGAAGTCTAAAAAGAAAGTTTACAATAATTAATGTTAAACTTATTAATACGTATGGTATTAAAATCCTGCGGTAGTAGTAGAGTGTTGGACTCTGGAATGGTTAAATGGAATAATTGTGGGTATTAATAATTGAGTTCTGAATTATGTCTTACAAGGATAGACATAAACATGGGTAGAAAATTCGTAATAATGATTAACGACAGTCATTCATTCAAGAATTTTCGGACCCGAAATAGATTTTACTGAAAAGTTACTTTACGCATAAAATGGAATTTTGACCATATGAATTAGTCATTAATCAGCCTAATTGTATATAATGGGTCTATAAATGTTGACAATTTAAAATTGCAATTAGACAAAGGATCTCTTAATAAATGACAATTCATGTTTAAGTTACGTATTTTTACTTATATCGATTTAGATTTTTTAACTACGCTTGCTTGATAATAATTATTCATGAATGTAAAAATGATGAAATTCTATATTATAGAAATACAAACATATGTACTTTCCAATTGTACTTATTTTAATAAAAAATTTAAATATAATTTTAATATGGTTTTTTTAATTAATGTAATTAATTTTATTCAATATTAGAATATTAATTCTTACTTTAGAAGCTTGATGATGAACAATTATGAGATTGTCTACAACGTTAATAGCAAATCGACCATTAACATCAAGCTTTAATATATGACTCTTCTTAATAGATATCATTCTGAAAATAATGAATAAATATATTATTTAATTACAGTGATTAACAATAATAAAAATTTATGAATTATGTAATCACATTATGTACTGTACAAAGGAAAGAATTCGTTGATTATAATTGACATTCAAAATCAAAAGATTTTTATTAATTATAAATTTTATTTTTATTATCTTTTAATTATTTTTTTCTATGTAATACATGCATGCTAGAACTTGTTTTGTAAATTTTATTTTATTACTTAATTATTACGTCACCCCAAATGCAGATGAAGGAACGCCCATGCAGTTGCATTAATGATGTTTTGTTACAATCACATATTAATACGATATAAAAATTAATACTTTATGTATAATAAGAGTAATTTTGAGAATGAAATGAATTAGTAGCAATTGTAATTAAAGTTATACAAAAGCGAGTCTCCAATAATACAATGTCAGATATCGTGATAAAGCAATGTTCATACAATCGAATTAATTGAACATGTTTTCCATTGTACTAATTTTATGTATGGTTGAGCGACTGATATTGCTGCGGGAAAGAAACCTTTATTTGCATTTTGGCAGTGTGCCCCTGATAATATCAATTATAGAAACCAACATTTTAAGACCCTTTTCTTAGTATGATTGGATATTGTTGAAGCTAATAAGGGTAGCTATCTCTCTTTCTGCTTTTGAACAGGAGCTAAACTGTTCGAGTAGGTGCAGGGCTTAGTTATTATTTTCTAGGGACGAACAATGAGAATAAGACTTTAATGCTCGGGATTTACTTGGCCCTACTCCTTCAGCAATAATAATAATAATAATAATAATAATAATAATTCGACAGCTACTAAATTCTGAAAACATTCAATTATTTTATCTAAAACAATCATTACAATATTTTAATGAAATTTTAATATAGTTCAGTGCAGATCTTGTATGTTTACAAAATAAAGATCTACTTCTTTCGTTAAAAAGATATTATTATATATAACT
Source organism: Sycophaga agraensis (assembly GCA_018906755.1). Classification (NCBI taxonomy): domain Eukaryota; kingdom Metazoa; phylum Arthropoda; class Insecta; order Hymenoptera; family Pteromalidae; genus Sycophaga; species Sycophaga agraensis. The sequence continues at coordinate 747,161 of JACCIE010000035.1, forward strand.
TACTTATGAACCGTATATACATAAACAAATGCAGGTCCGATTGAACGAGTATTGTCACCTATCTGATGACGAAGAACTATGATAGAAGGATTTCCATATAAAACAGCCAAAGCTACATCTCTTTCGGAAATAGCAAGTTTCCCTGCTTTTGTTGAATTTGGCTCCACTACGACCAAATTAGTATTTTAAATAATGTTTTATTAAGATTTGAAGAATATGCAGAAGTTACATTTATCCTAAAGATTTAATAATATATTAAAACAAATTGATTAATCGTTATTTTAAATAACAATTTTATATTTCGCTTCTAATATTTATTCTGATAGTATTGAACATTAAGTAAATATTTCCATGATTAATCCAGTGCAATGCAGAAAAACATAAATATAAATATTTAAGATAACCTACAGTTATTTTTAATTAGCAAATTTTATTTGAATAGTATTACTTTCGAATTTAGTTATTTTATGTAAATTTCCAGCTGTTATATATAAAGCTTGCATTTGGTTCCCACGGATTCCTGTAGATAGAAGCACCAAATAACTTTGAGGACAGAAAATAAACCAATTGACAGTCAGATTTAAAGACTTTAATGGCTTTAGATACTTTTTTTCTGGCAATACCTGTAAAGATTAAATATAGTTTATGATTTACAATTTTTATGTATAGACTATATGTGATTATTTTTTATTTTTTAACGGTATTTAAGAATATTGATGAATTAATGACTTTTTATAGTTTTGAAGCCCTAAAAGACGTTTAAAACAATAACTTAACCAAAAGTCCACTTGAGTATGAGAATAGAGTTAGGCTGGGCATGGGCGATACGCTGAGAAAAATTTTAGTCTCTTCGAAATTGGTAGAATTTTCGCCGATAATGAATTAATTTATTCAAATAGTGATAGTTTTATTACAGTATATTTTCAGTTGTCGTGCAATAAAATTTTAGTTTGGATTCATTGCCCTGGTAGAAGTTTTACCGTCTATTCTCGTAAAGGTACCAGATTGTGCCATATTTGAATGGTAAGCTGATAAGAATTATATAATAACCTCCAAAAACAAGAGCAATTTGCTTATTTTGAGTGAGAAAACGGACTTAAAAATTTGCAAATACTGCACTTCGTGAATCGAATATTTTATAGATTATTTTTAAAGCAGACGGATTTTTGCTTTTCAAATACAGTTCCACAATTATTATACACGATTATTGTAACTAATATTTACTTCTATCTGATCATCTTATCTTTTATTAACTCCTTTAGTTTATATCAGTTAGGGTTATTAGTTGAGATTCCGAATAAATTCAAACAGATTATGTCGCCAGCTAATTGAATTTACCAGTAAATTTTCGAACAAAATTCAGTCAGCAATAGAATTTAGTTGTTTTCTTCGCACTATTTTTGTGTGTACAATACTCTAAAGATGCTTGGTGGATCATCATATAATTTCCTTGAGACATTTATTGGGTTAGATAAAAATAGAAAGGTGAAAAGAATATATTGTACATTTGCAAACGTACAATATTATCAGTACCTAGTAGATTTTTTCAATTTAAAAACGTTTAATTACAATTACAGTTATAATTTAATCTCATTGCTCAAGTTAATTGTGCATGCAATTTATTCTTTTACTCTGGTAAAAAAGTATACGCTTATTTTGTGTGATTGTGATGTGATCTTCTAGTATGTAAATATCAATTTTCATCTTTTAAGGTAATGAATGATGCGTTGAACATACACTTTGCGCAGGTTCTCTTGTCTATCTTCTTTTATGAGATTAGAATTGATACTATGCTAAGCTTTATCGAGAACGATAGTTGTTGAATAAAGAAATTATTATATACATGTTATTCTATCGGTTTCAGATGAGCATGGTTATCCACATAGGGTCGTTATCAAGATTCAAAAGTTATTAGATGTTTTTTATTGATTTTTAAATTATAATTGATGGGATGGGCCGATCTTGATTCTCTACATTGTTTTGCGGTACCCGAAGTTACGTACGAGGACCTGTTATTATCGTATTAAGACCTGTTCTCTCTATAACGACCTTGATCTCGTCTTCCACATTTTGTTCAATATAGTTGATTCAAATTGATTGTTTGTTGTCGGTAGCGATCAGTATTAACTGTTAGCCAGGTTTTAACAACTCGTAATACACCGCACCATTCTGGTCCCATTACACAAATGGTTTCAGCCTTCTTGCCGAAACGATCTGATTTTGCAGACAATGTTGAAGATTGTCTCGGATTAACCCATGATTATTTCTGTTTAGGATTCTTGAAATAGAGATCAATTTTTTATCATAACAATTCGATGCAAATTGAATTTCTTTTGTGTCTTTAAAGCAAAATTTCAAAAGTGTTTTTTCGGTTTTCCATCTACTTTTCATTCAATTCATGTGGCATTCATTTTCCACACTTTTCGATCTTTCTCATAGCTTTCAAACGGACAGAGTTTGATTGTTGTACAATATTTAATATTTCGTCCATTTGCTTTCGACCAATATCGTTTGCAATTCGGTGTCTTCAAACTTTTTGGTGGCCTTCAACGTTCTTCATTCCTCACATCAAAATTATTATTTCTTAAGCGTTGAAACCATCTTTGCATGTTACTTCTAACAGAGCATTATCACCATATGCCTCGAAAAGCATTCGATGCGACTCTAACGTACTTTTCAAATGAAACCAAATGGTTGTTTGATCAATGACTTGATGTAAACCAAATATGCTTGACAGTTGTCATAGCAATCAAATAAAAAAAAAGGTTCGTTCACAATAAATGTTTTATATCGAGACATTTGTATCTTGACGCACACTTCATACCGGTGTACTTGGTAGATGCGTACTCGGAAACGCAACAATTGCCAAATTCATGCATATGCTATGTGATCATGGTCCTAAATGTGATGGTCGCACGACTTCTTCAAAGTAACAATATTTTACATATTTATACATAAATAGGTAATCATTTTATGTATTACAGGTTAATTCCATGGTTCTATTCAGTCAGTTAGATTTTTTAGCATGTGTTATAGTTCTTAGACGATTGAATATTGTAATATAGATTTTTTATGTGTTATTTTTTGTATGTCAAAGTAAACAGTTACTTTATTGTTATATAAAGGTAGTATATAATTGCTGATAAAAATTGCATAGTAACTGTTTCACTGCCTTGCATCTTGAATTGCATCCAATGCTAAATATTACATTTATTCTATTTTTTATTTAATTTAAAATACTATAAAAATTATGAGAAATTATAGCAAATACTTTTTTTGTATTTATTTACTAGTAGCATTACAAAAAAAACAAATCTTTTAATATCATTTTAACATCAATTACTAATATTTATAATAAATTTCATTTTAGAAAATAAAAATAAATTTCAATATAAATTATTCTGAGATTATCGTTAAGTCTTGTATCATTTTGATTAAAGTGGAAACAGTCAATTTTTCTTTTATTAATAAAAATGGTTATGATTTCACTATAAGATTGTTTTTGCTTTATGCTAAAAGTATGTTTATACTTAATTGTTCACATTAGTTAATAATTAATAATTAATAAAATAATAATACAAGTTTTAATATCCAGTAGTCAGAGAAATACTATTAATGATTTATAATATTGTTTCAAATTCCATTTACCAATTTAATAGCTTTTGAATTTTTTTTTTAATCTACAACTCAACTTTGGATTGTATATAATAGATTATTAAAAACATTTTGTATAAGTTTTTTTAGTTATTTCTGGGGATCATTTAAATATATTAAGCAAGTATTAATAATTTGGAATATTTTAGGTATATATAAAGTATTAGAATTAAAAAATTTTTAATAATTGCTCTTCATCATTTCTTTAAATTTGAATAATAATGTCTTAATTTTAGAGTGATACATCTGCCTATGATACTTATTGCTGCTTTCAATTAAAGTGATATTAATATCACATTTATTAGCTATTTTAATTTAACATTATTAATGTATGCAATTCTTACTACTAATTATTTATACAGGAATTATAAAAATACTTACTTGAAAAAGTTCTACCCCATGGTCAGTAACAAAAAGAATTTCATTAGCATAGGTCCATACAAAACCAAGCATATTAGCATTTTTTCTACATGATTGAGAATATTCAGGACCATTTAAGGAAGATGAATTATAATTTAAGAAATCCACAGATGTAATTGTTCGCTGAATAGCAAGAATATTCATATCAGGTGAAAATTTAATTGATATAACTGGACCTTTGTCTTCCATTCGGAAATTTATATTATGTTCAACTCCTTTGACAAGTACACCAGTTACTCCTCCTGATCTAATGGCAAATACCTAAAAATATTTTTATGTGCAAACATTAAATATAGTACACTACATTTCTTATAAAATTACATACGTATTAAAATAAAGCTTACCTGTTGTTTGGAATCATCAAAAAAAACATCAGTAACATCATTTCCAGGCTCAAATTTTATAGGTTCTGAAGATAACTCAATGTAATAATCACTATTTTCATCCGTTTTAGTGTTAGTGTTTGTTTCTTTTGAAGTTAACATGTTGATTACTTTTTTTTACATAAATTTGTATTTAAATTAAAATGTACTAATTATATGAAAATTCATCATGAACATTGATTCATTCAATTGCTTTTCAACAATTATGCAAGCCATAATTTGTAAAATATACATCAACTTATATTTATATTGAATCCTAACATCTGATATCTAATAACATTAACGAATAAAACATACAAAGGCATAAAGCAGTAAATCAATGTCACCAGGGAATCCGAAATACACGAATATGCATACAAATGTATATAAATGCTCAGTCCTATTCAGACCCACACTGGCCCCAACTCCCAAGTCCCAACTCCCAAACACTCCCAAATGGTCCCAAACTCCCAACTTTGTCCCATTCAGCTTACTTCTGCAAAGAATATATAGACATACAGTACGATGCGATTTTTCCAAGATTTTTCGCGACTGCGCAGAACGACTCTCCTGGCGATCAGCGCTAATTCATCGACTTCTCGCGCGCAGTTTAAATAATTTAAAGCAGCAACGGCAAGACGGGCTGGCGTGGCGAGTTGGTGCGGCGAGGACAGAAAATTACGCGAACTGTTATATTATGCCAGTAATTTTGTATTGTTATTAAGAAAGTAAATATTAATGCTTTAAAGGGAAAAATATGTAAATAAATCAAAAATACATAAGTCAAAATATTTTCGGTAAAATTTTAATTCAACTTTATTTTCAATTTATCGTTATTTAATGAAACTTAAACTTAAAAAATTCACCTTAACTTTCCTTAAATGTTTGACAGGTAGAGAAAGAAGGTGAAAAGGTGAAGTGTATGAGGGTGAATGTTTCACCTCAGAGTTACTGACTGGACTCATCGGTAAGGCTATGTCTGTAACTGTCGGTAACCTTCATAACCCTTGCCTTAGACGCGCTGTCTATGAAAAGTTGCCTATGCAAACTATGCCTAAGCACTTGCAAGAAAGGTTGGGAATGGTCGGGAAACGCTTTGCGACTCGTGTGGGTGGTAGTGCAATTATAGCCACAGAGTGCTTCGCTACCAATGTTTAACTATTATTTAATTTATAATTAAATTATCTTAGAGTTATGAATTACCTAACTGATTAGAATAATTAAAATTTAAATTAATATGTATAATACGTTAATTATTTTGTTTGAAAAGAGATTTGAAGTTGTGATGACTGAAACTTGGAGGATTGAGAGTATCTATACATGTTATATGATTAAAATATATATCTGAATGAGAAAAACTACGTATATAATTTTAAAATTAATCATGTACGAGATAATTAGATATAATTTTTTACAGAATTAAAGAAAAATATGGTTTAAATTATAAATCCAAATCCTTTTTGAGAGATCGTGAGATCGGATTCACTTAAAGACATAATAAGAAGAATTTTTTCTGTTTTTTTAGAAGAAACTTATTCCTAAAATTTATTCATAACTTTTAATGTTCAAAATGATGTAAACTATATTAAGTAAACAAATTTTTAATGTAAACTAAAACACTTAAACGCCACTTAAACGCCATTTCTAAAACATATTGTAATCAGTAATGAAAAATTGATCGTGTATGATAATCCGTAGCATAAAAGATTGTGGGTGGGTAATGGTGAGAAACTTGATATTTGGGCGAAATGGATATAGAAAGTAATCAATCACCGCAAATTACTTTTAGTTCGCTGGATGATTGATTTTTGTAAGTATTGATCCTCTTTATGTAAGTATTGAACTGCTTTAATATCGTGCCAGAAAATTGAATCAAAATTAAATTAACTGGCATTCAATTACAGATATATAATGTGTTTTAATCATGACATCGTTCATCTTTTTTAAAGAATCGACAGAAGTTGACAGAATAATATTGCGAATATTTAATGCATCCCTCTATACACTTTTGACCAATTTTTGTGACATAACAATTATGTTGATTTCAAAAAAAGTTATTTACTGATAACATTACTGCAGGAGGAATCTAGGAATAATTTTGATTAATAAATGGAGCATATTTAATTTAAATAAACTAATTTTCGTATAATAAGAATCCAGCTGAATTTTATTAAAACTCCAGGAACTATTTCCAATACGAACCATTATTGAAGTTTTGTCTCGATTATTATACTAATTATATCTTTCGATTTGTAATTGTCGATCAGAAAACATACATTATGTAAGGTTTGAATAATATTTAAAAAATTGGCTATTAAACACTTCTTAAATGTGAAAAGTTATATAAGATTTTTCTTCAAATTGGCTAGTAAATAATTACATAATATCTTTTAAAAGACTTTTTTTCTAAAAGAGTTACAGAAACATCTCTATATACAATGACTACTACAACTTCACTCTTATAGCATTCGTTGCAAAAATTTTAAAAACTTTAACTGTGCGTCATATACATACTAATGATTACGATCTATTATAACATACCTTACTAATATACCATCCATACCAAACTTTTTTCAAAAGTTGTCTATTACTACGTTTATTTTCGCTAGGTGATCCTTCATCCCATAATATGGTTGACGATGTTTCAAGAGGACAATTTTCTATCTTCAGTCCAACAAACTCGAAATTTTAGCTGTTTATAATGGCGTACACGCACCATAAATAATCGGTTGTATTTACTAAAAGAATTTAACTTTAGTGAATTTAACTTAATAATATAAATAAAAAAATATAAACTAAACATATTTGCAAAAGCACAATTTGATTTAAAGATCACTTATAGAATATGTAAATAGTATTAAAGTTAAAAATAAATAATACAAATATCTTAACATTTTGTTTTACGTAGAATTTTTTGCAAACCGTTTGCTGAATTTTCTTCTATAGAAAGATTCAAAATATAGGTATACATAATTTTTAGATATCATATAAAGTTTAAAAAGTTGATATAACACAAAAAAATTAGATTAATTTTAAGCTAAATCTTAATTGAAAACTTTAAATATATGCAGTTCAAATTTTCAGAGAATAATTGACCAAACGCGTTTCAGAAGAACACCGGACAGAATACCTATATACGCGGAAAAAAACATGTATTGTCAGAAATACAATGAAGACTCGTATGATAATCGTTAAAAATAATGTATGATAATAAAAATCAATTTTTTTTATCTTTACTATTTTATTAGTTTTATCTTTTCACTTAATTTGTATGGTTATATATATTGTTCAACAGTTTATGACTTATTTTTTTATTTTAAATTTTTATAATGGTATGGAAAATTAATAAAATAATAATAAATTATTGTTTTTTAAGTATTCTATTATTTATTTATTTAAGTTTTCTACAATTGAGTAATTTTCTTTTATATCGTCTTCCCCCTCCAATCCACTTGTGAAAAGGTAAGCCAAGGCCAACTTTCTAAACTTTCTCCTATATATCCTAGCAAGACTCGATCAAACTTATGCGTTGATTTTCGTATAACGTTCTCAACATAAGTCCTGATATAAGTCCTACGCTATATACATAGTTATTTTATAAAGTATATTTAGCAGTTGATATAATCATCATGAAATTTACTTTGGTATGTTGACTTTATCGTTGCTAATAAAAAAGCTTTAAAAATAGTTTGAATTAAAAGTTCATTTGATTATAAAAAACCACTTTTATTTTTATAACATTAAGCTTTGTGCATCCATAAAATTTTTACACATGATAATTTCAGTGCTTCTCAATTACAATTCTTTTAATATTGAATATGAATGTACATCTAAGCAGCTCAACATTTGCACAACCACGAGCACCGAACTTCCAATACTTTGAAAGGTGAATACTTAGTAAATCAATATTTCTAGATTACAAAACTGCAATTCATTTTTCTATTTTATTTAGGCCGCAATATCGTTATCCGTATTATGACGAAAATGGAAAAGGTCGTTTACTCTACGGATATGGAGGACCACAGCTTTATCAATATAAAACATACAGCGCTCTTGAAGGTATACATTAAATTAGCAGTGACCTACCTGTACATATCGTGAAGCAATAATCGATTAATATTCGTTAGATTACCAAAAATGAACATGTAAAATAGTATCTGTTTATTTGAATAAATTGTTACATAATTTTAAATATTTTTGTGAAACATTGATTTTCATACTATAATTTTAGTAGGGACTATTTTTTTGTTAAGGTGCTTAAAAATAATTTTGTTCTAATATTTATCAAAATAACGCTGTTCTAATTTTTTAAACTTACTATTTTAATGTCATGAATAATGTATTAAATAAATACAATAATATTATAAAAAAGCCTATAATACGAAAAATACATGGAAGAGTTAGGTACTTTAACATCTAATTGTATGCATGTTATGAAATATAAAAAATGTTATATTTAGGCAATTAAAACTAGCTCTGATTCATAATTTCACTAATTATGAAATACAATATAATTTTCTTATAAAGTGAGATAATCGCAAATATTTTTCAATTATAAAATTGCGACACCAAGATCAATGCAGGCAGTATCTACCATAATATATTTTAACATTCGTTTTATTATATATATTCGATTTTTATTTAATATTTATTTCACTATTATATAACTAAGCATTAAACGGTTGTGAAGATCTTTACTATCATAAGTTTGAGACTTGACATATTAACAATACCACAGAAAAAATGTGACATGAAACCCACAATAAAAACATAAGATCAAATTAATTACAAACACAATATAAAATTTAAACCGAAAGCATTATTGATTCTTTTTTGTAGTTCACACAAAGTGTAAAAAAAGTTGTGGAAAATCTGTTTAAAATTGGTGAACGTGAGATATGTACTATTCAAATATTTAAGATAATATCATTACTTTGGCAACAGTTATTAAATTGAAGTGTTACCTATTATCAAATTATTCTTAATGTTACTTAATATTACTTTTAACAATCTATTTTTGTAATATTTTAATTTAATAAGTATTGGAAATATAAATATTGTCACTAAATTTAATTATAAAATAATAAGATATATTTCATGAAATAGATATGAATATAAAATATAGTTGTCAAATGCGTGCAATTAACGGGTAGTTATTTTAGTTATTACTAAGATAGAAGAATTAAAAATTTTTTAATATTAATAAAAATTAATAAATATTTTCACTTCAACATAAACTTCTTGAACAAAAGTGGAGGGACCAGGATATAAAAAGCAATAAAATATAGATATAAAATTTAAAAAATGCAGTTTAGAATATTCAGAATAACTAATTTTTATAATTTATTAAAATTATAAAACCAACATTTTTTGTTTTCAGAAAATTCCATTGTATTATTTATACATTGTTAATTTGAGTGAAATATCAAACATAATTTAATGTTGTTAAGTACTGATTCGAATTATGTCGTTTCAAAAATTGACGTTCTATAAGTTTTTTGAATTCACTTATAACAAATACACTTGATGTTAATACTACCAAAAAAATGAGATCTAAAAAAGATTAAATATTTATAAATAATATTAAATTTTTAATGTATATAATAAACAAAAAACAATATTAAAAAAGTTTGTGTACCTTTTAAAAATAATGCTTCAGTTTGAAAAATTTTTTGTAGTGGTGGAAAATAAATGACCAGCATTTGACCTACTACTGATAACGTAACAGCTACTAAAAACATTTTGTTACTCCACAAGCCAATTGTAAATATCGACTTTGTCTGAAAGTATAAATTAATGTCAAATTTATTATTATAAAAATTATATCATATGAAAATGCAATGTAAAATTTCAAAAACTAACTTGCGAACGACAGCTTAGGGCATTAAACATATCAAAAAATACAAAACAAGTAAATGTCATCGTTGTATCTCTAGCAGTGATACCACCTGAGGTCATTTCTCGATTATAGACCCAAAGTGTTCCTAAAATAATAATTACTGAAGATAATAATACATTGATTATAAGATGTTTGGTAATCATAGGTTCTTTAGTATTTCTTGGTTTTTGTTTTAAAACATCTTTATCTACAGGTTCAACTCCTAAACTGCAAATAGAATTTTATAAGTTTAACAAATTTTGAATTAAATAAATTATTTAGAAAAATTTACCTTTGCGCTGGAGGTCCATCCATAATTATATTGATCCAAAGAATTTGCATGGCATTGAGTGGATTGGGAATGCTCATTAAAGTAGCTAGAGCTATTAAAGATAAAGCTGCAATACTTGTACTCAATTGAAATCTTACAAAATTACGAATATTATAAAAAATTCCTTTTCCTTCTTCAATTGCAGCTATAATAGTTTGAAAATCATCATCTACTAAAATCATGTCAGCTGCTTCTTTGCAAACATCAGTACCATTCATTCCCATTGCTATTCCAATATCTGCTTTTTTTAAAGCCACTCCATCATTTACACCATCTCCTGTCATTCCTACAATATTTCCTTTTCTTTGTAGTGCCTTAACAATGCATAATTTGTGCTTTGGAGTTACACGATAAAAAACATTAATGTTATTAATTTTATCATCTAAATCTTGTTCTGTTAATGAATTAATTTCATCTCCAGACATAAGTTTAGCATTTGTTACATCTAAACCAATCATATTTGCTGTAAAGGAATACAGAACTTTAGTAGTTCATCTACACAAATTATTAAGCAGAATTACAAATGTTACCAATAGCAGCTGCAGTTTCTTTTGCATCTCCAGTAACCATTTTAATTTTAACACCACTTAATATAAGAGTAGAAACTGAATCTCGTACATGAGGTCTTGGTGGATCACAAATTCCAACTAAACCAACATAAACAAGATCCTGTAGAGATAATCCTCGTGCTAATCCAATGACTACAAAAAATTTTCAGTTTTTAAAAATTATAATATTACATTTAAATACTTATCTACATATAAATTTTATTCAAATTCACCTCTTAAGCCTCGTTGACCAATGTCATATGCTTCAGCAAAAAATTCCTGTTCTTTTTTTTGAGTTAGAGAATACAATTGTCCATTGACAGAATATTTCGTACATTGAGGCAAAATTTTTTCTAATGCACCTTTCACAAAAAAGATTTCTTGTCTATTCTGTAAATATTTATATTTTAAAATGTAATAATTTATTTTTACAACTGCAGTGTTATAAATTGCCTTACTTCTCCATATTTTGCTGTACATTTAACAGCCATCATTTTTTGTTCTGAAGAAAATGGATATTCTTGTAAACGAACATATTTTTCTGATGCTCCATACATTCCATTTTTCATTCCTACAGCTAATAAAGCACCCTCTGTTGGTTGACCTAATAGGTTATCGTTTTGTATAACAGCATTATTACATACACACCCAACCTACAAGTAAAGAGAACTGATTAATATATTGTAATTTGTTATCTAGTATAGTTTGTATTTATGATTGAAAATTTATATATACTTCTAACATGTTGCTAATAGCTGCTCGAGCAAGTTCTATATTATCACATTTTCTTAATTTTATTTCACCTTTAGAATTATAACCAGCACCAGTTACATCTGCCACATAGTCTTCAGAAGTAATAATAATTGTAACAGTCATTTCATTTTTAGTAATAGTACCAGTTTTATCAGAACAGATTACATTTACACAACCTATTAAGTTTATTAAGATTAATAATAATTGTGTTAATAACTAAATTTAATGAATTCCTTAATAACATACATACTTACCTAATGTTTCTACTATTGGTAATTTTTTTACTATAGCTTTTCTCTTAGCCATCCTCATAACTCCTAATGCAAGAGTAACTGTTACAACTATTGGTAAACCTTCAGGTATAGCTGCAACCGCAAGACTGACACCAATCGTAAACATTTCAAGAACAGCTTTACCTTGAATCCATCCTAATAACATAATTATTCCAATAATACAAAAAGAATAAAACGAAAGTTGCGTTCCAAGAATATCCATGCTTCTTTGTAAAGGTGTTTTTGGTGCTTCTTCAGCTTGCATCATTGTATATACTTCACCAAATTCACTTTTAGTTCCTGTATTTATCACAATACCCTATTAAAAAGTAAACCAATCATTGAAATTTTTTTATACGTGGTTGTAAGTATGGAAAATATAAATTATTTACATATTTTTTATTACTTTGCCATTTCCACATCGGACTAATGTCCCCATGAATGCAATATTTTTCTTAGCATTGTGCCCATTTGTTATCAACAATGGTGTTGTTGATTTTTGGGCTGGTTCAGTCTCTCCTGTAAAGCTGCTTTCATCAATAGACAAATCAATCGCTTCAAAAAGTCTGATATCGGCAGGAACTCTATCTCCAATATTTAGAAAAACAATATCACCTGGTACTAAATCACGAGCAAGAAAAGTTTCTAAGTGTCCATGTCTTAAACTAAAATGCAATATGAATTTGAAATATTTAAGTATTTATTTTCTATTAACTGTTTGTGTAAATAATTTATTACCAATGACAGGTTGGTGGCACAAGTTTACTTAATTCTTGTAAAGATTTTTCAGAACGATATTCCTGTACAAAAGCTACTGTAACAACTATAATTATCGCCTAAGAAAATATAAAATAATTAAAAGATAATGAAATTAAATTATTAACAATAGTAAAATATCTATAACATACAACTGTGATACTAATTGCATCATCAAACTGCTTCATACACATACTAACAATAGCAGATCCCAGTAAAAGTAAGATCAATGGATTTTTGAACTGCAAAAAATAAAATTATTCTCAAAGTTTGAAAATATGATAATAAAGTATATGATTTAGAATATAAAAATTTGTTTTCTTTAAAATTTATTCATGAAAAAAAACTTACTTGTTCTACATATTTTTTCCATGTTGGTTCCTCTTCCTTAAGATTGAATTCATTAAGACCAAATAATTGCTTTCTATGATCAGCTTCTTCCCACCAAAGTCCAGTTCTAATATCAACTTGTAAACGCCCAGCAACTTCTTCTATACCCAACAAAGATGCTTCAGCAGTAGTTAACCACATCTTTTATTTTATTGTATATTTCCATCAAATCTATTGGTTAAAATAAATACAATAATAAAAATTAATTAAAATTATACCATATTTCATTATTAAAATTGTAATATCACTAGGATATATGAACTATAAACTTCAAACTACAATATCATTTTAACTTTAATATATAATGATGTATCATTTATTAATACTGATTCAAAGAATAAAAGAACTTAAGCAGACAAACAAATAATAAATTGACACAATTTTTATAATGCTTAGAATTCAAATAATTAGTTATCAATATAGCTAATATCCATGAAATATTAAAATGTTAATTTTTTTATTAAAGAATTATTCTAGCATATGATTGACAGCAATTGATTACCTAACTAATGTTTATGCTGTTCACTGTTTATAAATGACCTAAAAAATTGTAGTTAAGTATGTATTACACATGTAAGATATAACTTTTCTGAAAAAATTTTTTTTTAAATTATAAATAATCTGTTGAACTAATTTATGTCCTCATACAGTACTTACTGAATTAACAATTTAAACAAATTTCTGAAAATATAAAAATAGTTGTAAATTTTCAAATGTATAATTTTCAGATTTCAATAGTTGACAAAATTTTGTACATTTCACGTTACTAAAAGTTTATAAAATTTAAAATGATTACTGAAAATTTGAATATTATTGAAAATTATACAGTTTCGTTAGTGTAATTCCACTTTAGGAAATTTAACATTTTTATGGGTAAATAGAATTATTTACAAATGAACCATCGTTTAGTTTATATTGTTATTATAACAATTTAACTTTTAGGTACTACTATTTCCATGTAGAATAAAAACGTTTTTTTAACTAGTATTTAAAGTTGATTTACAGATTTTTTAATTTACTAGAGCACTATGTATATGTAATTATACAGCAAGCCGCAACATATATATATATAAATACATATACATATGCCTAGGGTGTAGAGACTAGAGGGTATAAAACTCAGGACGCTGCGTGTCGATGTCAGAACCAGTCAGAACCAGTCAGAATTCTGCAGAGATACTACGCTAGGGAAATACGACTATATACAGTCTATATAGCCTAGCGTATAGAGTACTACAAGCCGATCATGGATTCTGGACCGTTCTTTTGGACTGATCTTGAGTGCGGACCCTAGATGCTAGATGTCAGATAGTATCAGACTTTGTGAATTTGGGAGAACTTTGCTCTGCGCTGCACTAAAGACTCAATTGCACCGAGCTCTATATAAGTTTCTATATCGAGTGAAGCTGAGTGACAAGCATAAAGGAATCGTATAAGAGTTCACGACAAGGAGTCAGGACCAAGAAGTTCCAACTCTTTTGAGGTCAATGTCGAGTGTGAACACGGGAGGGCGCTCGAAACTTTTTATACTGCGCGATCGTTTACTTGAGGTGTAGTGAAATTGGCACCACATAAACATAATACAGGTACAAGCTAAGGTACAATATTTAATAGAGAAAGTCTAGGCGGGGAAGGATTACGGAAGAAGTCAATTAGCTCAAAGCATAAGCTGAAATAAAAATCGGACAAGTGCAAGCTCGCAAATTGATTGTTATTGTAACAACTCTTTCATTCGGTCATCATCACGCCGTTTATGAATGTCGTCTATTATTAATTAATGCAGAATTTTAATCAATTTTGGTCGAATATTGCTCGACAGTTTTTATTTTTTCATTTCACTAAGCCATTTGAGTTAGCGAATACTAAAAAGTTACATATAAATATCAAAACGTTAAAATCAGCCAGGATCAAGATCAATTCACTGCAAGCAGCTGATTGCAAAATGCCGAATTGCAATCCGTGGTTTTCAGGAATTTTGTGAATGTGAGCTAAATATTAAAATATTTGTGTTATAGTATAGCGGTGGTAATGAGTAAAACTGTAATCTGTAAAGACCAAAGTCTGGTTGACTAATTATTTGCAAGCAATTTTCATTCCATTTCCCAAGAAATCCAATCCTTGAATTCTATCTCAACGTTATTGCTGCAAGTAATGTCCACTTGACTTTTAAAACAGTCGAGATAGTCGAGACAGTCGGCTTGATAATGGCATGGAACTGCATGGATAATCTATTAAACTTAAATGCACAGACACATGTTCTGAGTAGGCTCATCTTATTGCATCAACTATTCGACTTTTCGCAGCAATTTTTTTCCGATACTCAATCTGATTTATTATATTTATGTTCATTACTTTTTTAAGTTCTTGTAAAGTATTAACAAGTTCTTATAAGATTTTTATTGTAGCTGTTTCTTTGATAATTACAATTTTTACATTGCATTTTACAATTTGAAATCTACATACTATTAACTCAAAAACAAAATTAACGAACGTGATCGATGCAGTCATATAAAACAACTCTTCATTCACTTTTGCACATACGGCAGTCTGCTGCCTAGTAATTTCTGTTCTGATCTTTCCTTCTCTTTCTTTCTCTACTCTCTCCTGGCTCTATCTCTCATTTGGTGGCTTAAACCTGGCTGTAGATGTATTCAACGCGAATGTGGTTGCTGTACTAATATCCTCTGTGTGCGTTAATAAGAGAGAGAGAGAGAGAGAGAGAGAGAGAGAGAGAGAGACAGGCAGATAGAGAAAGAAGCAGAATGAGAAAACTGTAAGACTAGAACAGAAGGTCACAGTGAACTAGAGAATATCAAAGAATAAATCATATTAAAATCATTTCTCTTCGAATTTCAAATGGCAAAACTAGGAGGTTGCTTTTTTGTGCAATTTGGCTGATAATTAAATAAAATAGACGAACCATCATTATTGTAATTGTGGCTCCAGTCAGTGAACACTTTTCACTTTTCGCAGGTTAGCCGACCAAGAACTTTATACGCACAACTGCAAAATTTTGCTTTTCTATCTTGTTATTGCTTTGATCTTACTTTTCGTTCCTTAGGAGTTTCTCTCTTTAAGTCATTTTATTCACTTCTTTTCCACCATTGCTTATATTCTTTCTTTATTGCTATCTATACTTCAATAACTAAATTCCTGTGCTTTTACAACAAACTATACCTTCTGTTTTAGATACTAATTTGATAATTCAAAGAACTTTGTATGAGATCTTTTAAAACTTTTATTCGATTTATAATTCAATAATATTATTTTAGATTGTTTAAAATTACTTTATTATGTTTGACTCATCTATAAGTTCTTACGGCGAAGATACACTGTGCTTGTTACATGTTTGCCCTATACTTATAGTACATTAAAATTACATTCGAAAATTAACTTTTTTAATAAGATTATTTTAAAGTATTATTACATTATTAAATACAGTTAAAAATACCACTATTAAAGGCTATTTTTCGATTACGGGTAATACTTAACTAAATAACCTATTAAAAAAAAGTTAAATTACTGAAGTTTAACCTAAAAAGTTCGTGTATAATTAAGTTTTTTTTTCATTTGATCAATTTTGTGCAATTTATTTATTTCTATTTTGATATTTCCTATTGTAATTGTTTCTATAATTTAATATATGTTTAACTTTTATGACCGCTACGGTTTTATTTTTCAGAAAAATTGTCGCTCTTTATACGTAGTTTTCTTTTTAATCAATCTTTCATTGACATGAATGATTTAAGTGTTTAAACTTTATATGTATGTCTAAACTTTAGTGTACATTTTTTTATTTATTAGAATAATCATAATTAATCTTTTAATTGTATTTTACATTCTCATATTAGTTGTTATGAATAATTTATAAATTGTTTAAAATATGCTTAGTATATGTTTTAAATTTGTTCATAATTTTTGTATGAGTTAATCTAAGATTGCACATATTGATGATGTATTTTTTATTTGGTTACAATCTGTGTAATAATGTTTATCTAACTAGAAAATATCTGAATCGGACGGATTTGGCTATTGTGCTAGGCTAAAACAGGGAGGAGAGCTGGAAGTTTAGTTCTTATTTTCTAGAGCTAGAGGCGCGACAAACACAGCTTAATAACGCGCGAATCTAATGTGATTCGAATATTGAAAGAATTTACAGCTTATTATCGCATGTCGTATGAAGTAGTAAAAAATTATTCTAACTAACTGCACACTTTAAAATTGATATTTTCCAGATGTGTTACAGTCAAAGTCACATATTAAATATAAACAACAAACAATTAACACATTTTTCTGTCTTGTGCTTTATTGCAAGTAAACTATAAGTATACCACAAGAATGTCTTAATATTTTAAAATAGTATAATTATTTACGTTTACATTAAACTAAACTATTTTATTTTAATTCTTATATTTTATTTAAAGAGGTTTATACTCTTTTGCCTTTTGAATTTACAGTTTACTTGTTACAAGAATGATATTGTGTTTCAAAATATAAAATTTTTATCAGTAAAATATGTTAAACAATGTTTTTGAATAAGGCCTACTAGGAGTTTATATACCCAGTATATTCTAGAGGTTTAGTTTTTCCAAATTTGTCGTAAACAACTTAAATTGATTATTGAACCTTAAATTATAGCATTTTTAAGGTATTATTTCAGACTCATGTATTGATTGATATTAATTTCTAAAACTTTCTATCCTACTTTATTTGTAGAGAAGAAAACATCAAAATTTTTATATCTTTTAACATTCTTGAAACTACAAACATTGAGTTGAAATAATTGTCAAAATGTATATTGTAGCAGCACAGAATGTTAGTCACTTTGAAAAGTTTTACAATAACAGATAGGTGAATTTAAATGATATTTAAATGATTGTTTGATATCAATGTCAAATTTTATTTTAATTATTTTGTTAAAAAAAGATAATCTAATTTTTATATCATATAATATATATTAAATAAACAATAGAATAATTTAGAAATTGATATCAAACAGTTTAGTGATTTTACATTACATTATTAATCAAACTAAAAGTATCTATGGTTTGAAGTTTTTCAATATCTGGTGGTGGGTCAGCACGGTACAATTAATAACGAGTGGTTCCTCTTAAGTACTTAAAGCAAAAATTATTTAATATTAGTAACTAAATAAAATACAGCTGTCCTTTAATTCTCATAGTATTTTTCTCTCAAAACTCTCAAATTTCATTTTATACTGGAATATAAACATTTAAGTATTTTTTAATAGCTTAAATAATTTGAAGTAATGTAAATTCAAAAATAAAACAATATTTTAATGTGAAAGTCTTGTTGCTAAATCTTGATCTTTTTCTCCACAGCTTCACTAAAAATTTGCTTAATAATATTTCCTCTTTTGTTGACTACTCTGATATAAATTAAATTTGTGTTTTTGAGAATATTTATCTATAATGAAAAAAAATTACTTCTAATTAAAAAATATATTACAATTTGTAATATTTGTATCTGATGTATAATTATTAGATTTGAATTAAAGTTTAATCATACTAAGAGTATGAATTAGTTTCCACCATTTCCTATAAACAATTAGGGAATTTATTGTAAAATAAAGATGCGTTTATGTTTCTTTTTTTTTAAGTATTATCCCATCACTTGCCTCTACTGTATCTTTCTATCTATGTCTTTCTGTCATTAATCGGATATGACTTCGGAAGAACTTCTTATCTTTTTAAGTTATCCAAAAATTAATCCAATTTTAAACAAAATTAATGATTTTTTTAAATTTTTTTACCCTTTTTTGCGATGAATAAATAATTGGCATGGACAAGAATATGGACAGGGATACTTCGTTCATATCTCGATTCAAACGATGGACATCCCAAT
The DNA here is from genome assembly GCA_018906755.1 of Sycophaga agraensis. NCBI lineage: Eukaryota > Metazoa > Arthropoda > Insecta > Hymenoptera > Pteromalidae > Sycophaga > Sycophaga agraensis. Next base: position 766,390 of record JACCIE010000035.1, read on the forward strand.
GGCACTGATATTTCTTGATTGATGGTAATGCTAGGCTGTACGTCCTAAGGGTATGATCCAGATGCAGCAGCAGCATAGGCATATTCCTCCAAGGAATGCATGGATAGAGTTTCAATATATTAGTGCACCAATTAAAGAAATTGGGGAATAATAGTAAAACTCACTCAAAAATTTCTGAGAAGTACAACAATGGAGTGTGCAAAGACAGTGGTGACAGAATCAGCAGTACTGTTAATGCAGGCATGACTTGGCTGCCACATGTAAGGAGCACTGTTAGCGGTATGATTCATTCAGCTACCTCGTTTAGATTATTAGACTACATGTTTAGATCGTATATAACAGGCGTGTAATAGGTATAATGGTATATAACAGGTATGACTTGTCCATCCACACGGCGTAGTTTAGACAATAGACAGGAAAAATGATGAAGGCTAACCGTGGAAGAAAAGTCAAGGAAGATGAAAGATATCACTAAGTTTGTTTCTAATGGTAACCACGACCCTATAAATCTATGTGATTATCAATAAATGTCTACCACACGTTTGTGGGCTTACTAGTGAAAATACATGTGCAACTAAATTGCCCCGTAAAATATGACTTAAATGCAATGAAGAAATTTACACGTGTTGTTAGATTTCTTATTTTTTATCTTCAATTCTTACCAAGTAAAAGATTACTCCCTGAGTGGGAATATCAACCTGAAAAATTCTAACTAAAAGAACTTATTTAAAATACGGGAAACGATAGAGGTCAGAGATAGGAAAAGAGGTATCAGAAGAAGCTGGACGCGCATAGAGCGCTAGCATAATGTTACGAGTACGTTAACGCTACATCGTATAAAATCTTTGACCTGCATATCAGTACATCAATAAAAATAGTTCAGTATAATCATTTTTCTTATAAAAAACCCACATATTTTTTAAATATGTAAAATGGATCTGAAATCGTGACATAACGAAGAATCGTTTTTTGTTACTGGAAAAAAGAACACCATCCGCTGAATAAGTATGGAGCCAGACAATGCGCGTTGGTGGAAAAATGTTAAAACAGCATGACAATTCATTCTTTCGATCTGTTTATTACATTTCTATTTACACAAAAAAGTTGCAATATTAAACTCAAATTAAAAAAAATTTCATCCTAGACGTAATCGGTTCGATTATATTTTAGACACATGCGAGTAATGCATAACCATTTATTATTATGAACTTAACATCATCCTCAACATTATCTGAATCGACAGATTTCTTTCCGCTTGAGGTAACTGGTAAAACACACGGAATCTGCAATCATATTTTTCTTAATTTTTTAAAACTTGCAATTTGAGGAAAATAACATCTACTGTTATATTAAAATAATTACAATGAATTTTAGCTTATTCTAAAAACTTTCAAAATATTCCCCAATAAAAATAAAAATAGATATATAACAATAATTTTGACCTCTGTATTAATCCATGTTTTTAGTTTTTAAAGTTCAAAGCACTTTTCATAGCTAATAACAATTTTTAGTTTCTCATACAAAACTAGAAGTTATAATAATATTTTATAAATATAAATAAAGAAGATGCCATGGAAATTCAATGAAATTCACAAAGAATGTTACTGAAATAAAAATATATTTGAAAAAACATTTAGTAATAATGTTGAATAATTTTTAGCAATTTTCGGAACGTAAAACGCATTTTTGTTCGCACGCTAGAGCTCATTTAAAAAAACTACAACCTTGTCAATTTTTAACGGATGTTATAGAGTTGAATGCGCTGTTAGGTTAGGTATTTTGATGAACTTCATAAACGGTAAAAAATAAAAACTACATCATTCCAAGCTATCTTTTTCAGATTTAAAGCAAAGGGTAGTTTTTAAGAGTACTTGGAGATGAGGTTTAGGTAGTGCATATCATTGTTTTTCGTATCCAGGTATACCTTCTATCACTATTATTATCCCGATTAGGTGTATAGGGTACTTCGAACTCTTTAAAATAACAGGAGTCAAAAATACTAACGTAGACAAAACAACTATACGTTTCACTACCTAGACTACATCTCCGGATGTCTCGATCACCTACATACCAAACAGTGGGAGATCGTACACTTAATATACATATTGAATAAATCTCATTGATATATTAATAAACTTTTATTAGTTTTCTAATGAGTAATTCTTCTTAGGTTATACTTAATTTGACATAAGGTCTAAATTTATAAGGTTTAGTTTATACTTAATAAAAGTTAAATATTTTTTTAAATTTAATACATTTTATGTACTTTGTGGTTTTTTGTTTGTGGTATATCTTTGTCCGTTCTACATTTATTATTCTCTAACAAATGCATAATTTATTATGGTTCTACCTTTACTAGTAGTTTTACGATTTTATTCGTCTACAGTTCGATTAAGTAATTATTAAGTTTGCACGTCTTTGTCATGAGTTAATTATACTTTTTTCCTGGCATCATCCGTTGTTTGACATTAAAAATCGTACTAATAATCGTGTTTACTTTGCTGCATTTTAACATATTATTGCCGAAACTAAAATCCTGGTTCATTTCCTGATTAAATTATTTGAAAATATTTTTTCTGTAATTTTGATAAAAAATTTCTTTATTTTTCTGCAGAAATTGTTTGTCAGGATTTGGACAGTATTCAAGAAATGAATTGTTATTAGAATAAAATGGCTGATTTGACAAAACATTCTTTGTCGAATACTTCTTGTTCTGCACCAGCCGATTGACGTTCCTTCTAACTAAATTCCTGAGCAATCAATCTGGAATTCTCGGACATCACACATTTCAGTTATATAAGGTTGGAATTTAATATCTGTATTTATATTTAAAAATATAATAAAATATTTAAAAATAAAATTAAACAATCAAAGAAATATTGAAGTATTTAAAATATTTTTTAATGTTTTTACAAAAAAATACAAAAATGATTACATGTATTGTTATCGACGACGCTTAAATACGACGCTTCCCCAGGTGGCTAATGTCGCCCTAGAGCCCCCCAGACGTCGCCCGCAGCAATAGCAAGCCTGGTTGCTCGTACAAATACGCACAAATTAGGCTCAAAATAAATAATTTAATAAACATTTATCACACAGTAACCGGTAACCCTCATTACATACTCGAATGGTCTTTTAACGCGCGCGCCCTCGAATTATAAACAAACGATTTACTCATCGCTGCGAATGCTGTTGAGATCACTTCACAAGCGACGCACTCCTCGGTTGACTCATAATGTTGAAGATCTGTAAAATCCATCTCTCTACAAAATCTATTAATGAACGCCTCGAACGTTTTCGGTTCTATCGACATACAAGACACGCTGACCTCTCCTTAAATTCGACAATTACAAGAAGTCCGATCGAAATAGATAATAATCGTAATGTCTCGTGGTTACATGTTGTATACATCTCCCCTTTTCCGTCAATGCCGAGTCGGAATCATGGGATACCCATCGCAATGTTATATAATTAAGTATACATATTAATTATGATATTAATCAAAATGAATCGGGATAATTAAGAGGTACACCTTTCTAAGTCGATAAAAATATTAAAATTAATTAAATCTCAGTGAAGCGAGTAACATCGCTAAATTATACTTCTTTATATTGACATACCATGTACAACCTGTCTTTTAATTACTTATCTTCAGCTATACTACGGGATAGCTGAGGCAATTATAAACATTGTCCTTTTCGGTCGCGAAACTCAGATGCACCCCCGCGAAGATATAGGCGTTTAAAATAGGTAAAAATCCAACCCCCGTGACTGAAAACCGTAAAATTTTTCTGCTTCGCATTATTGCATATTTAATGAATAATATATATAAATATTTATATATTCTCCTAGAACTTTAGTGAAAAATGCTAAATTGCTAAAATTGACTGTTACTTACAGTCTCGCTAATAATTTGATGATCCATTGTAGAGATATGTTTTATGTAATTTAAATATATAGTATTAAGTAACATCTAATATTATTATGATCATGTCGTTTTAAATCATTCGATTATTTTTATGAAAATAATATTGTAATCCTGATTCTTAAATAACGTTATTATATTCTTATAATAAAGTTTAAAATAAAAATTCAATAAACATAATATTTTACAGGATATATTACAAGGAATCTGTCTGTATAATATATAGGCAATAAAGGGCCTGCTGGCTCAGTGGTAAAAGCAATGGAAGACAGCGCCAATAAGCGTCAAGCGACTCGTGTCTTCAAGAAATCTAGTCCCAATGGAAAGATTACAGTATACCTAGGAAAGCGAGACTTTGTTGATCATATAAGCAATGTTGACCCAATAGGTATGTAAACATATCATTATTATCGAATGATGCATTAATTTTTTTAGAATAGATTTGACATTATAAAAAATTGTCATTTTCACACTACCTTTACATTTTGCGATTTATTGCCTGTTCAAAAACGCGAAACCAAGATTATTTTGAGATGACTTTGAGGTACACTTGCCTATAAATGTATGGTTACAGTTGTATCACTCAAAATAGAAAATAGTGCACTATGTAAAGTAATAAATAACAAAATAGGCAAGAATAAAATCGCATATAATATAATAGATTTTATAAAAAAGGAAGCGTATAAGAAATTTAAAAATATAATTGAAATATCATATACTGTAAATAATTTATTTGTAATATTGATTGTGCAATAAGTAAAAAAATTATCTCAATAGATACAATCATTGTAAACTAACATATGAAAAGTGTATAAATCATACGAAATTTGTAAAATCAACTAATGTTACTGAAATTAAAAACATAATGTTAAATCGCAGGTGCCAGGTAGCAGCACGTGTAATAAAGCAAAAGAAATGAATTGCTTTAAGTGGTTCAAAATTAACATTACTTTAAAACTCTATTTTATCTGATTTTTTCATAAATGTAAGGATTTTAAAAAAGTTTACTTAATTAGCTTTAAAAGAAAGCCCTTAAAAATATTTCATCCTCTAAAATTTTCTGGATGGATGGTACCTTTTATTATTAACCTCTTAGTAATAAAAGGTGTCATGGTTTATTTTGTACCATGCAATTGTTATGGTAACATAATAATAACAAGTAGTACCAGAACAAAACCTCAAGACACTATATCTTGGTTTCCTCGGACGCACTTGAATTTTAGCTTAACCGTTCAGGTTTTCCGAACTCTACAAGATACTGTAGGATTATTATTATTTTTTGTTAAATGAATATTTTGTGTTAAAATCAAAGGTTTATCTTGATACATTAATAGTCATCTGACTGTTTATAAACATTCGATTTATTTATTTAATTTTTTCTATCCTTTTTTTCGTACGTCCATTAGAAGTAATTTTTTGTCGTAAATGTAGTACAAACGATATAACATAATATAATGTCTCATAACGTTATTTTAGAAGCGTGAATTGCTTGTCTCTAATTATACAATTAAATAGTTCAGACGTTACTGATCATTTTTATGCTAGGAATCAAATTAGATGCACCCCCATGAAAATATGGCGATTAAACAATAAATAAAAGTATGACGGCCAAGACAACAATTCAGACCTTAGTCGTAGCAATCACTCAATCAAAGTGAGAGTCAAGGAGCCTACTCCCACGGTCGCGACTGCCATGTTTTTGTTCATTATTAATCCTCCATATTTTTTAGAAATGCATCTGACAGCTTCCTGCCCAACAATAATAATTCAATAATGATTTAGTCAATTAAATTTTTTTACATGTACTTTAATTTATATTGTAGATGGTGTAGTGCTGGTAGATCCAGATTATGTCAAAGAACGAAAGGTATTTGGCCATGTGTTGGCAGCTTTTAAATATGGAAGAGAAGATTTAGATGTTTTAGGACTTACATTTCGAAAAGATCTGTATCTAGCCGCGAAACAAATTTATCCAGAACAACCTGGTTTACAACCTCGTGAACTATCACGTTTACAGGAACGTTTGATAAAGAAACTCGGAATTAATGCATATCCATTTTATTTCGAATTACCTCCACATTGTCCTGCATCGGTAACGTTACAGCCAGCTCCTGGTGATACCGGAAAACCATGTGGAGTTGACTACGAACTAAAAGCTTTTGTAGGCGAAACCCAAGATGATAAACCTCACAAGCGTAATAGTGTAAGGTTAGCCATTCGTAAGATTATGTACGCACCTTCGAAACAAGGAGAGCAACCCTCGACAGAGGTCAGTAAAGATTTTATGATGTCACCTAGTAAGCTTCATCTAGAAGTGTCCCTCGATAAGGAATTGTATCACCATGGCGAAAACATTGCTGTTAATGTTCATATAGCTAATAACAGTAATCGCACAGTCAAGAAGATAAAGGTGTCGGTTAGGCAATTTGCTGACATCTGTCTTTTTTCCACAGCTCAGTACAAGTGTACAGTTGCCGAGGCTGAAAGCGAGTGAGTATATTATTCCTTGAGTTTCCTAAATAAAATGGTGTGAATAAATTTTGTTATTCCGCCACTACTATTTTCTGAATACACAAACCCGACATACTCAGTTTAAAAATCGCAAGATCTTATATCTCGAAGAAATAAATATTATTGCACTGGCAGTGTAGGGGTAGCGCCAGGATTCACCTTGAGCAAGGTCTTTTCTCTTAAGCCGACACTTGCCGACAACAAGGACAAGAGAGGTCTTGCTCTTGATGGGCAACTTAAACATGAGGACACCAACCTCGCCTCTAGCACCATGTGAGTGCAAGGTTCCAAAGAGGCTGAAAACGACCTGACTTGTGGTTGCCGAATTCATTTGACGCTAAATACTCTATACTTATCGACATAACTCTCGACAGCTCGTTTTCGCCTCCAAGGCGACATTTTTATTTTATCATTTCTTTCTTATCTTATTTTTCAGTTCGATCGTTTACTTCATTTTTACCCTCTCTTTCTTCCTTCTATTTTTAGTAAGTTAACACAGCATTTGTATTGGTTATGGAATGTCAGCTGTTTTTGTCGTTATGCACATTTGAAATCTTATCTCTTTTACATTAATGACTGATTGGACTGCAGACTGATGACCGTTAAATAAACATAGTATATACTCATACAGTATTTATCATGTGGAAATCATAGAGGTTGATGGTTTATTTATACCTTTTTTACTGAGATGCTCACTACACTTCTTTCAATGCACACAAATTCACATTTCTACTTTCTGTATTTTTAAAATGAGGTCATATTTGACTCTCTTCAATAATGTTTGCCAGGGAAGGCTGCCCTGTCGGTCCTGGTTTCACGCTGAGCAAAGTATTTTCTATGACACCGCTTCTTGCCAACAATAAAGACAAATGGGGACTCGCTCTAGACGGACAGCTGAAACACGAGGACACTAATTTGGCCTCCAGCACGTTGTAAGGCCTATAATGTATACTTTAATTTCTATCAAGCTGGCGCTCTGCATTACTATGCTTTTATTTTAATTCTTAACTTAACGCACTCTTAAATTATTTAATTTGTACTTTACAGTCGCGTTGATATATTTATTTAGATTTTAAAATCATACTAAAGTATATAAAAATTAACATAAAAATGTTTTTAAAATACCAATATTTATAGAAATAGGATCAAATTAGTCTCGTTTATTTTAGAGGGCGTAAAGAGGATGACGTTTTAAAAGATAAAGGTTTTGAGATTTTCTAATCGATGATTTTTTTTAATAGTAGATTTTACACAGAGTTAAACTTTCAGAGTTAAATTTTGAATTCAATTTTCTTAGATGAAATATTTTATTATATACAATAATATGTATATTTCACATTGATAGATTTATCGACAGAGAGCTAATAAGATGGAGGGAATGTAGCTCCTTGAACTCAGTTAATAGTAAGATCGACAGTAGACACATGGCAATCACTGCTTTGTGTCAAAATACAGTCCGACGCGGCTGGATGCCTTTAATTTTTAGACTCGGGTCCTTCGTCTCCCACAGTGAGATATGGAAATAGACGAATACCTCTCTTACTACGATTCAATTTATTCAATTTTGTCTGATGAAATGAATTAGATCTAAAGAGAAGAAGTTGTTATGGTGTATACGAGGTGTGTTCAAAAAATAACGAGAATTTTTGTTTTATGAAAAAAATATTTATTTATTCATGAATATCTATTTTGTCCCCTTCAAAGTAATCCCCCTCGGATATAATACACTTCTGCCAACGCTTTTTCCAATCCTCGAAACACTTTTGAAACTCGATCGTTGTAATAACTTTTAGCTCTTTTAGCGATTCGCTTTTAATGTCATCTATGCTTACAAAACGACGGCCTTTTAATGTTCTCTTTATTTTTGGAAATAGAAAAAAGTCACATGGAGCCATATCTGGCGAATATGGAGGCTGAGGCATCGTTATAGTTTTGTTTTTGACCAAAAATTCACGAACAAGCAATGAAGTGTGAGCAGGTGCATTATCGTGGTGCAAAAGCCATGAATTGTTTTACCACAAATCCGGGCGTTTTTTTCGGATTGCTTCACGCAAACGGCGTTGAACTTGTAGGTAGTACTCCTTATTGATTGTTTGACCTTGTGGCAACAATTCATGATGCACTATTCTTCACTTTTTTCACGTTTTCATCGGTTGTTGATGTGCTTGGGCGTCCGGGTCGTTCGTCATCTTCAACATTTTCGCGGCTATCTTGGAAATGCTTATACCATTCGTAAATCCTTGCTTTACTCATAGCAGACTCACCACATGCCTTTGTTAACATTTTACAAAAAAAACTACACTATTTATTATTTCATTTTTTACGCAAAATTGAATACATATTCTTTGATCCATTTTTTTTCACAAACGAAAATCGTCGAGCTCGAAAAAACACGTCTAAGTTAGCGGCTGCCACTTAAAAAGTAAGTAATGAATATTGCTGAAAATTTTATCGTACTTCAGGGGCATGTGTACCAATATAATAAAAAAAATTTTTATACAGGCGGACTCTCCAAACCTGCGAAATTTAAAAATTCTCGTTACTTTTTGAACACACCTCGTATATAGATTAGTTTTTAAGTTAACTGATTTCAAAAAATTAAATAATTTTGAGGCCAGAACGTGACCCTCTTCATGCTCTCTAAATTAAGACATTGAAGTAAAAAATAAACTGAATTATTTTCAATACCTACATTTTTGAAATTATATAAACATCTTATAATGTATTGTGTCGTGGAATCATAGAAAGTGAAACCTTAGTCGTACAGACCACTCTCACTCTAATAGTTCGGCAATGAGTTTTTCTTACAATAAAATAAATATGAATTGTCAAAGTTAATACAGTCAGTCAGTCAGTCAATCAGTTTGATTGCATACTTACCTTGCAATCAAATTTAACTTAAACTGATAAAAAAAACATTTTAATATATTTTAAAACAAATCTGCATATTCAAAAGGACTTAAAAATAGACGCTTTATGATCAAATACATATAATCATAAATTATTATTAGTATATACTAACAATTAATCTAATCTCCCATGTACTGCTTATTGACCTTAGTTCTATCAGTGATTTTCTTTTCATGGTCTCATTATGCTGTTCTATAATTTCCTCTCCACTTCACTCCACTCCACTCCACTCCATCACTGTCTTTTCTATAGTATTTCTATAGTCAGTACCCGCAACAGTATCGTAAGCCTTTCTTATTCGAACACGGTAGCATATTGCTACAGAATAGAAAAAAGACTCCTGTCATTCCTGTAAGAGACCATAGATTGAATATCACTGAACAAAATAGGTATTTAATTGGAAATAAGACTTATATTCGATAAAAAAATCCTATAATGATATCGATGATTCATAGATATTGTTTAAGCCTCTTACAAAATTGCCTAGATTTTGCACAAGAATATGACCAATATTCAGATGAAAATATTCATATAAAATGATCCGGAAAGATAAAAACTAATTTTTAAGAAATTCCTATAGCTGTTAAAAAGATTTTAAATTTTTTAAAATGTACCTTGTATAATTATTACGCTTCATACATTTTTTCTCTTCCTGTTTCATAAGCTAATTGACTTCTAAAAGAATATTGAATGTCGTTATATTGTATCTTCTACAGCTTTTTATCAAAAACAGTCATAAAAGATTTAGATTTGATTCAATAATGATTTTTAGCTTTTAGGTTTGGAAAACTGCAATAACTATGGGGGTCTATACTTATTCATGTGATTTATTGAAAACATAGCTGTATCTAAATTGCACATTAAGTACCTACAATATAAACACTTTCCGAACAAAACCCAAATAAACCACATAAGAAAATGTCTGCCACATCAGTATATGAAAGACTAATAACTACTAATTTTTAACAGTGTGTCATATTTAATTGCACTACTTCTAACATATGTTAGTAAATAAAATTCATGTTTATATAAATAATTTTTTTTTAAATATGAATTCCTTTAAGTTTAAAAGGGCTTGCAGGTACAAATTAACATTGTTATCATGTACTTTAGAAACTATAATTCTGTTTATTTCTAATATTTTAGATTTTCTAGATATTCTAGAATTCTTTCCTACACTGTTTTGACTAATATTGTTATTTCTTTAATTATTTATTATACTGTTGAACCAAGTTCGTCTGATTAACTTTTTTCATTACCCACTTCACTATTAACAGGAGTAATGAATTTCAGATCTATGAGCTTCATTAAGTTTATGACTAGCTTGACAATCACTTTTTTATTTTTTCTCTTTTGTTAGAATTCTGAGAAAGCACTGTTCTTATTTGCTAGATGCGCCCGTTTCTTTGACAATTGAGTGATGTACATTAATCTCTCGCGCGTTTTCGACTACCTACAATTAGACTTTTTCTACCATTCTGTTTTTCTTGATTTTGCTTGAGCTAATTTTTCAAACATTTGCACACACAAATTTTGAACTTACAAACTCAATTATTTCCATTTTTATGTATGTATTTATCTACTTCTTTCTATTCTCTGAATTCAAGTGACCATATTCCATAATTTCCTTGCTTTTAATTTGCTTATTGATTACTCTCAATAGTTTAAACAATAAAAACAAAATAGACAATGTCATTTCCTAATTTTCGTTAGTATGTTTTTATAGATAGTTTACTGATTGATTTTATAGATAGTTTGATGCTATCAGTACATATATATATATATATATATATATATATATATATATTATTTAACTGATTGAGTAAATTGTTGTTCAAGTTTATACTTATTTTTAAAATTAAATGAGATGCTCTATAAACTGTAACTTATACAATGAGTTACAGAATTCATAATTTATGAAACTCACAAAACTCATTTACAAAGGATTTTAAAACAAATAAAATAATACTATGTATGAAGTTGTTTTATATTGTTTAATTTCTAGAATACTTTATTTACTGATAATTAATACATTAAAAAATATAATTCTTGTAAAAAAGCACAACATCTTAAGAATTTTTTTATTTCCAACTTTTAAATAATGTAAAACGTTTTGTTATAAATGTTGCCAGACCAAGAAAGAACAACTATGTCTAAAAAACTTTTTCAAAACAATCTTCTATAATCATGAAAACAAAATAGAGTACAAAAACACAGTGTAATAAAACAAATAGGTACGAAAATACTGGAAACAAAAAGACTACAATGAAAATAATTTCTTAATTTGACAGACGCTTTTTCATTATTAGTGCATGCATAATTATTCTGCAGCTTTTAATTATTATCTTCTAACAAATCAGTTTTATACTATTAAATTGTACATGTGTATGTATGTCTGTTTGTGTGAGTTTTTATGCTTATGATCATTGTAGGCTTAAATCTTAATATTTATTTTATTTAATAGAGTTGCTGATCCATCTCAGCGCGAAAATCTTGGGATAATTGTGCAGTATAAAGTAAAAGTGAAACTTTGTCTAGGAGCTCTAGCAGGGTATGACATATAATTTGAAATTAATTGAGTGTCGCAAGTATATATTTTTATTTATTGAATAAATTATTGTTATTGTTATAGAGAGTTGGTGGCAGAATTACCTTTTATACTTATGCATCCAAAACCAGATGAAGAGGAGCCTGCACTATCAACAACACGCCCGAGTCCATTACACAAGACAGAGGATGGCACTGAAGATACTAATCTTATTCAATTAGACGAGTAAGCTAATAAATTTTCTTATTCATACATTTTGCATAAACACAAATATGTCTTTAAATTATTACAAATATTAAATTTTATTGACACAACAAAAGTATGTTATGATTCTAAAAGAAACTATTTTTAATTTATTAATGCCACTCAAAATTAATGTTTATTAATCAACTAGATATAAAATTGCTAGGATTATCATTCCGAATTACTAATTAGGATCCATAATTTATAGTTATGATAATTATTATACTTTTTTGTATCATCTTCCTTGAAGTAAAAGTACTTATTACAAGAGAATTATCCTTGCTCTACTCGTTTGATAAACATGTCTTTGAACTCAAACTGGGACTTAAGCATTATCGTAGTAATGCAAAAGATAGTAAGAAAATGTAGTAAGACAAAATATTATTTACTTTTTCTAAATTCTTTGCATAATAAATTCTATTCCATTCGCTACTGATAATATGAAAACTAGCAGCATCATGGTCGTCAATCCTAATTCTAAATTGTACCCTTGTTCAATCTTTAATCGTTTGTGGACTCCTTAAGATACTGAATATAATTTAATAGCAATAATTTAGCTATCTTTGTAGCGGGGCCACAGATTCTCTGCCCTGGTTGTATTTCTGAACATAGCCTTATTCTCATATTCTCTATTTAAGTTTGTACTATTGAAGTATTCTAGCAGTCATCCATCGTTTCTGGATTCTTGTTCATTAGAATAAACTTAATACAAACTAAAAATTCAATTAGAAAATGGTCTAGAAAGTTCTCATAATGATAACTACTAACAAAGAGGAATTATTAATGAGGAATGATAATTTTTATACTTCCTAATAAATAATGCACAGTCTTGTAATGAAGTAGTAAGGAAGCTGACCACGCGTCACCAATTATCGTGAGTCTCTAATTTATGTCGAAAATGCTCTACGTAACCGAGAGAAATGACGAAATAAAGTACGAGGAGATAATTACGAAGTTTTGTAAGAATATACAAAACATCAATTTAAGTACTAACGTCTAAACCAAAAATAGATTGATTGACCTACATAGAATATGTTTCTGGGAAAACGTAAATCTGGAAGAACGTTTTCTAGAAAATAAATTTCAATTCATAAATTTCACATAATGATTTTTTTATAAAAATTTTATTTAAACAAAGAAATTTTTTTAACTCTATATCAAGATAAATGCACCGATGAATGTTTTATTTAGGTTAAAAAGAAGTGCTCATTCGGTGGTACTTACATACTTGTCCTCGATAAGCTGTCACGTCCTTTGATAATGTGCTTTATCTATATGAAAGATGTATTATCGATTTTCAACAACAATATCCATAGATACCGAGTTATTATCTAATTTTTTAATACTTATGTAGGAAGTCACTGAAACATTCACAAAGTTTGGAATAGGGTACTTCAACGTTTTATTATAAATTACTAATAAAGGTATTCATAATTTTGCAAAGAATTTTCTTGTATTTGCATTTTTATGGAACTAAATAAAAATTTTAATATAAATTTTTGCATGAGTTTCAATAAAATCACATTATAAGAATTTTAATTTAACTTTATAACATATGTACTAAGAAAAATACATTTATTAGGGAAGCAGATGGAGACGATATCATTTTTGAAGATTTCGCTAGACTTAGGCTCAAAGGAGAAACAGATGCCTGACCAAGCTCATTACATAGCCCAACTATTGGTGCAGAAATGGATGTACGTGCTATTGGTTAAATTTTTGAGTCATAAAGAAAGCTCAAAATTAGTCGTAATTGCTTCAAGAAGAATATGACTAAGAGAAAGAAGACATTGTATAGGTGTGCGCACAGAAGTAATTTTCCTTTATGTACTTTTTTTAATACGTCTGTAATTATCTTGTTGTCTTAATACATAGTCGTATTGGTTTTCTGTGCGCTAAAATCGTCCAAATAGATGATTTTAGTAAAGACATTATGTAGTATTGTAACCTAAAAATTATTCGATGACAACAATCATTGAATATAACTTTAATAGTGCAATTTGAAATGTTCAACATGCCATTTTTTATATTTATATATTTAATTTAATAATTTTTTGAATTCGTTTTTTATTATGTTTGACTACAAATTATAACTGCCTCATTATTTTTACGTACACTCTGGTAGAAATATTCCCAATTTATTGACCAAAAGTTGTTCATTTTTTAAAAGTTAGATCCCATAGTTTTCCTGTTGGTTGGCCAATAACACAGTCTATTTCCTTATGCATCATATGTTTTGATAAAAAATAAGGGCAGATTTTTAACAAACACTCTGTCGTGAGTTTCGGTATATATTAGTAAATAGGTAACTAATAATAATTTTTATATTATATTTTAAATCGATTTTTATTACATTTTACATAATTACCTAATATTACAGAACGTCATTTTGGTTTTGACTACTTTTAAAATAAAAAACTTCAAATTAATTAGTATAATTGCTCATGAAAAAAATTTGGATAAATTCATCCTAAGCCAGCTTTAAAATATATAAATTATATAAATTTTAATTGAAAAATGAAAGTGATTCATTAAAATTTAATTTTTATTAGATCACATGTACTATGATACTGCTTCATGCCACATCACACTATACAGATACAGCACACTCGAACGTATAAAGAATGATACGTTTATTTATTATTAAAAATAGTAATTAATAAAAATCAAACAAGCATAAATAGTAAAAAATCAAATAAATAACTGTGCATGTAGCAATGACATGTGAAGTAATAGGCTCCTTTGCCGGTTTAAAATTGATGAAATATTTTATCGAGGGGCTTACAAATTTAGTTGGTCAATGATCGGTGAATTAACTATTTTAGTTGGGAAAATTTCTACCATGATAATGATTATCAAATTTCTACTCAAATTAATGTTAATATTATCAATTATATTGTATAATGAATGAAATGAAAGCAACATAATATAAATAAATTAATCGTACACTAACAATATATAGACAAAAAATACATCTTAACTATTGTAATGATCGGAAATAGAACGGTGATTAATATGATCATAATATACTTTGACATATTATTTCATACTAAGCACAGCAGTTATAAATTAAAGGGTTTCTATTTGTATATTTCAATTTAACATCATGTGAAAATTTTTTTAGAACCTGAAATTTTTTTACCTGCAATCAATCTCAGTTAATTAATATGTGTTCTGGCGCATACAAAGTTCAATAAGTGTCAACTGCAGAATCAGTGATTTAAGTGATTAATTAAAAATTGATGCTTCGACGCACAACATGGAAAATCAGTATTAACTTTTCATTGCACGTAAATAAAACAAGCAAATTATTATATCTACTCTATAATTTATTATTTCGCTTGCCATCACTGACGTCTGCAAGTGGTCGCATGCTCGTAGAACTATTTCAGTATGTACTCAAACGCACGAGTACATAACCGCGTCTACGGATGCAACCTTTAGTTATCTGTGTATATGCTATATAAATCATTCTCTCTAAATCTGTCAGTATAGTATCAAGTAACTGCTTAAGCGAATACAGAAATCGTATACCTTATGTGTATTTACCGATGAATATAATTTCTCATTTTCTTCATTGAATTTTGAAATAACATTAAAAAATTAAAGAACATAAATCGGGCATTCCTTTAAATGTGTATATTATAATAAAGGATCAAGTTGCAGATATACATCTAATAAATAAAATTTTTACGTATTACCAATTTCAATATTTTTATTTAATAATTCCATCTATTATTCAATAAAGGAATGCGTGCTTGATAATATGTCAATTTCTTTCTTGTACTTGAAATACTTGTAATAAAAATATTTTGCAATTAATATTGAACTTTTTGATTTCGACTTTATTAATTGCACATAAAATACCTGTAATTTAAGTAAAACTAAATTTAATGTAAAAGATTTAAAAATTATTAAAAAACTTTTAATTGTAAAGCATTCTTTCATGCAAGTATTTCAGACGTAGGGAAGTGTAACCTTGTGTATTCATGTATATATTTCTGAGATAAGTTGTATACTGTCACGTGGCAAATACCGGGTGGATATGCCCGTCCCGGGTCCCAGCGACCATGCGACTTAAGTACTTTTCTCACGGAAAATCTGCCAACACGGCGAAGCAAGTCTGGGCGATTACTACTTAGGGGACGCGAAAAAGAGAGGAAAAGGCTATAATTGCGAGCTGAGTTTAGCGGCGACCACTGCGAGATACTCGTCGCAATACCCGCTCCTGCTCTATACTTCTTATCATTACATATGCTAAGTTTATTCATTAGGTTCGTCGCCGTCAACTTGCACGCTATTCTGTCTACTTCGCACTTCACCGTTACACTCAAAAAACTACTTACACTAATATCATAAAAAAAACTAATGGTGCAAATCTGGACCAGCTACTAAATTTAGAAGGGGTGGCGTCTTTTGGTGTTGTCGAAACCGCCTACTCAAATGCTAACCCACGACTCTTCCACGATTTACTGCAGATTCGGGCGCTCGCAGAACTGGACCAGAGCTGCCCACTTCCACATCCAATCTTCTGGCTCCGCGTTCCTAAGCTCACTGACAAGCAGACAGGCTTTCTGGAAACTGCTAGCCATCTGTGCATTAGCTGTTGCTCTTCAGGCAGACCTGACGATGGGTCCTTAAGATCGATCCTTACCATCGACTGATCGGTTCTGACCACCGAATGACCACCGTTCTCGACGCTTTTCGTTCCACGGTAGCCCGGACCTCTTTGAACGGTGCTGTCGATGGCAGTGTAGCACCTTTACGGCCCTGCGTCTCGGTCCGCTTCTGCATTCGTTCAGTCACCGGAATGTGTGGAGCCAAACTATGCGAGGTCATGGGAACTCCCGTTACCTTCAACAGAAGCACCCATGGCTGTGCACACAACCTACTTTACACCGAGATGATCGACATCCGCGACGATAGTTGCGACCTCAGGGGATTCGGACGCGAGACTACCGGCAGTAATGGTGCCATCACCAACACCGATCTGTGAAATCACCACCGGCCCTTTTCGCGCTTGCCATCACCTGAGATCTCCCAACCTTCCGCCGTGTCAGCAAGAAGCGTCGGTGTACTAACGGGGGCGTCCGCGCGTGGATGCGGTTTGGGGCACATCACGGATACTGTTGCGGACATGGTTCAAAGTCAAGCAGCGATGTGCGTTCCGAGAAAGTGCGGCAGTGTTGCCGAAATTTATGTGTATGCGGAAGAAAAGGGGAGGGGGGAGAGCGGTGTTGCGGCGGGAAACTCTCAAAAGCGGCTCGAATGGCCGTGCGCGGATCGCGTGCAAGGCCAAGGGTCATCAGGGGAAACTTCGGAGCTTCGCGCAGCTCAGTTTGCATCGATCTCCCGTAAGATAAAGTCTACATCGAGACTCGCTCTCTCGCCAAGTGTGCCCTTCGTACAGGCAAAAGGAGCTGCGCTGCTTTGCATTCGCTCAGAGCGGACGCCCTACGTCCGCTCGTGCATAAGAGAGGCAGGCAACGCTAGCTGCTGTCCAGCACGCTATAGCCTGTAGCGGAGAGAGCCTCGACAAGACTTCGCGTCCGCCATCCGTCGCTAACTTAACGCACGATCGCCGCCTGTTACCTATCCAACGCGATCCGTTGCGGGAATCCGCCGCGTGCAGATCTTAAAACTGTAAAATTTATTACTTATCTCGCGACACTGCAACGATTCTTAACAATCGTTCCAGGAGCGCATGAACTATGCAGGGAGAACGGAAGGGAGTCGAATCAATACTTAATGTCGTTCACAATACATATAGATGTATTTATTTATAACATTGCTAATTGTACTCATACATTAGAGCTACCATTATATAACCGAGCGCGCACTTCTCTCTTCCGACGGATTGGCATTCATACGGCTTACGCGACGCGATTTCGCATCTCTATCGCAAAAGCGGTAATGTCGTTCTTTTACGCTGGACGCGTCCCGTTACGGGGGTGATGGCATTTAACTTTAACCACGGCGCCGGGGTTTCTCCCTCGGTGGCTCAATCCAGATCGGGCGCTGGGGCGGCGTCAGGCGGCGTATGTCACCTAGACGTCAGAATGTGAGGAGGTGCTTCTTGACGACGTTGGCCATGTGGTGTATTTTGTACAGACGTCGGAACGGGAGGACAGACCATTTGACGATGTTGGCCGGGTAGCGTAGTATCTCGGCGGCGTTATCCTTCCCGAGCCGGTTCCCGATCGAGAGAGAGCGAGCCCGGCGAATTGCTCGCCTTATATCGGGCTGAGGGCATCTCAAGTGCTTGTGTACTTGGGTTCTTCTGTGTCACACAGCTCCTTACGCACGCGCGATACATTGCGCTGCGCCGATTTCGCGCCAGCGATTTAAAATCGCCATCTTACAAAACGCGGGTCGGCACTCGCTCTGCTGAGCCACTGGCGCTTCTTAGATACATTTTAAATACAAATCTAGAAGTTCTTTATTGTTGCTACATCCTCATCACTCTACCTCCTTGAGTACTCCTGAGTGAAGTGAGAAGTCACGATCTCCTATCCCGAATTCGCCCATCGAGCGACGGCAACTGGACAAACAATCGTCCATGTAGCAGTTACAAAATATTGATTTAGCCGCCGACGGGTAGCTTTCGACGAATTCTGCGGCGATTCGATTCTTCACGTAGAACGCCGCGCACGGTGATGACTTAGCGCCAAAAGTCAATAACGTCATTTCATACATCTGGAGTTCTATGTCCGGGTTGGCGCTGCCGAAAATGACGCATTCTTAAGCACGTTTTAAGCCCTTTTCAAAAGCATGGGCCCGAGTCATTCTAATAAAATAATTATAAATCGCAATTATTCAATAATAATTAAGACTGGTGAAATGAGGAGTAACTTTCCCTTAATTTTCTACGTTCTACATATATTCACAATTTATTATATATTATTATTTTAAATAATTATTATAAATATTACAATAGGTTCAAACTCATAGATGGAGCAGTGGCAGATCTAAATTCTATTCTAGCAAGGAAGCTCAGTTCGCAGCAAGCTTTTCAACATCTTTTGTATCAGGAACGGAAAAATTGATGGAAACCTGTACCAGGAGGGTTTTTGCGCAAGAAAATACCATAAAAGTGCTGTCAGTCGCTCAAGTTAGCGACGTAGCAGTTGCACCATCAACGAATCAGTCTTCGTTGGGCGTTCAAGTTATAAACTCGTAATAAAGGTCCCAAGAGTATTTTATATATATCTATATATCTATATATATATATATATATATTTTGTTTATATTTATTTGCATCGAACCTTCATACTATATAACATAACTCTCACTGTTTGTGAGTAAGAGCGAATTGCTAAAAAATATGACTAATAAAGTTTGTGATAAAGTTGACAACCTGGCCACCGAGATGTTCAGTAACAAAAATAATTTTATAAACATTTTAAAAATTAATTTTAATGAATTAAAAAATAAGGTTGATCGTAAGCTAAGTTATAAGTAGTTGCAACAAAGCGGAAGTCCGAAGTGACGTCTACGATGCCAGGCAAGGTACTGTATTCATAATACTGTGGTTATTTCGAAGTCAGCATAGTGTGTTCGTGCAGTGCAAGGAAACTGCATACAACCTTGGCTTTAAGTACTTCTGGCAACAACGGAGTAAATATTTTATTAGATGGAGAAAGAGCAGCAAGGCCGTAGCCTCTGAGACTGAGATTATAAGGGGGTCTGCAGCCAAGGATTCTTTACCCCGTTGTCCCTGCATTTCGTTCGTTTCAACACTGCGTGACCACAATCGTGAGGATGATCGCACTAGTAATAGTAAGAAGGCCGATCTGAAGTCAGACAAATGCTCCATCGATAATCTCTGGGAGAATGCGGGGAAGCAGCAATGGACTCTATAACAAAAACCGCGAACTTTTTCAAGGCAAGGTTCATGAATGTAACTTCTCTTAGAGACACTAGGGAAACTAAATTAATAAGATTGGGAAAAAAACCTAGAATTTTTGGTTGGAGTAGGGCGGGACTTTCCCTCTTTCAAAGATATCTCTCTCTCTCTCTCTCTCTCTCTCTCTCTCTCTCTCTTGCGTAGTCGCACGCCAATACGGGAAGAATTTTCGTTCTGACTCAAAATCTGAGAAACATTGAGATTTTCTCACGGAAAATTTGCAACAATTTTTGCGTCAGGTCAGTCTTTAAAAAGCCTTCTACAACCCATATGTTATACAGAACTCGTGAGTCCACGAAAAGCCCAGCCATCTCTGTTCGTTGTATTTTTCGGTCTCGTTTGCAAGGCGTCCCCTTCCTTCTGAAAGTGATTGTTAGAGTGATTCGAGATGATCATTATTACTTACGTAATATTTTAAAGTTTTGATTAAGAACACCGTATCGTAATGATAATTAATTTAATACGCTTAGAGCACCACTTAAACCCTTAAATTTAAAAGGACACTGGTAAATCTTGATGTATAAAAGTTAATTATACATACAAAACAATTGTGTAGGCACTATAATTTTTTTTATACGCTCATTCGTATGTTTTAAATTAATTTTTTTTACAGTCTGTTTATATAATTTTACTTTTCAGTTATAACAAAAATGGTACATTTGTTTTAATTAGCATATAAGTATAAGCCAAAAAAGAAAATAGTGATTTCGCCTCAATTATTTTTTATACCATCTTATAATTATCAACGCACTAATAAATTAAGCAAACGGAATAGGTTTCCATGAAATTAGTTTTTCTATAAAAACAACCGACTATTTCTCGGGAATCATATCATTATATTTGAATAAAAAGTACAATTTACAGGTCATTTACGTTAATTGGTGCTTGATCAATAATTACTTGCAACAATAAGTATATTGTTATTGAAAATTCGAAACATATATCAGAAAAATATTCAAAAATCTAGTTGAATGAGTACTATTAGGAGTTTATAGCTTCAAATTTTAATCTGCAACTTACTTCCTCGCTTACTCCCGCAAATGACGCTTTATGTATATACTTCACTGAGCAACGAACGAGAATGGCAGATCATAGAAGTGTGTAGTATAACGATACGAAGCACTTTTACGAAGGAGAGATTTATTTATAGTAAATGTTGAAAAATGTTATATGCCAAATTTATAAAAATAAATTTATTTTAAAATATAACCGAATAGTAAATATAAATAATAATTATAATAAATATAAATAATAGTTTAATTAAAAAATAAATTAAATTTCATTAATTAATATATCCTATTTTAATAATTCAATTACATTAAACAAGAATTTTCATAATGAATAATTATGAAAGAATATTGAAAGTAAAAACAGTAAATAAAAATGTTGATATAAAACTTTATTTTTATTTTTGAAACAAAATTAATTCAATTATTTTGGTTGCATGAGTGACAATTAAATTCAATAATAATTAAACGAGCTACTAAAAGAATTACTTGAGCAAACTTGCAAATTTCTAATGTTTTTCATACAAAAATTTGTCTTGCGATAATATGTTATATGCTTCAATTACTTTTTCATACATTTTGATAGCTCCTCGGAAGTCTTGTTTTTCTAACAATTTATTCCCTTCATTATGCAACTTTACCATCTAAAAATAAATATTGTAATAAGATAAGTTAATTTTACATCAAATGTTTTATTTGTAATACAATTGTCCACACCATATAATAATCCAGTTTGCAAGACTCTATGTGTTCAGAAGTATCGGTATTTCTGATATTGTTGACACTCTCTGTTGGTTTTTTTTTTATACTTGTATTCTTCTCTGCCATTTTTTTATATTTGGACAGATATATATTATTATAAAGACAAAACACAGATCGTTAAAATATTGATATCAACAAGAATGAAATTAAGTTACATTGAATAGTTGAATACAGCTACTTGAATGGACTCACATTGATTACATCTTTTTTAAAGCTTTGGTCTCCATAGCGCTCGTATAAACAACGAAGATAAACACTTATAGAACTCTGAAGATAGCAGTACTATATAGTCGTATAGTCTAACCCACACCTAAGTTCAGATTGTTAATACTATTATTAAACAATTACTGTAGTAACATCACCATTGTGTATTTGTACATATATGTACATATTAAACACATTTAATCATATTTTTATATATATTATATTTTTATAACAAATTATTTTTTTTATTTTTCTTTTCTATTTTTTGATATCTTTAGTGTCTCAGCTATCTCGATCAACTTAATTTTCAACTTTAACTTTACACATTAAAAGTTTTGCATTTATTTATACAGTTGTTTCAAACCTTTCTTTAAGCAAATAAGATGTTACCACTTGATGTCTGCAGCGCGACGTTTAGTCAAGACTATATACTGCTTTATTTAGTTTGCACTTTACGTCTTCCTCAACCTGTAAACCTTCAGGTACATATAACTAAATAACTGATTCTCATGGTGGACCTAGATCTCCTTTCGAATTGCTTGTATTTATTTATAAGCCCCCGGACTTACAGCAGCTTTCTAAAAAGTATGTGAGAATGCAGAGAGAATCTCGCGACTTTATTAGTAGTCTCGTGATTAGCTTTAAGGAGCGACACTTTTAGCTTTAGGGACAGCGGTGAGTACTGTAGTCGTAAGTCGCGAAGAAGGCGCATGTAGTGCCATTGGCCAAATCAAAAGCACCTTCCGGATCAAATAATTTTCGGCCGATTTCGGAGTACCTCGATGATCTGTTCTCTTCTGATGCATCCTATGGTCCGGTCAGGGGTGAACCTAAAGAGGTTTCCTTTCTGTTCCTTGGATGCGCACCGAGACGGGAATGAGACCTTTCTCTGTTCAAGGCGCTCATCTGAGGAACGGACTGCCATGCTGCATAAGGAATACATCCTCTCTTTCTCGCTTCAGGAAGCGAGTGATGGAGCATTTGAAGGATCGGGATATCACAATCGATTATTCTAGTCAGTCGTCCTCATAATCTTGTTTTGATTTGCGCCCTAAATTAATTGCATGTGTGTATCTTAAGTATGTGTATATTCATCCTTCATTTTATATTGTACATACATTTATTTCATTCATTGTATGTAAGAATGCACGAGTGTGAACTGACTGATAGATAATGTAAAATGAGAGAAATGTGACTTATTTGTAGAATTTTACGTATCAATTATTTATTTATTTATTTATTACCATATGCTGCGCTATATCTGTGATAATGATAATTATGTGATATAGTTTATATTTAAGTAGACTTAAGATGTTTGCGTGTACTAATTCTTATTTTGTGCGATAATTTTATAAAAAATTTACAAATAAACTAT
The DNA here is from genome assembly GCA_018906755.1 of Sycophaga agraensis. Classification (NCBI taxonomy): domain Eukaryota; kingdom Metazoa; phylum Arthropoda; class Insecta; order Hymenoptera; family Pteromalidae; genus Sycophaga; species Sycophaga agraensis. The sequence goes on from JACCIE010000035.1 coordinate 789,781, forward strand.
TGTCCGTCTATCGATCTACTCGACAGGAATAAGATTGTATCTCAATGCTTCATTTTTCCCGTATATTTATCTGCTTTTCTATCAAAAAATTTATATATATATAAATATATATTATTAATTAAACTTAATTTCCTAACAACAAACAATTACCCAACTATCAAATATTTATACGCATCTAAATATAAGCTATTTCATATTAAAATAAAAATATAAGTATTATATATATATATATATATATATATATATATATATCAACAATTAATATCATCCGCTAATAAATAAAGAATGTTACAAATTAGTTAATTTAAACAAATAGTAAACTGTTGCAGTCCATGCAGACGAGCATCCGCTTGATAGCGCCACGTGATTGCTACGATATATGTATTAGAGTAAAGCTAGGAAGTAGAGGTTGGTACTGGGATCAGGAAAAAGATCAGACGATGGTAAGCGGAGCATGAGTGCGGCTCGCCGTGTCTCGAAGGCGAACCAGCGCTGTGTCTATTAGATAGTAATTTATGTATTAAGAAGCAGTAGTTTAAAATAAAATATCTTTAGTTATATTATAACTCATTGGTTTTATTAATTTTTATTCTAAGAAACCTAGTGGAAACAATAGTTAAGCCAACAATTCAGAAGTGGGATAGTACGGGATAGTACAGGATTATACAGGATATAATACACAGGATCATAATAATATATACAGGTAGTGAGATTCTGACAGGGTCACCGTGACCGTTATAAAATATCTGAAATAGCAAAACAAAAATGGAAGACGTGGAACTGAAATAGCAATTGGAAGCAGCTCTACAGGAAATTGAAAGACAAAAATATTGTCGAAGCGAAGAGAGAGCGCTGTATGAACGCCAAATACAGGATATCACGAATCGTGAACGAAATTAGCCTAATGGGTCAAGCGAGGCAGGAACAGAGTCTGAAGTGGCACAGGTTCTGATTTCTTTAAATTCAGCAATGCAAGAAAATACGCAAGTATTAGCAGGAGTGCGAGAGACCATGCACACTTGCAATCAAAATGGTTTAACGGAACAAATAGCTCAAGCTCTGCTTGTCATCGTCATCGTCATCGTCAGTCAAGAAGGAAGGACTTCTAACAACTATGGTAAGCGGTAACACGTTAGATAATTCGCGGAAATATTTTCGGTGTAAGGAAACGGGGCATATCGCGAAAAATTGTCCGAAAGAGAGAAAACTCGTTTGCTTCAGTTGTAGATAAGAGTGTCCCACTGCAATGAGATGCACGCAGAATAAAGACGGTCCGAAAAAGGTTGATGTAAATGTCATTACAGGGACAGGGAAGTGACGTGTTCGAGGAAAAGTTTGTTCGCGATGTAATCGTAGATGGAAAATGTGTAACTACGCAGATTGATCCAGGGGCAGCGATCTGTACAATGAAGGTAACAACAGCGTTGTGCGCGAAGTTAGAGTTAGATGGCACCAACTCCGTGCAAGGCGGGTTTGGCCAGAGCACTGTAATTTCTCCAGGCGTAGTACATGCTGAAATGCAATAACGTAATTTAAAACCGAGATGAGTAACGTTTAGGGTCGTATCAGACGAAGTTCAGAATTACGATGTAATTATAGGTAGAACGGTAACGGAAGCACTTGATTTGATGTACACACGTTTTGGATACGAGTTATGCTTTTCCAAGATAGACCCTCGTGTATTTAATAACAACGGCGAATCATGTGTTAAATCGCGGGCACTAGAGCACATTGATTTTTAACCGCGAGAAATCAATTTTGTGAACGTACTTACTAATGTAGGCGAGTTAAAGATATGAATACGAGTGGTAATCTGTAAATGTGGATGATACCGTCGGAGAAGTTAGTATGTCAATAGAGACCGTCGAGAAAACTGAAGTACGAAAACGAATAGTAAATGGCGATGAAATAATTACTGACCCTACTGTTGCGAACTCGACGCTGGCGGGAAATTGTACGCGACCGCTGACAACCTTCCTACCTCATTACGTAACCTCGGAGCGCCGAGGAACGACGGCCGTCATTTGTTTTGACGGGGCGGGAAGGGAGTTACCTGCATAGCGCGCAAGTATGCCGGGTCAATGCCCGAGCGCGGGAAGATCGGCAGACGGGGGGGATAAAACAATTTGAAATCGGGGAAAATCATCTGCGAGGTGGGTAGGCTCGCTCGGGCAGTAAGAAAATAGCCATGCGCCGAGGGTGTGGGGCGCGAGTTTAAGCGACGGAACCCCGCGTAAAGAGGGCCCGAGGTGAGATCCGGGGTAAAGGGACGCGTGGAGCAGCCGACCGGACCGGTGTGAGCAGGTCCACGGGGGCGGCCCTGTGTCCTCGTAGCTAACATGCCCTGAGGGTGCGGAGTGCGCGGGGGCGGACGCGCCCCGTGGCCTCGTAAGCTTTTTGGCGACGTCGGCCAGCTTCCAGCGAACCGCGAGGCGCATGTAGCCATACCTCGAGCCACCTTGCGCGCGGGCGCGAGGCAGCGCTGCGACCGACGTGAAGCGAGCGAAGTCAGCACTTGTAAGCGAGCCAGCACCGCATGCGCAACTAGTCGAACTGCACTGTGACTCGGCCTTGTAATACCCCGCATAATTGTTACGGCGATACTTCATTAACCTTCGTTGTTTAAAAGAAATCTTCCTCACTGCAAAGGGTGGCAGGAGACAGTGGAAGATCTAGCCTTCCCATGTGACCATTGCGAATTGGCATTTGCGACAGCTAGCGGAAGATCTCAACATGAGAGGCATGTTCATCCTGCAGCGCACAATGCCAAGCGCTCGTTAGTAGCGGAGAAGCCGAAAGAAAAGCCAGGCCGAAGGCCAAGTAAGTGGTCTGACGATGACCTGGTGCGGATCGGGGAACTTGAACAAGAGTACGCTGGCGTACGGTACATAAACATCGAAATTGCCAAGCATTTCCCCGACTGTACAGCAAAACAGGTGTCGGATGCCAGAAGGCGAAGGCGAGCAGCAGGCAGTCGCCACCCATCCCGAAGTCACAGCAAATGAAACCGCTGTTGCTGCAATCTCAACTGCCGAGACACCGCCCGTTCAATCCCCTGTGTTACAGGGCAATAGCAGCAGCAGCGAGGATGAATTCGTGGATGCGGTGGAAGAACAACCAGATTGCTTGTTTGAACGCAGTGAGTCCCCCGGCGAGATAGAATGGAAAGAGGCAATTCGCCGGGAGATACGCAGTGGCACAATGGAGGATCGGTTGCGGAGTTGGCGGGTTGCGGTACAGAGATTAGTCGAGTCTGATGGAAACGTCGATGAGGAGCTCATGGATTCCCTGTATACGCAGCTCGTCGCGTTTATAGCCCCGGCTATTGAAAGAAACCCGGAGATGACGGAGACTAAAAGAGCAAGGAAGGGCAACCGCAAAGTAGGCCGGAGACGCGATGCGAGGAAGGCTGAAATACGGAAATTTGAGTATGCCCGGTGCCAGAAATGTGGGAAAGATGCCCCAAGAGGGTAGCGGAGATCGTCGTGGAAAACGACTATTCGCTAATTCGCAGACGAGACAGCCCGTGTGTCAGGGAGGTCGAAGCCCTGTACACGGAGCTGTGGGGTAGAGAGGGCCCATCTCAGTCGGATCAATATCATCGGACCGAGGGCCCTCTCAAGGTAAACCAATTACCCCTCTCGATGTGAAGAGGCGGGTGGCCAGAATCCGCGACGACTCCGCCGCTGGCACCGACCAAATAGTCAAGTCGGATCTGAGGAAGCCGGGGATCTTAACAGCCCTCTCCAAGCTATTCAACTTCGTAATGCTGACGGGAGTATATCCGTCGGCATGGAAGTTGAATCGAATGACGTTACTGCCTAAGGCCGGGAAAAACCCGGCCAATGTCCGAAACTGGCGGCCCATCACGATCAGCTCGATGGTAAGCCGGATATTTTCTGGTCTACTAGACGAGAGGATCAGGGCCGTCATTCGGCAGCACGAAAGGCAGAAGTTTTACGGCGGAAAATGGCTGCTTCGCAAACGTGCATGCGTTAGAAGTAGCAATTTCCAAATCGAAAGAGGGGGGCGGAGTCATATCGGTGCTAGATATATCAAAAGCATACGATACCGTCCCCCATGCCGTAATTCCCTTAAGCTTGGAAAGAAAAGGAATTCCGCCCGTTGTAACAAAGCTAGTCGCGGAAATGTACCGCGACTGCACCACTGTCATAGGGGCAAAAGATGGCAAGGTAGATATAAAGCTTCAAAGCGGAGTTAAACAGGGGGACCCCCTGTCCCCATTGATTTTTAACCTTGTCATCGAGCCCCTAATTGAACGATTGAACGAGACAGTGGGAGTCAGCATAGATGGGAATAACCTTTCCGTGCTCGCCGATAATCCGGGTGAAATGGGATGCACTGACGTACTCGAAACGGATATTGAGATTGACGAAAAGATACAACCAGTACGATCGAAACCATATACGATCGCACGAGATCGACACGATCTGGACACCATAATTTCAGAGTATAAGGATGCGGGAATAGTAACAGATACGACATCAGAATACGCGAGTCCAGCCTTTTTAGTTCGTAAGAAAGACGGTTCTCCGCGGATGGTCGTTGACTACAGGTGTGTAAATAAAATTACAAAGGTAATTAACTTCCCGATACCAAACTTTGACGAATTGCTTGAAAAACTAAACGGAGCTAAACATTTTATTACGCTTGATTTAGCTCAAGGTTATCTTCAAATTCCACTAAGCGAAAGCGCGAAGGAAAAGACAGCGTTCATTACGGAAACACAGACGGGTAAATTTGAAAGAACAATGTTCGGATTAATAAATGCTCCAAAGTATTTCGCGAAACTAATGGATATAGTGTTAGGGAATGCACAACGAAAAGGAATTGCCTTTATATTCTTTGGTGACACGTCTATTTTTACTAAATCTTGGATGGAGTTAACTGAGCGGCTAATTGAAATTTTAGACATGCTGAAAAATGCGGGACTTACCCTGAACCTGAAAAAGTGTCGTTTTGATATGCGACAAGTAGAATACTTAAGCTACGTGTTAGGCAACGGAGTATTGCGCCCGGGCGAACGAAGAATAAGGGCGATTGATTAATTTTCAGCCTCACGAAATGAGCATGAAGTGAGAAAATTCATCGGATTAACTAGTTTTTTTAGAAGATTTATATCTCACTTTGCGCAAATTGCGACACCATTAACCGATCTGTTAAAATCAAAAACTAATTTTATTTGGAATAAGAGTCAACAGGAGGCCTTTATTGTTCTAAAAAATAAATTAGTAGAACGACCAATATTACGTTTCTACAATCCAAACGCATGTAAAACTGAGCTGCATACAGCCGCGTCAGCGCTAGGATTAGGAGGAATGCTTCTGCAGGCGGACACTGTGGAAGAAAAACTGAGGTTAGTGTACGCAGTCAGTCGACGTACAACCAAATGCTAGAGAATGTATCACTCTACGCGTCTAGAATTATTAGCAATATCGTGGTTGCTCCAAAGATTACGTTCATTTTTAATAGGTATAAAGTTTACTATTGTAACCGATTGCCAGTGCTTGGTGAATCTTAATGCCTGGAAAACGTAAAACGCGCAAGTCACGAGATGGGCCAGTGCGATCGCGGAATACGACTTTAAAATTAAACATCGAAAGGGCGATAAAATGAAGCATGTTGACGCTTTGTCTAGGGCACCGGTTGAAACTGCGCCAAGCGTTGAACATACTGTAGATATACGTATATACTATAGTTACGAGAGAGGACGAAATATTAGCGTTCCAGCGAACCGACGAAAAACTCAATACGCTTATTAATATACTACAAAAGTCAGAAAATGATAGAACATGTATGGAAAGCGAGACAGTGAGAGATTTTGTATTGCGAGAGGGATTGTTATATCGACGGATTAATGACGGAGATCAAGTGAAAGGGTTATACGCGGACCCTCAGTTGATGCGAAAAGCACTTGTAATTCGATATTACGACTTGGGAAGTCATTTTGGAATTAAGAAAACGGTGAATCGAATTAAAAGGTATTATTACTTTCCGGGAATGAGACGCTACGTACGCGTCCATATCCAAAATTGCTTCGAGTGTATTATTTCGAAAAGAACAACGGGAAAATCCGAAGGGGAATTACATCCAATTCCGCCAGGTCAAAGACCATTTGATATTATACACATGGACCATGTGGGACCATTCTTAACGACGCCGAAGCAAAATAAATATGTATTTGCGATCATCGACAATCTGACTAAGTATGTACATATAGTTCCAGTAAAGGATGTAAGCGCTAGAGCAACTGTTAAAAGGGTAGATGAATTTATTCAAAATTTCGGTGCGCCAGGTCGAATTATCTCAGATCGTGGTACCTGCTTTACCTCACAATCATTTAAGGATCTATGCGCTATGTATGGTATTAAGCATACGTTAAATTCAAGCAGACATCCACAAGGTAACGAACTTGTCGAACGTCTGAATCAGACGATAATACCCGCTCTTAAAATTGCAACTCAAAATGATCAAAACGATTGGGATGGGAAGATTAAAGGGTTACAGAGAGATTTAAACGCAACTGTGAACAAAGCAACGGGCACTACACCATTTGAAGCTTTGTATGGATATCGACCGAGGTTCGAGGACGGAAGAACACGTCCGCTTACCGAATATTGCGAAACGTACAGACTCCCGACAGAAATACAGTGTGAAATTCGTGAAAATATTTTCACAGAGCAGGGAAAGTATAAGAGAAATGTAGACATGAAGCGTCTTAAGGGAATTAGGTATCAAGTAGGAGATATAGTTTATGTAAAGCCAAATGCAGTAGCATCCAGTCAATCGACGAAATTACAAGCGACATTTAATGGACCAATAGTAATCATAGGAGTCCTACCTGCGGATACATACAAAATTAAACGACTAAACGAGTCTAACGATCGTGGATTTAGAACAACCGCACATGTAAGCCAACAAAAAATTTGGCGAGGAAATCGCGAAGCCGAAAGAGAGTGCGAAATTAGAAATGATATGGAAGATAAGATGGAAGAGTATGATAAAAAGAGCAAATCATCTCAAGAAAAAGACAAAACTTCTGAGAGGAAGAATATGGAGAATGAAACAAATACAGGGCAAAAGAATATGGGAAACGCGAAAGATGAGATTCAGTTACGATATAGGTTAAACAAAAGAGCGAGAAAAATACCGACTAAATCGGATCTTGGTCTCGACAAGGCTGTCGGTATCGAAATTAAACTCGGCAACAACTATCTGCGAATCTTCGCTATCTATTGCCCCCCCTCCCGCCCAGCGCGTCTAACAAGCTCTCCGCGCTAAGCAACTTCTTTTCTAATACTCCTACCGTTATTGCAGGAGATTTTAACGCCAAAAACAAAGCATGGGGCTGCCTCTCCACCAACCCCAGAGGAAATTCCCTTCTTCGCTGCTCCATGCGTAACAACTTCTCAATTAAAGCACCTACTGTACCATCCCACTAACCTCCCTGCCTCTCACACAGTCCTGAAATACTAGATATCTTTCTTACCAAACACACTAGCTCCCTTGCAGACCCCAAGGTCTTATCTTAACTTTCCTCCGACCACTTTCCGGTCATCTTAGACATCTCCTGCAGTTACTCAATCACACCCCAAACAGTTGAATCCATTAACTGGCTCCATCTCAAATTCCTACTAGAATCCTCCCCTTTCAAGTGCCAGAACCTGAAAAACCCCCAAGACATCGACACCGCAGCCAAAGATCTAACCGAGAACATTATAAATTCCTCCTCTCATGCTACTCACTCCACTTCAGTCCGCGCCCGCGCTAACCTTCCCGCTCATATCCAAACTATGATTCGTGAAAAAAATAGCACTAGGAAAAACTGGCAAGGCACGCGCGACCCAGCTCTTAAATCCAAACTGAACTTCCAACAAAGACAGCTCAGGGAAACGCTCCGCGACTTCCAAAGTAAAGCTTTCAATAACTTTATCGAGGAGGCCGAAGAGCACCCCAAGAGCGTCTAGAAAGTAGTTAAAAAGCTTAATTTCCCGCACTTGAGCAAAACGCTACTAAATACTATCTCGACGAAGACAAAACCGAACTTCTTGCCTCCTCCTTCTCCAAGCAATGCTCTCCTCTTCCAAGTGACCCAAAGGACTTCATTCTCCACAATAACACCTCAAAGTCGGTGAGCAATTTTCTCCAGTTAGATGGAATTTTTCATCCCACCTCCCCATCTGAGATTGCAAATATCCTGCGCACACTCAAAAACCGCAAAGCTCCCGGTAGCGACGGGATCAGGAACAATGTCCTTAAAGTCCTTTTGCGTAAGCACGTTACTGCTATATGTAATATCGCTAACGCTATCACGCGCCGACAGTATTTCCCTTCCGCCTGGAAGGAGGCCACTGTCGTCTGCCTTCCGAAGCCAGGCAAACCCCTATCCTCCCCCTCCAGCTACAGACCGATCAGCCTTTTGAGCGCGCTAGGCAAAGTCGTTGAAAGTGTTCTTTTTAAAGGACTTTCTTCCCATGCCTCCTCTTAGAACATTCTCCCTCACACGGCTTCCGCCCCCGACATGCAAAGACTCACCAGCTGCTGCGTGTTACCGAACTCCTTTGTAATAGCTATAACAAAAGATGGTTCTCTGCTATGTTCCTACTTGACGTCCAATAGGCATTCGACAGAGTCTGGTATGACAGCCACATCTACAAACTAGTTAAACTCAAATTTCGCCATTACCTAATAGGCACATTTAAGTCCTATCTCTCCAATCGCTCCATTCGTGTCAAAATGGGCCGCGCGATTTCCAATCCTCATTCCATTTCTGCCAGGGTTCCGTAGGGCTCCAAGCCTGCCCCTCTGCTCTTAAATATTTATTGCAGCGACATCCCAATCCACAATCGCATCTCCACAGCCTTTTGTGCCGATGACATAGCGCTAGTAAACACTTCCTGTCAAATTGACTCCTCCTCGAGACATATCAACCAATTTCTCCCTTGTCTTCTCGCATGGTATCGTGAAAATCGCCTTTCAATAAACCAATCCAAATCTGAGGCCATTTTCTTCTCCCGTGGTCGCAATCTCCCTCCCCCTATTAAGATTGGCAATCATACTATTCCCTGGAACTCATTCGTAAAATACCTGGGAGTTACGTTCGATTCCAAGGTTACCTGGCGCCCCCACATCCTAATCACTCGCAACAAAATAAACGGAGCCTTCATTGGCCTAAAATCCTTCTTCTCCAACAAGAAAATCTCATCCTAAATCAAACTACGGGCTTTCAAGGCCATAATTCTGAGCATTGCCATCTACGCTATCCCTATCGGGGGTACAGCCCGCCCAGACAGACTTAACCTAATCTAAGGATCCTTTATGCGACTCCTTCGTGCCACTCTAGGTTACCCTTGGTTCATTCGGAATGCACAGATCCTTCGAGAGACGGGTCTCCCCACTCTCGCCGTTGCCGGCGCCAAACGAGCGGCTACTCTTCGCGGCTCTTTAGCCGACCACCCCAATCCTGTGGTACAGTCCCTCCACAATTACACCTCAAAATCTTACGACCTAGTAACCAGGCCCTGCAAACTGGGTAGCTAGGTTGCCTCTTGTTTCGCTATATTGCATATTGTGGGAGCTTTCTGAGCCCCCACTAGCTCTCGTCCCCCTTGATTCCATCCCTAGTTCTTCCTTCCCATGTCTCATTTCTTCTTGGGGCTAGAGGCCAGTTGGCCTGAGTGTTTAGTCGGTAAAAATCCGACACTACCCATCCGATCGGCCCCGTCGCTGTGTGCCGTTCGGGAGGGTTTCTTTTGAAGATTTAAACCTTTTAAAAAAAAATTTTAAAAAAAAACCTTGAAAAATGACTTCTACTTCTACATCCATTTCCTCCGCATTTAGTTCCGAACTGGATAGCTCTCAGAAATCTCAGCCTCAAGTTCGTTCTATTGGAAATTTTCTAAGTCCTAAATCCTTTCTTCTCTATCCTGTATTCAGTTCAACTTCGAACTGGATAGAATTTCCTGAATTCTTCCTACTACTTCATTACCTGGTCACCGCCGAATTCTCCAACTAGTTACGAAAAGCGTATATTTTTTCTATTCTAAATTGAAAACTGTTAAACTCAGTGTAAAGGTCAACGACTTAATAAGCTTCTTCGTTAAATTCTTCAAGTAAGTAAGCATTAAACCATCTTTTTCCTCGTAATCCATTTTCCCCTGGTGTCCCGGAACATCAATTAACTGCATTGACTTCTCCAGTGACTTTTCTCTAGTCATATGCTTAGAGATCCGTAGGTTTTGTCTCTCCTTAACTCCCTCCGACTTCTCCGTACAGGCTGAAAGGACCTGTTGAGATAGAAGTCAACTCCTTACCTGCCTTTGAAGGTTTTGCCTTCCATTTTTGTGTTCTTTTCTCCCAAGATATAGAAACCCCTCTACCCCATTACAAGCCTCGATCCCTAGACTCTTAGTCTCTTGAGACTAGGCTAAAACAGAGGCACGGCTTTTTTAAACATTTTGCGTGAACAAGGTGCACAGCAACAATGCTTATGCAGGAATTAATGCAGCGAAGGCGGTACTCAACATGTTGTCGTTGCAGACGTCGTTGAAGATATAAAGTACATTATTGATTAATACGTAGTTAATGTGTAAAATACGATAAAGTACATCAACTTTAATATAAATTAAATCAGTTAAAGTTTAATTTAATTTGGAAAAGCAATAAAATGTTACTATACATTTAAAATTAAATTCTGTCTGTTAAAAATATGAATAGCACAAAAATTAGAATAAAATAGTTATAATCCCTTATGTATTCAATAATTTTTGTTTTAAAATGACGTCTAGATTACAATATTTTCGTTTTCAATTTCATTCAGTCTTCGTACACGTCTCTGAGCAGATTCCATTAAACGATTGTAAAACTTTGAGTCACTAGGAACTAGTCGGTCAAAATCGCGTTGATGTAATCGAAGAACTTCACAAATTTCCAGAGTTATTACTGTAAACAATCTTTTTGGATCAGCTTGAAACAAAGATATTTCACCAAACCATCCACCATCTTCAACATGACCTATCTACAAAACATTTTTTATTATATATATAGTTATATTTCTTATTAAACTCAGTAAAAACTAATCTTATTAAACTAAAAAAAATGTGTAAACAGTTGAATTTCGCATCAATTTAAATTTAAAGCTTGTTCTACTTAATTTAAATTTGAATTTTAACTTTGCTCGTTCAGCATTTTTGAGGTCTACAAAATTACGTAGGATTTATAGGCGCCATCTTAAGGGCACATTTTATTTGTAAGAATGGACATTCTCCTTTATCATATTATATATTTTCATGGGGTCTACAACATAGTTGCCTTCAATTGCATCGAATGTAATAGCCGATACCATGCTGATAATTTTTTTTTGTTGGTTGAAAAAATGTCAGATTCCTCTTTGTGGAATAAAGTAAGCCGAATAACTAGCAAAATTAATTGGCAACAAGTACATATGAAGCTGACAACTAGAAACCTACATGAAGGTTACCGGGACGTATTTAAAACAATTTTTATTCTTGTATTTATCATAAAAAGTAAAGCCTGTTTTGAAAACAAGAATCTCGCTTCTATTAATAAAACTAAAAGTAAACAATACACATTCGATATAGCTCTCCATTACAATTTATTTATAACAACCAGGTCGCTTGCGCATTTATAATATTAATGGCCAACTAATTAATTGTTAAAAAAACTAATTAGCTTAAGAAATGAATATTTTAAAATAGGAGAGTTTTGTTAATAGTAGGCCCTGCATTTGGGGAGTAAATGAGGCTAACTCGGCAGGGTTGTCTCATAATAGCTCCTGGAGAGATCTTTTCGTAATTTCCGCTGCCATGTGGTATCGAAATAAACGATAAAGTATGTTTGAGTGACAGAATGTTACTGCTCAATATGCAAGTGGAACAGGGTGAAATCTTTACCACGATGCAATTTCTAACAATACCTAGCTGAGAAGAAAAAGGCCAGGATATAAGCTCATCGAAAAGCCGAAAATTTACTTTGCTGCTTTAATCTCGTTCGTATGCAAGTAAACATCGATCCGTAGGTAAGAAGATTAAATGGACAGGATATATTTTTATCTGCAACCAATGATAAGGACACTGGCATTAATAATGGGCTTTTGAACTTAGACAAACGAAAAATCCTGCTCAAAAATATATTACTTGGGTAATACATTAATTCTTTATCTGTAATATAATTACCTGTAACAAACCTGAAATTTTTTACTGAAATACTTAATAACAAATTTAGTTAATAAGTTGAGAATGTAGAAAATATAATACTACGGGTCTGTATGTCGATTCAACTCTGATTTATAATTTTTTGAAAACTTTAGGCTTAGCATTTCTCTTGATGAGGTCTGGATTGAGCGATTTTATTCTGTAAGAGCTATTAAATATTTTTAATTATCAGTCTTTTTATTTTTTATTCAATTTAAATTGGAAAACATACAAATCTGCTCATTCTATTTATTATATTTTATAATAAATTACCTTTTACCTAATGATATGCTAAAACTAAAGTTATACGTTCGAATTGCACGCTTAATATCTATAATTTAAGCTCTTCCAGAATAAAACCTATCATATGTCACCAGATTTGAATTGGTATATAGATATCTAGTAGGTTTCATTCAACAACATTTTTTATTGTATATTTGGATAAAAAAGATCAGATTTATGATATTAATATACTTTTTACTGATATTTACAATATAGGTTTATCTTACCTATACTATCTAGTAATAAATTTCTTTAATATTATTGAATTTCTACAAAATATTAATAAATAAATAAATTTTAATTATTGCTTATTAGCAAGATAGCTTTCCAGACGTTTAATTTCCTTAATTTATAAAAAATTTATATCATATTTACTTCGTTTCCTGAATAAGTAATTAACGCGACTGTTCCCGTAATTATCATGTACATAAATTTTCCTTCAGTACCAGCTTTATAAATAACGTCATCTTGAATAAAAATTACTGGTTTCAAAACTCCTGTAGCATGCGTATATCAAAGATATAAATAAAAATGTCTACAAATAAAAATTGTAAAATGTTTAATTTGATTGCATACTAGCTTACCAATAATTGTATTTACAAAACTCCTAGGTGAATCTCGAAATAATTCAGTTGTATACAGAATCCTACTAGTGTGCTGTACGATCTCTTGTTTTAAATTTTCTAAAGAAAAAACAGATTTAAAGTTGAATTAAGACTTGAATGTGCATATTTTTTAATAAAATAGTTTGTATGTATAATATTTTGCATATTTTAGTAAATAAATTAATAAAATAGTAAAATAATTAAAAATGGAAAAATAAGAATCAGAATAAGAATAAGACTTTATTATTTTAGGACTTAAGAAACTAGCCTATAAAAAAAAAACATTACAGAACCGTTTCTAAACAACAACAAAGTTATCAAAGCAGGATGTAGCAGATCGTATGCAATAATACCATAAAAACAAAAAAATTAAAAAACAAAGAAAGTAGAATATAAGAATACGAGGATGAGGTTATTAAATGCTCATTAAATGTATCGGCATTAAACAGTAAACCATTTTCCCGAATTTTCAAAGCTTTAGTTCAAAATATCATTAGTATAATAATATATTAATACGTTATAAAATTTCTAATTAAAAATAAAATCTTACTTGATAGCGTTGAAGTAATAGATTTTTCTTTGAATAAATTACCTTGAAATCGATATTCATAAAAATGTAATAATTTTTGTTTGAGTAATAATGGTAACCTTTTGTTATTTATATAATCATTGACTCCATACATTATGTATTGATATTTAAGCTCAGGTTCAGCAGATGAACTTACATTCTGTAGTATCATAACTAAAATAAAATATATTTTTAAGAATCTATGAATGAATGAATTTGAATTTGAATATGAATATCTAAAATATTTTTAAATTATACAAAGATAAATAACAAAAATTTTAAAAACTAATGATTGCCATTTTTGAAACCTACCTATAACATACAAATAATAGCCCATACCAATCAATAGCAATATACATCGTGTCACTTTATCGGGTATAGCAGTGTATTTAAACTCAGTGAAACTATAACTGCAAAGATTTGCGCCTGCGAGATGTAAACTAGTTACGTAGATAAATAAATCGGATTCCTGAAGTAAATTTGTTTTAAACATGTAACCAATCGATAACTAAAATTAAATTAATAAAATAAAGCATAATATTACGAAATTGTAATTGTAATTCATGTATAAAATAAAAAATACAAAGGCAAAAAAAATATTACAAAAATATTTTAATGCATAACATTAAACGTGCATAGTACATGATGATTATTTAACGGGTTAAATATTTAATAAATGAAGCATACTTCAGGAGAGTTTCCCTTAGCATAATTGTATATAAATGGAAAAACAAAAGTGAAGCACGCTGACCAGTGAAAAATTAAAATGGTCAAGCACAAAAACCATATTCCATGCTCAGATAGTCGAGATAATCCGAATGCCTAAAATGCAAAATTTATTAATTTAATTTCTGCTGTGTACACAAACGTAAACTCTCAATTGTAGTAATCAATTTAAAAATTAATATATCAGTTATTTAACCGCAATTATTTCTTTGGTGTAATAACGCATTGTACTCAAACGAGTCAACTTTAAAATGGGAAGAAATTCAAGAATGAAAAAGAAAAATGGTTTTTCTATCTTCGGGAACCAAGCCAATGGTATAGACGACAACAAATCAGGGGCGAAATAAGTTGTAATGTAATGTCTAAAAAGATTTATCTTCTCTATATTACACAATTTTTATTTGATATTATAATCTTACCTAAATTTAAAAACATTACCTAATAATTAAACATGGATGCATAAGTATTTCATGGCCGTCTCGTGAGCTGAAGCCAGTAATGAAATTGAAAATAATGTCAATTAAGCATACGATAGAAATTGGAGTCATCATATTTTCCAACTTTATAAGATTTGGTGTACCCCTTCTAGGTATTCGTTGGAAAGATGCCATATAGGGCACCATAAAGAACGTGAAGAGAAAGGTAAGAGCCATGATTGCATCCCATATAAATCTGAGAATATTTTGAAGTTATATAAGAATGTTATAATCGATAAAAATTGTACATTTACAACAATATTAATATCATCGGAGATAATTTAATGTGGCAACAAGAAATAAATACATGTTCCTTCTTTATTCATGTAACTTTATTCATGTTGACTTAAGTCCTTCCTATCAAAAAACTCCCTTGTCTCCATGCGGAGGATGAGTCTCTTCTATGTACTTCCGCGCTCTCTCCTAACTTTCACGCGCTAACCATCCCTCTCGTAAGGTGGCACTTTATTCATGTTATTTCTTTTTCAAATATAAATGTATTTTATATTCTAACACACTTTCTTACATTTATATTTTCTCAATTACACTATTAGTTCTATTAAATTCAACAAGTCTCTCAAATTTTCAAATATTAATCGTCCTAGAACTTTGGTAAAGATATCTGCTCCGAATTACTTTTACTTTCAAGTACTCTCACAAAAACTTTACTCCCAAATAATTTTAAATATTTTATATCTGGCTTCTCATTAAAAAATATCTCGTAAGGAAATTTGTTCCTTTCAATTGTGTTTGCTATAACTCTATTTTTCAAATAAGCTGCCGCACATAGTACTTCTGGCAAATACTTTTTGTCTAGCTTAGACTCGGCTAATAAACACCTAGCACTATCCATAATTGTTCTATTGTACCTTTCGGCTGTACCGTTTAATTCATGTACATAAGGGGGACATGGTTCTAATTCAATTCCCTTCTCTTTAAATATCCTATACATACTTTTATTTAAATATTTGGTGCCATTATCACGTCTTAGTTTTTTCATTTTCTTCCCAGCCTCGTTTTCAATTAAATTTATAAATTCATTAAATTTATCATACAGTTTATTTTTTGACTTGATTCTATAGATTTTAGCTAGTTTACTGTACTCACCAATAACAGTAATAAAATACTTTTCTCTTTATATCTTTCAAAGTGAGCCCATTTAAATGTGTGTGCACTATTTCTAAAATTTCTCTGGCTCTTTTTCTATTGCTATCAAATGGTATATTATGCATTTTATTTTCTATACACATAGCACATTCAATATAGTCTAATTCTATTTCTTTAGGGAAACCTATCAACACATCATATTTACACATAGTATTTAAATAGCTAAAATTCACATATCCTAATGTTCTGTGCCATTTTTCTTTCAATGATATTTTATTAATATCTTTTCTTACTACATTAGATTTAATACTTTTATCTATATAACTAGTCATTTTGTAAATCATATTTTCCTTCCACGCAATTGCAACCAATTTATTATTTTTATCAAAAGCTTTAGTATAATAAATTTCATTTATTTATTTTATTAATATTTAAGTATGCGTAATAACCGCCATGCTATAAATGATTCAATCATAAATTGGCTACACCTTTAAAATTCAATCTCCATTTAGTGCGCTTTAATAATAGTTCGCTTGCAACTTGCAAGTGTTAGTTTTCCGAAGGTTTAAAAAAGGTTAAAAAAAAGAGTTTTAAAAAAATAGTGCTGCAATGTATTCGATAATGAAGTATAAAAACTTGAATATTTTTATATATTTCTACTTAAAATCGGCATTTGTCGCAAACTAACCGAAATTTACTGCAAGGATGAATGAGCCACCAATTGTATGATATTCCGTGTCTGCGTTTCTCAAAGGCTATCGCAGCCTTGCTACGCAAGTACAAGTGCGTAAATGGATGATTTTCCGAGGCGATCAAAAACTTTTGTAGTTGTCGTTTGAAACGAGTTGTCCACCTGGCATTTGGTGGCAATCTTGGTAAATGACTTTCTGACCCTAGTGATAATGCGCACACGTGACGTATCGGCTTCTTCTGCGAGTAATGACAACGAGAACGCTTCAGCAGCATAGTGTTGTTGGATTCCTATTGTACTTTTCACGTGAATAATAGAAAAAGTAATTCTAGCATTAGTAGTTTTTTAGGAATTTATTAAATACTATTAATAAATTATAATATGCTATATATTGCTATATATTGCTCTATCTTGCAATCAATAAATGATTATTTTATAAACATCACATATTAAGATGTTTTGTAAAGCTTTACAAAAAATTTAAGTTCTATAATTTGCTTCTTTACAAATAACCTTACATCCAGATTAAATAGATGAAATATAAACAAGTATTCATTTACCTTATAGAAGAATGAAACGACAACTATTTATATATTACATTACCATTACACTATTTAACAATTGTTGCTATAATGATTGCTAAAAAATTAAAGTTTCTAAGCAAACATTCAGGATACAACATAACACATTTAAAAATCTTGATCTCATTTTGTTTTTATCAGCTGTATACATAATAAGTGAATATTATTTATCAACAAACTTTATTACTTCAATTGTATTCATTACTTTTTAAACCGAATTGCATATAAATAATACGAGATATATATGACAATCTTATAGGTAAAACTTGCTAAATTAAAAAAATTATATACATTCTCAGATGTTCGTATAGACATGAGTAAGTGCCGACAGTCTAGTTATCTTGTTCGAAATACCATTCAGTTTCAATGGCAGCTGGTCATAACTTCAATTACGTTAATATGTACATATTAATACGTACATGTTCATATCTAGAACTTCCGGCAACCTCACCTCAGTCAAACTATTCAAGCACGAATCGAATTATATTTTCAATTTCCTATTTCATTTCATTGATTTTTTTTTCTAACTAGTTTTGAATCTGTAAGTCTTATTTATGATGCGTTACAGTTTGTTTTTTATTATTTTATAATTACAGTTTTATTTCTTATTTGATACGTAAATAATACATAAGCTACATAAGCTGTTGATAATATTTAGTAATTTAAATTTATAAAAATCAACAGCAGCATACCGACAATGCATTTTACAAATTATCTATCGGATATACCGATATGAAGTGAGCTCAAGATATAAATGTCTCGATAAGAAACATTTATTGTCAATGAGTCTTTTTTTATTTGGTGGCTATGACAACTGTCAAATACATTCAGTATACATCAAGTCATGGAATAAACAGCATCATATTTTTTCATCGTGTTAAAAATGTCGAATTTTGTACCAGAAAATGATGACATATGGTTATCATGCTCTATCGGAAACAACGTGCAAAAATATTTTCAACGATTTTTAGAAATAATAATTTTAATATGAGGAATTAAAAACGTGAAAGACCACCAAAAAATACTTTGAGGTCGCCTAATGGTAAAGAATATTGCATGACACTTTCAGACAAAAGCAAATGGCAGAAATGTTAAATGTTGCGCAACAATCAATTTCTCACCGATTAAAAGCTATGGGAAAGAAAGAAAAGAGTGGGAAATGGGTGCCATATGAATTGAATAAAAGGCAGATGGAAAACCGAAAAAATACCTGTGAAATTTTACTTCAAAAACAAGAAAGAAAATCAATTTTGTATCTAATTGTTACTGGCGATGAAAAATCAATTTATTTCAAGAATTCTACACGAAAAAAATTGTAGGCTTATCCGGAACAACTTTCAACATCGACTGCAAAACCAGATCGATTCGGCAATAAGATAATGATGGTGGGATTAAAGTGGCGTGATGCATTACCAGTTGTTAAAACTTGGTAATTTTACTCCATGACAATGCAGAAAAAGCAAAACCGATTCAGGATACAATCAAATTACCATTTGATTTCATCGATGGACACGCATTGGCTGAGCAGCACCTCGGCTCGATTCCTACGAGGAAGTCGAAAATTAGGTGTCCGATTGGTTTGCTTTAAAAAACAAACAATTCTACTGACATGGTATCTACAAATTGCCAGAATGGTGGTAACAATGTGGAAGAAACAATGATCAATACCTTCGTTGAAGTAATTTACTAGGCTATAAGATGCTTCGCGTTTTACGCCGCAGTGGTAAATTACCGACTGCACGCTAATAGTGGGGACATCGGAGCGATGTACGGCAGCGAGTAAACACCGCGCTGTGAGCGAATCTTTAGATTCTAATGGATGCTAACCAACCTTCATACTATGTATACGCACAAGTTTGTTCTTTCAAATAAAGTTTAATAACTTATAGCCCTGCCACATTTATTTCAAACTTCATCTAAAACAACCTTAAATAAAATGTTTTTCACTTTCTCATTAAAATTAGTGTTTTAATATTACAGAAAAACGCTTACTTTACACCGGTGTTCCTAGTATGTTTTAGATTAATGTATTCCTTCTTCACAATTTTGTATCAAAAATAAAAATATATCTGTAAATAAAGATCTTTTTCGTTTTTTGTGGTCTCTTAATAATAATCTATAATAATAATGCCCATAATTAATCAATTAATAATTCAATTCATTCATTAAAAATCTTAAATACAATGATTTCTATAATTTGCAATTAATTTACATATGTTTCCAATTGGTCTCATACTTAAAATGTATTATTGTTTGCACCTCGGAATTAAATCACAATCACAAATTAAAGTGTTTTTTTTTTTTTTGCTAAAATCTATAATTAAACAATATTTCAATTCAGTTTACAAAACGACAGTAAACTAGAATTCCGTATATGATCATATCGACACCTACAATAATAATAATAGTATACATGTACCAGTTTCAAAATATCCTTCTAGGTCGCATTTTATAAATGGTATAATATATACGCTAAAAACGATATAAAATATAATTTAATAAAAAATGTACTCTAAAAATAATTATCGAATATGTCAAATTTTTGTATTTAATTCTGTAATATACTGTGATTAAATAGTTGATCAAACACATGCTCTTCAAGTTTAAGTATTATAGAAAATACGGTTACTTAAGAGGAGGTGAAGAAGGGAATTTTACGTATACAGGAACAAGAGGGAATATTGTTATTAAAGTATTCCCAGGGCGTATTTTTATTAAAAATGGCATATCACACTTCACGTTTAATGCGTTGGACTCTAATTTTGCAACAGTACGTTTTTGATATTGAACATTGTAAGGGGTGTGAAAATATCATCGCCGATTATTTTAGTAGAATTTCGACAAAGAGGATCAATTGCGATGTGATTAAGTGTGAATAAGACCGCTTTTCTATGAGCAATGTCATAGAAAAAGTGATCTCCCTTGATAAAATTTTGTCAGAATTAAAGGATTTAGCGAAATTGCAAAAAAGCGATATGTTAATTCGAAACCTTAAAGACCGAATCGATTAAGAGAATTTATCTAACTATCGTAGTTATGAGAGTATAGTTTTTTATAAATTTGTTGTCAAGTGTTTAAATCAATATTTTGAGAAAATAGCGAAATCTTCAAAGATCTTAAGTGATCACGGTACTCAATTTCTTTCAGCGATATATCGTGATTTTTTACACGTTAATAATATACAAAGCATATATTGTTCCATTCGACATCCGCAATCAAATCCATCTAAGCGAATAATGAGAGAGCTTCATAAGTTTTTTCGATTATATTGTAGTGAAAGGCATTCGGCTTGGGCGAGACATTTATAACAAATCAACCATTGGTTAAATTTTGTAACGCATTCGACAACTGGGTATTCGCCTTATATTACATTTTGGAACACGACCAGTTGACGTTATAAAAAATTATATTAATTTTCCTGATAGTAAGTCGAACCCCATGAAATAAAAATAAAGATCGCTAATCGTCGAACGAATAAAGCGTATCAAAATCGTGTGCGTTTACAACGTAAATATAACACAATTAAAATGCAACTAGATAAGTTAGTTCTTCTCCGAATTCTTAAGCGATCGAATTTGATTGATAAGAAAATCTCTAAATTTTTTCATTTACATTTTGGGCCATATCACACCAAACGAATTTTTAATGATAATCCTTGTGAATTAGTGGATAAGGATAATCCTGAAAAACTTGTGGCTCGATATAATCTGGTAAAACATAAATTTATTTATGTTTTATTGTATGACTAAGTGATTTTTTTTTATTAAGTATGAGTGGTTAAATATGTGTCCGATATTAGAGTGTGTGAGAATGAGAGTAGTAATAATGAAGAAGATGACTTCCGCATAACTCATCAATGTCTCTGATTTTGTCTGCTATCAATTTATTAAATATGCCACTGGGAGCTTTGAGGCAATTTTCGAGAAAGAATCTATTATACTCTTCTCTCGAAAAGGGGAATATTATAAATTCGTCGCATCGTTGAAGGCCCCATCAAGAGTATGCGTATTAGTGAGCGCTGAAAGATATTACAATAAGTTTGCGTTTTATATAATTCGTGTCTAAAATAAATAAAATTATATTACTCTATAAGAGTCAGTTTCTCGCTCAATGATAATTAATATGTTACTTTACCATAAAATTCATCGAAATTAATCTGTTCGAGAAAATGAAACTAACTTCGGTTCATAGTTTTTGATAGGGAAGGTATGCCGAGAACATTGAATGTATTTTTTATATAATTTAGCTTGCTGCATTCGAAAATTACGGTTATTTTTTTAAAAAGTTATATAACCGCAGCTATATAATTAAACAATTCTTTTGTAACAAAACAAAAATTTTGTTTTTTGTTTGAAAACATTCTTTTTATATTCTTTGAACATTTATCAACAAAATATAGTATCATATATCTATACAAAAAATTAATAGTTCCAGAGTTGATAATTGTTAGAGTTTCAAAAATCGTGATTTTCCTCGTTTTCAGCATTCAGTTTATTTGTAGAAACTCTTCCCCGAAGTTTTTGTCTTTCAGTTTTCAGCCTACTTAAAACTCTACCGGATCTTCACAACTTGGCCATGATCAAGTATAAGCTTTTAACGCTCTCACATCTACAGGACCCGTTCACCATGGATATCCACCTTACCAGTACCACCGATAAGGAAATATGAAAACTAATTAAATCTTTTCAGGGCTAGTAATTCAAGCATTAAACAGGTTCTTATGCAGAATGAAGGTGTTCTTCGTCCTCCTTTTTTTCCCTACCCTAGTGTATAAAAACAAACTGAGGCGTGTTTCAATGATCTGGCAGTTAAGTCCAGGACATGAAAAGACGTAAATATGAACGAAGGAATTCGTGTTTTATTATTATGTTCAGGCTCTTTCGCGCGCTGGCTCATTTGATTCTGTCTGAAAATGTTCTTCTTCAATTTGGAGAAGGGACTGATGTTGAAGGGGAGGGGATGAAGAAAAGGTGCTTCGATAGATATGGCTTGATTTGCTGAGGGGTTACGAGTATAAACATGCAAGGTTACAGAGAGAAAGAGAGAGAGAGAGGGAAACTATTCTGCGAATTACTGAAGCCTATGAGAAAGAGATTATTACCAAGATCGGCATTCAACCATCTTGCACTATTGTGACGACCGGGTTCTAATTGCTTTATGCCGGGTCAGCTGGAACTCCTTAATCATAGTCCCTGTTACTGCTATATTTACACCGAAACTGGTTAAGATTTGCTCGGTCGAGTTTATATTGCCCTTATACAAAAGGGCTGGAAATACCAGGGAAAACCGAACATTAGTGCAGCTTGCTATATATTGATAGCATCTAATATTACAAAATTTACAAGCTAGATAATTGTACAGAATTTAAAATATTTTACATCGTTGATTAATGATACACAATAAGTTTTTTTTTTTTTAGCAATGATTTGAATTACATAGATTGTCATATACATTAAATAAAATAATATTAACATTATACGTTACGTAGACGTAACATACCGCCCGCCATTGATCGGTCGCGATCAATTTATATGTATTTTACATCCAGTTGTTATTATTGCTTATCATCTATAGGTAGTATTGCAATCTTCTTAACAGATCGCTTGAATACGCCATTTGTAGTTTTTACACTTATTACACGCACTACTCCATCATCACCAGGATGGATTTCAACAATGCGCCCGGTGATCCATTGAAGAGGGGGCAAGTTGTCTTCTTTGAGTAGAACCATTGATCCAATCTTTATATTTTGAGTCGATGGCGAGGTCCATTTGTTTCGAATGCTCAACTGATTTAAGTATTCTCTTTGCCATCGATTCCAAAAGTGCTGCTTGAGCTGCTGTAGGTATTGCCAACTCGATAAGCGGTTCGTTGGAGTTTTAGAAAGGTCTACTTCAGGTACGCTCATTAACTTATCACCGATCAAAAAATGGGCAGGTGTAAGGACAGTGAGGTCATTAGGGTCGGATGAGATGGGGGTTAATGGCCGAGAATTCAAGACTGCTTCGATTTCTATTGCGTGTGTATTGAGTTCTTCAAAGGTTAGTAAAGTATTGCCGACGGTACGGAAGAAATGATTTTTGAAAGATTTTACCGCTGCCTCCCAAAGTCCGCCGAAATGCGGTGATCTTGGAGGTATAAAATGCCAATTTATAGAATCATTCGCTAGGTTATCAAATAGCACACGCTTATTGTCATCATGTTGTAAGAATGAGTGGAGATCCTTTAACGCGTTATTTGCGCCAACAAAATTTGTGCCATTATCTGAATAAACGTTTTTACTTTTGCCTCTTCGAGAGAAAAATCTTTTCAAGCACGCCAGAAATGCATCGGTTGTTAGATCGCTTACTACCTCTAAATGAACTGCCTTCGTAGAAAGACACACGAATATCGCGATGTATACCTTTACCTTATTTCGATTCCTTAATTTTCTTTCTTTAATATAGAAGGGGCCGCAATAATCTACTCCAGTATTTGAAAAAGGTCTAGATGGAATCACGCGATTTTTTGGTAGATCGCCCATTAAATAGTTATCATTTTCTCGCGAGAAGCGGAAACACTTAAGGCATGAGTGGATGACTCGTCTTGTGGAGTTTTTTCCATTCATTGACCAATATTCAGTTCTTAATTGATAAAGCGTACCTTGAATTCCTGCATGCTTTGTTTTTTCGTGCGTTTCCTTAATAATTAAATCCGTAAATCTGTTACTTCTCGGTAGAATAATCGGATATTTCTCATTGTACGTTAAAGTTGAGTTTTTCAACCGACCGCCAACTCGAATCAATTTAGTATCGTCAATAAATGGATTTAAGTTTTTTAGATAGCTGCTTCTGTGAACGGTTTTTTTTCTTGATTAAGCTATTGTAATCCTGCGCGAAAGATTGAAGTTGTATTACCCGTAATATCGCGATTTTAGCTGATTGTAACTCGTCGGTGGTTAGCGGACCAGAATTTTTGACCTTGGCAATTAACGAGTTGTTTGAAAAACGTTTGCAATATGCAATCACACAAATTAATTTTTGATATGACGATACTTCAGGCAAGGCAAACTCGTCATGAACTCGAATGCTCAGTACAACTGTTTTTCGAACTTCTAATAAGGGCTCAGATTTTAAAGGTAAATTAGGCCAGTTTTTCTCTTCAGTGCACAACCAGGCAGGACCATATTTCCAAACCTTATTTTTTATGAATTCATTCACAGGCTGTCCTCTGGATATGTAATCCGCGGGATTGTCTCCAGTAGGAACGTGTCTCCATTGAGAGCAATTAGTAATATTTTGAATCTCGGATACTCTATTAGCTACAAAGGTTTTCAACATACTAGGCTGAGTGTTTATCCAATTTAAAGTAATTGTTGAGTCCGACCAAAAATGAATACTGTTGATAACTATAGACAGAGTTTGTTGCAGAGATTTATATAATTTAGCTAGTAATAGAGCCGCGCAGAGCTCTAGTTTGGGAATAGTCAGCTTTGAGCTCAGTGGAGCGACCTTAGATTTGGCGCAAAGAAGCCTAACTATGATATTGTTGTGTTTATCGGTGGATCGTAGATACACGCAGGCACCATAGGCTGCTTCGCTACTGTCGCAGAAACCATGAAGCTGTAAGTCTACGGGATCATCAATTATTACTCGACGTTCAAATAGAAGGTTCGATATTAGCGGTAATTGTTTTTGGTATTCTAACCATTCAGTGTGAATTTCAAGGGGCATCGAAGCATCCCACTCGAGCTTGAGTTTCCAAATTGATTGCATGATCAACTTGGCCTTGATCATGATGGGACCTAGCAATCCGACGGGGTCAAATAATTGCGCTATTTTCGATAAAATATTTCTTTTGGTTACGCGCTCTTTCACTTCTGTATCCGTCTTCACGTGGTAGAATAATTGATCGCTCTCGGGCGTCCATCTAATTCCTAAAGTTTTTATCGAGCTACTTGGATCATTGAATAATTTTACATTTGTTAATTCTGCGGGCAAGGATTCCATCACGCGACCGTCGTTTGAAGACCACTTTCGCAATTCGAAACACGCGGATTTTAATAACGCGTTCATTTGATCTCGCAGAATTAATGCTTGCTCTATCGTATTCGCGCCCGTCATCAAATCATCGACGTAAAAATCTCGCTTTACTGCCTCGGCTGCTAAAGGATAGTGGTCCTTTTGCTCCTCGGCTATTTGACGCACCGATCTAATTGCTAAATAAGATGCCGCGGCCGTGCCGTATGTAAGAGTGTTTAATTTAAGTATTTTAATCGGCTCGTTGTGATTTTCTCGCCATATGATTTTTTGAAATTTGCGGTCCTCGTGATGAACTAATACTTGCCTATACATTTTAGTTATGTCTGCAACCATTAGGATTTTATGAACGCGAGCTCTAGTGAGAATAGAAAAAAGGTCATCCTGAAGAGTAGGGCCTATTTTTTGAGTTTGATTGAATGATAAGTTGTTCATGAGTACAGATGCATCAAATACTACTCGAATGTTTTCGTCTTTAAAAATTGCGTGATGGGGGATGAAATTTTCGCGTTCTTCGCGTTTAGAAATGGACATATGACCTAGGGACTCGTATTCTTTCATAAAGGCAACGTATTGTTCTTTGAGTTGAGGATTTTTGCTAAGTTTTTGCTCAAGGCGGTAGAAACGATTTATTGCTATTTGGTAATTGTTATTAAGTTTATTGATCTTTTCATTGAAAGGAATTTTTACTATGCATCTGCCATTGTTATCGCGCTTAAAAGTCTGCAAAAAATGCTTCTCGACCTCGGCTTCCTCTGTAGATAAAAATTTTTTCTCTGGGAGCTCCTGCAGTTCCCAGAATCTCGAAATGTCCTTGAAAAGGCTAGTAATAGACGCATTGCAGAAGGTTTTAGTTTTAGATTGGGGGGTGTTTAGGTTTCCGCCTACTATCCAGCCAAATTTTGTTTTCAACAACACTGCATCGGTATGTTTAATGGGAATCTTTCCCGCACAATCTAATTGAAAATATACCTCTGCCCCAATAAGGGCGTCAATTTCAGCGGATTGATGAAATGACGGATCAGCAAGTGGCAGATTTGCGGGTATATTTAGATCCTTTGAATTAATTGTATACGAGGGCAGAGGGCCCGTAATGTTGGGAACTATTAGGAGCGAGATATATTTTTCGTAGCAGCCTATTCGCGAAATTTTCGTGCCTACACTGTGAACAATGCTCGTTTCGGATTGATTTAAAGAAGTAACTGGAATATTGACCTTGTTGCGCGACAATTTGAGCCTGTTAGCAAATTGCTCGGTAATGAAATGAGCTTGCGCACCGCTATCTAATAAAACACGCGCCGTATGTTTGTTGTTATACGCGTCAAGAAAGTAAATCTTCGCGGTGGCTAGCAATACCTGCGCTGGTCAGCTGACTTGCATGCTATTGACTGCAGGCCGATTAGCATTGGCGTCAACTGAATTTTGACGTTCAAAATGCAATATGGTATGATGTTTTTTATTGCACCTTTTGCATGGCCTGCATGTACACTTATCAGTTGTGTGGTTCTTGCGCAGGCAGTTGTAGCATAATTTTTCTTTTTTACGAACTCAAATCGCTCTTGCTGTCCTAATTTAGCGAACTTATCACAAGCATAAATCTTGTGTTCGGATTTACAAAAGTGACAATAATCACTTGTAGTGGTTATATTAAACGCGCCGCGCTTATTGGAGCTATTCGTAGATTTGACATGAGATGGATTTGGATTTGAATTAAATTGTACTTGCGTAGCTTCAAGTATTTGACAGCGAGTTTTCAAAAAGTCGATAAAGCTCGATAAGGTCGGTAACTCCTTGCTAGGGTTACTTTTTTCCCATTCTTGATGAGTAATTCTGTCAAACTTGTTGGTCATGAAAAAAATGATAACCTCATCCCAGCCTTCCACGGCCGAACCTAAAGCCTTCAAAGCTCGCGTATGCGTGTTTATGTTATCTAACATCTGCCTTAAATATGTTGAACTTTCTTTAGTGCACTGCGGTAATAAAAAGAGGCCCTTTAGATGGTTGTGCACTATGACTCGTTTATTATCATAACGATCGATTAAGAGGGCCCACGCGATACTATAATTTGATTCCGAAATTTCTAGAGACTGGACGATTGTTGCAGCCTCCTCCTTGAGACATGATCGCAAATAATAAAATTTTTCAATGGTCGCGATGTGATTTTTTTCGTGCACCATTGATCGAAACGTGTCGTAAAAACAGGTCCAGGTATCATATTTGCCGTTAAAGGTAGGCAAATCGATTCTTGGAAGCCTAACGTTACCCGTTCCTGAATCATTATGAATAATTGTTATATCAGAGTCGATATTCTCGCTTGGTTTATTTTCCTTTAAAAATTCGCGTCCATTTCTGACGGCTTCATAGTATTTCTTTTCGAATTCGTCTCTGTAATTAGCGTGTTCGTTAGTATCTTCTATGTCTTGTATATCTAAGTGAATTTCTTCAAATTGATCTAAAGTCAATTCAATTGCCTTTAACCGAAATTGCACTTCCTCGAAATCGCGAGAAGTTGAGTGAGCCACGAACGTTGTGAAGTTTGTTAGTTTTCGTTTGAGATTAGACCGCTTGTTTTTGAGTCTCGCGAGCTCGGCCATGTTTTATGGAAAATTGGAGCAAAATGGAGGACAAAAAAGATCGATGATAGTTTGAGCCTACCTTACAGTTTGTAGATCCGATGCGGCGTTGATGCGCAGCAGATGCCTTGAAGCTCTTGAAGTCGATATCCTTCCAATGGTGCAAAGGTTACCTCCAAATTGCCAACTCCTCTTATCTTCCTTAGATTTGCTTCTCCTTTTGCGTTGATGATGAACGAAGAACTGTGATGGAACTGTTGATTGTACAACTGTGTGATACAGGATGTATCCAATGTGTGAGCTTGAGTCACGATTACTTGGAATAACTAGATTCCCTTCAAATGATGATTGGCAGAATTCTGCCGTTGATGTGATCAGTCCTTCCAAAGATTTGTATCACTGAATATGTTTCATCTATTAGATGCACATGAGAATCACTGCGATTTATTTTCACACGCGCGTCTGCACTCGTTTATTTTCCGAAGTTTTGATTTTAACTTTATTGTGAATTTTGAATGTTATTATATCCCACTTCTGACACCAAAAAATGTAGAGTCGCCAAGGTTGTCGGCGGCTTCTTGTCGCTACGAAATTTAATTCGACGCGACTATTCAAAATAAAAGACACACATGTAAAATTGCAATAATATATAATTTATTAATTGCACTAACAACACATATTCACAATTTTTAAGTTCGGAAATAAAAACTAACCGAGTGCTACACTAAACTGTTATATGTTCTCGATTGATCCCTGCAAGACGTTACAAGGGATGCCTTTCGCGCGCTGGCTCATTTGATTCTGTCTGAAAATGTTCTTCTTCAATTTGGAGAAGGGACTGATGTTGAAGGGGAGGGGATGAAGAAAAGGTGCTTCGATAGATATGGCTTGATTTGCTGAGGGGTTACGAGTATAAACATGCAAGGTTACAGAGAGAAAGAGAGAGAGAGAGGGAAACTATTCTGCGAATTACTGAAGCCTATGAGAAAGAGATTATTACCAAGATCGGCATTCAACCATCTTGCACTATTGTGACGACCGGGTTCTAATTGCTTTATGCCGGGTCAGCTGGAACTCCTTAATCATAGTCCCTGTTACTGCTATATTTACACCGAAACTGGTTAAGATTTGCTCGGTCGAGTTTATATTGCCCTTATACAAAAGGGCTGGAAATACCAGGGAAAACCGAACATTAGTGCAGCTTGCTATATATTGATAGCATCTAATATTACAAAATTTACAAGCTAGATAATTGTACAGAATTTAAAATATTTTACATCGTTGATTAATGATACACAATAAGTTTTTTTTTTTTAGCAATGATTTGAATTACATAGATTGTCATATACATTAAATAAAATAATATTAACATTATACGTTACGTAGACGTAACACAGTTTATTTGTAGAAACTCTTCCCCGAAGTTTTTGTCTTTCAGTTTTCAGCCTACTTAAAACTCTACAGGATCTTCACAACTTGGCCATGATCAAGTATAAGCTTTTAACGCTCTCACATCTACAGGACCCGTTCACCATGGATATCCACCTTACCAGTACCACCGATAAGGAAATATGAAAACTAATTAAATCTTTTCAGGGCTAGTAATTCAAGCATTAAACAGGTTCTTATGCAGAATGAAGGTGTTCTTCGTCCTCCTTTTTTTCCCTACCCTAGTGTATAAAAACAAACTGAGGCGTGTTTCAATGATCTGGCAGTTAAGTCCAGGACATGAAAAGACGTAAATATGAACGAAGGAATTCGTGTTTTATTATTATGTTCAGGCTAGGTCGTCAAAAAAGAGGACACATTAATAATAAAGATTAAGCCAAAAAATCTGTTTGAGGTTGAAAGTGAGGTAAGAGACAGGTAATTTAGACAAGAAGACCTTGTAAAAGCAGGCGCTAAAGCACGGATCAGTACGGACAACATCGCCTGAAGTTATTTCCACGGAAGATGGGCACAGAGATGCTAAAATACTGCAAACGTTGCTTGCAATAATTTTACGATAGACCGGTACTGGCACGCAGCAACTTAGCTAGGAGAAAAATTTTCATTTCCTATCTTTTATAATTCATTGTCAGAGATCTTTATCTCCAACTTAGATGGATGGCCAAAGATCTTAAAATGCGCCTTTCCGTGAGTCGGCTTCCATTTTCACTCTTATTCAAACCTTAACATAACGAAGCTTCTATTTAAATAAACCCGCCACATGACTTGCGCCGACGCAACAACTTTGCAATTCGTTGAACAGACTTCTGAATTTTTTCAAAAATTTACATTTTTATACAAAACGTGTATTTAACATAGTTAGAATAAAAATCATAAAAATGATGAGTTGCGGTATTGTCTAAAAAAATCCACTGCTCAATTCATACCTTTTACAGACCTTATTCAATTTGTAATCGTCTTCTAATTCTATCAGAAAATAAAAAATTTAACTAAATAAGTCGAACGATCTAATATGATACTGACTATCTGCATGTAAGTATATTATATCCACAACTTGTTAACTGTATATTAAAGTTAAATAAGTTATATAAGAAAAAAATTATTACATATAGTCGCAAAGTAACGATATATTTGAGAGACTTAATACATCATTCGATGCTGAAATATGAATACATAACATTATCATAATACAACTATATATATTTACATATTTTTTTCACATCTTTGCACATTTGTCATTTTTATTAAAATAAATTCTATACTACGTTTTGTTCAAGGTTGCTTTTCACAAATTACAAACATTAATATTTTTTTTAGAAATTTAATTTTGAATATTCTATAAACATTTAACTTCAATTTAAAATATTTTAATGTTTATATAAAATTTACTTAAAATCTTATTTGTATAGTTAACAATTATCACCAGAAAAGACATTTTTATATACTTCATTTATATTTTATTAGAATACTTTTTTTAAATAAGTTTTTGTAATTACAAATATTATGCAATTTAATAACCAGTATACCTTAAAAGTTTTAATATATAATTTTAAAACGTAAATGATTTATTATTTTCTATATAACTGTAAACTTTCTCCTGACAAGGGGAAACGTCCAAATTGATCCAAAGCTGGTCCAGCTTTCATACTTTTTCTAAAATTTGTTCTAACCGTTGGACAATATTTTTTGAATATTTTCCAATGCCAGTATCTATTTAAAAATTTAAAAAAAACACGTTTAATGCTGCATTAATTTGTATTATTTTAGTATCTAAAAATTTGGCATACTGATCTTGTAGTTGTGGAACAAATTCATCCTTAGAATTAGGCAGATCGCTCAGAAATTGTTGCCAACCTTTTGCTACGATTTCTTTTTTTAATGAATACTCTTGACTAATAGTATACTTATAATCTTTTAAGAATGGAAGTTCTAAAATATTGTTAGAATTTGATTCATCCAACTTTGGAAAATATTGATTTATTACTTCGTTTAAAACATCACCTAAATTTTGGAATTATTTTATAAGTATTATGTGCTACAATTATATATTTAAAAAACACAAGAATTAAATTTGAATAATTTTTATATATAATAAAAGAATATTTTAAGTTTACCACTTTTGCAGAGTGCATCTGGATCTGCAAAAATATATCTTTTCCCAAATCGCTTTCCCATTATAACTACAATATTTTCATTTTAAATCTGACATAAAGATTTTGATTTAAACACAGGATTTATTTTTATTTGGTTATTAAACAGCTGACAGTATATTTTGTAATGAATAGACTTTCATTTTTTTAGGATACTATTCATAATATAGTAAATTTTTTGAAATATCTAATAGTAGTTCTAGATATAAGTTGTCATAAATTCCATTTTAATTTCTTGTTCAATAAACTATATAATAAATATTTATTTGAGATATCAAAATAATGTTTGTAATAATTTTTATTGAACCCACTTCAAACAATAATTACTATATATTATTTTTAGATACCTTTATACAGAATTTTTTAAGTAGAATTAATAAAAATTAGAAATAAGTTGAGATGTCTACTTATGTCATTTTAAACTATGATCTTATTTTTCTCACCTGCATAATATAATAATCTACCTGCCAAATAATTCATTGTAAAAACATTTTTGAAAATTTGTTAGAATTTTTTAATTTATGTAGTCTAAACAAGTGTAATGTTTAAATAAAGATACAGTTAATGTAAACTTATCATTGATTATTCTATTATAATTAATTAACACTTTTAACCATTAAATTTTAGTTTATATTCAATGTAAAAAAATAAATTATTTTCACTACCTACACATAAATAAATTCAGCTTTTACTTGAACAATAGCTTAGTGATTTTAAAAATTTAAATAACTTTATCATAAATATATTCATCTCTTGTTAGAGAGTTATGTTCTTCATAAAACATTTATTTTACATAAAAGTAAAATAAAAAAACAAATATAAACTTGTGACGTGGTGCTTACACCTCGAGGCGGACAAGCCTCGGACGGGCCCGGAGCACCAGCCACTCTCCGGTCGCGCCCGTCTCATGCCCGTCGCACAGGCTCGAGGTCGCCCCGGAGGGAACCCGGCTGGGCTAGCCCCGGGTGGCTAGCCTCGCGGCGGTCAACGCGGTGGAGATCGCGGAGGGAGGGAAACACACAAATAATAACTCAGGGGCCTCGGGGAAAATAACATTTATTCGCAGCCGGGCAGACAATTCCCGCCCGGACGCTAACTCCCAAACAGGCTCGCAGCGCGTACTACATCGGCGGATGTCATCGCCCGCGAGGCGTAGCCGGGCCGCACTAGGGGCCCTCCACCTCGCCGCTCGCGCACAGCAACGACACCCGGGGAGGACGTACCGGGCCACACAACGGGGCCCTTGCCTCAACCTGGGCGGGTCATCGGGTCTCGTCCCAGCCGGTCCCGCGCGGAATAAACCCGTCGCTCCGGCGGCCCCGAGACGGCATTGGGGTCGCCCACCGCGTTCACCGCGTCGCGCTTTCTCTCTCTCTCTCTCTCTCGTGCGCGGTGCCCCGCAGCCACCTGGCGGTGAGGCCTGCTGGCCCTTTCTTCTCAACCTTCCTCCTGTGCGTGGCAAGCCGCCGAAGATGGGCGTCTAGACCTGGTCTCCTGGTGGTGCTGGAGACTCGTCCTCTCGCTCCGGGAAGCTACGCCGCTGGCGGCGGACCCGGGATGGTATGGGGTGCCACCGGGTCGGGTCACCTCTAACGCCCTCGCCTCTGGCCGACTGCCCTTGATGGTATGAGGGCGGGCTGGGATGTTTCTTGGTGGAGGCGGTCAGCGCACTGCCGGCCTAAACCCTGGCACTACAACAGCCGGGGCACTGCACCACCGAACACCTGGGGGGGGGGGGGGGGCCTCACGCTCTTCCGCGAGCCTCCGCTCGTCTCGGAGACAACGGTCCCGAATGACCTCCGCTGCGCTGCGCTTTCGAGCGGGCGGTCTTTGGCTCGCGGCGGCCAATTTCGAGAGGCTAACGGAGGCACCCTCCCGATCGGTGGGTCCCAACCCTTGCGGACGAAGGCAGGTTGGTGTGTCTGCCCTTCTTCGCGACCACTCACGCTGCCGACCCCTCCTCACCTCCATTAGCTCCGTCGGAGGGCACCTCCGCAGCCAAAGGGGTAGCGGTATCCTTCTGACCGGCGAAAAGGTTCTTCCGTTTACGGATCCTACGCTCCCGCTGCATAGAACGATAAAAAATACTCCAGCGGGGACACGTTCCCACCAACACCCCAGCGCGGCCACAATTGCGGCAGAAGCTGCGTACGCGCGGATTGGGGCATTCCCCGTTCTTGTGCCCCATTTCCCAAGACCTAAAGCACGCCCCCAACGGAGGATCCACCTCCGGATCCCTCAAGTCCAGGGGGAGGCGGCGCAGGAACTTTTGGCAGTTCGTTTCTAACGAGCTCCTCCTGCCGCACTCCCGTCGCGAACCTTGCCTCCCCACCCCTCGCCATGCGGGCGCTTCCAGACCTGGTCTCCCTGGCCTTTGCTTCCCCTGACGCCTCCGTAATAGGGGCCAAGGTCTTCCTCGCCCCGGCGCAACCCCCTGTCCCCTCAGAAACACTCGCAGTACCCCCCCCCCTTCTCCAACCCCAAATCCGCTCGGGGAGGTACCTTGGGATGCGCGACGATCTCACTAAACGACGCGCGGTGCCTTCGAGGTGCGGAGAGCGGTGGGGAGATTTCTGCCACTTGTGTGACGACAGGTACGGCGTGGAGAGCTCTCCCCAAAGAAATGCCGCCTTTCGAATGCTCCGAGCGGACTGGACTGACGGACGACTCATAGTCGTCCAGGGTCAGCTAGGCCTGGCGGCGGCGGTTTGGATGATTTTTCCGCCATCGCTGCTCCTCCAAGCGCCGCTCCCTCTTCAATTCCTGCACATAGTGAGAAGAAGGGCGAGCAGGGGTGCTCGATATCTCTACCTCCATGGGCTCCGGAGGTGGTAAAGCGGCCTTAAACTTCTCAAAAGCTCTGGATTGGTCCTCTCCCCAACTCCAAGCTTGTCCTTTCCTCAGGAGCTTAACCAGCGGAATTTTAACTTGAAGTTGCGGCGAAGGTTACAGCGAACTTGCCCGTAGTCCCTCGGCATCCAGGCGAAAGCCTAGAAAGACAACACTCGAGCAACAAAACTCGCATTTGTCTTTATTGATCCCCAGCCCTGCCCCAAGTATTGTTCGGAGTACATATTCCAACCACTTCAGGTGTTCCTCAAAGGTTTCTGTTACTATAATGAGGTCGTTTAAGTAAACGAAAACGTACGGTTCGACCTCCGGGCCAAATAGTGCCCCTATTAACCGACAAAAGGTCGCGGGGGGGTTCGACAAGCCAAATGGCAACCGCACGAACTGCCACTGATCTGAGCCCTGCACCACGAAAGCTGTATATTGACGACTGCACTCTGTGAGAAACACCTGGAAATACGCCTTTCTCAGATCGAGATGTATCTAACCCTCCGAAGCTTATCCAATATCGAATCCATATTCGGTAGAGGGTAGTTATCCTTACGCGTTAATTTATTCACATTTCGAAAATCGATGCATAAACGGTATAGCTGCCCTCCTCCTTTCGGATTATCACGGGCGCATTACACCGTTCACTGGCACTTGGTTCTATTATGCCTTTCTCGAACATCTTTTGGACCTCCTGCTGGGCAAACTCCAAAATCTTTGGCAACATTCGCCGGACCGCGTGCCTAACCGGTTTCGCCCCTTGAACATCAATGTCATGTTTAATTAGGGTCGCGTACCCATGTAATTTACCGGGCTCGGGATAATTGACTCGACCAGAACCCTCAACCTCTTGCGATGATCTTCCGGAACCTCAACGATGCCGGCACACTCGCCCGTAATTGCTGGAGTCCGCCCAGGAAGGTCCTGTTCTACAAAACCCCGCCAATCTCCACCCGAGACACGCCATTGTCCCTTGCTTAGCTGTACTGCGAAATCCCAACTCCGGAAGAAATCCATGCCGAGAATCATCGGGTGATCCATCTCGAGAACCACCCTCAACTCTACCATCCTTTCCTTATCCTCAACGGAGCAGTTCACCCGAAGTACGCCCAGCGTCTGCCGAATGGTACCGGAGAAACTCCTTAAAGCAAATTGTTCGAGAAGCCAGCGGTCTCTGAAAGGACCAGCCGCATCAACTCGGATCAATGAGACCTGGGCTCCGGGATCGAACAACGCCTGAAGGTTACGCCCCCCCCCCCCCAGTCGAACCGTGAAAAACTACCGATTGTCTGAAAAGACATCGGCTATTCTCTGATCCGTGGGGGCTCTGTGCGGGCCCGGAACTCCCTCCACTGGACCGCCACCCAGCCTTGCAACCTCTGAGTCGCTTTGGGTCTTGGCAGTCTCCTTTCCCAGGTGATCATCCTGTGGCAACACAGTTACGATATCACCATAGGAGGGTACCGGAGTATCTTCGGATCTGCTTACGGGCCTCTTTCCTAAGCCTCCTTCCGGTACCTTGCTACCTGCGGGCAGGCCTGAAGGTCCGGCTCAATGATCGAGGACCAATCGAAACCAGGCCTTCCCCTGAGCCCTTGGCTCGAAGAGGCGGTCTTCTTCGCCCCTGGCCCAACGATCTTCGCTCCCCCATCTAAAACGCAGGGAATAGGGAGCGACTCTACCGCCCTGCGTTGGAGTTTTT
The DNA here is from genome assembly GCA_018906755.1 of Sycophaga agraensis. NCBI lineage: Eukaryota > Metazoa > Arthropoda > Insecta > Hymenoptera > Pteromalidae > Sycophaga > Sycophaga agraensis. Next base: position 825,780 of record JACCIE010000035.1, read on the forward strand.
TAGGCACTGCCTTACCTGAGTACAAAATGTTTGAGATAATATTTATATTTTTTATAACAAGAAGAAAGAAAAAATTAACTACAACCAAAATAACGTTTTTTAATCCAATCTTTTTTATTACAAAATAAAATTCATAGTTTGTTTTCAAATTACGATTACAAAAAAATTTTATAATTTATTTTAATACTGAATTCTTAAATCCTCTTAAGTCATTTTTATATTTATACGCACAAAGTTTCTCTTTTTCTTTGGTGTATTAACAAAAACATACAAAATATTTATATAATGTATAAATACGGACTAGTGAAAACACTTTTAATAAATTCTGAGATCACATTATCCCGTGTATAATAAAAAAATTTTACAGATTAATCTTTTCTCATAATATTAATTCTTACATTAATAATGTCTTTAAATTATAAATATTTTTCTTTCTTTTTTTTTACTACTAATTTTCTCAGGTTCACTTAATGATCGTTTCCGTTTATTTCTGCTCTCTTCTCTTCCTAGAAAATACAAACATAAAATATTTATAATTAAAAATAAATAATTCTACCTTATACATTTACTATACAAGACTTATTCAAAATTCATTTACCATCTGACGAATCTAACGAATTTTCATTGATTTCCCAATTTTTATTTTCAACAATACTTAATTTTTTTACTCGTTTCCTAACTGGTTTTTGATTAAAAATCATTTCAACTTCTGAGGCTACTAACATTAAATCTAACTTCTTATGATGATATTGTAAATATTTATTCTTAAATCCTTTTTTTCTTTTTTTTATATAATTATGTTCATCAAAGATATAACGTATTTCATGACACGAGATACTGTTATTCAGTTTCAACGATCGGGAATTCTTTTTCCTTTCTATTGCCCTTTGCCGTGTTTTGTGCAAGTATCCCTTATTACTATTTACATTGGAATTAGTTTTTTTTTCATTTGAGGTATCATATTCTAGAACTTGTTTTATTCGTAAATCGCTATTGGAATCATCGTCTAATGCAAATTGTTTTGCAGGATCTTGTAATTGTTTTAAACAATTGCTATTAGTAATATTTTTGTTAACTCTTGTAAGCTCTAAGTTTTTATTATCGTAAATCTCGTTACATTTACTTTTGGGATTTTTTTCGTAATTAAGTCTTTCAATTTTTTTTATCATTTTGATTGATGCAGAACTACTCTCGGATGTATTTTTATTTTCTGAAACTTTCAAGGGCTTTGGAGAAGAGGATTGTCTCATCCGATGTGAGGATTTTTTAAAATCATTTGTTAATATGTTTTCAACGTCAATTGTGCAAGATTTTAACAAAGCATTTTTGTTTTGAGATCCTTTTTGTACTTTTAAAACCATTGTTTCAGAAATTTCTAACTCTGCATTACAATTTTCATTCTTATTAGGCATTTTTTCTATGGTTTTAACCAATTTTTCGTTAGCTTCAGCTATTGGATGAACTTTTACAAGCAATGATTGATTACTATTTTTTATTGTTTGTTCATCATTTGCTGAATCATTTGTCGATTCATCTATAAAAAATAAATATATTAATTATGCGCGTATATACATATACTGACGCAAAGACTATTTTTGTTATTATCTAAGATTATACCAAATTTTAATTCCTTTTATCAATTTTTTCATTACCTATTAAAGAAGTTCCGGTACAACTAAAGCAGCTACAAGCAGTTGAAGTTGAGTTTAACGATAAATCACTTTCATCACTCTCAAAACTATTATCTACTTCGTTATAAGATGTAAATTTTTCATTTAATGTATTGGTATTTACCTTTTCAATTTCAGTTAAAGACTTTTCTTTATTTTCCTTATCAAGATTTTCTTTCTCAACTTCAAATTGAGTTATATCAATTTCTTTTGAAGCTGTAAGAACATTTATCGATGACTGGCAATATGTTGCTGTATTTGTCTTCTAAAATATATAATAATAATGATTAAATATAATTTTAAAATATATATTTAAAATAAATATTTTTTAAATATTTATTTACTTAATTGTTATTTTATTAATATTAATACATTGTGTGTATATTAACTTAATTTTTAACATGAAAAATTTACTTATATTATCAATTTAAGCCTGTTACATTACATTTTAATCATTCTTACCTCAGAAGCCTCGATTGTACTATTGTTAGATAATTTAAGAGGTGTTAGCACAATGCTTGGTGTTAACGGACACTCCAATGGAGTCTGTACCACACTTCGAATAGAGCGCGAATCCTCATTGTGCTTTGTGACGATCATGGTCGTACTGCTATTACCAGGGCTCATGATGTCTGGCGTTGGTGGGACCATAAGTGAATCCTCTTCCTTCTGCGGTGTCTCAAGTTCAACTTCAGAACTTAATTCTCGCAGTCTTTCGAGAGCAATGCATGTATTGAGGGTTTTAAATGATGCATACTTCTTTCTCACAACTTTTCCACACTCCATCTTACTTACTAAGTCATAGGTTACTTTAATATTAGGTGAGACTAACGTTGAAGTAGGGCTTATTATGTTTAACTGGTTCAATGACTCACTAGATTTTTTGGACTTTACTTGAGTCTTTTGTTTTTCAAGCTTTTTAGACAAAAACTATTGTTGTAGTTTTTATAACATAAGAAATTGTCATAATATATTTTAAAATATTATCTCACCTTATTTTCGGGAATCGATGTTAGATCTTTTGAGGTTGATTCAAACATCACCTTCATCACATCCTCAATTTGATGCATTGTTTCATGGATATCGCTCTTATTTTCATCACTAACATATGCAGATTCACTTTTACTAATTTTAATTACATGATTCTGATCTGCATCATTCGAAGCAACAGATAATAGATCTATTAAGTGATCCTTGTTTAATTTATTGTACTCTACTGCTGTTGACTTAGATTTGCTTTTCACTACATTATGTTTCTCTTGTGTTGCATCTTCACAAGCACTATTCATATGTATTATATTTAATTTCTTAGATGAATCTTCATTAACTTTATTTTCTATTTTGGTTTTAGTTTCCTGATATGTAGCTTCATATTTTGAATGCTTTTCAATTTCCTTCTTACCTAATTTCTCTTTGTCAAGCATGTATTGTTTTGTTTTTCTTTTTACCATTAAAACCTCAGAATCCACTTTTAAACTTTCAATTTTTTTTTTATTATTATCTTCCATTAATTTTGTCTTATTAAAGTTATTTAATTTATGAAAAGTATCTATTTTTTTGTTATCTTCTGATAGTGAATTCAGAGGCTCTATCTTTTGTGTTTCTTTAGGTTCTTTTTTTTCATAATAACATTTCGCCTTATTTTTTGAATTCAGTTCCATAATTTCTGTTACTGTTCTATTTTCTTCTAAATTTGATAACTTTAATGCAGACTTTATTATTTTATTTCTTTCTTTCTTTTCATTTTCGTTTTCGGGATTCTTTCGCTTTGCACTCTTCTTTGATTTCTTTAACCCATCTGTATTTATTTTATCTTCAATTTCCAAATATTTATTATTTGTTATATTTGTTCCGTTATTTTCATTAATTCTATTTTCAGCACATTTTGGTTTGTCAATCTTATTTGTATTCTTTGAATCTTCTTCATTTACAACATTATCTAGTTTCGTAATTTTAGATTTCATTTTTTTTATACTTTCTATTTTATCGTTATTCTTATGGATTAATTTTTTATTTTTTTCTAACTTTACAGATCTACTTTTTTGTAATTTATTTATTTCTTTTGAAACCTTAAAGTTTACTTTCTTATTTTCCGAATCTTCTTCATGTTTATATTTTGATTTGTTTCCTTTTTTCCATTTTTTTACCATAGACTTCTCATTCTTTTCTTTTGTCTTATCTGTTTTAGATTTAAGCTTATGATCCTGATGGGAAGAAATTCTTCTAACTTCCTTGTCTACTGGAGCTAATAAATTTCTTAAGTCACTATCCCAACTTTTTTTCACGCTCTCTTTCACCAACTTCTTATTCATACTATTCTGATTATTTAATACAACTGAATCCTTTAAAGTATTTACATTTTTATCAGCTTGTTTTTTTGCAGCATTCTTAAATTTTTCGTGATTAACATTACTAACAGAAGGATTACTTATTATAGCTGTAATATATATTAAAAATAATACATTGTAATAATTATCTCAATACTTTTTGGTTAGGTAATATATTATTGTACATTCTCATTTCTTAAAATATTATAAAAAAATACAATTAATAACCTTTCAGTTATTGTTAAAATTTAATAATGATTAAATATACTGTTTTACTACTCAAATTTAAACCGCATATTTTTAGATTCAAAACTGTTTAGTGAAAACTGATTTATCTGATTTAAGCATAATTTTTGTTAATATAATATATATTGGTTATTATCCAAATAGTTCTGCATAAATAATGATGTAATTTTTTAATATCAGTTTACTTTACCATTCGTATTTTTCGCTAATTCTCTAAACTCTTCAGCGATAATGTCCGTATTTGAGAAACATGATGATTGAAATAACGATGATTTGGACACATTTTTAATGCTTTTTTTGATTACCTCAGGCAAGCCGCAAATTTTTTTGTCTGACAATTTACAGTCAGGCTGAGACATATTTATTGGTAAACTAAAATTCAGTGCTTGTATGTAATTATTAGGGTTTTTTGTAGTAGATAAACTTAACCGTTTATCACTGCAACGTCTCTCCATTAGAGTAGGTGTATTCTTTGTTACAATCGCAGTCATACTAAAAAAAATTTAAATTAGATTATCAATGTTTTATTTTATTAAAAACTATATAAATAAAGGATTTTCTAATAATTTAATTAATTAAATTTAGATAAAATAATATAAGTGGTCCCTCAATAGAATAATATCCTTCTTATTCTGAAAACAATTTTATCCAAATTTTGTTAAAGATGTCATTTACATACTTATTGTTTGATGCTACTATAGTTTTTATTTTTTCTCTATCAATTTTTTTATTTAAAGTAGTTAATTTATCTTCTTGACAGATGAAAATATTCTTTGATATTTCATCATTATCCATTTTAGTGACAGAATCTATTTCTTCAGCATTTTTTCTCTGTTCAAAAAGTGGAGAAATATTTTTATCAATCTGTGCTGTGAAGCTTTCCACTTCGATTTCTGATGCAACAACAGAAGTTTTGGGCAAAGGCTCATTATTATCTATATTAGTTAATGGGATTGAATCAATATTGAAAAATCTACTGAATTCACTATTATCTTTGAGCAGTAGAGATAAATTGTCTAAATTTTCATTTGATTTTTGCATAGAATGTAAATTAAGTATTTCATCTATTACTTCAGAACTTTTAAGTAAAACAGAAGTTTTACTTTTTTGTGCGTTACTTTCTGGAACTTCTGAATTTAGATTACATAAAATATTCACTTTTGGCAAACATGCAACATCAGGTGTATTTAAAGTTTGTTCTGAAATAAAAACATAAATTATTATAGTAAATTTATACAAATGTTTAAATAATCAATAAAATTATATTGTATTTAAAATATGATAATATTATAATCATACATTTTTAATAAATTTACATTATTACTAAACAAGTAAAATACCAAAAAATTGTTACTCATTAAAAACTTATTTGCAAAAGTAAAACTTATATAATATTTATTATGCTATTATCTTTAATGACATTTGTAAAATAATGATTTGCTATCATTATTTCTGTTTCATTGTTTAAATTTATAATTTCATAAATAAAATATTTTTTTTACCATAAATACACTTTAGATAGAATAGATATATGATATAAATTATGAATACCTTTTAATAATATAGGCGACAGATGAGTTGTTTCATTTGCTAACTGTTTTTGAGCAGCATCGTAGGAATCATCTGTAACAAGAATATGTAAAAAGTTAATGCAAAAATATGTTGTTTGTATTTATTATTTTTATAACTTACAAGGATTAATTGTATTTGAAATAACAGCATTATCTTTAAGATAATAAATATTTGGTGTGGGTATGTCTGTAGTCGATAGCCAATCACATGTATCAAAATTTTGTACTGCAGTGCAAGCTTTAAGAGGTGTAGATGTTATTGTATTATTCTGTGTAAAACTATTGTCTAATTTTTGTACACGTGTAAATTCAACAGTGGGAGATTTGAAAGCATTACTTATAGTCTTATTATTGTTTTCTAGATTTTTTAAATTATATATATCAGTCTTAGTATTTCCATCAAGTGAATCAGTTACTATTGATAAATTCATGGAAGATTTTATATTTGTTGTATTACTGTTTGCATTAGAGTTTTTTAATTCTACGACTTGATTATTGTTTAATGTTTGTTTATCAAAAGCCATCAACCTATTTTTTGGTTGAGAAATAAATTGTCGTTTTCCTTGTAAGATGTTTTCTCTATACCTAATCAAAAAACATACTCATAATAATCTTATATTTATTTTTTAAAAATATTGCATTTGAAAAAGCATTATATTCTGTTTTAAAATCATTTACATTTTAGTGCCAACATCTTGTATATCTTTATTATTAAGATCTTCATTATTCGATAGAACTACAGTATTAAGTAATTCTATTATTTCTGGATCATTTTCAGTCTTATTCACTGCTATTTTTATAGCTTTATCCAAATTCGTTATAAACGATTTATTGGATTCTTCTTTTGTCCCTTCAATATATTTTTCATTTAAATTAAAATTTATTGGTTGAAAAACTTTATTTATATTACTTGCTATTTTTTCATGTATATTATTTCGATTTAAAAGCTCTAAAGTTGCATCCTGTATTAAAAGTATCAGAATTGAAAAATATCCATTTGTTATTTATTTATTAATTTATTTGTAATATGAAATATTAAAAAATTAAATTTATACATACCCCTAAAAGTTCAATGCATACAGCAGGTTGACCAACTTCTGAATTAGAAAATGCAATGTTATCGGTTTGTACTCCAGAGGTAGCATGTTTTATTCCAATTATGGTACTACTATTTGCATTAGTTTTTTGTTGAACATTGCAAGTTCCATTGTCAGTTAAATGAACTTCCATATTTAAACAATTTTTTGACTTTGCTTTAATTACATCAGTTGTAGTTTTTAGTTGTAAACTATTCTGTTTTGCCATTTCAAATATTTGTTTTTTAATATTTGCAAGTTTTTTAAAGTTCTCTTTTACTATTAACATTTTAGTATTTTTATTTACCTCATCACATTTTTGTTGAATTAAGCATTCATGTTCTTTGTGTACTCCTTGAACATTAATTTGATTTATGATTGCATCAGATGTTATATTTTTGTCATTTTTAAAAGAAGTAAACTGAGATTCAGAATTATTTAAATATCCTGGTAAATTTTTCAAAAAGGTAGCTTCTACAGCAACATCATGTTGAACTAAGAGGTGAAAACAAAAGCAGTTTATAGTTACAATTTTCTTCTAAAAATTAGTTTAATGTGTTAAAGGATATTACATTCTTTGGCATACGTTTGTGTTTTATTTTGATAATCTTGATTGGATATTTTTTTTATTTGCTTCAATTTATTATCATCTTTATAATGTCTTTTACGAGATTTGAAAGGTGATTCTTTTAAAGCTATAAATGTTGTCTACAAAAAATGATTTATAAAATAATCTACAGATAATTTTTTAACTCAATTTACTATAAAAAAAATTATAAATATTTGTAATACCTGTGTATGTACATTTGATTTAGGAATGTATTTTTGCCCTTTATATTGCTCTACAAGAACTTTTATTTGATCTGTAAAATCTTTACAATGTTTTAATTTATCCAAATTATTATATCTATGAATGTTTTCTTGCACTATAATTTGTTAAAAAGTACAATGTATTAACAATTACTAAAAACTTTATGCCTTTGCAAATTTTTAATAACAAGAAAAAAATTTACCAATTGCATTTGCAATACAAAACTTCTCTAAAATTTCTGTTAAAGCATACCCACAAACTCGTGTACTAAAACGCCTACCATAAGATAAAACACTTCTACATTCTTGCATATTCGAAGATTCATAAAGAAATGATTTTGCTGTTTCAGGACAATTTTCATTAACAAGATAACCTGTAAAATATTAGTAATTCTTATAATAAACTAGTACTGCATAATAAAAATCACAAAAGCTATTTACACAGTACTATATTCTACATACTGGATTATAATATTAATTTACAAAAGAAAAGAATTAAATTAATCATTAAAAATAAAATAACGCATTTCAAAATGTTAAACTTGTATATACAGTTTTATTTTTTACTCTTATTAAAAAACTAAATAATTTTGTGATAGTATAATTACGTCGAAAAGCTAAACAGATCAGAGAAAACACCCACCGTAAACCAGTCGTGCGACTTCTGAGGGCAAAAGTGCTTCAAGAGCCATTGTTGTTTCCAAAAGTCAATGACTTTTTCAAAATTTCATTAATTAAATCATTTGTAGCTCAAACTTGCAACAAAACACTTCACCCCGTCGTTTACATTTAAACACATACGAACCCTATTTACAATGTGCTTTTCGCGGGCTATTTCGTTCTAGTCGTGAACTCCATAATCATCCGTGATTCCGATTGGTCTAAAACAATTGAAGTACATCTCTCCAGAGATGCGCACGCATATTTGGCGGGGTACATATCGGGTTAAAAACTAATAGCAACTTAGATCGTCCTTATGTAGGGGCTCATTCCCAGCCGCAACAGTGCCGGCATAAACAACAGCTGCAGCCAAGGCGCCGAGGCGCGATCCAGACGAAGTGGCAACGCTGTTCCCGCTACGCGCGGGTCCGCCTAGGTGGCGTAGGAGCCAACGGCATGCATCTCAAACTAGTTCCGCTCTGAATGCTCTGAATGCTCTGAAGTCTGACCTGCTCTGACCGTCGAGCACTCAAGCAGCGTCTCATAGCGTCTTGCACGAGCGCCCGTCGGCACCAGTCGGCACACCCGCAAACGTTGCACGCCTTTCAGTATATATTTCAATAAAAATCTAGTTTTATCCATACCGCACCGTTTGTGTTGTTCGCTTCATCCACGTCCCATCCCTTTGAGCTGCATCATATTGTTCTCTAAACTTATGTCATGAATTAAAGCACCCCCAAACGTTGCTATTTAGTACACACTCCGCCCGACTTGAGCGGCACTACGATCAGATTCCTCATGCTTGCTCATCCCATTGGTATATCCTAGCGAACTGGCAAATGGTCGTTAACACACCGACTGGGATGATAATACCGAAATAAATACTAAAAATGAAATCATTTTGCATGAATTGTTGTGCTCTCTTTTTTTATGCATGTCTAGTAACGATAAATAATTCCTACAACTAAAAAATTACATTTAAATTTCGATTGTTAAATTCAAATTAATAAAAGTTCCTGTGTTATCCATTCTGGAATACAATTCTTTTCACAAGATTATTTCTAAACATATTTTATTGTATGTATATATAAAACAAATGTATTTATATTAATTCTGTAAATCATAATATTAAGGTATTATATGAATATTTTAATATATTCTGATTTAGACCAATAATCGGTTATTACGTTAACATTTTTTAAATTTTATTTAAAAATATTTTTATAAAATTTTTGAAAATAATATTATATTATATCACAAAAGTTAATATATATATAAAATTATTTTCAAAAGATTTTTATAATTGTAAATAAAAGTGTATAGTCCATCGCTATCCTTTAAGAAAAAGTACTACATAAACAATGAATTATAAGAATAACATCTAATATAAAGCTATGTATTTTAACGTTAAGAAAGCTCTACTTAAATCCACACGAGTCCACCTTGAATCTGCAACCGACTAGAAAAAAAATTTAAATTATAATCAAATATAATACTTAATTCTTATGCCAAACGTCATGCAATAAATGTTGCATATATGAGGATAAATAAATAAATAATATTAATATCTTATTATTTGCATTTATTACACTCACGTAATAAACAACAGAATAAACATAAATGTTTGTTTTATATTTATATAATAAATTATGTTTAGAAATAAGATTTAATATTTGTAAATCTAAAAAATATTTGTTTGTTAGACGAAAATTATTGAAGAGACTATATATACTCTACCTGTTCCGAAAATATTTGTATTCCTGTATGTATTTTGACATGCATTTAACAAAAAAGCTTTTATTAATTTAAATTTAACAATCAAAATTTAAATATCTTAGTTGTACGAATTATTTATCGTTACGAAAATCTGCTAAAAAATAAATGGAGTACAATAATGCACGCAAAATAATTTCAGCTTTAGTATTTATTTTGGTATTATCATCCCAGTCGGTATTACCGATCATTTGCCAGATTCGTTAGGATGTACCGATGGAATGACGAATCCGATCGTTGATCAGCTGGAGTTGAGGGCCGGGGTATATGTAGTGGTTGGTGCTGATGCCAGCGTATATTGACACTCTGGGTGACTCTGGGGTGCCTCAGTCAGGAATCAGAATACTAGGGTATTGTGCTTCTACTGTAAGGTCACACACACACATTGTATATTCCGCGCATATAAAGTACACTTGGTGTATTTATTGTTGCAATAAAATGATTATCATTACAACATTAACTTGGTACTTTGAGTTTGTAAATATACAATTGCATTAAATTTTTCAGATCAGAGATTTTATTAAACAACTAATATGTCATCAAAAACGTTTATGTATTTTGCTTATGGTAGCAATATGCTAACAAAAAGAATTCATATAAATAATCCAACTGCAGTGCAAAAATATATTGGAAAACTAAAGGTAATTTATGCAAGTTTTAAGTATGACTAAAACTAATTAATATTAAAATTTAAAAATAAAAAATAATCCTTATGAAATAAAATTTATTTTCTAATATTGCAAGGATTATCGGCTTGATTTTATATTATACTCTTCTCGTTGGAAAGGATGTGCCTCAACAATAGTTCCTTGCTCAAATCATGAGGTGTGGGGAGTAGTTTGGGAAATTAATATAAAAGATATGTCCAGTTTAGATGCTCAAGAAGGAGTAGATTGTCACATTTATTTTCCAAAGAATATAACAGTTCATACCAATGTAGGTCAAAATATAGAATGTAGAGTTTATCAGCAATGTTGTTTACCTGATAAATACATTGAACCATCTCAATTACCACCTGATAGACAACCTTCTTTAATTTATTTGTAAGTTATTAAAACATTCATTTGCAAATAATTTATACTTTTGCAATTGATTTTCACCAATTGAGTATAAATTTATGATTGAAACTCATATAGCTTAAACTTATATATAAAAATAAGTTTTATTCAATTTTATGACATCTTTTTATTTTACAGTATTATATTAAATAAAAATGTTGACTGCTATTATTTTTTTTATTTTTAGAAATACAATGATAAGAGGAGCAAAGGAATTCAAGATCCCAAATGATTATATAGATTTCCTACAATCCTTTAAGAATAATGGTTATAATGATGTGATAGAAATAGTGAGTATAGAATTTATTTTATTAATGTAATAGAAATTATGTACATTTAATTACTTATAATTTAAAGTTAGTAGGCAATATTTCAAGAATATTAACACACATTTTAGTATTAATTAAATATTTTCTTCACAGCCTGGACTTACTGACTGAATATTTCAATTACTTCATGTCTTGCTGTGAAATGTCTAAAATTATTATAAAATTGTACTTTATAAACGATGAGTTCTTATTACTCTAAATTATTTACTTTTATAAAAGACTGACAATGAATAATCTGTTTTTAAATAAAATGTTTAATATTATTATAATAGTGTACAAGTTATTTCAATTTTGATATCTTTAGAATTTGTATGAAACTCATACTATTTCATTTTCACCTAGAATCTAGAATTAATTCACAATATTAACACGCTATAAGTTATAAATTATCAGTTATTTGTTAATCCTTAATGAAAAAAGATAAGTTGCTTTAATAATTTGTTTATTTGAACTAAGTTATTGAAACTGCTTTAATAATGTTACATAATTAAAGTATAATTTATTGTAAATATTATCAAAATACATAAATAACAAAAATGAAATATTCTATTAGCTTCTCAGACTTTTTTCAAAAAGACCATTTTACAACCAAAATTAGACTCCTTTTCTATATTTCAATTTTGTACTATTTAAATGAGTCATCTCACTGCAAAAATTAAAACAACACTGATAGTACGTTTGAGATACCAATTCAACAAAAATATAAATTATTGAAAGTTATAGATTAATACTTCAAGCAATTTTATGATAAATTTTTAAATAATTTCTATGAAATAATTATACAATATATATATATATATATAAGTTATCTGTATTTATTATTTTTGAAAAATTAATTTTTATTTACAAATTAAAAAAAACTTAAGGATATAATATACAAATCCATATTTACTATTTTATACCATGTTTTTTTGTGATATCTTGTCTAAGACTATGTTCTTCGCAGTAATCACGATTCTTGCCCCACCACTAGTGTTGGTCTGAAATGTAGTTGCTGTGATTTGTCGATCTTGAATAAACATTTTAAATTTTGATTCTTTCATAATTAATTCTAAGGCTTCAGCCTCTGTCATTCCTTCTAAATCTTGTCGGGGGATTCGAATTGTAAAAAGGTTTTTGTTATTTACCTGTCAAAACCATCAAATTTCTTAACTATGCAGATATAATAACTAAGTGTTAACATTATCAGATGATTATTCAGATACAATGATTTATTTAATGCATGATTTAACGAGTTTACTACGCATTTATTTAAATTTTTATATACTTACGCGAACAGAAAGTTTCATCAAGTACTTATTATCAATTTCAGGCCATTTTTGCTCTAAAACATCCTTATCCCAATCAAACTCGCCGTTATTTACTAATTTGTTAGAAACCGAACAAAATCTGGACCATAGTTCGGATGCAAAATGAGGCGCCAACGGTGCTAGCATAATAATCTGCGCAGCTAGAGCTCGTTCATACTCGCGACTTAAGGCAACACACTGCTTTGAAGATTTTCGAAGACTTTTAGTAAGACCTTGCATTTTTGAAATAGCGACGCTCAATTGTTGAGAACTGACGATGTTGAAAGTGACTCCTTGCAAATAATAATTGCGACTGTCGAACATATAATCATCCTCTTTTATCAGTTTTAAATCATCCGGTCTAATCTTAAGATCTTCAATACTTAATTCACTTCTAGTAGTAATAAATTGACTAACAATTTCCCAAAGACGTTGTTGCCAATTTAATATGCCAGGAAACGCTAAAAAAAGTTTGATTTTATACAAACTGTAAAACATTACATTATCAGAATTAAAAAAAAATGAATATTATATTTATTTAAAACTAGGGTATAAAATTTGTTTTGTACTTAATCAAGAATATACTAACTGTCTTTCGACCAATTTCTATGTGAAATTGGCGCAACATCGCCCAGCATTAGCAGTCTAATAGTATCACTACTATATTCATCAAACATTTCAGTTGGATCGACGCCATTATATTTAGATTTTGACATTTTTTCCCACATCGTAATAACAGGTTGATTAGTTTCTTTTTCTACATATCCATTTTCTGTTTTCTCAACCTCGATCCGTTTCAGATATTTGCCATCTTTAGTGCAATAAGATTGACCCATAACCATTCCCTGTACTAACAGCTGTTTAAATGGTTCTCTTGTAGGAACAAGTCCTAAATGGTATAGGAAATGATTAATAAACCGTGCATAGTAAAGATGTAATACAGCTGCAATTCATAATATAAGATATTTAAATATTATATAATTATTATTTGTTTAATAAATTATTTGCATGTACAAAACATAATTTACCATGTTCTTTACCACCAATATAGAGGTTCACAGGTAAAGACTGAAATGCTTTTTCTTTTGAAAACATTTCACGGGTATTTTTGGAATCAAGGTATCTAATAAAATACCATGAACTATCTACAAATGTATCCATTGTATCAGTTTCTCTAGTTGCTGGTCCTTTACATTTTGGACAAGATGTTTTTAGCCAGTTATCGGCATCTTTTAAAGTTAATTTCTTGCCTGGAATCTGTTCTAGTTTAGGAAGCATAACTGGCAGCTGATCTCTAGGTACTGGTTGACACCCACAGCTATTGCAGTGAATAATTGGTATTGGTGTACCCCAATATCTTTGTCGTGAAATTAACCAATCTCGTAATTTTGAGCTAACCATATAACCACCAATTTTACGTTTTCTTGCTTCATTAAGTATTATAGAACGTTTTTCCTCTATTTCATGAGTTGAATATCCAGGAAGTGCTTCAAAATCAATTCCATGAGTTTTACAAAATTCATTGTCAGCTTCAGATGAGTTAGGAATGCCTAAATAGTCATCTCTGAAGTCAGGATAAGGCAAGATATCTAAATTTCAAGAATATTTTAATTATTAAACTAATAAATTTATGCAAAATATTATATTAAAATACTAATTATTCAACAAATAATATAGTACATAATTCAAAATACTTGTACCCATACAACAAATTGCAAAAAATTCAGTACAGAAACTTACCTTTATCAGTAACAAATATTGGTAATTCTTCATATGTAAATGGATTTATAACTTTAGCGTTTAATTTCCATGTAGAACCATTATATTTATTTTTTTCAATTTTTCCCAAATAACTAGTATTAGATATTGCAAGAAATTTTGCATTTTCAATAAATTCAGGTTTATCAGTCCATAATGTTAAAAATTGTGGATAGCCAGGTACATCAGAAATCACTTCGAAATCAATATTTGTACCAGTACATTGACCAATCCAATGCTCTTGAAGCTTTATTATATCTCTCCATTCTTTTAAAGTTTTATCTTTCAAACCTTCTAATAAAGATCTATAAATGAAATTTTAATAAATAGATTTATGCAAACAAATTTGATATATTACAATAAAAAAATATAGAAGGATACTCTGCAAATACTGTAGTTTTAATAAACCATTGTTTTAGTAAAAGTTTTTCAACGATAGCTCCAGATCGCCACGATTTATTATTTTCATCAACTTGTTCATCTGCGAGTACAGTTTGATCCAATGGATCCCAATTTACAAATGTTTCTTTTTGATAAAGTAAATCATTTTCATACAGCTTTAGAAAAAGTTCTTGAGTCCATCTGTAGTATTCTGGATCACAAGTAGTTAATTCTCTTTGAGTATCAAACGAACAACCTAATCTGTAAAGCTGATCATGCATATTTTTAATATTTTGTTTTGTCCATTCAGCAGGATCTATATTTCTACTAATAGCAGCATTTTCAGCTGGTAATCCGAAGGCATCCCATCCCATTGGATGAATAACATTTTTACCTATATTGCAAATCATTGTATACTTTTATTTTTATCTTGTGAATAATAAATAAAACTATATGTTTACTTTTGATTGAAAAAATCAACTGTCAATAATAAAGAGAATTAAATTTTGTTACCTTGCATTCTATAAAACCGAGCAATTGAATCACTTATAGCATACACACGAACATGGCCCATATGAAGTGAACCAGAAGGATAAGGGAACATTGATAAAACATAGAATTGCTCTTCATTATTTATTGATTTACTATCAACATTTTTATGAATTTTGTCCTTCCAATATTTTTCAATTTCATGTTTCTGTTTTGTTGTAATTGTTATTTCATTCTTTATACATGTAAAATATCTTAATATTAAATTTGAAATGAAAGAATATATAATATATAAACAATTTTTGCATACTTTACCAAAGAATATAGAATCTACCGGTGTAGTCTATATTCTCTAGTTTTTCTCAAATTCATAACCTTACCGAAAAGCCTAATCCTGACGATGCATACCTTGAAGAAACACATTTTTTAATAGACTTATATTTTACAGAAGATATAAAATTTAATAATACACAATGTTTCATTGTTGCAAATAATAATTAACTAATTACAGCAACAATAAACTAGAATTAGATTACAAATATTTTGGGTAAACATAATCTATATATTGAAGCAAACATTTAGCAGACATATAAGTTCCTTTACTACTTAAATCAACATCTTAACTATACTTGGTAGTCTGCTACAGTCTGCTATAGTTTCCGACCATTATTTGAAATTTTAATCATAATTTATTAAAAATTATTTTGAATATTATTTGCACCATTTTCAAATACCTTTATCGTTTAAAAAATTTTTTTTACATCCATATTTATTAATAAATATCCAGCTTAAAATATTGTTACTATTAAAAAATATATTTATAGAAAATATTGAATATATTAGTTTTTACAATTTAAAAATTTATATTATTCATTATACCTTATTTAACATATAACTTTTAGTTTTATATTTTCTTTAGCTAGAAAACCGACTTATAAACTGTTAATTATGATTACTTCTATTTGCTTTGCATATATGTAAAAAACCTATGTACGGAATACTGGATGTCTCAAGAAGACATTATGAAAATTTTTCTAGTTAAATAAATAAAATTATTTAATTTTGTAATACTTATACCAAACAATATTATTCTAAAATATGGATTTTCACACTTAACTAAAAAAATAATTTATTCGTTAACTATATTCAAAATGGTTCTTTTGCTCTTAATTCATATATTTATTATTTAAAATATCTTAGTATGCAATTATTTGAGCAATAAATTATTTGAAAACATTATATTATATTTTTTAAACTATAGAATTCGAGTAACGTAGTATATAACTTGGAGCGGTTTCCGTGTTTCGTTCGATTTGTCGGCAAGCGCTCTTTTCTCTAATAGCAAGAGATAGAGGAGTTGGTAAGAAGGGTTTTCTAAAATTGAATCTCTAAAAATCCTTTTCATCGCTTTGTTTTTCCATCTAATATGATAAAATATAATTGTTCAATTACTATAAAAAATGTTTATAGTTATATTTTTTAAATATTAGTGCAATGTTTGACTTTAATGTTTGAAACTACATGGCCTAAGGAGGTTATGATAACATTCATGTGTTAATAAATATTTAATATTTTATCATTTTAATAAGAATGTTTAATTAAGTTCTTAATCTACTTGCATTATTCACGATTATAGTTATTTTTATTTTTTATTTTTATATCAGCTCTAACATGGGTAAGCGAAATAATATGATCCCAAATGGGCACTTTCACAAGGATTGGCAACGTTTTGTAAAGACTTGGTTCAACCAGCCAGCTCGTAAATTCCGCAGGAGAACTAATCGAGTTAAGAAAGCAAGAACAGTAGCTCCAAGGTATGTTGTACCTATTCTTTTTATATAAATCCAGCTTATAAATTTAAACAGTAACAATATATTAACATTTTGTTTTGCAGACCTGTCAATCTTTTAAGACCAGTTGTACATTGCCCTACACTTCGTTACCAAGCTAAAGTCAGGGCAGGTAAAGGATTCACACTTGCTGAATTGAAAGCTAGTGGTTTAAATAAGAGATTTGCAAGAACTATCGGTATTGCTGTTGATCCCAGAAGGCGCAACAAGTCTGTAGAATCTCTTCAACAAAATGCTCAGAGGTTGAAGGAGTATAAAGCTAAATTAATTCTCTTCCCACTCAATGAAAAGAAGGTATAATTATTTTCTACTTTAAATCTCCATAAATTAAACCAGTTTTTAAAAAGACAGGCATAAAAAATTTCAAAGTAAAATATTCCATTGAAACTATTTTGTTACTTTTTTTGTTGAATGTATTGACTAAATATATAAAGCTACTATCCATTTTAATTTTTATAAAAGAATTAATTACATTAAATAAATTGTTTAAAAAATTACTAAACCATAGGTAACCTAACAATTAATCAAATGTATCCTTTATTTTTAGTTATATTTTTAACATGTACTGAAATGATTTAATTATTAGAAATTGTAATTTAGGTGTAAAACGACTTGATTCTCAATGTGTCAAATTTGATCATTAAGAAAACTTGTAAATGATGTATACAATTTTTAAGTTATTATTCTTTTTAGATCAAAAAGGGTGAAGCTACTCCTGAAGAATGTGCAGTAGCCTCACAGGTTAAAGGTGAAATTATGCCTCAAGGTTTTCATCAAGCACCAGCTAAAGCTAAAGCCCGTCTCATCACAGACGATGAAAGGAAGTTCAATGCTTACATAACACTTCGTAAAGCCAGGGCTGATGCAAGATTAGTTGGTATTAGGGCAAAACGTGTCAAGGATGCTGCAGAAAATCCCGATGATCTTACAAAAGTTGGAAAAGAAAAAAAGTCTAAGAAGTAATTCTTTGCTGTAAAAGTATGTACAAAATAAACAGATTTCACATAAATTACTAATTGGATATTACTTTTTGTCCTTTTTTATTGAGTGTGTTTAGTCATAATTACATTTTTAATACATGAAATTTTTTGTTTATACATTATTTACATTCTTAAATCAGAAAAATGTTATAATACAATAAAAATACTTTCTCTATAAATTTTTAATAAATCTTACAACCAATTTATACTTAAATTATATTATTTTATAGTTTGTACAATTCTTAAATTTTGAGTTTAAAAATGAATTTTTGATAATTTTGAAAAGCAACAATCATAGTAATACTTTCCAGCTTAACGTAGTTGATAAGTTATTAGTAACGAAATAAAATTTTTTAAGATTATTTCTCATTCTTATAATCGGTGCCTGCGCAAATTATTGTCAAGTTCTACTAACTGATGTAGAAATCCAATATTTGGTTGTATGTCTCTAATAAGTCGTATAGTGTGAATAGCATCTTTAGCCAACATGTCTTTTTTAATCATTAAATAGGCAATAACACAGGTTGCACTTCGAGAAACTCCTTGAATACAATGGACATAAACTTTCCCTGTAACAATAATTTTGCAGTTACAATTTTAATTATATCAACATTACTGTGAATTTATACAACTTCAATTGCTGGCATACAATACTTCAACATGAAATAGCGTGTTATTTGTTTAGTAATTTAACCTATACTTGGATATATTTTTATGCTTCACCTTTGGAGGCAATTGCACTTTCTATAAAGGTTGCTACAGTAAAAAAGTGTTCACTTATATTTGCTCTTGGTAAATCAAGTATATTTAAGCCAAGGTATTTAAATTCTGTGTCACGATAGAAATCACTGTTTGTATTATATCCAGATCTTGTCCCTTCAGCTGCATTTAAAATATGTGTGATTCCTATATTCTGTAAATATGCCTTATTTCTTGCTGTAAAACTATAAAGAACATAATTTTTTAATTTATGTTTTTGTTGAACAATATTAACAATTATGTTAGCTACATGTATGTTGTAAATGAATAAGTTTTTATATATTATAAATAAAAATACTAAAGTTATACAAAAGTATTTTTATTTCAGTATTTAAAAAATCATATATAATTTTATACCCATCTCCAAGGTAAATGTGTGGAAACACTTCATCACAATCAATATCATCAATAAATGGGTCAAATGTAAGATGTAGTTGGCATTCTACTTTTGTGGTCCTGAGCACCATTTTTAAGTCCTCTACTGTCGTTTCACCATCAGGTAATATTTTACGAAAATCCTTCAAAAGATAAAAGTTATTCAAATAATTCTCAAGCTATCATATGCTTTTGATAAGGATGTAATGCTGAGACATTAATGTTTAAAACTTTAATTATATCTGGAAGTACATTTTATAATGCGATATTTTATTCCAAACTTTATATTTAAATTAAATGGAAGTAGTACAGTAAATAAAATTTTTTTATATATCTAAGCCAGACCATTTACAGTATGTTTTGAAGTAGTTCAATCCAAATCCACCAATTGGAGCCCTAGTTTATCAGAATGAAATCTGGGGATGATTCTGTAACAGTTATAACCTAAACAGACTTTTATAATTTAAATTACTATATACACGGTTACACAACAACGAAAATAGATGTAAAACATAAATAATGATTCCCCTTATGCCAGCCACCAAAATACGAATTTTTGCAAATAAAATACCGTAGAAGACCCTAATTTCACCCTTCCGTAAAGTAAATTAGTCTAATTGAACCTGCAATCGAACCTCCTTCCAAATTCAGAAAAAAATTCTCTAAGATTGCAAATATTTGTAAGTCGATATCATGAATATTTTGATACAAACAAGGATTTAAAAAATTGAACCCTCGCTAGTTTAAATTGAACTACCTCAACAATTTAAAAAAAGTACACCTATTTTGTAAAAAAACTCTGCATTTTGTATAAGCACGCGATTTGCAGTCCTTAGCTAAAACATTTTGACAGCTGAAATTCTGAAGAACACCTATGGTTTCTAGAGGTATTTTAAATTTTGATTATGAATTTCAAGGGCATTTTCCTGACATCATATAAATAATCAAAGTTATTTAAAAGACCGCAAGACGTAGATACACTGCAAATGAATTACTTTCATATATACATAAGAAGTCGCTCAATTTTACAAAAATAAAAAGTACTGATTAGAAATTACCAAGGAAATAAACTTTATTTACTTTATTATGTATACTTCTTTACCTTATTAGATATACTATTTGTTTAGCATTTTGGGCTCATTTTCGAATTTGCATTATTACATGTTTATAAGCGGTAATTTATAATCCCATAACAGATAAATTTGCTTCAATATAATTGCAATGAATAAAATATTAAAAAAAAATAATCCAATAATTAAAAGTTCAAAAAAAAAATTATTTTTAAAAAATTGAATAATTTAAATAATATAAGATTACAGTACTAGCAAAATCAAACGCCTTGAAGAGGTAACAAACTCCAAAGTTAAATGAGTGAATGTCAACGGCCCAGTATGACTTTGTATCTAGCACATAAATTATCCTAGCATGCCAAGCACCAACCAGTCAATCCCGTGACTGACATTAGGCATAAGTCACGCTAGAGCTGTTGATACCCCCGCTTTAGGTTTAGGTTTCTTACTAGCCATTTGCATAAATTATGATGTAATATAATTACAACTTATTTCTATAAACTATAAAGCTATATGGTTCATTTCTACTGTAAGGTTAATTGTAATAATACACGCAGAGTACGGTATCTGGATTACATTCAAATTCAACATTGTTGTCAAATCGAGTATCAAAGTATCTGTTTAAATTTTAATTTATATAATTTTAAAGTAACATACTTTTAAATGTTTTATTATATTAGGTTTTGTGTTGAGAATAAACAAGATATTTTTGTTTTTGCTCGTAGGTTTTAGCTGACTCATTTAAGAGGATGATTAAATTCATTAATAATAAAGTTCGTTAAGTTCAACCAATAATCAACAACTGTATTTATGTTATGTTATTATACACGAGTTTTATTTGCTAATTATTTTTAAGTATTATAATTGTTAAGTTTTAATAATCATGATATTATTGATTTATTCAACAGTCATATTTTGCTTAATTATTACTGATTTATCACAGTTTATTCGTAGATTTTTCAAGACTTTTATAATTTGTAATCATAGAACCGTTTGATTAAAAATGAAACTAGATTATAAGATTTAAAGATCTCAAAATAATATTGGAAAAAAAATAAAAGTGAAAGAGAAATTATTAAGTATGTTTGAAACATAATTTTGGAATCCGCTGGATTCCAAAAAGATGATCCAAAAAAGTACCACTAATCCGGAAAGAAATACTAGTTTCTCTTACAAATTTTAAATGCATTTCTCGACTCAATGGTTAATAGAAAAATGAAAATAAAATTTTCTTCAACCTTGAACTCTGATATTTTATTTTGTATTTTAAAGAAATTACTTCATATATTACATATATTATTATATTATATCTATGATTTGTGCGCTATATGTCGATGAAATTAAATATGTATAACTTCTGCGATTGCTGCTTTTTAAGTATCTTCCTGGAAATCTTTTATCTTTAAATTGAATAGCGCCAAGAATTGTGTATATATGACATTTTGGAAGAATTCAGTTCTTTACCGCATTTTATAAAACATAATTATTTCGCCCGTGCAACAGGTCTCCCCGCAATGATTTTTGCTTTTTCTGGGAGAATAAGACCTTTTAGGCGAAACATAAAGAGTGTTCAAATTGTTTATTATTATGCAGAATCGTTTGATGTCAAGTGTATTTTAAAATTCGGATTCTACGCAAAGTTATGCATGTGCAAATGTACACACTTACGCCGGTTACGCCTAACCTAATCATGTTTTATGTACGGATATAGGCAGAAATATTTATTATTTGTAAGAATAATGATTGTTATATATTTTAATAATCTATCAATTTCAGTCGCCTGAAAACAATAGCAAGGAAAAAATTTTTGTTCAATAAATAAAAGAAAGTATTTTTTGGGAATCTAATATCATCTTTATTTTTACAGTATTTTATTCAAATATTATAATAAGTATTAAAAAGAAGCTGAAAGAAACACTGAGTCTTTAGAATAAAATATTACATCTTAAAATACGTTTTGTCTGAAAATTCGAATATGAACCCAAAATGTAAGACAAATAGTGTATCTAAATGGGGTCTATTTCCTCGGTAATTTCTAATCAGTACTTTTGAGCTATGCAAAATTGAGCAGCATCTTATTTATATATTAAAGTAATTCATCTTAATTCTTTTTAAATCTCATGATCTTTTAAATAATCAAATTGTTAGTAACTTTTGTTATTTACATGACGTCAGAAAAATGCCCTCGAAATTCATAATAAAAAATTTAAAATACCTCTAGAAAGCATAGGTGCTCTTCAGGATCTCAGCTATCGAAAAGACCTAGATAAGAACGACTGAAAATCGCGAGCCTATATAAAATTTCAGCTTGCTCCGATCACATCTCACCCTATCTCGATCCCTCCACGTGCTCTTCATGATTACAATAAGCCGCACGCTACTGCTGGGCGCAGTTTTGCACGCGCGCGTGTGGTCCGCATTTATTTTTGAAGAAGCAACTTGCGAAAGCCGAGGATGTGTCGTGTGCTACTTTATCGAGCTTTTACAGGGGCAGATACAGCGTGTGTTTTTGAGCACATCAATATATCTATCATGTTCGAATGTAGAGGAAGTTTATCTTACTAGACTAAAAGCTGTCCGAGAAGATAGCACTATATGAATGGTATATATTGGTTACATGACTAATTCAATTAAAAATTAACTAATTTAGGTCAAATAATTAAAATAAACTTAGTCCATTTTAATCTAAAAATGGTTTAGATTTAGAGTTACCGAACATCAGTGGTTACTAGCAGTATTTTACTAGTAGTATAAAGTTTACCTAACCCTAAAATGTTTTAGGTTCTTGAATATAAATTTATAATTATATGCACATATATACAAGTAACACAACAATAAAAACGATCCTCCAAAAAGTATTCTTATTACAATTATTAGATTAGTAAAAAAGATAAATACCAAAAAAATAGCAAAATGATTTCTAAAATGATTTCCATTGATTACGAAGATACTCACTAATCATCTTATTTTCAATGTATACTGAAAAAAGTTTTAGGATAAACAATTTTTAGATTATTACAACTAATATGTAATTATACTTTTTAATTTGGATTCTCAATTTTACTAGTAGACAGTAATAATTCAATACCATTCAAAGTATTATAAATATATAATTTAGAAAATAAATTCAAAAAACTTTCTACTATAAACATAAAAATATGTGTCTAAATGTATAATGAATTTATCTACTAAGTGTCCATAGATAATCGAGTAGTGGTACGGTAGCAATTGAGGGAAGAATATAAACATACATACTAATAAAAGTACTTGCAAATTCATCATGTAATGAACAGTAACCTGTTATCAATTAACTCTTATTAAAAAAAATTGAGGAATGATAAAATTGAATGATAATGACTAAAACTATTTTTACTTTGCTTTGTGGCTTATTTTCTTCATATAAAAATATTGTTTGATGTGTGTGTGTGTGTGTGTGTGTGTGTGTGTGTGTGTGTACACATCTACATATATACAAATATATATAATTATCGAAATGTAAACATACCTAATTTTGATCCATTAATAAAAATTTATATAATGATAAATACAAGTTGAATTTAATGAAGTTGACGGTTTGGAGGCACGAGTCAATGCATCTTTTACTGTAGCCCTTATACTTCTCTCCAAGTTTCTCTTGTTATTTTTGTACCATTTTGTACCATGCGTCATTATACTTCCTCAGAGCACTTCAAATAATCGCAGCTTTCTTGCGTACTATGCTTAAGTTTTCTTCAATACGACACTAAACTTTATCGCAGCTTTGCTTTCTTTCTAAACGATCTTACTTATATAAGCCGTGCGCTATTGTTCACATGTTAATTGACAGGAAACCTTGCTGTCTATAGTTTTCGTCTAATTTAAAAGATACCATAATTCTATTTAATCCTCACCTACTCTACTCCATTATATCTTTCAACTTTGAATGTGTAAATATTCTCATCACATTTAAATCTTTAAGAATTCAAAGCTCTCCGCAGTTCACTAATTTGAAAAAAATGCTCATTCGTAACAGCGCACATTTCATTCAAGACGACTCAAATTGAAAAAAAAATTATATGTCGGGATGAACTGCTTCAGATCTCTGTTGCCCTCAGTTTTTTTATTTGTTGAATCTTTTCTGTAGCATCTTTACCACGGAAACTTCACTATTTAATTGTGTCTAGAAATCATCTAACAACCTAGAAAATTCTAAAACTAACCATATTTTCTGATTCTGTAAGAACTCTTTAAGCTCTTTCTAATAAAATTGATTTCTCCTCTACTCCACCTTCTATTTAAAAAATTCAGAAACTGTTGCTTCAACCAAAAGATTGACCGCTTCGCCAAGAGAGCTTCCTCCAAAGATTCCCTCTACCTTTTTCTAATTTCCTTGCAAATTCTATAATCACAAAAGATTTTAATCAATAGTCTTGCCTACTGCCTCTAAAGTAAAAACCTTAATGTTTTCCCAGGATTTCAAATATATTCTTTGTTTTTAATTATATTTCAATCTCTTTGTATAAATCTTTATTTTCCAAGGAAAAGGGCAGATACCTTTAGAACTCCGGATCCATTACTCATAGTCATCCCAAAAGGGTATTCTTCTCCTTCTTTTAAAACAATGGACGTCAGCAATAGCTTAGGACATCAGTAAATTATGAATCTACTATACATGATATCAATTCAAAATTCCTGCGATTTCTTATAACGTGCAGGCAGTAGGCACTGATGTATCTGCACCGAAACCTGATTGGTTGATGACCGCACAACGTGATTGTCAGAATATCGTAGTATTATAGAAAAGTTTTAGGGCGTTGCGTCTGGTTTTTATTGTGGTTTGGTTTTTACCATAGTTTGTCCACGCTCCGCACTGTGGAGTTCGCAAAGGTATATACTATATGCCCAGTTTCATCCAGTTTCCCACACTTGTTGTACGATAAAGGTGATGCCAAAAAACGCGCAGAAATACATTAGATAATACGCAAGAAATATAATGAAGATAAAATTTATTCAATAATTGTGTATTCAAAGTTGTTTTCATTCAAAATTTTATATTATATATAATTTATACTATCTGAATCATAATATATACAAAAAAAGTTATACTTTAATTACATAGAATGTAAAAAAATTCATTTCT
The DNA here is from genome assembly GCA_018906755.1 of Sycophaga agraensis. Classification (NCBI taxonomy): domain Eukaryota; kingdom Metazoa; phylum Arthropoda; class Insecta; order Hymenoptera; family Pteromalidae; genus Sycophaga; species Sycophaga agraensis. The sequence continues at coordinate 851,370 of JACCIE010000035.1, forward strand.
CAACATTAATCACGTTTTATATAAATATAAAATTAAGGAAATGTTTCTGTGTAATTTCAAGATAACCAAAATTTGATAATTTTGTTGTTTTAATTGTATTAGAAATTATGAAAAAGTCACCGTTAAGCACCCCAAGTGATCAAAGAAATAATTATCGAGGTCAACGTAAAAGAGGTTATGGCTGCAACAATATGAGAAATAATTTTTATCCTCAACTTACTAAAATAAATCATCCTTCAAACTCGCAATTTGAAGGTGATATGATTCCTCTGGATTCAAGTTCTCCAGTAAATTGTAATTGGAGGCGAAATAATCAGTTATTAGTAGATAGACAAAATCGACGCTTTTCAAGCACTACTGTATCTAGCAGTTTTAACAATCAAAGAATTGATTTCAATAAAAAAAATTATCGAGGACAATACTCACCCCATAAATTTCAGCGAAGCCATCAACATAATAATTTTCATCAACAGGTAATATTTTTTTTATTTCTTTTTAAAAGTTCTGAATGTTTACAAAATTATCATTAATAATATTCATAACAAATTTTTGTTTAAATTTACTCACATTTGCACTTTTTTCTCTCTAAGGAGTATTAATGATATAAAGTATCAAGACATACATATATCAATTTTATAAAAGTAGTCAGATCTATTTAAACCATGTTTAATGAATTGATTTCTCGACATTTTAGAAAAACGAAGCTGGTTGGCACAGAAATTTGCCTATATCTGAATTTATTGATGTAAAACATGTATTTGAAGATCCTTGGGTTGCATTACAAATTAAATTTGGAATACCTATAGTTTCAAAGCCTATTCAATCCAATGATACATCGGTAATGATTGTTTTAGAAAAAAATGGTATCAAAGATTCTTCTGTAGAAAGTGTTACAGATGAAGGAACAATAAACATTAGCAGTAGCTATGATGAAGTGAAAGAGGGTAGCTCACTTGATTTACCATTAGAGAATATTAATTTTACTAATGATTCAAAAAGTAATAGTATATTAAGTAGCAGCTGTACATCTCAAAGTGAACAAAGTTTTAGTGAAAAAATAACTTCAAATGATTCAAATATTGAAAGAGTAGATTCAAGCGTACACATAAAAGAGTAATATTTTATATAAATATTAATTATAAATTTAAGTAGATTCTCTCTGAATCTTGTATTATTTAGATTCTAAATAATATGTATAATATTTGAGTGTACATATGAAGTGTATTTTGAATTGTATTTAAAACTCATTGTAGATTAAGTTTACAGTAATCGTGCAATTATTGACTTATAGTGGTTAAATACTTTGTGTTCTTGGAATAAAAGTAACTTTCGCACCTAAAAAAAACAATTTTTGCTTTTAAATCCTTAATCTAATTAGCAATATCATGTATCTTACAAAAAGTAAATAACAATGCCTTTTTATCCATATTAATTTTTAAACGCCATTATTTAAACTATTTTTAATTAATTTAGAAATTGAGTGCTTTATTTACTCACATTATATAATTTTTTAAAAATAGTAATACAATAAGATTCCTAGAATATAAGTTTAACATGATTTTTTAACCTATCATTCATGATTGATGCTATAAGACTATTTTTCTTACGTTATTCTGAAAAAGAAGGGGATAAATGTTAAAATTACCATTAAAAAAACTCATTATTTACAATTATAGTAAATTATATATCATACAAAAACAATAAACTCTGAAATAGTATCATTTACATTTTCAATAAGAATCATTTGTATCAATATTCGTTTCATTTCATAAAATCTTGAAATTTAATTTATAATTTTTAATACTATGCAATATATAAACAAAATAATATTCATACAACAAAAAAGTTACTCCAGCAAAAATTTACAGAGTTTTTTGAAGATATTCGTCAAAAAGAAAAACGGCGAGAGATGCATCCCGATTTAATAAATTCTTGAGATCAGATGTGTGTCCTGCAAGTGTGCGTATAATCTCGGTCTGAGGTTCCATAAATTCTTCCTCGAGATAGTGAGCCGCTGCGGCATCTTGATGTTTCTTTGCCTGTGTATGTAGACGAAGCGCTTCAGAAGCCAGCTGCTTCTCTGAGTCAAGAGCCTTAGCCAAACTATGCAACTCGGTTAACTCAAGAACACGAGACTCCTTGCTCTATGAAATCAATCAGATAATATTTAAATTTACTTTTGTCACTTGTAAACTGTTAAATATTATTTAAATGTTTGTTTTACATTTATTGCAAGTTATTTTTTAACATCAGACTTACATTCTTTTTGAAATGCGGTAGTTGATTAAAGTTCATTCTACCTCCTCTCTTAGTAATGTACTTGATAATATCAATTGATTTCTCCCAAGCACTATCAGACAATTTTTTAAAAAGACCTTTGAATCCATCTCTGTTAGATTCATAGTTTCCAAAATGCGTTGACATTAACAAAAATTCAAAACTAGTTTCTATATGACCATTAGCATAAGATTGGAGTTCAGTTTGTAACTCATCATTTGTAATCATTGCTCCAAACTTTGCATTACAGTTAGGTAGTACTGGACCATCTGCAAGGTAATAGTTTTTAATAGTATTTGTATACATATTATTTATTCAACTATTCCATACTACACTGTGCTTAACATTATTCATATAAATTAATTTTATCTTTTTGCTATAATATTAATCTTTTTATTGGAAATATCAATTAAAATAGTAAATAACTTTCTAAAAATAAATTCATATTTTAGTCTTTTAATTTCTACTAAAATTTGAAAGAATTATTAATTTCTATTTTGATTTTTGTATACAGATGTATATTAATACCTAGTAATGTAGATGTAAGTTTGGTGCTACATGCAGCTTCAATATCACTGTAACAGAATTCAGCTGAAGCAGCAATAAATAAAGTAAACAAAGTTCCTAGAAAAAACATTTTGCTGAAAAACAAAAATTAATTAATAATTAGATAAGTTTTATGCATAAAGTTAGATTTAGTCTAAATTCTTAAAAAAATGTTTGAGTTCTATACATTAAATACTTTTGTATTTGTACAAATAACCAGTATTTTAATATGACTAAAATAAAAAAACATCAATATAATTAAAAAAAATCATATCACATCAAAATTTCTTTAATAAATTATGCTAATTGAATACATCATCAATAGATATTCAAAAGTTATTAAACAATCATTAACTTATACCTATTTTATTTTTAATCAATTATGTGAAATACTTATACATATGAATCACAAATATATATCTTGAAGTAATATTTTGCTATGTATTTAAAGCCTACAAATACAAGCAATTGTTTATATTAATAAATGTAAGCAAAATAATTTATAAAGATTACATTTTGTATCACGCGCGATAAGTTGATTATCTGTAATCATGTGATGAATTCGAAGAAAGAATCAGTTCTAGTACATGGCAATTTATTGCAACGAGTGGCCGCATATTATTTTCACAATAGTCATATTTTCTCGTCGAAGGGAAACGATGTACATTATCTTTCTTTGTTTGCAAATCATGCGTAGCGCACTCGACACTAATTACTAAATGACTAACGAAGATAATGGAAGATAACAAGGATAAAGAGCAATGCGAGAACACATTTTTACATTATACGAAAATAGACCCCTCCGACAGGTAGGTCCTGCCGACGTAAAAACAAATTAGCATTGTAAGTCTGCGTACAGTGAATGCGGTTTCTTTTTTTTAGACCAATTGTACCCAGTATGTGACAGTGTTATAAATAATGTAAGTATCGTAAAGATACGTACCTCGGATTTTGGATGAGTTGGTCTGTCTAGCAAATAGCGTGAATACTCTCGCTTCGACGCTGTGCTAAACAATGACGAAAGTCGAACGCTGCTGCGTATAACTCACGAACGCGACCGACAACCGACGGGTAGCTGGTCAAGCTTAGAGGTGGGGAGATAAATCGCCATTCGCCGATACTCGCGCATGCGTAGGTATACGACGTTGCCACGTCTATGCGCTGCCATTTAAACTCGTCATATACACTCAGAGTCGGGTTTTAAAAAATTGAATCTGCAGCCTCACGCACTCTAGAACGCGCTAGTCCGATTGGTTGTATCTGCACGATATTGCGCATTCGGATTTTTGCTTCCATTTAGTACATACTTTCTTATTATTTAAATGATAACATCTAGATAATCCGGCAGGCGTAGTCAAGATTAACAAAATCGAAATACGTAGTCGAATGATACGATAAGCGAAAGTATCGGGATCTTGATCTTGCGCCTATCGAATGTATAGACATATAAATCCTTTTATCAGTTTCATCGAGTCTAAGGAAAATTAATTCTTATTATTACATGGAATATTTGTAGACAAAAAATGTTATTATGTAATTCGTTATCAACAATATTTCGTTTTCTGTAATGTAATCAAGAAATTTTAAAGATGCTTAATTCGAGGTTTGTATCTGTATTTTTCTAGATATTAATTTTGACGCAACTATATACTTTATTACATGGAAAATGATTGACTCATGCAATTAGTATGTGTAGATATCTACGGTCTTATAAATTTTAATTTATTCTCTGTTTCCTATCATTATTTTTCTGTTACTTTAGAATTTTGTTTTCTTTTTAACCCTGATTCTCGTTTTTTTATACGGACAATGGTAGTAAATTTTTATTGTTTCAGGAGTTACTCATTTAATATGTTTAGAAATTATTATTGTTCTAGATCTGAAAAAAGAATACAGCTTTTTGCATATTAAAAATAAAGTTAATTATTTATAACTCTATTTTATAGAATTACTGAATATAGAATTATGATAAAGGTTCGGAAATAGCGGGTTGTACCTACTCATACATGCAAAAATTTATTAAGCTATGTAAATTATAAGTAAAAATAATGTTTTGCTAGAATTATTACAAATGTAAATATTAATATATATTTCCTAGTATTTTGGAAATCATTATTGGTTATAGTTAAATATTGAAATAGACATCGTATTAAAATTTAAATTGATTTACGATTCACATAAAATAGTACCTTTTCAAATTAAAGACATGTTTAATCATTAAAAAAGGATAATAATTTCTTGTTTGTATCAATAATGGAACTTAAAAGATATAAAATAAAATAATCATTACAAATATTATTATTTTATTGCTTCCTTTTATCCAATACCTATAAAGTAAAATTAATAAGGCAATGACTGTTCTGAAATCGCATCACTTTGAATAGCTACAGTGCATTGCATCATGTATTGCAACTATCTATTATTTTATACATGTAGTTCGCCGATATAATTCCGAGTATAGTTCGTTGTTTTGAATTCTATAAAAATTATATATTTTGCGCAATGTCTGGATGAATAATTCATTACCCGCAGAAAGCTACAAAGCAACACGATCAAAGCTTTGATCAGTGCGAGTCATATTTTGCGGAAACTCGAACGGATGTTGGACTTTTCAGGGTCACATTATTACAATACAAAGGGCGCTGCTGAGTACACAAAAGCACTGCTTGAACAATACCCCGATAGAGAGTTATGAAAAGGAAAAGCATACCACGGGACTTCGACAGTCCTGTGGAATATCGTCTTTGCGGTTTAAATTAATATAATGGCTCTTTCATCGGCATTTAAAATGTGCCTCGCGCCGGCATATCATACAAAGCAGCAGAGACGCGGCAACAGTGTTTCCCCAAGCGTGAAGAATATTCCAGTGGTAACCGCCCCCCTCCTGCGGTACCGCACTCGCGGCTGACCCATACCGACGTAAGTGCGCAAGTCGCATACATCCCCTACCCTGTGCGCGTATGATTATTTTCTGTGCAGCAGCGGGGCGACGAGTCTATTAGTGAGGATAACGACGTCGCCAGCAACGCGACTACTCTGCTTCCTCGAGTGGCCAATGGACGAGCACAGTGTAGTCTTTGATTAAAATTCGAGAGCTCCTGTTTGCGACACGCAGACCCTCGAGAGGCAGATCCCGAAGAGGTTGTCGGAAGCTAGCCTTCTATGCCAGTGTGTATAAAGGTTGCTCCGTAACGAGCTGAGCCTCGCGACTCCCCGCAGGACCCTAACGGCGCACAACTGCGACACGCACTTTTTTCTACGATCTCCAACAACAATCGCTTTTCTGCTCACGTCATGAAGCTCGTCGGTGCCTTTGTGCTCATCCTGTCGTGCGTCGGCATTAGCTCCGCCGACAATCTCAGATGTGAGTATCATTTTATGTACGCGGTCGCACGGATACTTTGTTTATCACCCTGTGTTTATGTATTGCTGTAACGTACTCGCGTGTTTTTACTCATTCCGAGAATTTTTCATGCGCTTAGCGCGTGATGCAATGGAACTTTACCGATGATTTTAGCTGCTGAACTACTGAGAGTAAAAAATGTAGCACTGTATCACTATGATAAGAGTTATTACTCCTTTGGTCCCATGACCTTGAACTTTTAGGCTGTGGTCCTTTTTAACTTTACAAATTGTAGTTTCTTTTCAAACTAGATTAGGAAACTTTGTACCCCTTAAGATTATCCACTTAGAGATGATTGTAATTTTATTAAGTGTGAAGCTCAAGTATAAGGTTGTTGACCACTACTTTAGAATTGTAACTGATAGAAAAATTGCTTAATTTTATGCATGAATCGTTTTATCATACTCTATAAAAGCTTTCAATTCAACGTCTAAAGAATTAGAACAACAAACGTAAACAAACTACTGTCATGATCAAGTTTCAATTAGTTTAACAAATATTTTACTGCATAATGAAATACTATTGAAAAAACCACATAAACAGTTGTAGAAATAAAGGAGTATTTAATGTTTGAATAAAAGTTGATGTTACATATTAATTAGTTAGATATTGTACATCTATATTTTATCACGTAATTTAAATAATAAATGTATACGTAACAAAAGATTTTAAATATATGTTAAATTTTTAAATACATACTGAGATTTTAAATATTCAAAAGACGTGTAAGAATTCAAAATAGAAAGGATTAGGCTATAAATTATTATATTAAAAAATTATTGCTAATAAAATAATTATAATTTTAATTATAATAATTCTACATATGATGCAATATTAATAAACTTCTTTTATAATGAACTATGTTCTCTATCATAAAAGATTATTTCATAGAATATATAAATTCAAATTATCTATAGATAAGAAAAAATAAATCGCCCTCTTGATCATACACTGATTCATCATTTATATTAAAATGTATGAAAATTATTTTATTATTAAATACATATTAATTTTTAATTATATACATATCAATTTTTTTTAATACTTATATTCTGACAGCTTTTATTTCAAGTTAAAATAAAATGTTTAATATAATAAACCTACACTATATTTTATGTTATTTATTTTATATAACAATTTATCATCCTACTTATAATATTAATTAATTGTTAAGTATCCTAATAGAAATTAAGAAACTTTTTGAATCAATTACAACTTTATCTTTTGCAAATAAGATTTTACAAAAGTTTTTTTATAGTTTAAAATTATTTAAATTATGTTGAAAATCATTATTAGGTTCATGACTGATACTAGGATGGTATATTTTAAGATAAAAATACTGGTGTATAACTGATTAAATTTTTGTAACACATTCAAAACATTTTTTAATAGGGGTGATTATATATTTCTATTTTATATTGCAATCTTTGAGATGTGTTTAAAAAACAAATTATTTATAATTTATTTGTAGGTCTTATTAAACCTGCTGAAGTTCCAAAAACATGGATTGACATGGTCAGTCCTTGTGTCAAAATTCTAGAATCGCAAGTGAAAATAGAAATCGAAGCAGCCATGACTTATCTGGCAATGGTGATAATTTAATAAACTAATTTTTTTTAGTTTTACTTTGAGAAAAAGTTATATTTATTAATTCAAATATTTTTCTTCTCAGGGTGCACATTTCGCACGCGATACAGTCAACCGTCCTGGCTTCAGTAAACTCTTCTTCAATAGCGCAAATGAAGAGCGACAACATGCCATCAAAGTTATAGAGTATTTGCTTATGCGTGGTCAGCTGACCAGCGACGTGAGCAAGCTACTTAAATTCCCGCTGAAACCTAACCGCGAAGAATGGAACAGTGGTGCCGAGGCATTAACCGACGCCCTTAATCTTGAGACGCAAGTCACCCGAAGTATACGCGAAATTATTACGACTTGCGAAACACCAAAAGAATATAATTTCAATGATTATCATGTAAGTATTAGATCTAATTGCTCATTTTTATCTTGAACAAATGAGATTCCAATTGATAAGAAAATACTTATTTTTTTTATTATACCGTTAAAATTGAAATAAGCGATTACGACCGAATTCTAAATCACTTCAAGGATAACGATGATTGATGAGACAATGATTAATCACTTATTAAATCTATCACAAGCATTTTTAAAAATATAAAAATTGATATAATTAAAGAATTACTTAAAATAAAAATTCATGTTCTTATCAACTTAATGTTTCTATACATTCCACGTTTAAAAAATTTTTATTAACTAATGTTTTAAATGAATTCTATTTAGTAATCTCTTTTTTAATTATTGATTTAATAATTGTATAAGTAATTTATCCATATATTTCTATTTAAAGAAAAATCATTTATATTACAGCTGGTTGACTATCTTACTGGTGATTTCCTGGATGAACAACTTAAGGGTCAACGAGATCTAGCAGGAAAGATCTCCACTTTGGGTAAAATGATGAGTTCTCATGGACCTCTTGGAGAATTCTTGTTTGACAAGAAACTTCTTGAATAATAATTTTAAGAAAATTTTACAGCTGTTTCAATTTTAAGATTTATCAAAAAATAAATTATATATTACATAATTATTTAGTTAAGGTATAGAACGCAATTTTTTGAATAAATGATGTATTTCTATTTTTCATTATTTTGTTAGTTTTATTTTAAAACGGCATCGTGTCCATAAATTAATGAACGCAGACTGTAATTATAAGTCAGTTATTGTATAAAGAACGTTTTATAAATATATAGTTTGTTATTTTACAATAAGCATGTTATCTATACCAATTATGTGAATAAAATATTTCAATTATATAAATTCGTTATGTTTTTAATTAATCCGCGAAAATAGGACTTTATAGAAAAATTATACAAAATTTAGATTATGATAAAAATTTTTTTATATCTTTTATTAAAAAAAATTAACTAATAGTAACATTAAAACACAGTTAAAATTGTTATTTAATTCAAAAAACTAGAAGTGATTAACATATATTAACGAGTACATTATAATGAAATAACAATTTTGAAATTTTAAGATTAAGATGAGTTTGCAGCAGTTGATAAAGCCAATGATATTTGCTTATTTTGATTATATTAAATAAAATTTTAATAATGGTGAATTAGAATCGTTTCTTTAATGTAAATTAATAATTGCAATGCATAATATGAATCGAGCAGAAATAAAAGTCTGATAATTTTAAATAATATTTTTTAACAGTTTTAGTTTTATTGTATAGACTTACTGATATTTTTTTTAATCAGAAGATTAGTTTTACAAAATAATTTTACAATCATACCATGCTGTACATAATTTTGTATACTTGATTAACGACCATTGTACCGTTTTTGAATCGTTTATGTGATAATAAACGTATACAATATTTTACATTTTTAATTTATTTGTTTTTTTGTTCAATCGAGAATTCATGTCACGCTTTCTATCAATTTCGACTTATTATCCATGAATTTTTCAGCATTAAAAGACCATTCACCCGTATTAAAAATACAATTATGTAAAATTATAAAAATGTGAGACCTATTTTACTTTTCAAGAGTAATTTTTTGGTTTACCCTCTACACATTTCATAAAATTATAAATCAATACTTTCTCATTTAATCTCAAAATAAGATATTAACAAATTCATCACTGTGAATATAGGTATGAATATTTTGTATGATATTTGTTTCTTTGAACTGTACATTACTGAGCCCTTGATACTTCTATATTTTTTTACAAATTGTACAGAGTCGATCAATAGATCATAACTATTCATCAGGCATTTTAAAGTTTTATAGATATTAGTTGGATGTCTAATAGACACACTTCAAAATTTAGCCATAAAAACTTCACTTTTTGAACTTTTGAAGATGTAGGAAAATGCTTTTTGTAGTTGGCAGTGTCAAGCTACGGACCAAAAATAATTTTATATTAAAAATTGAAATTTTAATTTTATTAAATAATTTATTAAATAAAAAAATTACACGAGAATTCAATATTAATATTTTAATAATAAATAAAATAGGGTAGTTTTCAAAAACACATTAACAAAAAATATAGAATCCAATTACAATATCATGACTAGCAATATATTTAGATAAAAAGAAATATAAAATTAGGAAACCAATTATAAAAATTTTTAACTTGTTATAATATTAATACAAAATATTTGTTTTTACGGAATTGATATTCAACTGTTTAAATTTTATAATCAAAATAGTTTTTATAAAGATTGACGTTTTTAAATTTTATTGAAATAAAATCATATTGATATTTAGCATGAAGTCTTTCAAGATATTTAATGATTTTATTCGAAAACTAAATATATTGATGTTAAAAAAAATACTTAAGAAATTCAAAGTCATGTAAATTTCATTTACATTCTTTCAATAATAATAAATTTACAAAATATGTTTATCACCAGTATCAATATATTTTTATACAATAGTATTAAATTTCATACAAAAAAGGATGATATAGAATAGATTAATTTTGAATGGCCTTTATAATTTTGATTTAAGTAAAAAATGCGAAAATTATCGGCTAGAAACCTTAATCAATAAGGCATTAGCTATGCACATAAAATCCAGTTGCACAAAGAAAAGAAGTATCAAGGACTATTCAGAATTGAGAAAATACACGCTAAGACCAACGGCGAGAGATTAACATTTATCGCCGCAACTCGTTCACCAGTTACCAATGTATTGAAATTGTACTTGTTTCTTGCAGTGCTAAAACTATCGACAGTAGAATTCCTGTTCTGTTGCCGAAGGAAAATTAAACGGTAAAATAAAGAAAAACATATTATTCGTCATTTCCATGTATGACTTCGGAAGTGGGCTGACGAAGTTGCCGGTTAGTGGTCGTCAACTGCGGCATATCCTTTTCACTCCCATTGGCACTCGAGTCCGAATAATTGCTGTATTCCATATTGGGGGGAGTCTTTATTCCATCAGTCTTGGGAATGAAGGTGGTCCATTCGTTGGTGTACACGTCCAAATACTCAATGGAATTTAAAAAGTTTTTGCCAGAAAAACCTCCGACGGCGTACAGTCTGAAAAAGAGTAGAGATAATATTATAATGAGTTGAGATCGAAGAGATATCAGCTTGGCTGTTCTGCATCCATAATATATAAAAGATGAAGATCTGGACGACCTGGCAAGGAAAAGCAGAGTTAAAGTAAGTAAAAGGCTGGGGACAAACCTGTCCCCGACGACGGCAACGGCGACATTGGCCCGGGGCGTGGACATGCTCGGGCCTGATAGCCAGACCTGCTCCGTAGGGTCGTAGACCTCAGTGCTGGTGAGGCTGTGGGTGCCGGAGGAGCCGCCGACAGCGTAAAGCCTGTTGTGGAAGACCGCAAGGCCGCAGCCGCGACGCGCGGTGATAAGGGGCGGCCCCATGCTCCAGAGGTTCGTCTCCGGGTCGTAAATCTCTACGGAGTTGAGGCAGTTCCAGGAGTCACAGCCGCCGACTGCATATACCCGGGAGTCGTGGGCGCAGACGCCCGCCTGGTAGCGGCCGACCCTGAGGGACTCAATGCTCGACCAGGTGCCGGCCTCGGGGTCGAAGACGTCACACTGCTTGATGCCCGCCTGGGGAAAAGAGGCCGTTCAGCTCGCCGAAAGCTCGAGGGCTTGGGGCCTGCACGCGAGTAGCTCACCTGGCCGTTCCAGCCGCCGATGCAGTAGATTCGAGAGCCGAGGGCGCAGACGCCCATGTTGGACCTGGCGAGGGGCAGGTTTGCAACGGCCCGCCACTTAGCGCTGCCCGACTCGAGGACCTCGACAGTCGCGAGCTCCGTGGAGCCGTTGGAGCCCCCGATTGCGTAGACCTTGTCGCGGACGACGGCGATGCCGAAGCGGCCCCTGGCCTCGCGCATCGCCGCCAAGGCCTCCCAGGTGTTCGACTCGGGGACATACTGGTCGACGGTCTTGAGGCACTCGACCCGGTCGTAGCCCCCACAGACGAGAAGGGTCCCGTTCACCTCGGCGCAGCCCATCGAACACTTGCCCGCTTTCATGGTGGGCAGGGCACAGTAGAGGTCCGGCTCACTGCTCGAGCTCCGCTGGTCCTCAGGGATGCGCGGCCCGTTCTCTTGGGGGGGTGGCGACGATGGGGCGTTCAGCCGCAGGAGGACCGACAGCTTGGCTAGCCGCCCGTCCAGCGTCACGATCGCCAGGAAGGTGTGCTCTGCGGCAGCGGAAGCGGGCAAAGGGCCCGTTAGCTCGCCCGTTAGCCGCGTCGATCGAGGCCGAGCGGCCTCGATCCAGACCTCGACTCACCTCCGACCTTGCTCACGCCGATCATGTTCCAATCGGGCTCGAGCTGTTCCTCGAGCGCCTCCTCCGCGTTCCTGTTGTAGATGAGAACACGCGGCTTGGCCGGCTGGAGGACGCCCTTCCTCCGGTTCTTGTTTTGCGCCTGGCACTTGAGGGACATTTTTTTGTAGTCCTGGACGATGTCCGTGTCGCTCACGTCGCCCGAGGGCAGGTCCGTGCAGTCCTGCAGGCTGTTGTCCAGCGCAAGATAGAGGAGGTATGTCTTCTCGACCAGCTGCTCCACGCTCGACTTGTCCAGGTCGGCGAGGAAGCGTCTTATCCACTCGAGCACGAGGCAGCAGAGGCTCGACCCGTTCACGAGGGACATTTCCTGGCTCGTTTGGTAGAGCACCTCGATCTTGACGCTCGGCAGGGAGGACAGAGCCGGACTGCCACACACAGCTTCGAACTGTCGGGGGGGCAGAGCGAGGGCCGGTCAACAGACTCTCAAGTGACTGTACGACAGACACTTCGCGACCGAGCCGATTTTTCTTTTTCTTTTTCTTTTTTTCATTACGCGTTCTTTTCTTTTCTTTTCTTAGATTTTCTTTGCCTTTGTTTGCTTTTCTTTGCTTTGCTTTTGCAGTACTCGAATTCTTTGACCGGTTTAGCGTTCATTCTTTCATTGTTGTAATGGATACGTCGTTTAATTTTTTTTATATTATAGTTGCCTTTGTCGTTTTAAATAAGCTTTTAACCTCGTTTCAATAGTCTGCGCTTTGGATGGACTATACGTTATCCATGATAGCAAACTTTTGGCGATTAGTTTCGAAATCGTATTAACTCCACTTTAGCGTGCAATCAGTAGATGAGAAACTGACTTATTATTTCTGATCTGTTAATCTTTGCACGTACTTTTACGTTTTAACAATAGCAACCTCGTAACAATTTAGTCTGGCAGAATTACTGATACACAATTTACTCAATCTCTTGAATATAAGTTAATATTCATTTTTACTATTTCGTCAGACTAACAAGAAATCGATCGACAATTTCTCGCTAGCACAAGTGAAAGAGGCTTCAGGTGTCAGTAGCATTAAGAAAAGGATGTTTTCCTTGAAGAATCATTAAAGGCGTCGCGCGAGTCCCGCGAGCGGACTCGCCCTCACTTGACACACGAGACTCGCCCGACCGGCGTGTCGCGACTACTTACGTTGTGCCTAATGTAAGCATCGACTTGTTTAACGAAATTCTCGTTCTGAGTGATCCCGGGTAAGGCGCGAATGTCGAGGCAAGATTCAGGCGTCAGCGATTCCACCAGATGAGCCGCGCACTGAGATGCTATTCGTTCCATTTTTAAGTATCTGGCAGCCAGGTAGACTGATTTCACATCTTTCGGCCTTATCTCTAACCTGCAATATTTGTCAAAATAATATTTTCATAAATGCATTTCTATAAAGCTATACAACATTAGAAATTCTTTTAAAATTTTCTTGGCAATTACTAACAAAAAAGATGTGACAATAACTTATTACGTGGTTAAAGAAATATCTCTACCTTGTATTGAATATCTATCTAATATTTATCTACACACCTGCATAATTTATATTTAAATAAATCTTAATTTCATACCATCATACTGAATACATGTGAAAAATCTTTACTTTGCAAAAATCAACAAACATGTACGTATTTGTTTTTCCTATTTTTTGGTACACTTATCCGTTCATTTTATAAGTACAAAAATATAAAATAAAATTAAAATAACTTATTAAAATAATAAATAGTATCTTTATAAAATTTTAAATCCTACATTTTATACATAAAAAACATTCGAATAAAAATACTTGTTATATCTGCAAATTTTATAAAAAAACAGTTCCATAAGTATTTTTTAAACGTATTTTTAATACCCATTTCTTTTAAATAAGAAATTAAAAGACCGTTAGATTCCAGTTAATATTTTTACTTTCGTAACCTTGTTTTTTGTCTTCTGTAGTTTTTAGACAAGGAAATAATTGTAATTCTATTTATAATCATATAGTTCCGAATATATTTCTTATAAGACCATATATGAAAATGAGATTTTTCATTAGTTATTTTCCTAATAACAAGTTCGGTAACCGATACATAGAAGGTTCAAAAACATCTTAAGATATAAACTGTATTCTCATTATTTTGAAATAATTTTAAGAATATGTGTACTAAATAAAACTATCTTATAATAATCGTTATTTATTATCAATTATTTAAGTTTATAATAGCCTTGAAATAAGTTGTATATGACTCTCTCTCCCTGTGTGCGCGTGTGTGTGTGTGCGCGCGCGCGAAAACCGAATTACGTGTAGCAAAACAAACTCGAATGAAACGTAATTTTCTAATGCATTTATACTGCAGTTTACGTCATACAGTAACAGTATTCAAGGTCCACATTATTCTTTAATTTATACTTTCCACTTTTGTGTAACAATCTATTAAAATTACTCATTTCGGTTTGTTAATTGTTTCGAATGTATACAAAAATACTCATCAATAATATTATTTTATCAATAAAAACTAATGTATTCTGCATATCTATTTGTAAGCAGATAAAGCAAATTAAAATATTTGTACAACAAAAGCTTCCTCGCAGATGATATACATAATAAACTAAATGTACATAAAGAAATAAATAAAATATCATAAAGTACATTTTTTAATATACGTATCACTGATTTTTTAATGCTCTGTTAGTAATAACACCACTTTTTCGAGTAACACAATTGCTTAATGCGCCTGAAAATATTCATAGTGCATTTTTAAAGAAATAAAAAATAAGTTTTGACGATACTCTGTTGCAATAGCATTAATATTTGTCTTGCTTGGTTTAATGTATATTCACGCGGCTTATTTACCTTGCTGTGTATGAGTAATCAATAAGCTTTTGTAGTGCCTTTTTGTCAATGTTATCACTCAATTTATACGTAAATCTTTGCTCATGATTGTTTTGATTGTCGATGTTGAAGAGCTCAAAGAGATAGGGTGAGGCCGCGGCCAAAACTGCCCTGTGTCCATGGAGTTCTGCGTTCCCAGCCTGAAATGGAACAAAGTTAAAAACTGATTTTTATCTCATCATTGGCCTATATAAAATCTAATTTGTTTGTGTCACGCTTTCAGCTTAACGATTTGTTTCAAACTTTTACATATCTACAATGTGATTTGATTCACCTTGGTTAAAGCTTCTCAACAATACGACTTAACTTACTTTATAACAATATAACTTACGTGCAAAATGACGTCGCAGAAGTGCTTGTTCTTCCGCATCATGTTGAGCGAGGAGAGGATGAGATGCGAATGGCGCTCGTCTTGGAGCTCGAGGGTGGAGCTCTTGAGGCCCTCGGCTTCTCCGTTCGTCGAAATGGACGAGACCATTTTGAGAGATGTTGAAAAAAGTGAGGTCTGTTTGGGAGATTTCGTGGGCTTTAGAGCTTCGAAAAAACCATACCAGTGATTCTTCAATCAGCCGATTTGTCGCTGAAAATCAAATGCGGAACGATATAGTTTGCGCATTCCGCAGGGACACATGTTTTCAAGAGGAAAAGAATGTGCATCGTAGAGCTTTTAAACTAAATAAAACAATGATCGATCAATGAGCGACACGCGATAACGCTCGCTGCATCCGAGAACCAAATTGTTCTGAGAAATAATGCATACACGTCGGAGCAATTATTGTCAATTTGAATATTTTCCACCGAATGTTCCGAAAGATTTCGCGTTGGACAATGCACGTGCGCACTTTATTTGAAGACGAACCCCAGCGGAGTAAAAATCGCATGCGATATCTGACTCATGCATGCTGCGGGGGTTCATGCACCTCACCTCATATTGAGGATGTGAACTTCTATACCTACATAGAACGTTAGATCAAGGCCTAAGTTCCGGGGCAACTTATACAACGCGATAATAAGGTCGACATAACAACTGCTGCGACTGCAATTATTGCAAAATAAATGATATTCTAAGGATACTGATCATAGAAAATGCACGAAAATGGACTGGATAGTTATTATTTAAAATGTAGACAATCAATCGATTATCATAAATGCGATTAAATTTCTTCTTAAGGTGGCAAAAAGAGAATAAAGGCATACTTTGCCCTATTATTACTTGCAATGCGTATTGTTTATTAAATGATGGTTTTGTACTATTTGCAGGTCAACACTTTTAAATGTCGGAAATAATGAATCCTATAATCGTATTATCACGTACAAAAGACCATTATAAGACGATTAGATCCCCCATTATTAGAGATAGTTTAATTAATTTCCGAAAATTTTCCTTGCATACGACGAAAAGTGAGCAGTTAGTATAAGCTGCTCGCGTATATGGCAACAGACTATGCAATGGTGTTCTTTATGCGTCGTCACGGTACATACATCATACATAAACCTAGATGACATCAAAATTTCTTTTGAAATTTATAACAATGAAGTTAAGAAAATAACAATACTATAAATTTAAATGAATTCTGTTTTAATATATTGAAATTATATCAATACAACTTTGTATAATACTACATGACAATAATAAATTATTTTGCTAAAAATATATAGATAATTTTCACAATATTTTCGCCATTAGTATCTCTTAAAAATATGTGTGTTTTTTATTATACTGTGTTAAAAGT
Organism: Sycophaga agraensis; assembly: GCA_018906755.1. Lineage (NCBI taxonomy): Eukaryota > Metazoa > Arthropoda > Insecta > Hymenoptera > Pteromalidae > Sycophaga > Sycophaga agraensis. Next base: position 868,544 of record JACCIE010000035.1, read on the forward strand.
ATATCAGACAATTTACATTCTCAAAAGTTTAAAAAAAAAATAACAAACAATATACTGATAATATACTAAGGATATTGTATTGTTTGACTTTTGTATTATTATTCCTTGTTTCACTATACATCATTCAGTAAGCTTAATTTATTTTCACTATTTAAAAATAAATAATTGATTTCTTTTCATTAAAATTAATATCTGGAGATTTACATTTTTCACATATAATTAAACAGCTCTTGTTCAATTATAATCGTTATTTTTCTATTATTCGTGCTTCCAAGAAATCAATTAATTATAGTCGACATAGAATTTTCCAAGTTTTCAAAATATAGATTGTATTTGTAAATGAACATGTTATTATTACGATTATTATTTTTATTACCATCTCTGTCTTCGTCATCGTTATAAGACCTAAAGCACGCTTTCAATCATTTAAAACAATGCATTATATAACCTAATTGTAATTGTGAGAATATTAATAACCATTGTATTGTTAATACAAAATTAATCAACATATTTGCTTGTGATTCAGATTAAACATAATTTAGTTATTATTAACTCATTATTGTCAACAGTAACAACTTATCATTAAACGGAAAAAATACGAAGAATAAACAAAAATATAGTCCGAATATAAATCTCTTAACTGGCAATAAGCTCGATCGCTTTTATAAAAGCTTAATGCATATGATAGTTTTTTCGCAGCGAACCGACAAGCAGCTAATAAACCCGTCGTATTCATAAACACGATACGGCATTATCTCCTCTCCCCCGGGAACATTAAAAATGCGAAGTCAATCTATCGCTGAATACGCGGATACACCGCCGTGTACATTCTATATGGAAGTTGGACATATGTATACATTGCGCACCGCTTGGGGCAGAGAATCGTGCGGTTTCCCCGGCTCCGCGGTCTACCCTGCGGGCGGCCATAGATAAGATAACGGAATTCGCGATCCGCAGAAGACCCATCGCCCCGCGGTGCATTATCGTGCGCGCGCACACTCACACAAAATATCGCTGTTCAGCAAAGCTCGAGGTGAGAACATGGATTGTGGAGGCTCGAACGAGCTTGCGATCGTGGCTTTGCTGTGAATCGCGGAGACGCAAGATTGTGCAGACGATCCACTTTGTGTAAATAGACCAATTGCCCCTTTCCGCCTTCTACCGCTTTCGATGCCACGGCCGCGTGAATCTCGTTTTACAGCTACATTGCACCGCGGCTGCTCTCTAGCTCCGGTATCTAAGTCGCACAAGTGGGTTGATCGAATTTCAGAAGCTGGTCGAGCTTTTGCAATGAAATTATCAGCTCAAACAGTACATACGTGTACCTTGCGATAGAAAAAATAAATATCAGGCCGTAGTTAAAAGGTTACCCAAGTCATATATATAAGTTACGTTCAATAGCTAGGAGTGTATATATTTTAGACACCAAACCATGTACATCTACTTTGGCATGTGTTTATATCTGTCAATATTTTGTGATAGCAATATAAAACTATAACCTTAAAAACATAAAAAGATATAATTATCTCTGAGATGATTTCAAAGTATAGTAAGAATATGAAAAAAATAAAGCTGTAATTTTTTAAACATTCTGCTATTTATAAACCGTATCATAACAAATAATACAGTAGCCGATGAAACTATATATCTAGAGAAAAATTTTACGAAACTGTAATTTTAACATTAGTTTTAATGGAACTACTCAATTATAAAAAAAAGTCGTTCTTGAAGAATAACTACATAAGGTTTAAATTAATTTTTAATAAACCATGGAATAGTAATCATCAGTCCCTAATCAAAATATGTATAAATCGTAATAAAAGTAAGTCATATACTCTGGCCAGCTGCTATATTAGTAGCGTACGAAATGACGTGCAGGGAGAAAAAAATTAAATTATTATTAATTTAAAACAATACTAAATTCAATTCATAAGAAAATGGAAGGAAATTTACTCTTTAACAATACTCATCACTAGAGTGACCTTAACTTTTAATCAAAATTATGTCTTACAATATCGTTTATGTATATTTCTAAACTTGCGGCACAATTGTTCAAATTATCATTTTATTGCCAATTTTAACAGATATTTGCTCTTCGTTACGTTATCTTTTAAACTTTTTTTGTCTTTCAGCTATATTTAGTTGACAGTACTTTTCTTAGATATTTTTTAAAATAAATTAAAGATAAAAATGATATAGTGTCCTTTGAATCTTACTAATTCAATTATGTTGCCATTATATTTGCATTCTAATGTAATTTTTCTAATCAAATAATAATTGAAATTCGTAATTTTACTCTTTCCATGTATGTATGCTATATTCTGACCTTAAAGTCATCTTACCTTAAACAATCCTTTCTTATACTGTCATATAAAAATAAATTTTATGTATTTTAATTTAATCAGATCGAGATAAACCATTTTGAATTTCAGCTTTGATTGTAAGTTTATACACTTCAAGGAAGATCAAACATTATTTTCAAACTATGCCATATACTTCATTATTACTAATATATTTTCCTCTGTTTTAAATCATTTTAAAGATATAATATTGTTGAATATATTGATTAATATTATTAATAAACAGTAATAATTCATGTCTATTAAATAACGGTTTTATTATATTAAAAAATGAATTTGTATATTTAAAATCTATTTCTAATACCAATATTGATAGATCTTTAATCTTATTTCAAACTTAAAAACTGATTATAATAAAATAGGATAAATAGAATTACATCCACCATTTTCTAAATTAATTATAAAAATGTGCAATCCAAAGTATGGGCAAAAAAATCAATAATCTTGAGTAAAGGATACTTTAAAACCCTCTAAACATTTTGTAACTACTAGTCTGTACCTTAAAATCGAATTTAAAATAAAAAGTAACAAATCGATAAAGTCGATACTAACTATTCTTGTATAAAATCCCATCTATCTCGGCATCTAAACTGTAGATGATGTGCAGTGAGATCCGGCAAAAGCAAGTTTATACATTAGATTCAAGTTCGTAACCTTCGGCTGCACGTGCGCTACATATCCGCTTTGCGTGGGATAATGCATTTACAGTTTTCCACTGCGCACACGTGATAATTGTTACATTGTCGCGTTCGAATCCAAAGGTCGTTTAAAGTTCAATTTCATTTGGATTGCAATTAAGATTATCACTTAGTACTTTAGTTTAAATATTGCTAGTATTGAGCACTCATTGTTCTATTGTTGTTTATAATTGATATAGAATTCTTGATTATACGAATTGGTCTAGTCTGACGGTAACTGCAGAAAAAATGTATAGAATGCAGGACAACGAGGAAACTAATATTTATGAGTACTGATACAACCCGTGTAATATGGAACACAATTACCTAATGAATTTTCCTTTAATAAATTTAAAGCTATTACATTAATTACATTAATTAAACGAACTGCGGCCTTATTGAGAGAATATGCTATTTTATTAATCTACTTAGGTCCTATTATGTAAAACACCGCTGAATTATTTTATTGCAATTTTCAATTCAGGGTAGCCAGTAGGTCTAAGTTTTCTCTGAGAGCTGTATTAATGAGGATAAGTATCCTCGTAATTATCGATTGTCCGGTGGAAGCTCAAGAAATATTTGGTGAGGGAGCTCTTGACCTACACCTGCACTCCTCGAACTGCAGTCAGTAATCCTATTCAAACAATGCGGATTGACACCTTTCAAAGGTATCAAAAATAGAATGACGTACTACGAAGAGCGGCTTAGAGGAAAGACATTGCTGGCGTATTAACGTGTAACTCAGTTAAAATAACAAATGGATCGATTGGTAAAGATATAGATATGATATTCATAGGTATAGATAAATAAACCTTTTTTACCGAATATCAAATTAACCCGGAAATAAATAGTTGTGTAAAATAACAGCCAACGGCGCTCAGTGAAACGCCTCGGCGTGCTTAAATGGCTCAAGACGGCTGTCCGATCGCGAAATAAAGCTCGAGGCTTAATCGAGGAGCAGAAGGAAAGTCCATTGGGCTCGGGTCTTGGGGGGAAAGCAAGCGATCCGACGTAACCGCGCCCCTACCGCACAGCGGCAGGATCCTCAAAAGAGGGTCCTGGGAATTCCGCAGGGGGCTACTGTACGCTCTCCCACGTGGTTATTGATCAAGTTCTGGTAGGTTGAGATTGAGCTCTCCTGCACAGCTCGCAACCTTGGTGCCGTCCTTGCCTTGTTGGCCCTCGTGTAGGGCTCGTCTACCTCCCTCTGAATGGCTTCCTTCGTCGTTTCAGCGCCGGAAGCGTACGCAGTAACCGCTTGAAGAGTCTCGCTGTAGAACCGCGAATCTATGACACGCATAAACTTTCTCGCGAATGTATATATTAGCCGCCACGTATATTTTGGAGATGTCGCTGTGAGGCTTTCGCAGGCGGCGGCTATCTTCGGGGATATTTGTACAGGCAACTAGTGCAACCGAGCCGAGTATAATTGTTCGTATAAAAATAGGATGACACGGTCTGTGCAAGACGACATCGCAAGAGGCTTGCTTGGGCGGCTGGAGACGATGGAGATGTGTTTTGAAGGACCTCGATTGGGGAAGTGTGACGTGCAGGAGTCTCTGACGTTACGAGCTAATACGGACAATCGGTCGACTGTCGACTCGGGACGATCCCAAAAAATAGCGGAAAACGCTCACAGTGTACCGAGGCAGAAAAGCGCAAGGAAATGTAATTGTTTCCGTTGTAGCGAGGCGAAATCGCGGCCGGCGGCGGGCTCACCTCGTGGCGGCGTCCGGATCACTTCATCCCGGCGTCTCGTCCTCGTAGCGCCTGGGGCACTGCTCGACTGGACCTGCAGACTGGTACCGCCGCTGCCTCAGCTCAGCTGCTCGCCGAGTCCACGCGCCAGAGTTGACTTCTTTCGAGTTCGGGCTTTGCACCGCGCCTCCGACTCACTCGGGCATCGTTAATTCGTTGGCAAAGTGCACGAGTATCGAGACCTTGCTTCTACCAACTGCTGAGTTTGACGAGCCTGGCCACTACTCAAGTGCTCAGTGCTCACTGCTACACGACTCCACCCGCCAGTCGCTACCGTCAGCCGTCTAAGGTCGCCAGTAGTCGCCAGCTTCTCTGCGCGTATGCTTAGTATGCCCACTGCCCGCCACCTCCACTGTTCCTACACCGACTGATATGCATAAGGCTGTGTGTGTATCTTGGAACTGTTTGTAGCGCTGCTCTTTGATTTCTCTACCGAGACGGTCACGTCATTCGTAATTTATCGTCAATTTAGTTTTGACCCTATGCGCATGCCTAGGGTTCAAGCTTCTTCAGCAAAAGCTTTAAACAGTTTACTTAATACTGCTATTACCTATCAAACCTAAAATTACCTTCTTACTTAAAATTGATACTGAAAATTAATTGTATCGTATCTAAACCATTTAAACAAAAGCTTCGATTATTTGTAATATTTATAGTTAATCATTAAAAGTAATCCTTTCCATTTTCTGAAAATAAACTTTTTACAAAGGTGCATTTATTACAAATTAAGTAAATTTATATTAGAAAAAGCGCATATGCATAGTCCTTTCTTATATCGAATTGAATGTTTTCTGTCCAATTAGCTTGATGTCTGCAATAATCTTGACTGTCACTTGTAAAATATAGCACACGATTCAATACCTAATGTTATTTAAATTATATATAATATGCACTATACAACAAAAATATAATAACATATATAAAATATATTAACAATATTACTATTCAACTAATCCATTAAAGATTAATGAATAATACAATATATTGACAAAGCAGTTGTCTCTATTTGTAAAAATTGTAATATGTTCGGCATTCTCCTTGGGTGACCGTCCATAAATTACGTAAGGCAGCTTTTAAGAATTACCGAATCTCACGTACTCTGCAGCTATAACAAACCGTTACATTTTTTTTACATTCAGCAACCTTAGGAAATTTTACCTTGGGTAATTACTTCTCACGGTTATAGAAAAGAGACTCAGAAACCATTTATGTTTAAATTGAAGGTACTTGAAATAATTATGTTTAATAATTATTAGCAGTGTTTATTATAGTCCTATTTGTAAATAACGATAATTCAATTTTAATATAAAAAATATTACATTATTACATATTTTGTTTATCACTAAAAATTATATTCTAACTAATTATAAATAACTATAATATGTATTATAGTTATAATTTTTAATTGCAATGTATTAATGTATTCAAAATATCTTTTTCTGGAATTAGCAGATAAAAAAAATTATTAACAAATGTATCAATCAATCCTAAACACAGTAGACGTTTAACAAACAAATTACAATTAATAGATAAAACTTGATACTAAACTGATATTTTAACAAAATAGATATTATTTAATATTTGCATAAAAAATCACTCGATTAGTTGGTTAGTAATTTCATAAACATGCTTACATGAAACTTTAAGATAAACACTATCTCAAGGGAGATTTAAACTTATTCCCCTCGTGAAACTTAAACAACTATAAAAGTATATTATTTATAAAAATGAAATTTCTTTTAGTAAAATATATAAAAATAATATATTAGTTTTTCTTATATCGCAAACGATTTTTTTTGCTGGGACTTAATTGGAAATAAACATTATCTTTTTATCAAATTTAACACTTAGGAAAAACATTAATTTAATTAATAAAATGGTGTAAAAACGAAAAGAATTTTATACTTTTTGCATTTCAAATTAATTAAAAAATGGAAACTGTTACTATGTTAGAAATATATAAAATAACAACATATAAAATCTCGTATACAAGTGACACAAAATTAATTTTTATTTAAAAACAAATAATATTTTTTGCATTATTAAATTTGATTAGCTCCTTTTTCTTTTGAAATCAAGTTATCTAGCATTCCAATCTTGCTTCCAATATTCGTTTTTGTTTTACTTTTACTATATCCTTGTCACTTTGTTGTCCAGCTACCGATTGCTAATATTTCAAATTCTCTGCTGTTTTTACGCATTGTCTCATTAATATTTCTTATCAGTAATTTTCTTGTTGTGATCTTTATTCTTATATAGAAAAAAACATTTTAGTTTTTTTTATTAACTATAGTTACTATTTATTTAGAATATTTTATATAATTTTAGAGCGAAAAATTTCAGCTCTTAGGAAATCTTACGTATTATAAAAATTCTGTATTTTCTACAATAATTCGTGAGAAAAAATTATAGTTCTGTGTTATAAATATTATTTTAATAATTACCTAAACTTTTATGTAATTTTCACTATCATGATTGTGTGGATTTTACTACACAACACATCAAATCAAGAAATTTAAGAAACAAAACAAAGCTATAGCTACAAATACCATATGCATAAGATTGACCTTGAGGAACGATAAATAAAGGAAGCATGAACGAGATTAATCCATTTAAATAAATAGTAAAACAAAAATTTTTTTATAAATCTGAAAGAAGGTAGTGACTTTGTGATAACCAAAAAATAATCAAATGAATTACTTTAAAATGTTTATTAATCATATCTAATAATGAAAATTACAACTTTACATGTTGGGAAGAAGGTCAATGACAAACAATACCTACTGTAAATATTCATTAAAATTAATTATTTGATATATTTGTGTAATTATCACATGTCAATGTATTAATTTATTAATTGCATAAAAACTTATTGTGTACACTTTTTAATTTTTATTAACATAAAAAATGAAAGCGTTTAAAAATATACTCTAAAGAAATTAATTATCGACATTTTTTAAATTTAGATGTGTGACTACTTCGAGGCTTAAAAAGTCTTCCAACTTTTAAATAAAATTTAATTATTTTAATTTTCCGAATGCAAGGATTTTTTAAAAGAGGGAATGCGAGGAAAAATATAAAATCATTAAACATATTTAATTATTCTTTTCCTAATATTTAAATTATTTTATAAAAGTTTAGAAAAATTATAATGATTAAAACTATACATAGACCATTTGAATCTCACATAATAGAATCATCATTAAATCAGTGATAATCATTGTCGCAGTTATCTTTCCAATTTAATAATAAAATTTCATATATAATATATTTCGATGATTTCGAAAAGAATAATCACTTCGGCTGAAGAAAGAATTTAGCAAAATCTGGAATCATCTATGTAGTAGTATCCCTGTATTATAGTGGTGGTATAAGGTAAATTTATTTTTAATTCATTAGATAGACAAACATTGAGTAAGTTTTCACTAAAACTGCAGAAGAAACGCATTGTAGAAAGTCATAATAATTTGTTAACTATAATAATAATTTAAAAATTTACATATTGAAGAATAAACGTTTATGAAAAATAGGACGATAATATATATGTATATTGTATGTACATATATATACGTATATTAAAATTCTACCATTAAATTGTAACCAAAAAAAACATAGATGTAATTTAAATGAATATAATTTTTTAATACATGAAAAATATGAATTCCTGAACATTTTTTATCATATTTCAACCTATTCTTAAGTATTTAAAAGTATTATGATGTGTGATTGTTCAATTGCATAACTGGTCTAATTTAATAGAACAGATTTCGTATCTCTAATATACGCAGGGCATGTAGAAAATAAAAGTTGAGATAAAAACATTTTTTAAATCATTTTGTTTTGAATTATCTCAGAAAACAATAAAAAAATTTCAGTACTGTCTATGCCAATTAAAGCTAATAAATTTCATATTTAATATAACTTCAAAAGTTAATAAAATTTTTTTATAGAAAATGTAACATTTTCAAATGCGTAATAAAATTTACATTTTAGTATTAATTATTAATAACTCTGTATCATCAATAATATAAACAAATAAATACTATGATAAGTTCCTTTTGGTTATGTTGAATTTTATAATTTTCTTTGATTTATTGTTTAAAAGTGTCTTATATCTAAAACATAAGTTTATGTAACAAGTTGTCTAAAAATTTTGAGTATACTATAAACAAGAAAATTTATAATGACTTTATTTATATTTTATCATTTCTAAAAATTGCAATTTAATTAAAAGAAAAATTAAATTATAATATTATTTTATATACAAATATTTATAATTTGCTGTGTACATTAAAAAAAATGAATAATATCAATTTTAATTTTTTAATTCAAAGAAAGCAATTTGTCATATAAATGTTATACATTTTCCTAAAGCAAAGTTCACTGCTCAAATTCGGACAATTAGTTTGTTATAGCGTAAACTAGATTATAAGCATCTCCATAATTGACTTGGACTCGATTAGACACTTGTATATAACTGTTGGTTTCAATTTTATAGTCTATACGTACAATAATACAAATTATATATTTGACTAAAAAGCTTTATAAATAAAATCATTTGAGATTACTATGACATAATTTGAAAACCATACTCTCGAGTCCCGAGTTAGATGACTCTAGAAGCGGTCGTATGATTTTTTAAACGATAACCGAATGTGGTTATATTTCTCAGCTGTTCATAACTAGGTGACATAACCTTCCTTCAAACAAAACGTTTTTTCGAAAATTCTTATAGCATTCGTTTACATTAATATTTTAATTTTATTAATTTTATGTTTTTTAAATTTTCATATTACTTTTCTCACATGCTTAAATATGATAAATTTTAATTGTTATATATGTGTTTTTTAATTGATTGTAGATTCTTTATGTATATACGTATAAGTCCACTACCACCAAAACTAAGTATACAGCATGACGCTTATCAAAGTAACAGATAAAAATTGTATTATCTATTCATTATAAATTTTCAAGGAAACTAAAGTTATACCTTGTCATATGTACAGCATATCAGCTTCTTTGAAAAATATGTCTTCTAACAACCAAGATTCTAATGTGCATTGTAGAGATTATATGCCATATTATATATCTGGAAAAGTTGTTAAAGGTTTTGGAAGGGGATCTAAATCATTAGGATGTCCAACAGGTATTGTATTAACTTTAAAATAGATAATATATTCTCATGTAAATAAACAGACAAGTAAGTCTAATATGTAATTTACATTATCTTTAATATGTTAAAATTAATTTCTAAATGAAAATTCTTTTTATGTAGCCAATTTTCCAGAAGAAGTTGTAGATACATTGCCATCTGAATTTGAAACTGGAATTTATTATGGATGGTCTGTATTAGAAAAACGAGTGTATAAAATGGTTGCTAGTATTGGTTGGAATCCATTTTATAAAAACAATAAAAAATCAATAGTAAATAATATTTGATACATTATATTGTGTAGTATCTTAATATAAAAAATATTATTTTATTGATACTTAATTTTGTAGGAAATACATTTGCTCCACAAATTTGAAAATGATTTTTATGGTATGGATATGACCATTCTAATTCTAGGATATATTAGACCTGAGATGGATTTTTCAACCATTGGTAAGGAAGTACTAACATTAGTATTTTAACTAAAAAATATTTTATAATATAAAATTTTATAAATTTTTTACCAGATGATCTTATAAAAGCAATTAATTGTGATATAGAGATAGCTAACAAAGCTCTTGATGAACCAAATTTGTTAAAATACAAAGACAATTTACTTTTAAATGCTCAATAATATTAACAATACAAAACTATATTACAAAGCTAGTTTAAATTAATGTAAATTATATTTGAGATAGATGAAATGCATTAAGAAAATAATGTATATTTTATTTGTAACAATAACATACTTCAGAAACATTAATTAAACTATTGTACTACATCTACGTATCTGTATTTGGAGGAGGTGGTGGTGGGGGTGGTGGTGGAGGAAGAGTGAAGACTGAAACTAATGCTGGTGAGAATCCTTGAAGTGGCATTGGGTTGATTTGTTGTATTTGACACTGCTGATTTAATTGCATTTGTGGAAAGTTAACATTTGAAACCTCCATCCCTTGTTGAGCTGAGTTGAAAGAATGCATTTCATTATATGATGGATAAGGGTGCATCCATTGGTTGTTGAGAAATGAATTTTGAAAATGCCATGAATTTTGTTGTTGATATCTTGGATGTGACCAAGGATGATGTGTACGATAAAATGGTTGCAGACTTTGCTGAGATCCAGTTTGTACATGACCACTTCGACTATTCCAAGGATGATTGGATTGCCAACTTGATATATTGCCTAAAAATTAATTTAATGATATTTTATACAGATATTAAAAAATATATTTTTTTATTACCACGTTTTCTTTTATTTGGTACTTCATTTGATGTTTCTTTTGCTTTATTAGTTGTTGACTTAGATTTCAAATTTGCTAGATAAGCTTGCTCTTCTTCATCGTCTGAAAATTGGGGGGGTTCATCATCTCCAACTTCATCAATAGCTTTCATTCTAGAATATTATAATTTATAACTTATTCAAATAAAAGTATTTAATTTTTCATGAATAGAATTATTTTAATTTATTGATAACTACTTTTAATTGATAAATATGTAATATATTTGATTAACTTACTTTGTAAGTTCATTTAAAAAAACCAATGAGGTATATTGTGTATTTGGACAGTAGTATACAGTCATGCCTATTTTAATATCAGACTCTTGAATATGTTTTGAACTATTGAATCTTACACAGTAATGTGGCTCAGCAACTTTACCAAATACATCAAATATATGGCCAAGAGCTCTTTGACCTTTATCCACAAATAAGAGTGTATCCAAATTTAAAGTTGGTGTACCAGGTTTGGGCCGAACAACTACCATTTGGTCAACAGTCCAAGCAATCTACAAAAAAATAAAATTTAATTAACTTGTATTTAAAATATATTAAATAATTTTTTAAATTAAAATTACTTCGCCTAGTGGATGACATAATATTTCAGGTACACTGATTTTCAAATTTTCAATTGGTGGAAGGTCATCAAATTCTCCTTTTTGTTTAAATAATTTCTTTTGGAATCTTGAATTTGGTCTAAACAAAAAGTATTGCATGAATATATAATGAAAACCAACATTCTTTAATAAACGTATAGTACAATATTTTTTAATAATAAATTTAATAATTTACTTTTTTTTACTTTCATTATCAGAATCATCGCTTGAGCTTTTGGAACTTTTAGTACTACCATCACTTGAACTAGATTCTGATTCACTACTACTTGAATCACTCTCACTGTCAGCTGATTCATCACTGTTGAGCAAAACAAAGTTTTTATCTCTATAAATGTTAGAATTGGAAACTTCAGTTAGATCTTGAGTTTCAGTATTATCCTCGGAATCTGAACTATTATATTCTGCTGCTATAGCTTTTAAGGAAGTACATTTATCTAATAAAAAGTAAAAAAATTATTAAATTGAAAAAAAACAGTTCAAACATTAAACAAAAAAAATTATTTTACCTATAAAATACAAATCATTTTGTAGATCTTTTTCAAGATTATTCTTTTCAACTTCATTTTTTAAATTATTAGCATCACAGTTAATGGTGATTATTTCTTTTGTAATAATAACTTCTTTATGAGTAGTAACTTCTGTATCACTATTTATTGATGAACAATTACAGTTTTGTACATTGTTTTGCAATTCTACATTATTTAATGTATTTACAGATGATAATACATTTTCTATTAATGGATGATGTGAAATATTACTATTTTCATTTGATGAAGCATTGTTTTCGTTAAAATTCTCATTATTCCCATTACAATGATCACTACAGGTACTGTTTATGTATAGGTTTTCTGTTTTATCACTCATTTCACAAATATATACATAGATTTATGTTATTTCTATTCGTAAATTTGACAACCTAAATTTATTTATAAGACAATAATTTATAACATTTCTGCTTTTACATTAATTTAAATCTTCATATTTATTTAATTGTAAATAATATTTGTCAACTCTGATCACACGTGGTCGTTCCCAGTCGTTCCGGCTTTCGGCATTGAAGCAGAACAGATCATAAGGGTTCTGTTCAGGGTACTGACACTGATTCTATTCCAAGGAAAAATAACTGCTTTACCGACATTATAATTTTTCGCGGTAAATAAATAGGATCGAGATGTATATAACTGAATTGAACAGAGAGATAGTCGATGCCATAGGCCTAAGCCGCGCCAAATTCGATGTGCCGTAGTAATACGCACCCTCGCGGAAAAAATTGTAATCTGTCGCACTTGAGGAGAAATGAGGGGCAATAAGGGAGAGGGAAAAGTAAGCGCGAGTCACGAGTTGCGTCCATGAGACCGACCGCAGGTATGTGTTGGTGCAGCCCGATTGCGGTCGAAACTGGCTCGGCTCTGATCGGCGGGGGAAGGAGCGCGAATGACGAGCCACGTCCATGTGCTCGGCACTCTTTATACGTGCGACTGTGCATGACTTACTCGAATATTAATAGTTTTTCTCCGAACAAAATAATTTTATTGACGAAAAAGATGAAAAGATATAAAATAATTATTGTTAAAAGTTAACAAATTAATTAAATAATAATTATAAATTAATATTAAACATTCGCGAGAATCACGAGAGCCATGTCCTCTTGTATACTCTTTGAACCACTTTGAACTGCTATTTGAACTCCCCCCACCACTGGCTCGCTCACTCGCCGGACGGCGCCACGGCTGTCGCCGCGCCGCCCAGGCTTCCCATTCCACTGTTCCCTTCCACTAATTTGCTTCTGGAATTCATTGGAAATTTGTCGAGAACAATTTCGGAAAAATCTGGAGAGTTCAAAAGAGTACAAAAGAGGATTACGGAGTTTTATTTCCTGGACTCAGAATGAGCGATCCCTCGACCTATAATGAAATAATATTATATATACTTACAAAATTATTATTCAATTAAACAGGTATACTGCATACAATGTAATTTTAATATAAAAATATTAAGAGCACTTTTTATTAAAATCTAAATTATATTAATTATAAAAATGAACGCTGCTTGATTAAAATGCTATTAATCAATGCATTTTATTCAATAATTATGTTTATTATGTTTATCTTGAAATCTAATATTGACACTACTTGATACTGATTGTAGTTCAGTATATTGATTTGAATGTTTGAACGGAGCGCGAAAGACCTGAGACTAAGGAGCCAATCAGCGCGACGTGCATATTGCACAGGCACGTTTTGAAGTACACTGGCGGAACCAGTCAGAACATACATCTATAATTTTACCTTCTATCACCTCCACCTAGCATCGCCACTTGTCTCGTATGCAACCTAGTTTATATATGCACCGATACGCGGCGTCGTGTTGACTGGAAATGTGGAATTGATTTGTCGTTCATGTTATATTAATAACGGTTAAGATCAGTCGAGATAAACAATTTTCAAATAAATATCATTATTTAAAGTTATTTAAACAATTAATAAATAGTTTTAACGATTATAGTAAAACGTTAAATAATTATTAACGGTTGGGTAACAGATTTATCAAAATGAATAAAAATACTAATGACGATCCAAGACAAGTTTTGGAAATTTTAAATTCTTTAGGAGTGACTGGCATTACTGCATCTCAATTAAAAGCATTTATGAAAGGTTTTTATTTTAATAATTACTTTATTATGAATTAAGCATTTTACGCGCAATTTTAAGGCATTAAAATAACAATTTTTTTGTTTATTGCAGAATTAAAATTATACAGAAAAGTAAAGAGAAAAGAATGTCTACAGTTTAAAGAAGAAATCAAAACAAAAATTTTAAGAAAACATGAATATGTAAATAATCAAATAATAAATAATTATGAAGTTAATTCAATACAAAGTACATTAAGTCAACATAAGGAAAATATAGAAGAAATAGATCATGCCAATTTAAAAGCAAATATTTCAGAGATGCTGGCATGTAAAACTAAAACCACCGTTGAGCTCAATACAGACAGAGATCTAAAAGAAAGATTATCAACGGTACATGTAACTGTAAAATGTTCGAGTAATAATTCTTGTACTAAAAAGGCACAAGCAGTGGAAGTACAAAGTATAAGCGGTTCTGAAGAATATGCAAGGAGTTCATCTTGTAACAATCAAAGCTTATTGGTTCAGTCAGATAGTAAAAGATCAAAGACTGCAATATCAGAATCACAAAAAAGTGAATTTACCAATTTACAACCTCGATCCAAATCATGTAAGCCACACTTATCAGACTTATAAATATTATCTCGTAAATTTATTTATTAAATTATTATTTATTTGTTTGATTTTAGTTATAAGGCCCAGAGTTCTTAAACCAGAATCAAAATTATGCAATAAAAAAGCCAATGATCCTGTGGCTTTATATCAAAAATATAAGTTACATTGGCAACGATTATCACTTCCTGGTGAAGAAAGACATAATAAGTTAAGATGGGCTATACGTGAAAAAATGATTGGTTCGGATCGTAGATGAAAATGAGCACATTAGGAATTAATAATTTTGTAAAAATTTGTTAGAATATAAGTTCATCTGTAAATGTATGTAAACTCTTATGTATCTTGCTCTGTAAGTTAAGATTGAAATATTGGCCAAAGTAAAATAACAGTCATGTTAGTTGTTAATAATTTTACAGTATCATTATTAATAATGATTCATACTTAAATTGCTTACAAAATAATTAATTGTTGATTGTTAATGATTACTTTTAAGAGGCCATGTAAATAACAGTAATAAAAGTATAAATAATGCATATATTAAAGCTAATATTTAATTTAAACCTATTCACTAAAGATAGTAAAAATGGAATATTAAAATAGCAGTATCATTGAAGTTGAGTTGCAAAAGTTTATTATATTTTGAGTTTTTACAAGTTTTTATGCATATGTATTTTGTTTTGCATTTATAGAAATCATATTAGAAATCTGAACGAATGGAAGGAATAAGACAATTTTCATGTATTAATATTTCCAAAAATACATTACAAAACAGATTATACACCAAATTTTGATTTATTTCTAAATAGTTGGGCATTATTTTATTATTATAGTTTATAATTATAATTTATTAAATGATTATTATAATAAAATTGGTTGTAATTTCCCGCAGTAAAATAGATTGAACCACTGTAGTCTGGATTTATAAAATTACTTTTAAAAAAAAGTATGTTAAAATTAATTATTTATCATTTATTTTATAACCCAAAATTTAAAACTTATTTCCCCTTGAATTGATTATTATATCCAAAATTGAATGCATCTATGGAGTTTATTTTTATCAGTTTAAAAGATTTGAAATTAAGAATTAAAATACTGTACATAAGCAATAGCTGGAGATAGATGAACGAAAGTCTCGGCATATGCAGGCCGATCCTGTGTTTCGTGCGATGTGATGTGCTCTTTGGCGTTATTTAGCATATTATGCATGGGGTATAAGGATAGAAGCAAGGAAAAAAGCTTTTAGTCGCGAATTCGCGATGCTCTTTGCGTTAATTACGCTGCAATAGTATACCTCCGGGTCATTATAATTTATTTCACTTATACATAAATTAATGTATGGTATTATTTCGATGGTTCATTATCAATTCAATGTATGGTTGACTTCGAACTACTGCCGAGGATATAAAGAATCCGGAAGGGGTGTGTAGGGATCGAGATAGCGATTGGTCTAGAAATAAAGATTGAATATCAAATCGCGCGTACTAAATGTTTAGTCAAAGCCTCCCTTGTCCAAGAAGGTGGATTCACTCATATATGGTGAAGTTGCGACGCAAAAGTCGGCTAACTCTCGCCATTACAGGTCAGTGATCTAAGAGAGCGAGTCTGCTAAAAGTGGTTCCTTATATTCGTTTACACCTGGGCGGGGTGCGAGCAGCGAGACCCGTGTTGTCGCATCGTAGGGTTAATGTGTGCGAATAGTCTTATCTACGAAATACTTTCAGGATAGTTTATTTATCCATAGCTTAGTTATGTTCCACGTGACAATTTATTTTACAATTAATAAAAATTTAATCATATTATAGTTCAACATTTTCAGTCTCGAAAGATTTTCTTTTTTAAATTATATAAAAGTATATATTTTTTAGCAAGTCATACTAGGAATAATTACCAGAAATATGTATTTCTATTAATTAAACAATTTGATCACCTAAAAATAATATTTATGGATATATGATAATTTTTTATTTGGGATCTTCAAAACATACACTTCACAACCGTATTGTATCACCATCCCCACTACTGCCCGCCGTTAAAATAGCCTGCGGATACTCCACCAATCAGAGCGCACTGTTAAAAGAATGCACAGGCTTAAAAACTCTTGACAAAATCGCATCACTATACCGGTCACAAACAGTGTGACTAGACCGTGCACCCCGATGATGCGCTGATTGGCTGCTAAGCGCGCTTATAAATCAAAGCGTGCTAGAAGACAGATGGGGAATTAATAAAGCCCGATGTTATGTTTATTTTAAACATTGCTTTATTGCAATATTAAATGTAATTAGTATATATATATAATTAGTAATAATTATTAAATTAAATAGTAATTAAATAATAATTAAAAATAAATATTAAATAAGATTATTTAATTATTTTAATAATAGAGATTATTAAATGGCAATTTCCACACGACCCAAGAGGTATTGCCAATCGTGCGTTAAGTTTTTTAAAAAAATTTAACATTCATACTATTTGAAAAGAATTAAAAATTAAAAGATTAAAAATGTGGAACCTTTCGCCAGAAGCCCTATGAAAACCACATTAAATTATTAGATGATTTTATATGAATTATTTATTTATTTATATTTATATGAATTAAATTATTATAAAATGTATAGCCATTATTAAGTGTAGACGTTTTCAGCTAACAAAGTATATAAAATAACATTAAATCACTGACTCGGTTAGACTAATTTTTAAAAGAGTTAATATTTATTTGTCATAAAAATTTAAACTATTTAAATTGAATGCTTGGCCAACAGATCGTAAAAAGCATCGTGAATTTAATAATTCTATTTCCGTTTGATTTGATTTTTCATCTTTTAATTCATTAACATCAGAAAATGTTCTTTCTAGTTCCGCGTTTGAATGCGAAAGAGAAAAAATAGCCGATACTAATGAAGTTAAAGATGGAAATAGGAATTTATCACCCGAAATATCTTTTAAATTAAAAATAATACTCCAGAATTCTTGAACATCTAAATTTATGTATTTTTAAATAATTTCTGATTTAAAATGATATGCTAAATTTCTCCATTCATAAGCTAGTTGATTGTTATTTAAAAAAGGAAAATATTTATGTATATGACGCAAATCTGGTAGATTATTACGTTTTTCTTTGTTTAAAGCAACCGAGAGTTGCACGAATTCAAATTATTTTAAAAAATCGCGGTGTTGCAAAAATCTATCCCTCATTTCTTTGACGGCGGTTATATAAAACTTTTGGCAATTTATTTGAATTAATCTAACTTCATCAGTGGATAATTTTTCTAAAATTTCTTCGCAAACGGGTCCTAGATAAATGTTATCTAAGGATTTAAGATTTTGTAAGATATCAAAATCTGTTAAAATCATCAGCGAAAGTGCATTGTTTTGAATGAAACAATTATTTAATATTTATTTTTAATTATTATTTAATTACTATTTAATTTAATAATTATTAATAATTATATGTATACTAATTACATTTAATATTGCAATAAAGCAATATTTAAAATAAACATAACATCGGGCTTTATTAATTCCCCATCTGTCTTCTAGCACGCTTTAAATTATAAGCGCGCTTAGCAGCCAATCAGCGCTAGGCGCTACTGCGCATGCACCATCGGGGTGCACGGTCTCGTCACACTGGTCACAAACCACACAATATAATCTGTGGTCATACGCAGTCAGACCAAGTCAGACTTCAACGACTTCTGTCGAAGTACCGACTATACCGTTAACCGTATCATCGCATCATCCCGCGCAAAATGAACCACGGCGGTGGACTACGGCGGACCTAACATACAGAGCAATGCAGAATCCAGTTGAATGTTCCTGCGAGTGCCTGCTAATCCCTTACTCTCTTGTCGACATTAATAGAGGCAACGCAACGAAACGTCACCTTATTTTTGAGTTTTTATAAATTTTTGAGAAATAATGATCAACTTTTTTACGAATTTGATCAGCATCCACTTTTCTTCAGTGCTCTTCAGTAGAATATTCAGCAATTTATTTGAAGATAAATTAGTTTTAACTGCTTAGACACCTATAAAATATTACTTCTGATGTTTACAGTCCGCAAACGGTCTCGGTAAATGGCAATCGACACTCCACACTGAGATTGGTTGATTTAATTTTTAGTCATCATATAATTGACGCTAAAATGATTTTAATCGGCAATATGTAGATACATATATACATATACATATATATATATATATATCAAACATTATAATAAATATTTGTATTAAATAATTAAATATATATATATATATATATATATATATATATATATGTATATAGTGTGTGTTAATGAGGATTTTATTAAACTGTCATTTAATTATGTTTCCGAATAATGTTTTTCATTTTGAACGAATAAGAACATTAAAACAACTTCCTCTTGAATGTTAAAATTGCCTAATCAAAAAAATTAAGAACATGCAGGTTATAAATATTATCCGAGAATGTTAATTGTAATAATTTTTATAAAAATAATTTATTGAAAATATATTAATGTTATTTTATCTATTGATTTTATTAATATAATTTCGACAAATAATCTGTTTGTAATATATTTTGATTTTACTAAAACTAAAAATTTTGAAATTGA
This sequence comes from Sycophaga agraensis, assembly GCA_018906755.1. Lineage (NCBI taxonomy): Eukaryota > Metazoa > Arthropoda > Insecta > Hymenoptera > Pteromalidae > Sycophaga > Sycophaga agraensis. Next base: position 888,219 of record JACCIE010000035.1, read on the forward strand.
TAATTGCTGTTTTTTGAATCAGTAAATAATTCTTTGATTTTAACTTATTACTGTTTGAAAATAAATTATAATAATGGATAACATTATTATTCTTGATGAGACTGAATTTCAATCTGATATAGTTCAAATAGAAAAAACAACTAAAGTTGATTTTAAAGTGAATATTTCATCTGATAGTGATTTAAGTGAATCTGAATACCCATGCATAAATGTGAATTCTAATCAAGAAAGTCAAAGTAAAATTGAAAATGAAAAAGAATGGAATGTTTGTGATTTTCCTGATATAAATGTTGGTGAGAGGAGTTTTTGCAAACAAAAAAATAATGCCATTGAAAATGAGTCGCAAAGTGATTCTGATTATGAGACTCAAAACAAAAATGTTCATTATTGGGATGAATATATAAAGGGATTGCAAAAGAAATATTTAACTGTTGATAATGACCAATTATCTGAAGATGAATTAATATTGGAAAAGGAAGTCCAGTATATAAAAGGTACATGAAAAAATATTGTTAAAGTAGATAGTATACTATTTAGTAAAGTATTAAATTTATATTTATCTAATTGTAATTTAGTTTTCTTAGCAATAATTATTTAATACAAATATTTATTATAATGTTTGATTATAATCAGAAAAGAAAAAGGTAGCTAAATTTAAAGCAACAAAAGATGAAGAAAAGAGAAAACGTCAAGAAGAACGCATAGAGAAAAAGAAACAAAAAGAAGAAGAAGCTTTAAGACAAAAAGCAATAAAGCAATTAAATTCAAAGAATCGCTTGGGTGCAAAACAAGATTATTGTATAACTATGATGGAAATAGTTTTAGATAATGAAATTGAAAAATTTGATTTTTTTAATGATTTTTTAAAAACTGTAGAAGAAAATAATTTAACATATAATGTACAGTCTCGGTTAATACCAAAAAGTATAACATGGAGTAGAAGAATAGAGGAAAATTATCTGAATGAAAAACACGAAGTATGTTCAAAGTTCCAAACAGTGGATCAGAAACAAATTATGATTGTTTGGAATTGTCAAGAAACTATTCAACATGTATTTAATGATACGCTGATTTCTTCTATTTCATATATCAAATCACTCGTGCCTAACAAAATTTTAACCTTGGTAATTTATAAAATATCTAGTTATTTCAAATATTTAAAAACTATGAAAGATCAGGCTATTAGAAATGAAATTTTAGGTGGTTAGTATGTTGTCCTATTTAAGATTAAAGTATTTAATTAAATAAATAGTCATAAAGAAGCATTCATTTATAATTTAACAGAGGCTGAAAAAAAGAAGAAAAGTAAGACTGATAAAGATTTTTCTAATTATCCAAAAATTTTAAAAAAAAAATTTGAAGAATGTTTGGTTGAAATACAGCTATTATATAAAGTGAATTCAAGGCTAATAGAGAATGATGCTGATATAGTATTGTTAATATATCAATATACGAAATCATTAGCTCAATTACCATCCAAAATGGAAAAGAGACAAGAATCTTCTAAATTAGATTGGTATGCAGACTGTGATAATCGAGATACAGTGAAAGTAGACAAAGATGGAAATGGTTTGAAACGATTATGGCAACAGCAATTATGTCAATTCACGTTAATGAGTTTAGAAACAGCTGAAGCTGTTGCATCAGTATATAAAACTCCTTTGAAATTAATAGAAGTATGTTCTTTGTATTATATTTTCATGGATAGTATTTTATTAAAAAATTATAAACATTTTTTAGGCTTACAAAAATTGTACTCAATTTGAAGGAGAAATGTTACTAAGAGATATTCCAGTAAGTTTTTATATTTACTATAATTTAAAATATTCATGCAATTATGTATTTTATATGAAAAATTTTTAGATTAATCTTTTGTTTTTATTTCATTGTTATAATTTTGTTTAAATCATTCCTTTGAACTGTTTTCTACTTCAGATCAGACGAGCAGCAGGTCCACTAACTTCTGTCAGGAAAATAGGTGCAGAATTGAGTAAAAAATTATATATAATGTTTACATCCGAAGATGGAGAAATTTCGTTAAATAAATAAAATTTAAAATGTACAGTAAGATTAAAGATATTGATAATAAATGTAAATGAATTTAATTAAATCGAAAAATATTGTTTGTAATGTTCATGCAGTATACTGCTGACATTTTGTTTCATATTTGTGTAAGTATTGTGCAGTAATATATATTTATAGTTGTGATTTATTGTGATACTTATGAAATAAAAATCATAATTTTTTAAGAAATTTATTTTTTATTTAACATAAAATGTAACATTTTAGCTAAAAAATAATTACTTTCTATCAATATTAAGAAAGTTTACATGTTGAATAAAAATCTGTACACTAACTTTACATTCTAAGGCAATAATCTTGTAACAAGTGAACATGAGTGAAAATTACCCAGATACATCATTTTGCCTTATACTCCTTTAAACACTTTTTGTGTACTATTTTAATGTACAGCGTTTCAATAACACAATGACGGATTTGAAGTTATTTCTTAAACTGGTATCATTTTAAGTTCATTTACAATTAAAATATTTGACCGTATACATGTTACAATAGAAATAAGCATTTTATAATTAATTAGAGATATCTCTTTATAGTTGGATTAATTACAAAATGTTAACTGAACCAATACATTCTTGAATTAAAAGGAATTTTGGTTTTACAACGATTTGTTTTTCGTACCTTGTAAGATTGATTTTAAATCGTTTTTTAAATTAACTAAACTTAAACAGTCTTTTTTATTTTACATTTCATGAGATTCCTCTGACTTATTTGATAAGTAAAACGAATAGAAAATTATATTTATAATTATCTTTTAGAAAAAGATGTGTACTAGTTATTGCAAGGTTAATAAAATTACCTATAATAAAACTAATCTCACTATAGTTACTAATCACTGTAAAAATAATCTTGAAACTAATTGATTTTTGTTAAAAGCCGTTTAAAGTTGAAGGAGACATATTAAGTATCTGGAGCACTTGAATGACCATTTGTAGGTTTAAAATCAGAGTAAACGGTAGAAATTCTTGTTTTCCCTTGAACGTACTCGTTCTTTGAATCGAGGACTATCAGCTTATCATTTCTCATGGTATTTGTTTTTGTTAATAAAACTTTGTGATTCTGATCCTCCTGATCATTTTTTTTTGCTAAAATAATTTTAGTATATTTAATCGTCGGCTGAGCAGTAGATATTCTACTGCGATTGAACGTTACGGAGTTCTGCGTACCCGTGGAGATCATTTGGTTGAAAGCTTGGGTCTGTAGTTGGGATTGATGCAGGTTTGAGGATATTATGTTTTTGTTGTTGATAAAGACGATTTTGTTGCCAGCGGTATTTGTCGTTGGTGAACACAAATTGTTTTCGGGTTGTAAACTAATTGAAGTTTGCGAGAGTGTCTCGAAGTTGTTTAAGTTCTCCCCGTCATTAGCGATGATAATAGGGATATCCAGAATGTTTCCTAAGTCGTCTTCTAAACTAGTATTCTGGCGAGTCTTCGGAATACATTCTCGAGTCGTATCCATAGACCCCGAATAAATCTGTAAATGTTGAAGCCTTTAATTATCAAAATTATCAGACTCATATTTCTTCTAATTAGGGTTATGATTATTTTTAGTTTACATAAGTTACAAAAAAATTATTCACAATTACAAAGGAAACAATAATAATAATTCTATAACAAACAATGAGTAAAGGATCAGTTTAAAATTGTTTTGATAATACTGATGTATAATACATGAGTAGGGACGAGTACACTTATGGCTTTACTGTAAAAATAAAAAACAATGCAAATGTTAGTAAAGTGAGAGGATGAACAAAGTGATGAGTAGACGATCACATGAGTGCGTGCGCAAGAATTTACTCGTGCTCGTGGATGCGATGCGGTTTATGCATGCATTAAACTTATTATACGGACACTCAAAAAAGCAGTAGGAAAGTACATATAAAGCTTGAATTGCATCAAGGGGATAAATTTCCTTTTCTAGTCGCAGCTACTTACGTCTGTCTTTGCTTAAAATTTTCGCAAGATAGTACTAAAGGAAAAGAAATTTACCCTTCTTTTAGTATGCTTGTATGATTTTTGAAACGCAAAGCAAAGATTGCTACACAGAAAAAGAAGTTGTAGTGTTTTTTTTGGTGAAAGGCCGAATCTCGGACATCGGGGTGAAAAGAAAAAGGATCGAGGGGTGCAGCGTACATAAGACAACGTCAAGAGGCGCCGGAATTTTTGGCCGTCGCGCAAGTATACCCATACCTTGAGGCCCTTGTCCGTCGCCTGCACGCTAGAAAGCTGCGGGGAGGGTTTGGGCAAGCTCGTTAAGGAGATCTTGGGCGACCTCGGTTTTGCCGTTACGGGACCTGTTAGCGAGCTCAGGCTATTGGCATTCGGTAACGGATCTGGCTGGTAGCTCTGCTTCCTACTGCCACCGGCTACCGAGATGTCCGCCACTACAATTGAAAGACAGACACCTCTCTGAGACTAGTGCGCAGGGGATAGCAGCCGGGCGTCGATCGCCTTTCGCGCTTCGTGTGAGGGCCGCTGTACCGTCGCTCGATGCCCATTATACAGCATTTTCGTGCGTTGTGCTGCGTGGGTGGTGAAACTACGGTTAGTAATGACATGTAATGCGCGTAATGACAAACGGGATTAGCTTTCGCACTTACGCTTTGTAACATTGCATTTGAAGCAGGCTCAGATTCCCTTATCGTTAGAAACAAGTTTTTGATGACATGCTCATTTCTTTTAAAGATTTGTTTACTTACGTGGACTGGTCCTATCGAGCGTTTGACTGCTTAAAGGTAATTAGTAAGAAAGCGTCGAAGAAAATGTAGAGGAAAGCGAAATTATATCCTTGAAGGAGGAAAGGAATCGTTGTCGAAAGAGGAATGGAAGTAAAAAATTTGTCTTGTGCAAAAAAGATTTATTATTAACACAAACATAAGGTCGCATTTAAAGGATTGTCTCGTGTACAAAATTTATTGCAATTTACTTAAATAAACCATGTGTATAAAAGGGCCATTTTCTTTTTTGTACGGACTTGCAATTATAACCTTGTATAAATTGGAAATTGATATTTCAGTTCATTTTATACTAAATATAAATATGTACAGCGTTCACTGATTTTTACTACTATAGAATAATATGTGCATTGCACGTTTCACAGGCTAAATTTTATGGTATTCTAATAAGAGCACATTTATTTTAACCACTTCAGATTATTCTAAAATCACCTGTGATAATACGTTTTTCATAATTTTTAGTATTCTACATACAAAATATCCTTCAAATTTATGTAAAATACTATAATATCTATACGTTTTTAAATATATATTTTAATTTACTTCAGATAAAGATCTTTAAACAAAAACATGATTATAAATAAAAAACTATAATTTTTTTTACTCCTACTATACGTTTCTAGAGTTGAGTTTATATCTGCATTTACTTAAAGTACGTTTAAACACTATTAATCAGATCCAGGTCTGTCAATAACGGACGATTGGTGCTCCTTCAAGTTTTCTTATCATTGACATCATTATCATTTATCGTAAAAAATTAAATCTCCGTAAAAATAAATGCAATTTTGTTAGCACTTGAGTTTAACTTTCAAAGAGAGTTTGCTTTCGGAGTCACTTTTTCTTATACGGGTTAGACTATGTTCTACCTTTATTAGTCAGCGTCGTTGACGTCGAAGTCGTTGTTGTCGTTGTAGTCGACGAGTTTCGGGGGGTAAAAAGAATACTCGATGACGTTGACGATTTCCCCGCTAATATGCCACTATTCGCTGTCGTATTCACAGTTTGAATACTCGGTAAGGTAGCAATATTTACAGTGCCAGGGTTGGCTTTGATATTTGTGACTAGAAAAAAGTTCCGTTTCGTGTTAATGATTTTCGGTGTAAAGTGTAATTCATTGTAAGCTAAGATTTTTAATGATTAAGTCGATACGCGTTATCAGTACTGAAAAACCATACTTATAAAATATTTTAAAATGCCTTTGAAATATCAAATTTCGTTATTTTGTTGCGATAGACTATAATTCTACAAAAGCTAATCTTCCATCACACGGCTAACTGTTTTATGGATTAAAGTCGAATCTACAACTACAGAAAAAGGAAGAAAAAGAAATGAAAATGAAGATTTTTAATTCAAACAAGTTTGACAGATACATCTCGTACTGTAAAGTAAAGTATGGCTTCATTCTAATTTCAGAATTAAGGGTACTTATCTTTCATTGGGATTTTTAAATATTGTATTAAAGTTGTACATCAGTTTCGATAAGTAGTGAGCTATCCAAGTAGTGAAATACCAAATTTTTTTATTTGGTGTTACGTTTAACCGTGAAAATAACATTTACCTGTAACAGTGGGAAGTGACACCCTCGAAGTGCTTGTCGACGTTAGTATGTTGACCATATTCACGTCAGCAGTTTTCCCTAAGTTGATGTTCTTGTAATTGTTTGTTCTCCGCTGCGACACCTTCTTCGACGGCATTATCATCTTGATTTTGGCAACATTTTGTGGGTTAGCTATATTCACTTGATTGTTTTTTGACACTTTAATGAACGTATTCGAAGTATTTAAAGCGTTATTTTTGCCCGTCTGCGTCGACTGCAGGCTGATCGTTGTGGGTTCGAACCGTATAGGGCCTACTGGTGCGAGACTAGCGAACGAGCCAATATTGAGCGTGATTCCACCCGCTGTGTTATCAATGCTCTGCGGTTGCGACGTGAGGCGCGAGGATATTAATTGTTCCGAAAAGTTCTGATTTCCAAAGGTTCCTCTCGATTTTTTTTTAGGCGTCTGAGTGGAAGCGGTGCCGGTCAGGGCGACCAGCGTCCCCCTCGGAATCACGCTTGCGGCTATTGGAACACCCGTCGCTCCGTGCCCCGTATTTTGCGGCGAGTTTGATCTAACCTTCTTGACATTTGGCGATAGACTTTCGCTGTCCACCGAGCTGCTCGTTGAGTTTTTCCGTTTACCAACCCGCTTTTGCCGGCTTTCGTAGTTGATGCTACTAGGCGACCGTAAGGGCAAGGGGTGAGGCTGCATTAGTATTCCGCCCACAAAGTCCGCAATCTCGTCCAAGACACAACGGTCGACCATACTCTGGCTAATTTTTTCGGATATTTTTTTTGAAGTCGAGATGCGCAAATTGTCATCCGCGGAGCCAACGACGACGAGACTCGTAGGCACTAGCATGCGTTCGCGCAAGTCCTCGATATCGTCCACTCTCGCTAATATCGCATTTTGGCCAATCACGAACATCACAGGAGAGCGCACATCTAGAAGTGTGTCATCTGGAGTTCCGCGTTTACCATCCACAGTGTTTAAAGGAAAGCCCAAGGATATAATTGCTGTCACATGCTCCAATTGACCAACCTATACATATTTACTGATATGACACTGTTATAATAATGTTTGATACATATAAAGACAAACTGTACCTGACAAGCTAAGGCAGCTCCAGTATTAAAACCAACTAGTATAATAGGTCTACCAGGATAGTCTACTCTAACATCCTGTATTTTTGCCCTGCATGCTTGTACTAGTTGCTCAACTCCAGCTATCATTGTCATTCTATTTGCAGTTAAACCTAAATGTGGATTCACAGTCAGAACCATACCCAAATTCCCTAACTGTGCCATCCATTTTTGTTGTCGAGATGAAACATTGCCTGCTGCCATACCATTGGGGGTCACAATCAAAATAGGATTCCCTGGTAACTTTTTCTATAAATATAGACGACAGAAATAAGCTACTTACTAATTAAACAAATAATTAATGAAATCTTAGAATAATTACAGGTCTGCTTGCATTCAATAGTGCAGCAACTGGATCCCAGTTTTTCTTCAGCAGTGGTCCAAGTGTTTCCCAGGACATCCCAGCATTACTTTTAGAGTTTATATTTGGTTGTAATGCTATCATTTTATCAATAAGCTGTGGAACTTTTTGCCTTAGTGTTTGTAAAATATCCAAATATATAGCTAAATATTCCTGTGGTAAATTATCAAATAGTATACTGTGAAGCCATTGACTTATTTTAACATCCCAATTTACTGATGATAAAGTTTCACGAAACCTTTTAGCAGTTGTATCAATGGAAGTACGTCTTAAAATTGGCTCATGAAGACTATTAGCTTTTGCTAACCTAGCTAACCGTTCAGAATTTATTATTCTCATAATTCTAGTAAAGATTCTATTTTGTACAGGAGACCACAAAATTTTATCTATCTTTTCTTCCCAATCCTCTGTATCTTCTGGTCTAACAAAATTAGCAACCCTTTTAAATTCATCCATATGCTGTCTAGCTTTTGCTAAATTGAATGGAGGTCCAGTTCTATTTATATTATTTTTTACCACATCAATAAACTCTTCACACTTTGAGTCATCTTTCTTACTAATTAAAAATTAATTGAAAATAATTAACAGTACAGACTTTGAATCGTTTTAAAAATATAATTCCTAAATTAATAATTTAACAAAATGAATTTTACTTACTTTGGTATTATAACTGGTATTTTAGAAAAAAATAGTTTTTTTACAGGTTTTACATAAATATTTTCCGGCTTCCAATTCCATGGTCGAGCATAACTGTGATCTTTCATAATAACATCCACCTCAACTTCATGATTGCCAGCTAGCTGATGTAAATAAGTAATTATTTTATTTGAATTTTCTTCAGTAGTTTCATTAGTAGGGCTATGCAATCCTGAATTAATAGTTGCCGGTGTTGTAGGTGCTGCAGGTAACAGCATTTTACTTCAATTCTTTTGATTCAACGTTGAAAGCTGTAGTTAATTAGATTTTTAAAGCAATCAGCTTTAAAAAATACGCGAGATTTGAGATATGTTCCTCTATATTGGACTGCCAAAGGTATAGTATCTATATAGTACTGTTTCCTACTTCCAATTTCCATGCAATACTTGAATTTACTGTACATTGTATAGCACGCGCAGTCTCAAATCTGCTGGAATTTTTATATATATATATATATATTACTTTGTAAACTTTTAGTTCGTGTCACGAGGTTCATGGCTGTTACAATTATCGGTATCGCCATCATTCCGCGCCATTTTATAATATGTAACAATATCTAGTATCAATATCAAAGAACCACAAAATACTTCCCCAACTTATATTAAGTATTATTCTTAAACATAAATTTGTATTTTGAATGTAATAGGAAAAATAACAAGCATAATTTCACTTCAAATTTTCCAGAACGTAATTTTAGTGTTTGCCTCCAATTTTGTAACTGTTGTACACAATACGTAACATAGACTATAGTGTGGCGCGATAATTCGATTTAGTGAAGTATAAAAACGTCAGCCAAGAAAGAAATGGAAATATAGATAACATTACGTGATTATTATCAGTAATGGCATCTCATTTTATTTGCATGTTCAGAGACAAAACTTATCGAATTTGCCCCTTTAAACAAAGGGTTAATTACATAAGGCTATAATTCTTTTACTATGCAAGTTTGAACCAACCATCGGTTAGGCAAGTGAGATCTCTGGAGGCAATACTCATTATAATGACAACTTACATAAAAAAAATTTTTCCGAGAAAAAAATTATAAGCTGAAATGTCAATCGGGTCATAATTGATTATTTCGACACTTAACACAAGTATTCCTATAATAGTAATAAATACTAATTTCATCTAAAAACAGATTGGATTTGTTTTTTGTATAAAGTTTATTTGGATTTTTGGCGAGAAAATAGATAAAAGCACTTAATTTTTTACGTAGAAAAACACATAGAAATCGAAACAATTTACTTTTTCGAATCAAATGTGTGCAGCTATGTCTCTTATTTCATTTGTAAATTGTAGTTTTAATAAGTATATTTCAAAAATAATCTGCTAATAGCATTAATATTTTATTTTACAGCCTTAAATGTAGATATTAACATAATTAGGATTCTATAAAATAATCTATTTATTTTTTTTATTACATTTTTTATATTCTTTTTATATTTTCCATTATATAAAAATTTAATATTTTACTAAAATTATAATTAAATATTATTATTTAAGTACTGTAACTCTGATAAAATCATTTTTCTAACCAGTTGACTGTTTCTTGTGACTGCATAAACTGACTGTTTGTTGATATGTTGACTGTTTCTTTTGACTGCTCTACAGTCAAAACCAGGGTTGAAGTGTACAGAAATTGGTGAATCATAAACTTTATAGTGATTTAATTCAGTATAATTTATAATACTAAACTTTATGTTCTTGTTAGATAATTCTGATTTATTTTGCATTCAAAGAATAATAGATTGTACTTGACTTAGTTACTTAGATATTTTAAACACTTTTATTTAATAAAAGAACTTCTTCATTTTTAAATGCTGACTTACATTTTAATTTTTTGTAAAGTAATATTAAATTTAAAAATTATTTAGTTCTTAATTATAATTAATTGAAATGATAAGCTTACTGTAAATAAATTCTTAAATAAATGTTCATAGATCTAAAAAAATGCACAAAATTTCTCTATTGGGTATATTGATATAAGTAAATTTGCAACAGCCTACATTTTATTAACAACATTTTTAGATAACCATATTACTATTCAGGAGTCAAAGGCTTAGGTTTTCTTTGAGTAAATCTAAACTCTTCTCGAGTATGATATGGTTCATAAGGATCGTCAACCCAATATTTTGGACGCTTCCAAAATTTAGTTACCATTTTATCTAACATCCAAGACTGTGTTGCATTTGTAAAAACATGTTGTCTGAGACGCCTTTTTCGAGCAGAAGATTTTTTCCATAATTTCCTGTGTCTACCAGCTTTGGTGCGAATCCAGATTCCCCTATAATTATAAATTTATTACTTTCCTGTAACTTTAATCAAGCATGTAAATTACACTTACCAATTTAGTCTATAAAATCTGTATAAAACTGTCTTAACAGATTTTCTTTTTCCTGATGTTAAAGAAAATTTGGTAACTGTTCTGTGTGGTACAATTTGATGTTCAAATTTTTGAACTAATAATGGTTTTATGGTGTCACTGAAAATAAAATAATATACATTTTAGACACTTGTAAATATTTATATATTATATATGTATAAATTTTCTTTTATGTGATTGGTCGACAATAACAATCTACCAGATAAACAGAATAGTCATGAATAAATATACCTGTATTTGAGGAAAACTAATTGAAAACAATTCTATTTAGAATCACACTCAATTTGACTTAAAATTTCAGTTCAGTTTTTGAAATCATTTAAAAATATAAAAATATTTTAAATTTAAGACGCTAATATTTATTAAACAACTAAGTAAAATATGGAGCCCAAACTAAAGAGCTTTATTTAAAAAAAAATCATTCAATAACTTTTTTTCAACAGTTTTAAAAACAACTATGGTTTTAAAATTTAAGCTATATTCTTGCTTTTATTTTAAAATAAATAATATACCAGTAATGGATTGTTGTGTATTTATAAAGACAATTCAGTTCATAAACAAGAGTTTTTATTATATTTATATTGAAAGCAATTATGATTACAATCATTTTCATAACTATAATTTTCTGAAACATATCTCGTAAGTATATAAAAATTTATTTTAGAGATTGATACCAGTAAGCCAAAATGCCATTATCGACTGTGACACTAAATTCTTTAAAATTACTTTATTTATACCTTTTTATAGAATTTCCAAATCCTAATTGTAAATAGTTTTGTGATTGAATTGGTTTTATAAAAGTATATAAGCTTCGGAGTGGCGTTTTAAAATCTAAGCAATTATTATTTAAATTTAAACTGAGTACTTTTTTTGCACCATCTGAAAAAATATTAAAATATAAATAATATTTGATGAAATAAACTTTGTACATACTGCAATCATGCTGTATCAATAAAAACAAAAATAAAACAAAATTAAAGTACTACAGAATTTATATATATATTTTTAGGTCTTGAAAAATTTCTGTAAAATCTTAGTAGTTTAATGTGTGAAGCTAGTAAACGATATAAAACATCATTAAATTTAATGGTTTTCTTAACACTGCGACTACACTTTTTACTCTAATCAAATTGTGATTGAATGAAGCTATGTAAAATATTTAAGAACATACAGAATAAACAATAAACTGCTCTCGAGAATGAATCTTACTGTTGACCTTTTCGTGCATGTTATGAAAGTGTACAAGAGACCGATGATGCTGCATGACAATGCTAAATATTAAAGAATTAAGAGAAAAAAAATGTTTTTTAAATCGTATATAATTTTCAACTCTTAATGAAAGTATTGATTATTCTTGTCGTACGGAACAGTCCAGCATGCACATGTGAAATTACTTAATCCATCGTTTTTAAAGATTGTGATTTTTATATGTAAGTATAATTGTAAATTAATCTGCAAAGTAAATCACTTTTTCAATATTTTAATGCTGAATGAATAAATAAGATGTTTAAAACACAAAATCTAGTATACATGAAAAAATTTATCCATCTGTTCCTATCATAATTATCACTTTACTCGTACAATTAAAAAACTTTACACAGTTTAAATAACTGTTTTTGAATATTTTAAAGATTATAGTTTATTAAAGTTTGACAGGTATGGTTGGACTTACAGGATCGGTACGTAAACATGTTATATACTTATAGGTGTATTATTTTATTCCATAATATTCTGTTTCGCGGTAAGAAATTCAAATAATTCTAATCATGTGAAAACATTGTCGTCATCCAATTTATTATACAGTTATTTTCAATTTTACATGATTTTTAAGAATATTGCAGGTATATACGCTATTACGGAACTAGAAAAAACGTTTGTAATTAAGAAATGCGTAGAAAAAAATTAATATTAATGCCACATAATTGCATAAATATGGCGTAAACCAAAGCTCTTTTAAATTACTTTAGAAAATTAAGTAAATTAATATTTAATTTTCATTCCTTTCTGGCTGCTTTTAATTTTATGATCAGTAATGACAGGGTGGCACCAAAATATTTGTGCAATACAAAAAACTAAAATGTAACTCGTATCAAATACAATACATTGTTCAGGTAGTCCAATTTTATGATAATTGGCACTAGTTTTTTCTATATAACTGTACAAGTTCAGTTAAAATATAAACTTTTATAAATGTACTTTTAAATCGAAAATTTTTAAGTTCTATAAACGTAAGTACTTTCGAGTGATGTAAGTATGAATTTAAAATGTGAGCCAAAACAACATCAAACCGCGGATCGTTCCTTGGTTCAATATATCCAACATGGCCGACCACGAATTCTCTGAAACTTAACCTCAAATATTTTTAAATATACTTTAAAACACCGTAAACTATCGTAACTTTTCTTAATTTTTTCATGTAATAATGAGGTCACATGTTTTTCACTTTTGTTGACATCAACAATCTCGAAAAATTCAGTAAAGTCGTATCAAAACTTACCTCTCAACGTGGCGCTTAGTAAGCGGAGCATATTAGCAATTTACTTCTTGCGACTTTGGGGAGTTCGGCGCTGCTTGTAGTCTGCCACCAGCTGATCTTCCTCGTGTACCACTGTTCCCCTTTTTTCTGGGCTGCAGTCTGCACCCAACACCGGCCGTCTCCAAAAATGTTTCGAATTGGATTAAAATTTCCCGTCAGTGCCCATAATATTAATCAGGTAAGCACTAATATTATTTTGAAGTCTACTGGAAATTCGAAATTTTCTTCTAATGTTATATTCACCTAAAAATAACAAACATTTTGTACTAAAAAGTGTGCTAATGAATTTGACGTTCGTATTTTTATTTTTGACCTCGTTCTTTGAACGTATACAATTACACTTTATATTTATTTTATGTTGTCAGTATATGGGAATATGCAGTTTTGAAAGAAGTTATATTTGTAAAATAAAGCATTGTTTGTTTAAAAAACATTGTATATTAGTGATATTAAGATGAGCAAATTTCGCACACATTTCATGTGACAATATAAGATGGCTTATATAATTTCCTTGTGTATTACTTGAGACTGACAGCAATGTATTTCTTTTTCAGTTTAAAACCCAATGGTCTGTAAAGCAGAGTCTTACAGTTAGATGTTATCAAACAACACCAAAAATACATGATAAAGATAGGTGAGTTTATTTCATAACTTTGATTTTTAAGAAAAACTATTCGATATTGCCTTAAGACTTAGTGTGATTAATGAGTTAAATCGATTGTTTAAATAAGAAAATTGTTACTTATTTTGAAGTTTATATCAAATGATGACGTGTAATTCTCAATTTGTTATTCATATAAATTATGATCTTATGAAAAGGTTATGTTGGTTTAAACTTTAAATTTTACTATTTTTGTACATTGGCAAGATTCAAAATTTAATATTTGGTAGAAATAATAAATTAAATGTATAAGTATTATAGTTAACAGAAAAATATAATAAAATTTTTAAAAACTATTTTTAGACTGTTTAAAAACATTATACTTCAAACAAGATTGGCAAAATATAGGTACTCAACAGATCACAGGTATGTTTGAAACTATTTAGTTCAAAATTTTATTACAATTTTTTCTTAATGTATTTTTTATTTTGTTATTATTATATATATTCATTCTTAATATATATATTTTTCATCATAAAATATTAATTTTTATTTTTTGTATGAAAAATGAATTTTAATTGATTGATAATACAATATTTTAATAAGCAGAACAAAGGAAAGTACTTCTGGAACCTTGGTGACTTTTGGTGTAGTTACAGTTGGTGTTCTTGGTGTTTTAACTTATGCCAAGACTGATAATGATTTTAGAGATAATTTGGAAAAATGGATTCCAGGGACTGATGATATAATTAAGGTGTTATTTCAAGAAGAATCTACGTATATAAACATGATTCTAAATAGTTGTCAGTCAATTAAGGAATCGTAAGTTTAATTATAAAATTTAAAATTTAATAAACATTCATACTTTGATTTAAAATTTGTTTAGAGTTTTGGACTTTATATTTAACGATCCTGCAAGTAATTCAGGTCAGCTGTCATCATCTCTAGAGTGCATGAATATTGAGAATTATAGACGTGAGCCCCCATTCTCATCCCATTTTCCTTCTACAACATAATTAACAAAAGTTTTAATTTTATATCTATGATCAAGTCATTCATAAAAATAGAAATAATTTTACAGGAATAATATTTATAGTAATAGATAAAAATAATTATAAAATTTGTAAGGAATAGTCTTATAATTTAGAGTAGCATAATTTTTAAAACCAATCCAACATAATTTCAAATTAATCTAAGCATAGATGATTCTTGTCATATATAAAAATCACTCATATACACAAATTTGAAGACTAATAATAGTTATGATAGCTACAATTAAGAATCATGATATGCCTGTGATTGAGTTGACTTTGAAAAATTATTTCAAATTTAGGTTATGACTTTAGATCATAATTTTTTTGTGTTTATAATAATTAATAATCATGGTGCAATACTGGTTATCTCTAAAAGCTTTTGTCTGGGCTAAATTGCAACTAACATGAATAAGAACCAAATATTACTTAATACGTGTTTAGCTCCAAGACCTGCTTTTGAAACAGACCCAGAACCAATATTATCTATTGAAAATATTATACCAGAAGCAGAAATTAGAATTAGTAAAGAAGGTGGTGAAAAAATTGAAGTTGGTATGTACTTGTTTATTAAATATATTTTTTTAGGAAATGCTTAACTCATAAATTTATTCTACGTAGTTAATATTTTTAATTATATGTTTAAAACTACTTTTGGAGTTCCTTTTTAATAATATATTTATAAATATTTGTTTTTGAAACAGTAGATTAACTCTGATTTTTATTTTAGACAAGAGAAAGATAAATGATTTATTTTAATCTCATTTAGTTTTAATTACTTTAATTTTAATAATACTTTAGTTAAAGGGCCTGCAGAATCACCTTCAGTTGATGATGATAGTTTAACTCAAGAATTAATTGAATTGGAAAAATATGGAGGAGAGCTTGCTACGAAAGCAATAGCTGCATTTCAAGAAGCAGCATGCGCTGTTCAAGATTATAATAAGGATGTAATGAAAGTTGTAGAAAGTGCTGATGCAACTGTAGATCTTAAAGTTTGGGAAAGGTAGATTTTCTATTAATTTTATTATTACGTTATTATTAAAGTCTTCATTTACTTGTAGGATTCAATAAATTTCTTTAAAATTATTTATTAATTTACTTCATTTTTAATTTAGATTAAAAGTAGCACAGCAAAAAAGGGTGAAAGCTTTAGAAGAGGCAGAAAAAACAGCAGATGAAGCAGTCCAGACATTGAAGAAACTGCATAATTCAATTAATGATCCTAAACTCGAGGCTACCCAAGGTCAAAGAACTATAGCAAAAAGAAATATAAATAATATACTAACAGATGTAGATGCAGCTAAAAAGAAATTTGATGGAGAAGTAGCACAGGCAGATCTTTCAGATAAGTATTGGAAAAGTGTCCAAAAAGCGCGAGAAAGATTCCATGATGAATTACAAATTCTTTTTCCAAATATTAATATTCAAGATAAAAAAATGTCTGTATCTGAAGATGCATTTGATTTATTTGTTTTGCACATGTATCATAAAGTTTCATTTTTACAAAAAGAGTTGGAAAAAATGCAGGTAATACTTTTTTTCTTATATTCTTACAAAATTATAACTTTAAAATTATTTTTGAATATTTTGTAGACTATTACTGATGGAAAAATAAAGCATGCTATAAGATCTGATGATGAAAAGGAAAAGCTCAACGAAGCAGTTAAATTGGAAATTTCTAAAGAAAGAACAAAAATGCAGGAGGACTTAGACTTAAGGGTAATTACCATTTATTTCAAAAAATTACAGATATAAATATTTAATTAAAAATTTTAAAACGAATTATTTTGCAAATTGATAAAAAACAATGAATTAATCTTTTAAAAAACTATAATTATACTAATTTAAAAGAAGTTAGGACTTTTTAAATGTACATCATGAGTATCTAACGAAAGAAGCTTCTACTTTGAGTTGAAGCTTTTTTAATAAATATGGAATTTTGGGATTAATTTTTAGACACTGAAAGATGTTTGTTGTGTGCATATAACATTAACTTTTAAGGTAATACACTTGTAATAGAATTTCATTACAATTGTCTTTGAGGTTGAATTGGATTGACTGCACATAAAATATTATTTATTTTAATTTTTATGTAGGAAAAATAAATTCTTTGATTCAATAACGATACTTAAAATATAGCAATCGAAGCG
Organism: Sycophaga agraensis; assembly: GCA_018906755.1. Lineage (NCBI taxonomy): Eukaryota > Metazoa > Arthropoda > Insecta > Hymenoptera > Pteromalidae > Sycophaga > Sycophaga agraensis. The sequence continues at coordinate 905,479 of JACCIE010000035.1, forward strand.
ATAACAACGACTTCTGATAAAAATGTATATTTGTTTTAAAAGTAGCTAAAACGTAGTTGAAGTAATCAAAATTTAATTACAGACAAAATAAAGTTGGCTCACCAATGAAATTTTAAAGAACAATTATTGAAGTGTTACTAAATTTTCAATTTTTAAATTGATTTTTATAGAACTAATTCATAAATTACAACGTATTTTATAATAAAACTAAACATAGCTGCAAAAAATAGAAAATTAAACTATTCTGGCTGAAGATAATATTAGTATATAAAATATTTCTAATGAATAATAAAACTAAATAATTACGAAAGTGTAATCTCTAGTAACTTTTTGTATAAAAAGTAAAAAATAATTGAATTATTGTTATATAAAAATTAGTACAATAAATTTTGTTTACATACCATCAAAGCAATTTAAAAAAGAAATAAGTGCAATTTATAAAAAATAGTAACGAAATTTGATTGATACCTGTGTGTACTAATATACCTCTAGGGTATATTGGTACATACCTATGGGAACTCCTCACTTTAAAGCCACCTTAAGAAAATACTACAAATTAATAACAGTAATAATTGATTTAAAACCTCATAACTCCATTTTTTATATAGTTTAAAAAATTTAATTTAGTTTTCGAAAAAAATAGTTTTTTTGTAAAAGTAATAGTCTGGGTTAAAAGTTTTCGGATAAATGAATGTATATATTTACATTCATGATCAATATTTAGCACAGAGTATTATATTATTGGCTTACAAGTGATATTTAACTTAAATCTGTCGCGTAAAATTTCATAATTTTAACTCGATTTTTGTATCGATTGTTACAATCAGCGCTCTTAGTGTATTTTTGTATAAATTGTGGGTAAAAAGCTACGTCGTTTCCATTTAGAATCGTAATCCTGATTTAATCGAAATTTTGAATAATGATTTCGTAAACTGCTTTTTCAATAACAAACCTTGCTTTGCAAAATTGTTAAAAAAGAGGTCTGTAAATTAACCGGTTCAATCTTTTTATTGATTTTGAAATTTCTTTAAACTTATTTAAAGGTCCTTTAACGTAGATAATGACAATATCAGACATTAGGAGAATTTGTTATGTAATGCCGAGTTTCAATATATAAATGAAGTACGCCCGAGTAGGGGCGTTTTAGGAACAGCCAAAGCTCCCTCGAAGCAAAGGGATAAAGCTCGGGATAAAGGCGGCCGCTGACGGGCGCGCGTGTGCCAGCTCCGATAGCTCGTACCACCGTGAGGCTTCGCGACTTTTTATCCATTTCCATTTGGAGCGCGGCCAATATTCCCCCGCGCGCGATATTATCTCTTTAGGCCGCGAGCTATCAAGCCCACCATTTTTTCCTCACTGTGCCGCTGTTTTTTTCTGTCTCGAGAGCCCTTTGTTTGTATTGGATGGTCGTTCGCCCCTGTCACTTCTTTTCGCTAGCATCTCGCGGCCCTCTCTAGATGCTTTGTTGGTCACGTAAACAATGGGACTTTCCTCGACTCATGAAGTCGAACATTTCCGGGTCTGTTTTCGCTAGCCCACTTCTCCCTGTATCTGGTTCGTTCTTCTGCATGTGTATAGCGCTTTTCCCTTATTTCAATTCTACCTCGTTCTTCTTTTCACGAAAGGCTGTGTCACAGTCATATTCGATAAAGGTATACGTAGAAGAACCCGTTAGTTTGATTTCTTAATGAGCTCCTCTTCTTTTTTCATATTTCCGAAATATTTCTAATAGTTTATGTTCATGAACGTCACTTTATCGCCAAAAATATTTTAATTGAAAGCAATTTATCATTTGAACTGTTAATTAAAAATGTATAGAATCCTCAAAAACTATGAATAAACTTTGCCAATTTTATGAAGTTTGTTAAATTCGCTCATCTAATAAATTAATAAGTTTTGATTACCTGTTATATTAATAATTTACACAAAGGTTCTGCATAATTACTTAAGGACAATTCACTATTCTTTTCTAAAAAGTAAAACGTTAATTGTGATTTAGAAAATATTATAATATTACTTACAGTATATTTTATCTGTTAAACATTTGAATTTTATAACAATGATTTACTTAATATGTAGCAGTATTTTTTAAACAGGTATACAGATATTTGTGTGAATGGTAGAAAATATTTGTATGGAATGTATTTGTTTGTTAATCATAATAGAAAAATATAATATATAGCCATTGAAAGATATAATTTTAAAATATTTTTGTAATAGTTATAGACTATATCGTTATTTTTACTAAATGTAGGAAATCCCTTGATAACATTGTTGAGGTCTTTTTTTATTATTTTCATAATTATACTTTCAATTATTGCTAACTTCGTCCTACCTATTTCGTAGATAAAATTGATATTACCTATGTTAAATTTTACTATTCGAATCTACGCTATAAAAAGTTATTTTTCCTATCTGTTAACTTATTTGACAATGTCGTATAATATGATTGTATTAAATGTCATATTTGAACGATGTAAAATTGTTCGTCTTTTCAAACCAACGATAAAAAATAAGAGATAAGTTTGGTACGACTGTACAATTACCTTGATATGATTAACAAAGCCTTACTTAAGAATAAATTGAAAATAATTATATGAACACCAGAAAAATATTCTAAAACTTTTATACTTAATATTTTTTAATATTTCTCCGTAAATTTCGTTTTTAACAAGTTATTAGCGGGTTTTTACTTTCCACATTTTTAGATTACCTATTGTATGTACGATTAAACCTTCATATATTTATTAAACATGAATGTTACTTTTAGTTACAATTTATTATGAATATTTCAACATATATTTTCTTATGTATAATTTTTTTATTTTAATATTAGACTGATGCACAAAAGTGGTTTAATTGCAATATAAATAGTATATGAAAATTATTAATTAGTGCTACATAACAGGACTTGGAAAAAAGCAAATGCTAATACTAGCTATGACTATTAATATTATATCTAAAGAACTAAAATTCCCCGGCTTACGTAGTTCAATGCAAATTGGACATAATAATACTTTACTCAGATAAAAAACTTGCATTCCAAGTTACATAGCATTGGGAGTACATTTCAGACGAAGTCTCCTCTGGCGCGAGAGAGCATTGGAAGCCTGTAACAAAACAGCTCGAGTGCACCAGTCTTTGCTTTTTCGAGCGCATGCAAATACTCGTTATCGCTGATTGGCGCATCCTAACTCACTTGACTCACCGGTAGCTCAAGGCATATACGTGCTCGGGGAGCACCTGCATCCGAAATTCAAAGCGTCTTGCTCATGCGCCTCGATTTTGTCGCCGCGAATTGACGAACGGGCGCATAAATGACTTATTGTACGATGCTTCTGAAAGAATTCAGTCGATTTCTCAGGAAGTGCATATTTGTACTTGAAGAAAAATGTTTACATAAACATTAATTAATTTGTAGCAAAAATAAAACCTGCTACTTAGGTTCTATTTTACTCAATAAGGAGAATGCTCATAATAAATATTTGTTTTATTGTAATGCACACACAAAAACCTTATACATAATCATGTACTTTATTTTTCTTCAACTACAAAAAGCACAAATGCCTTATCACGTATAATGGTTGTATTTTAAATTCAAAGTTTCTCTTCGTGTATAATTAATCTATTATCAATGCATGTGATTACTGTAGAAAACGGTAATCCTTTTAACTAAAAGAGACTTAATAAACAAGTTTCTTACAAAATCAACTTATTTTAGAGCAGTGAAAGTAAGTTTAGCGAAAACGTTTTAAAACATTGAATGCTCGTAACAAATTTTTTTTTGTCTCAACAAACTTTTCTTTGTAATGTAACAATTTTACCGTTATCCTTCATTTTATGTTTTGTCTGTTTGGACTTCTTCAAGGATAGACTAAATTTGAATGAAGTGTATAGCTATACAAATTATGAAATTATTGATTATGGTACATTTGTTATATTTTAAATAAAAGCTCATTAAATTGAATAAATTATTCAAGGTATTTGAAATTAGTTCTTTATTTTATACTATTTATTTTATTAAGTATTTTTTTATTATTATTTTGTGCATTTTACTCAACAAAATTTAATATGTGGGCATACAAGCGTATGAAGTACACTACTTTCACAACACACTCCTCTAGCTTTTCGCGTTAATATCAGAGACCACAGAAGCGCCATAGCGCGAATTAGTTTCGTCGAGAAATTTCCAGACTATACTACTAAAAACTAGACTGCATGAACATGATTACATAAAATAATTCATTTTTTGTGTTAAGTAATTTCGATGTTTTATTCATATTTATTCTAAAATATAGTGATATTTAAATATTGATATTTTAATTATTTTCATTTTTTTATTATAATATTTTCAATATTTCATGAAAAGGAATGCATTATAATGAAAATTCGTTTAATTCAACTAATAATCATTCTAGTGATAAATTTAAAATATATTTTATAAATTTAAATTCAAATTTGGTTTTAAGTTATAATCTTTACCTTCAGTTAGAGTATATTTATTGTTTTTATTTATTATTTAATTATTTTTATTTAATACCTACCGTCGTACTTTTTCTATGTAAAAATTTTTTTATACAAAGTATTATTTTCCTAAATCTAACAATTTTTTACATTTTAAAGTACTAAAAATTAGCACAACTATAGGAATGTAATTACAAAAATTTATGAAAATGCAAACAAAATAATTGTATAATTAAGTTATCTAAAAGTTTCCATAAAATTCAATATTATTGATACTCTTTACTTAATTACCTTTTGGGGTATATCGATACTCCAGAAATTTTTTTAATTCAGTATTCTTGACTTTTAGAAAAATATATTCAGAAAACTTTTAAATCGTGCTATAATAATATTATTGCGTGAAATATAAAATATAATAAATTATTTAATATAAGCTGAACTTATAACTAACACATCAATGTATTTATTATATTTATTGATAAATAAAAGTAAATCAAGATCTACAAATAATTAAAGAGTAACGTTGATATATATTTTTGCAAATTTTTTAAATGTAATAAAACTATTTGAATTGATATAGTACATGCATCAATGTTGCATTAAAAAAGTTTCAACAGAAAGAAAAAGTAATTGTTTTTGAAATCGACTACAAATAACTCGTGCATTTCAGCAAGCGAAGCACAAAGTCGAAAGTCGTTGCGCGTCAAAACTAATGACTAGAATTATCGGTGACGTTGGATAAACTTGGAAAAAATTTACGAGGCTTGGGGTGAACGGATTGATATGCCAGGCCCTAAGATCGCGCTCCTTGCCCTCGTAAATTTTGCTTCAATGCGAAGGTTGTTAGATAGCTGCCGGTGCACCTGAAATAACTCTAACTTACGGGGCGGCGTGAGACAGTCTGTCCGCAGTACAATTCCCGTATCTATCCGAAAAGCTACGGTGTATTGCAGAGATCCTAATGGATTGTTACGAATCGAAGCGGCGCGGCTTCGCGAGAAGAAAGTCGAGGTTGCGTGACATTGAAACAAGGGGTCGGCTTTATTAAATTAAGTTGGCCGCATTCGGCAGGTGCCCGCATCAAACAAAAAACGAGACGTTTCTCCGCCGGGCCGCCGGACGATCAATGCACGTTGCTTTTTTACACACCGGTCAATGAAAAAATCCAGACCTTCGCGGATCGCTACCTGGTGTATTGTCTCTGTCCTTCGACTTTTTTCGACTGTTCCATCGCGCTCTAACCCGAGCGCCGCTCTTTTTAATTGTGTCGCTCATCCAATTATGTATATCACGGGTATTTTGGAGCAAGCCTATTGGGTTTGTAGTATCAGGAAATTGAGAGCTTCCGTAGCCAGTGCGAAATTCGTGCTTTTTTCGGTCGCCCGTTTAATTTAAAGGAGATGAAAAGTTTAATAAACATCGTTTCTCTATTTTCATTTTTAATTATTGAACAAATTTTAATTATTGTTACGTATTTGTACAGAACAATTACTTACTTAATTCTTGTCAGTTCGATGACACCTTCAATTTTTGTCTTTGAAACCTTTTATACGCTATATTTAAGATCTCAAAAAAAGCTCGATGAAACTAATAAGTTTTTCTTTTTTGTTACTGTTTCGAAATAACTTTGTACGAAATTTGATAAAGGTTGTACAAATTTATTTATTAACTGAAACCTGTATAAAAATTACAGTAACTATAAAATCATTTTATTTTAAATTTATGATTCAACATTAAATTTTGCATGCTTAATCCTATTTTTCAATTTTTATATATTTTATGTAAGTATATGTTCCTGTATGTGTTGAGTATTTTAGTATATTATATTTTATAACGAAATAACAGTAAGAACCGTTGAAAATATTTTAAAAAAACGTATTTATAGATATTGGTGAATTCTTACTGATCAAGTTACAATAATGTTTAGAAATACTAGTATTCGATTAAAAAATATCTTAATAAGCATTCTTAAATTATCCAAGAAAATTTGATAATGGTATCATTTAAATAATCGCGAAAAGTTTTTATACTGCGATAAAGATTACTCATCTTTTATTAAAGGTTCTGAATAGATAAGGTTTCTAATCAATTGTATTAATTTCAGACATGACAGTTTCAAAGGGAATGTTAATTTGCTACTTAAAAGCCTAACTATTAGTACTTAACAATGTTTCTATATGATGTTACACCGCTCGAAAATAGTAGTATACATGTTAGTTTGCTTATTGGTACATATTTAGTAGATTGTTTATTAATTAATAACTTTTTGAACAAATAGTATTCGACATTATAGCAATTAAATAAATTGTAAATCAAATAATCACTGTATATAACCGTTCACTAAAATAACAGTTCAAATCACTTGTGCACAAAGTATTTCTATACGCTAAATGAAGGTATATAAGTATAAATAATAAAGTATAAAGTATAAATAAGTATAAAGTATAAATCTCATACTTGGTCAGCAAGAAAGTTGGTGTAGAATAATAGTTAAAACGTGTAGGATGTTGATGCAGTCTATCATTAGATATAGCACATAGTTAAAAAAAGGTTAAGAGAGCGAAAGAAAGAATTTGAGCGGGACCGTGCGTATGTCAAGTTCTTATGTTTTGACAAGCGGTGAGAATCAGGGTGAAATCTCGAGTGAAATTATAAACTGGGCATCGTTGGGAGAAACAGGGGTGCCGAGACGAAACGGGACCGGAAGGGAAATGGGAAACTAAAGCGGCGGCAAGGTAAATCGATTCCTTTCAGACCGTCATTGAGGCATTAAGCTCCGGTCTTTTTCGATTCGTCGAACCATAGATTCATCTTGAACCTCAAAATCTTTCCACGATTCCTTGTTTCTATTTTAAATACTTTTTTATGATTAAACAATATACTTCCACTTTTACAAATCGAGTAAAATGTGAGTCATCAAATCATATAAAAATTGAATAACTATAAATATTAGATTTTTTAAGCATGTAGCTTTTTTTCAAAAATCTATTATTTCGTGAATTTTAATGATAGAATCTTAAATAAGTATATTATGTATTTATAGTAGCTTTATGCATTAAGTAACGTTTTAATCTGTAGAGAGTCAGAGATGCTTTTTAGTGTCAAACTATTTCATATATTTATTGATAAAAATTTTGAGCACATGCATTTTCATAAAGCTAAATATTATTGTAAGTTCTGTTAAGTATTTATAAATAATGATGAGTATTGTTAGTCATCCGAGTGTATCCTGATAAAAGTAAGATTAATATTTTTGGTCATGTAACCTAAATCTGCCAAGAATGTTTGATCAATATTTGCTTAGAATTTACAGTGAATTTTCAGTAGAAACCTATCTTGCAGGCCAAACATTGCTATTTGCTATTAAGGTTCGTACTAGGAAGATGCATATATTTATAATCCTTATTGCACATTGTTATTGTTAACGACAATAATCCAATTTCGATGACTACTAGGACATATTTATTAATTATATTTAACTTTTGTAGTTATTTTTAATAAATATTTTAAAAGCTCATTCTATAACTTCAAATATTAATTTTTTTCAATTTTCTGAAAATCAATTAAATGAATTAATTGCTAGCAGTTTATAATCCTTCCAAGAAATGATAAACTTTAAATATTTTTATCAAGGCGGTAGTTCACTTAATTTAAAACAACTGCGGTCTTAATATTTTATGTATCATTTGCCTGAATAAGTACTGGCAATAAAAAAAAGTAATTAAGCCACTTTTAAATGAAATAAAATAAATAAAATTATCGTTTTCGCAGTGATAACGTGCTCGAATGAATAAGCGTTGGATAAGGCACCATAGATTCAGAACATATACGATCTCGTGCAAACTAAAAGGAAAAAATTAGCATACTTACACATTGAAAAGGGTACTACTGCAGCGTGCGCGTAAAGTAACGGCTTTGCTATCAAGGGAACTTATTAAAATAGCCGTACCGCGTACATTACGCATTACCCCATTCTTCGGCATTATTGCGGTTTTCGTGAACGAGGTTTTTTGCCCTTATTGTTCTAATATTAATTCAAAATTATAACTATTTTAAAACTATAAAAATGATTTATAGTTATAGTAATTTTTAGTAACTTTATATTATAGTAATTATTATAATAACAACGTTATAATAATTATTTATAGTAATTTTGAATAATAAAAATATAAAAGAAACAAATATTTTTTTATATTAATTATTACGAAAAAATATAATAAAATAAAATTTGTACATGTCATCTGGTTATATTTATCGTTTTCTTTTAGATTTTTCTCTTGTAGATTCTAGGCTAATTTTATCATATGTAAAGTAAACTATATCTTGTGTCACGTACACACCTTCGGCGCGATACGTGACGGAGCCGCGAAGGCAGCGGCTCCGATATCCGCTGTCGCGGAGAATTCGGGGGCCCCACACACGTAGTGCGGGTCACCTTTAGCGTAGCCGCACCGGATTCTCGAGGATAGCGGCTCGTCTAACCGCTGATCGAAGGAAACTGGCGGGCCCCGAAAGCAGCCGGGCCACGGCAACAGGAAGGTCGGAGCTGATCCGCGATATCGGCAGCTCAGGTAGCCGCCGATTGACGAAAACTTGCGGCCTCGAGCCGACGGGCGCCCGGCAATAGCAAAGCGCTCGGAGGATCCGCAAGATCAGCAACTCCGACCAAGCCGGAGGCATACGGGGAATTCGGGGAGCCATGGGTGGGGAAGAGCGAAGCCAAGCGGCTATAAAAAGTGAGGGTATCAATAAACAGGGGTCGGTTTGTCATCTATCGTCCGTCCGAGCGACACACGTCGGAACGCCGCCTCTTCTTCCCGACAATCTACGAATCCGAATCAATAAAGCAAGTACTTCTACCGCAACCTGGTGATTCAGTCTTTTCGCTACTCCTCCAGTCTCCAGCCCTTGTCGAGAGTTCGACTCCCACCAACCGTCTTCACTCACTGACTCACACAGAGACGCGCGTCGCCACCCAACCACGCTCCCCCTAAGCGCGTACGTAACTCTTGATAAAAAATCGATCCATTTTTAAGGCCAATATTTCAATCTAAAATTTTTATAACTATATTAGGAATAGAAGTTCAAAAATCAAATTGTTTACTTTAAATTAGTTATTTTTGACCTGAAGATAGCTGAAAATTAGTTTTCGATTTTTACTAGAGGATAATAAAAAAAGCATATAAACTAGTAAATTCTCTTCTCCTCTATGAAAAGTTTGTTAAGCAAAGAGGGAAGCACAGAAGCTGTTACAAGCTTGACTACCAAGCTTGGCAGTTTGTACCAAGCAGTGCAACGTTTTCATTTTCTTCTGTCATTAGCATTTGAGTTTCTCGCGAGTCATTAAACTGAAGAAGCAGCCGATAAAGGTGAAATAGATGCGACCTTACAGTTCACAGAAAAGCTGTTTGTTTAACCTAAAAGCTTAGCTCTTCGTAGCCTCATTTAGTTTATCTTTAACTATTCTCTCACTTAGTTGTTGTCGGATTAGTCACTCATTAAGTCTTGACGGGAGAATTCACCTAATTTTACCAATCTAGCACCTGGACAAATTATGTTTTTCTCTTTCTTTTGACTTTTGTTTTTTTTCTCATAATAGTCTAGTGACTTTGCAAATTTATGCTTTTTGAATGTTTACTATTTTTTAATAAATTAACATACAAAGCTTAATCCACCACTTCGAGATACGTTATTGACATATAACATAGCGTCATCAATGAAACCAATCTTTATATTTTTTGAATGCAAATAGGTGTATTTCTGATGAAATCTGCAATTTTCTGTCTGCATAAAAATCATTAGCAATGTATGTTTATAAATTCATTGAAAGTATTATCCTATTAACTGATAGGTGGGGTTTACCTATGAGCCAAAAGGTAAACAAACAAGATATGTTTGCAAACGTATTGCAAAATTCCGCTGCATCTTATGTAGCAAGAATAAATACAAAGAGTTGCGAGCTGCTCTTTAAAATCAATGCTAAAACGTCGCGGGGCATGCCGCTGGAGAGCAGGAGCGAGATGGTTTACACTCACGTGCGTATATCTGTCAGCTTCAGTCGGTACTCCGCTCCAGAAATCCATAATTAGGCTTGCTCTTTACTTTGCAGTTCCTGATCTATGTAAATGCATTTGAGAAGCTCGATCTTTCCTTCAGCCGACGAGAAATGTTGACTTTCGTTTGACAAAATGTGTTCTTACTTTTGCTGTTTTATAAGTGCATGCCTCTTTAAAAAGGTAGATTTGATTGTATCGGCTGCTGCAAAAAAATTATTAGTATCCTGGTACAGATTTTACGAGCAAAATTGGTCAACTGGCCAGAAACTGACGAGTTATTTACGCTGAACTTTTATCGCCAAAAAGTGGCGAGAAGCTGATGAGTTATTTTATGCTTAGTGTTTTATCGCGAAAAACTGGCGATAAACTCATCAACTTAATATTTAATTTAATATTTAATTTAATGATTGTTTTTTATTTTAAATTGTTATTTATACCTATTTACAGATAATATCTATAAATAATAAAAAAAATTATGAAATAAATTCTTAAACTGTAAGAAGCCGTAATAAAAAATATAATATTGTTATAAATATTAATATTAATATTAATTATTAAGTTGGATAATATAAATTTTTTTATTTAATGTACATCTAATTGTATTCTTACTATTTTAAATTGGTGTTTAACTTTATAATTTAGTAAATATTAACAAACTGCACTAGACCCTGTCTGCAGATAATAAACTGTGTCGCCTACACTGTAGATCTATTGTAGTCACTGCATTAAGTAGGTTTTAGATTTGATGAGTTTTTGCCGAGTTACTCACAAAAAAATGCCGCGAGGCTTGCGAGGTTTGCGAGGTTTTGAAAGAAATACTTGTCAGTCCGTTCAAAAGTCGCCATAACTCCCGAAGTACTAGTAAAATTTCTACCAGGATATGGGCTTAACTTTCCCGTAGGATAAATAGAGCCAAAAATATCGTAAACAGTAGACATGCTGTATTATCTGCAATACGCTTGAGTTTATAAGATGTTCTTCGAAATTTTTTTAACTATAAAAGAGGTATTTAAACTTTTCTGTATAATAAAATTAAATCTATTAGCCCTTTTATTTGTATTAACTTCAATAAATAAAATTAAATGAAAAGTCTTTCTTTTGGCCAATGCATTCTTGTCAAGTTCAAGATTTGTTCAAGTAGAAATCTATTGAGTGCCATAAAGGCTAGTTATCACTTAGTCATATATAGTTGAGCCTTTCTGTACCATACCTAAATAGTAGATGGAGCTCTTGAATTTAACCGGTTTGGTGTCAATTCGCCGTGAATTCCTTAAACGCTGGTTTTGATGAAATCTTGAAAGTTGTATAGTTTGTTTTCGGTTATGGCTGCAGTATAAAGAATATTATAGTCTGCTCGATCGATTCTTTATGTCTCAGAAAATTCGAAATTTTTAAATTTCTTTATTTTTCTCGTATACTTTATGACATTGTTAAACAGTATCATCTTTATTGTTTCTTGTCTTCTTAAAGGTTTATGACGTATTATGGAAATTTATATCACTGCATAAAACTTCAGTACTGTAGTTCGAAAATTGCAATAATATGTTTCTGCATAAAAAATATTTAATTTTTATTTTTACAAAGTCTCAGCATTTCGCTTGATCCATGCTAAAATTAAAATTAAGTTAAATTTTAAAAAGAATCTTGGGGCTTCCTAAAAATTTCAGGAGAATATGCTCGTCATTAAAATTCTAAACAAGTAAAGTTCATATTTGACTCGTAGAGTGGTGAGGCAATTAGCTTGAAATGGCGAATATATAATATGAAATGTTGAATTCCCACTTCTGCGCTTACTTGGTTCAAAGCGATATCATAATTATGAAATTAAAAAGTTGAAAGTCCAGTTAAAGCCTTGATAACGTTTTATTCTCCAACTTAATAACTTCATTTGTATTAGATTATACAATTAAAGCTTAATGGATGATTAATGGGGACGGTTACAGTTGCTGATGGAAAAAAAAGATCTCGACGATGAGAGGAGGCGGCAGTTGCAAGTCCAGGCACAGGTCCACTCGGATCACTTACGCGAGGCTTTGGCGATTAAGGATCGAGAGGCAGAGCGTAAGGTGAACCGGGCACTGAACGAAGCCCAAGAGGATGAATCACTTATGACAAAGACTCAGCTAGCCACAGTCATTGGTAGGCTACGCGGACTAGATGAGGCTCTCAAGAGTAAGTATACCTTTGGAATGTACTTTTCAGCCCTGCTACTTATACTTGAATTAAATTTTGGAATTAGCATATTGTAAGAGTTTGAGTAGGATGATTATTTATGAGGATGGCACAGGAGTGTATCCCAGTTACATAGTGCTTGCAAACTTATTCCATTCTTGGCAGAAAGGTTATTTTAGTTTATAATAGTTTTCGACAGATAGGAAAATAAAATTGAAGTTTATATTTGTAGATTACTAAAGAATTTTTAATTTTAAGTTTGTTTTTTACAGAAAATGTTAGTTTTACAATGTGCGATTTGTATATACATATGTTTAAATATCTGACTTACCTAAAGTATTTCAGAATAGATATTCATGGAAAAATGATTTATGAAATCCTATTCATGAAATTTAACCTTGAATGAGCATGAAAAGTTGTGTACAGAACTTATTGATCATAGAGGTACACTATGGCATACACTAAAAGAGAAATCGTAATGATTTTTATTGTTCATTCTTATATCTTAATACCAATTTTTTGTGTTATTTCTATCTTGTATGATATATTTGTCAAATGAAATGCATGTATAATTATTCAAGGTCTAATTTTAAGTATGATAATGTATAATTAAGCACGAAAAAGAAAAAATTTAGGTATAATACTGCATTATTCTGCATAAGGACAATTTATGGCAATATTTATACTTACGTATTAGTATTTAAGTATTTTTTAAAAGTTTTTTTTCTTCCTTTTTAATTATCTTTTAACTTTTTGGAATAGTTAATAAAATTAACGTATTTTTAAAAACAATATAAAAATTAAGGATATTCGCAGATTAATAAAATCAAATTCTTTTATGAACTCTATTATATACTCTATTATTATGCTCTATTATATTACTAAAAATTGTACTCTTAAATAATTAACTGTTACATACGATGCGACGGGTACCGGAGATATCAACATTTTTAATGTTAAGAATAGGAGCATAAAAATTACTTACTCGTATTATTGAGTCAATTTTGGTATTGTAACGGGGAGATCCGGCGGAAAATATTTCCAACCTTGCCGTGTACAATGTGAGTGACACGGAAGGTGTCACTCACTTTTATGTGTTATGGGGCAGTGTTACAAGCACTTGCCCCTCAGCCGCGTACCCTGCGTAACGCGTCAGTTGGCTAGCCGCTCAGCTAATGAGTTACCAAAGACAACTCCCACGGAGGTGACGTGGTTCTTGGAACCGCTCGTTCCGTCTAAAATCATAAAAAGGGCGAGGGAAGTTTGGGGATGCTGGTTCTCGACATATACGGGATAAAAAAATAGACGATTTAATTATTGCCTATTATTAGCGCGCCTTATCGCTACACGGGTGCGAGTGAGAGAGAGATGAGTTTTCTGTCTTTCTCAGCCGCGCGGAAAATTCGCGTTTCTCGCGCACCGTCTATAAAATATTATTAACGCTTGCCCTACTTGGACTTGCTGGCGAGCTAAATCTGCCTGTGGGGATACCGTTTCGGGTCACGCTCTCAGAGGCCAGTCGCTGCTCTAGGAGGTGGAGCACAAGTCTTGTGCAGTCTGCTCCCTCAGCAATAGACTGCACGGCTCCATGGTGCCGTCACTACATCCACTTGTACACTCCATGTCCGGCACAGCAATCTACGCGTATTCTTGCATTGATACGCGGAAGATTTTCGAGGAAACTTCACGCACGCGTTGGCTTCACGGCTTTCGCTTCTCTTGGGTTCCGAGAGAACACTAAACTTTAATTGATTCGCGCACTAAAGATTCGCGGACTCGGTGTTGTTTAGTTCGGCCCGCGTTGGCCTTAACGGGCCCAGCGCCTGACGGACGTTACAGTATGCAATGCAATATTTTTCCATTAGTTTTTGCATCAACATACAAATTAATTTAACTAAATTACTATAGTTGAGTTCACAAGCATTAAATCAATGAAATAGGTTTTCAATCGCAAGCGTTCGTTTTTACTTCATATTATTTTTTTTAATACTACCCTAGTAGAGATTTCGCAAGTAAAACCAATGTACTGGCCAGAAATTGATGAGTTATTTATGTTCAGTATTGTATCGCGAAAAACTGGCAATAAAATTGTCAACTCAATATTTCATTTAATGAATGTTTTTTTATTTTTAATTGTTATTTATTTATACTTATTTACAAATAATATCTATGAATAATGAAAAAAAATTTATGAAATAAATTATTAAAGAAACTATAAGAAGCCATAATAAAAAATATAATAATGATATAAATATTAATATTAATATTAATTATTAATTTGGGTAATATAAATTTTTTTATTTAATCTACATTTAATTGTACTCTTATTACTTTATATTAATGTTCAACTGTATAATTTAGAAAATATTAAATAACTGTATTAGGTACAGTCTGTAAACAATAAACTATGTCGTGTACACTGCAGGTCTACTCTATAGTCACTGCATGCGTAGCAGACTAAAAAAATATTATAATAACTTTTTAAATACTAAGCACATTAATACATATTTTTTTTAAATTAAATTTATTTTTTTTTAACTATAATATTTATTATGATTATGATATTTGTATATATCTTACAAAATAAAAATACCCTGGTAGGAAATTGACTATAAATTATAGCCTTGCGACTAACTTATGCTCAGATTTCTTTAGCATAATATGTTAGCATAATATTCCCAGATTATGTTAAATGCTTTATACTATAGATAATTCATAACCTCATATTAATGATATCAACAATATAAGTTATTGGAAGATCGTATATTATTTTAATAGTTAATGAATGAAAAAATTATATTCTTATATCAAAAACCGCTTTAATACTAAGAGGACTGCCCGTTACATTATTAAATACTAGTAGTATATATGTATATACGAGAAATAGGTACAGATATGAGGAACAGCGCATAGCTGTGCGCATCGAACTTTTTCCACCTCTCTACCTCGCTCTACCAGCTTTATGACACGTGACTCTTGAAGGCCAAGAAAACAAAGAGCTTGATCTGAACCTGAACTACCTAATGTATCCAGAGTATTGTCTCCTCTCTCTCTCTCTCGCTGAGCGGCCCTTGAGCTTGTATCGTTCAAGCTTAACAGAGCAAACGAGGAAAATAAAGCTTCAGATGAAACCTTTAATTTTATTTGCACACCGTTCGAGTGGGAATTCTCATACAGTGAGCTTTGATTAAGCCTGTCAATATCTATATGAGAAGGCTTTGAGATTATAAGTCCTAATCATTCTTAGCATAATTTCAACATAATTTTTAACATATTTTGTTAAACTACCGTCGTTTCCTAGAGGTACATATGGGTATAATATAGTACATAATCTGCCCACAGAGCATAAAATTTAACATTTGTTTTTAATACCTCATGCTGCTATTGTATATATACATGCTGAATGTAGGTTTCAGATTTGACAAGCTTTGGCGAGTTACTCGTGAAAAAATGTCGCGAGGTGCCAGAGTCTCTGGCGAGTTTTTTGAAGGAAATACTCGCCAGTACATTCAAAACTCGCCAGTTACTTCCAAAGTACTGGTGAAAATTTCTACCCGAGTACTATTACTGAATTTCTACCCGAATATTTCAAATTTGACTTGAGTGGGATAAAATCAGTTGATAAACGAAGATAATATAAATTAGAGAGTATAATATGAATTTTAGAATATTTAGAAGCATATGAAATCTATATGCTTTTTCGATTCCGAGGGTTAATTTTTTAATTGTTAAATCTACTAATGGAAAGACTTTAATTTCCAACATTTAATTCAGAATACTCGGAGCTCCGCGTTCGTAGTCGCGGTCACCTTCAGCGAAGACGTGACGGCTCACCAGCGGGTCAAATATCCACTGACCGAGGAAGACGTACGATTTCGCCGGGCACACGCCGGCGGAATTCACGCATCAGCAGCTCGAATAGCCGCCGATAAGAGAATAATTGAGGCGTTCGGAAGGAACCGGGCAGGACCCATGCTGAACACGTTGGATCATTAGTTAGGGACTCTGCGGGTAGGGAAAAACAAAGTAGACGCGAGACTGTGCTCCCCGACCTACTCTTCAAGCACCAATAAAGGGCAACTACTTATCAGTAATCAACACCGTGAGTCCCTTTACTCCAGAGATCTCTCACGTTATCGAGCGTTCGACTCCCCCCCCCCCCCCCTCCCATGTAACACAGTCTTGAATAGGCCTTTTAATAGGTTTCATTTAATCAATATTTTTAAAAATTTTTACCAAAGAGATGTTTTTTATGTAAATAATATATATTTTATGGATATTTATAGTTTAGGGATAGAGTAGCTACAATGCTCTGTAAGAGTACAGTGGTAGAGAATTCCAACACATTTTTATTTTTTTCCACATACGCAAATTGCAATGGTTGACTAATGAAATCGCTTAAAATATTTATTGTCCGACTATTCGAACTCTGACGCTCAACTTCAAATTTTTTATAATCGAATATATGTATTTCTTTAAAAAATTAGTTTAATTTATGACGTTGCAAGTATCATTTAAATCATTTATATGTATGTAATGAATGTAAGTTAACTGGATGTATTTTGTCACATAATATAAACAAATTAATTTTATTTTGCATCCCAACAAATAATTCTTTCTGAAAAGGATAGATAAGGTGGTATGAATGATACAAAAATTGTTGATTTGAAATGATAGACAAAAATAAATACATATAATTTTTACATGTGTTTAAGCAAGGTACTTACCATTCGTAATGATGAATAATTTATTTAGAACACTTTTTTTGCTTAATCTGAAAGTGAAGGCGATGATTATGGCGTGAAAAAATGTTGCCTGTATCAAGGCGATATACCCTTGATTGGACGGGCAATCTATCCTGTAAATATTTAAATGATAATAGCATAATAGATAATGTCGGATGAGTGTTCGATATGGTAAATATGATGAAAATGTTCATGAAGTTATATAACAGTCTCAGAGTTATTAAGTTTTAAAAGAGTATTGACGAATCAGAAACTCCCAATCGAAAGTGGTTGCTCCAACTAGAGCTCATAAAATTTCACTATCTAAGAGACCACTGTCACCATCGCACGAAAACGACGGTATAAAAAATGTCTCATAAAAAGTTGTAATCGATTTCGTATGATATTGCAAAGCTTGAAGCTCTTCTATGTTGAGCCCGAGGCCGGAAACTAGACTTGGCCGCACCTCTACTCCAACACCGCGTACCACAGATAAGGAGCGCGAAGCGCGAGTTATACTCAGTGCGACATCTGGACAAAAACTGTTGCAATTCTGGCACGCGCGCACTAAAAAAACTTGAGATCCAATCTCGCAGGCCTTCCGGTCATATTGCGGCGACGATTGTCCCGGGGACGGGGACGGGATGGCCGTGGAGAGGTTTCTTTTCTTTTTACACTGTGCTGCTCTTGCGCCGTGGGAAAGCAACAAACTTTTCAAATTACCATTTCAGCGGACGTACTCGCAACGCCGCCCTGCGTAGATTTACGCGAATATTTCTCTGCCACTTTGGACAGCTTTGCGCCGCCCTGAGATTCGATGCTACTTTTTGACGACTGACAGCTGATTGAACAGGTAATTTTCGTCAATTCGACTTTCAAGAGCCTACACGTAAGACTTTGTTTAATTTCCATCTGATTTCAAAATTGAATTTTGTTACCATATTGTCACCACAAATTACGTATATGACGTTTCCATTTCGTATATTATTTGAAAAATACTATTTTATTTTTTAAATTTCAATGTATTAAATATTGAAATATTTGTACTTATATTAATCAGTAAAATTTCGGATTTAAAAATTTATGAATCATAATTTATCCAGCATTAAAAAAAAACAAATATTAAGTTGCCATTTGCAAGTATATTGAGTAGTATTTACAAAAGATCAAGAAAGTCTAATGATAAAAATAAAAATTTATTACATTCATACGTGCTATGTTCAAGATTTTTGTTGATTAAAAACGGTTTTCCAAATTTAATTAATGTTATGTTAAAATTAAGTTTATGGTACGCTGAATTAATTATATTTTAATATACAAATATTTTTTTATATTATATATTATTAATGAAAAGTTTTTAATCATTTTTAAGTTTATCAATTATGTAAGAATAAAATAAATAGATTTAAATAATTCGCCAGATTTTATTACTAAATCTAGAATACGGATAAAAATGAACAGCAGACCTTCGATTAAAAAGGTCAAGGAACAAATTTGGATATACAGAGCACACGTTATCCAAACTTCTTTAGAATATGCTTTCAAAATTCGATGCACAAACGTAAACAAAAAGTAGACGAGGACGTCAGAGTTCTTGCATCCTCTTGGATGCGAATAGCAGCGTAATATTCGAACAACGACAATGTCAATGTTTTTTACACCATGTTTTTTAAATTTTAGTAATTTTTATGTTATACAGCAAAAAAAGAAAATTTAATTTTAAAAGTTATTTTTAATGCCATTTTGAAAGTTGACACACTAAAATGAGCACACTTGTACCAAGAGCATAAGTTATTATTCTCTCATTGTTTAATCTTTGTCAAAAGATCCAGGTGTGAGTCCGTGCGAGAATATCTCCACTCGTTGTGAAGTTAATAATTTGGCATAGAGCATTGAATATTGTAGTTTGTGCTCCTGATATATCTGCTACTATTTCCTCCTTTACTTATACCTTCATATTCTGCGCATAATCTAGCTAATGTTTCAAAATGTTTAAAAGTGTTAGAAATGATTCTGAAGCAAGAACATTGGGTGTCATATGAATTGAAACCGAGAGAATTCGAACAATATTTTGTCACATATGAACTATTGTTTCAACGGTAGAAAAGAAAAGGTTTTTCGTACCGTATCGTATTTGGCGATGAAAAGTGAATGCACTACGATAATCTAAAGGGTAGAAAATTGTGGGGTTATCCCAGCCATTCATCAACATCGTCCGCAAAACCAAATATTTATGATTCGAAACTTCTTTTCTGCATTTTGTTATCAGCAGGGTATAATTTACTATGAGTTGCTGAAAACGAATAAAACTATTAGGCGGTATTGCTATAGACTTCAATTGCGTTTGAGTCCGGTAAATGAAAAACGACTGCTATACGAGCAAAGGCATGATAAAGTGATTTTGTTACACAACAACGCTCGGTCTTATGTTGCAAAACCAGTGAAAATCTATCTGAAAACGCTGCAGTGTAAAGTTTTATGCGACCCGTCGTATTTGCTTGACATAGCCCCTTCCGATTTTTACCTATTCCATTTAATATATAATATATAATATCACAGTGCGTATAACCTAGGAATCTCGTTCGCCATATCTGGAGTACTTAAACACCTAACAGTGGTAGATTGTACACCTGGCTACGAAAAGCTACGGAACGCCCTATGTGGGACGCCCTACAACTTCGTTTTCAGGTACCCACAACACCTAATCTGTATAGTAATAAAATAAAATTAACATAAAATTAATTTATTTAAGATGTATAACAAGTATAAGCGTATAAGTAAGAAAAGGCGTAGGATCTCGTGTAGCGTAGAAGAATACTAGAGATCTTAAAAAAGCATAAAATCACAGGAAGTATGTACAATTTTATAAAAAAATTTCTTAAAGATAGAAGTATAAAAGTACGTATCAATAATCACTTTCAGAAAAAACCGAAATAGATAATGGAGTCCCAGAAAAAGTACAAAAACCAACCAACAGATTATGCAAAATACATTTAACAATCTTGAAAATTTTTCGCACAACACAGGTTTAATTTTCTCTAAAACTAAATTTCAAGCAATCATGTTTAGCAGAAAGCGAACTAAAAACGAAAATACAGATCTCAAAATATCTCACCAAACAATAAAATTGACTCAAGAAATAAAAATACTAGGAATAACCTTCAACTCTAAACTATCTTGGAAACCTCACCAGGAAAAATTAAAAAAGGACTGTCTACAACGAATAAATTTGATAAAAGTATTGTCGGCAAAAAACTGGGGCACAAACCAACAAGCTTGTGCAACACATATAAAGTAATGATCCAATCCAAAATCCATTACTGAAGTATAATATACGGATCTGCGTCCAATAGGTTACTTAAAAAACTTGAACCAATTTTAAACTCGTGCATGCGCATAGCAACTGGAGCATTTATCACTAGCCCAACAATTAGTATACTCAGCGAAAGCAACAGCACACCATTAGACTTGTGACGCAAAAAAATAGATTTAAATTACACCGCCAAAATTCTAGCTTTTCCTAAAAATTAATTGCACTCAATCTTAAACTATAACTTGAATAACAAGCTTAACAATACCAGCAACAATAAAAAACATAACTTCACATCGAGAATCAAAACGCATCTCAAAGAATTCAAGATAGAAAGCATAAACATTGTATCATACCACACATACAACTCCCCCTTCTGGATAAAAAATGATATTAATGAAACAGTTTTAATTCTTCAAGAACCAAATGCCTCTCTAAGCCACATAAAACAACAATACCTAAACTATCAGCACATTTTAACAATAGTAATAAAAGAACTAGAAGGAATAGGAGCTGTCCCCTCAATTAATAATCACGATTCTATCATGCTCAAATTCCCCAAGTATTATAGATCTGACACCTGCCTAGCGCTATTAATACTCGAAATAATCAGCAATATACAACTATCAAACTCCAAAATAATAATACACACTAACTCTATTCATTTCATTTAACAAATATTAAAAAAAAAACACTAGGAACAGCGCTAATAAATGAAAAAACTAACAGACTCAAAGGGAAAATTTGCAATATGTTATTCTCACAGTGAGAATCAAAGCCTTCAACAACTAATTAGTAAAGGAAAACTAGCAAGCAAATTAGTATTTCATAACCGCCAGCACAGAACTACCAAAGAAGACTCAGAAAATTGCTAATATTAGTATTTATAATGGATAGGGTAAACAGTGGAAAGACAACACAAAACCAAACCGACTTAGAAAAATCAAGCAAAATGTATATGACACAAATCCAGCTCTTAATTTTCTAAGAAAAGATCAAGTGATTATAACAAGATTGCGCATCGGAGTCACAAAAATCACCCATCAATATATACTTGAAAGAAAGGAAATTGATATATGTGAAAAACGTAAAATTCCAATAACAGTTCAACACCTAATAGATTGTCAAAAATTTGAAAGATAGTAAAAATTAAAAATAAATTACAAGAATGCTTGACCCTACCAGATCAGTGTAAGACAACAATAAAATTTATAGAAGTAACCAAACTTCGAAGAGAAATATAAACTGCTGTGTAAACATAACAACTTACAAATATATATATATACATATATATACTACAAAATGTTTAATGTTTAAAAGTACCGTAATATATATCAAATGTAATATTTTTACCTCGATTAAAGTACTTCCAAATGTATACAGATAAATATATGTACTTTTATTGTAACTAAGTGAAACAAATGTACACAGTCGCTAATATCCCGATGGAGGATGCGACTTTAAATAAATAAATTAAAAAAAAGTATAAGTATTTACATAAATTTCCATGTAGGTTAATGCAGTATTATGCATAATTTTTTGTCTGTGTATGCATAATGATATATTGTCATATCTGAAATTTATGCTAATATGAATTAAATCAGACTTTCAGAGTATTCTCTGTACATATATATATATTATTGTTCCTAACTTTTCATATTCATTCGAGATCAAATTTCGATGAAAAATTTAGTAAGAATTATAATAAAGTGATAATCTAAATAATCTTAACAGACAGCAGATGTACCAGCAGTTGATATCAGTACTTGTACGATCCCATTATCCGCTAAACAATAGATTTATTTTTGAAGCGGTGCAAATTGCGATGCATACTGTAGTTGATCAATTTAGTCGACATCACATAAGAGGAATTTTGATACATGTATATGAACAAAATTTTTGAAACAAAAGAATTTTTAACCAAAGATTGCAACTAGTTTTTCAATTCTTATTATTATGATTATAAAAATTAAATTAAATAGTGGAAAATGTATATTAAAAATATACGCTAATATTTTATAAATATATAAAACTAAACAGCCTAATTTTTAACAAGCAATAGCAAATTTTTTGAAGATATTTATAAATAATCGCAAAATTATTAACGTAAAGACTTAAATGATTAAAATAAATGTATCGATATTGATGACTGGCTTGTGTTGAGTTTTACAAAAGCTCTTTGTGATTCATTTAATCCTAATCATAAACGTGGTAGCAGCCGCGAGAAAAATGCTATGTAGGCGAGTTGCTCCCAAAAGGTTGGGAATTAGCGTCTCGTAAAGCAATCCCATGTAGGATTGTGCATTACGTTGACAGGTTGGATTATGCTAAGTGGCCTGGTATCGAGATCCTTGAATCGGCAAACTTGCAGTCCTGTTTCAACTTGAAATTAGTCAGTCGAGGTAATTAAAACACAATCCCGTCGATTTTTTTACCGTAGGTAATTTTCCGAACGAGACAATTAACTTTTAAAGATATACTAGTCGCACAACTTTAATACCAAGATATGACTGAAGATGGAAGTGTAGCATAAAGGAGGTTGAATTTATGACTGCTCTTTCGAAACCGTTATTCATCAGCGGTAAGTATACCTTGCGAGTTCGGTCTCCCATACACTTTTTTGCACAAAGTCGAAGCTAATCTTTCAAACGGTTTTTAGTGGGCAGGGAAAAAAGGTGGGATATCGCGCGTCTCTCGCAGCGCCGTGTTTCTACTGTTACGTTCAGTGAAAAAGCTAGTAGTAGACTCAGCGTAGCGGCAGGCGAAACGGCGACCGGTCGCGGAATAAAGTGCAGGGACGCGCTTTTCTATTTGCGTCAGGCCTTTGCAGCCACTCGCATTAAGAGGCTTAAGCGAGTCGCGTCGGACAAAAAAGCTCACCGCACCCCGTATCACAGTGGCCTGGGTAAAAACGAGAGCGCGGCGCGACCGCATTCGAGCAGGAAAGGAAACTCGTTAGGCGGGCAGATCGATAGGACTTTATCATCCAGCCGATGTAACGAGATCGCGATAGCAAGCGGGAAACAAGTATTTTTTCCATGCGACTCAGACGGTATTTTCCAGGACAACTGTTCTGTTTATTGGATTGTTCGCGTAGACAGGCGTATATATTGCTTATCGGCTTTACCGTCAATTTTCAATGCGTGCCAAGTGAGGTATTTTACTACTGCTCGGCTATCTTGGTTGATTTGAAACTGACGGATCAATTCGTTTATTGCGTCTGTCAGCTGACTTCACTCTACTTATGTCCCCGACATCTGCCGTTACGAGCACTAGTGCTCCATACTCGTCGCTCGAGGTATGAAGGAGCGACGTTCTTCGATAAATTCGTGTAGGCTTGTGTTCCAATAACCTCGCGCTTGTACCCCAAGCGAGCAACAATAGCCGCGCGATGAAATTCCGGGCAGCTGCGCGTGATAGAAAAATCAAGAAGGATGAGGGCGCAGGAGTCGGCGCAATTTGTCGCGAAGGACCTCTTTAATATCCTTATTCTCTACAGTTCTGGGGAGTCGACAGCGCAGCGCCTCATGCCCATGCATGGCTTGACAATCCGCTTTGTCGGGTCTAGGGGTGATAACTAGTGCGGAGGCACTGCACGCGACCCCGAGGATAGGCTCTCTTCTTTGCCAGGCGAGTCCTTTGGCTGTTTTAGTTTTCAGCCGGTCTCCGCTGCAAAGTATACAAGTGAGAGACGAATCGCTTGGGACGGTGCGGGGGACATATAAGAGGAAACTAGAAAGGAAATGGGGAGGGTGCGAAACAAAGCGAAATATTACCATGGCCGAGTGGACACTTTTAATGGAAACAGTGCCGTGGTCAAAGTGCCATTAACCCTTGCATTAACCTTTCTTTAATTAAAAATAAATGGAAGCTCCTGTTGGTAATGGTCAAGCAGCCTAATTCGATAATTGTCTTGCATTGAATGCCTAGTTTTTACAACTATTCACATTCTTTTGTTCTAATGTTTTGTGAATAAAGTTGGAAGACCGTTACCCTTATCAGTCTTTCTGTCAAAAAAAAATAAGTTTTTCCAAAGGTTTATTCGGCTCTCTTTTTTACGTGCGGCATGTCACAGTACAGTCTGAATTCGTTGCAATGGGACAGTTGGAATGGGACAATGGGAAAAAATGCAAAAAGAGAACTTATACATCCGAGAATTTTTATATTTATTTTTATAAGTAAAAAATAATGATATAGTTTATGTACTATGACTTTTCAATAATTTAAAATTACTTTATGTAATTGTAAGTTGTAATGAGAACTTAACATTACGGTAATTTATTTCAATCTTAATGAAATTAATTAAATCTTTGTATATACTTGATATTGTAAATGTTATTCTTTGTAGTTAGATTAGTTAATGGGATTGATTCAGCACTATTTTTATAGACTGAAATTTGATACTTAGTCGTTAAAATTAAAATATTTCTCTACAGTCTTTTATTGGGTGTGCACCAGTGCATTTAAGGCTTATAAATGCATTGGTGCATTTGTAATCACTAAAATCAAATCTATTACATTTTTTGCTAAAAGCTTTATAATTCTGATATACACTATTGATATAGTTTGTATTTGCAGGTCTACGTAATTAAGTGGATGCTTTTGCAACTATTATTGCTTTTCAATTTGATTTTTAGTCAATATAAGTGCAATTATTTATTGAGGGGGGTTTACACTTGTCCTTGATCCATAGTTAAAAAAGTTGTATCAATTATTAAATAGTTGTATTAATCAATGTTATATCATTAACGAGTTATGATAATTGTATGAAATCTCGTTTTTGTAAAATTTTTATAAAAGAATTTATCTCCCTCTTTCTAACATTCAAACTACTATCAGATCTATCGATCTAACATCAAATACGTACAATCATTTTATGCTTTTTAGCGATAACTTGTGGTATTTCTATGCAACTGCCTATTTGTACAATCTGAATTTTAATTGGAATGTATGGATATAATTTATTTAGTCTATCAGTTTTAATCATTTGTCTATTAATAGATATTAATATCTGTTAATGTATATTAATATCTATTAATTGATATTAATAAGAGTTAAGTATGAGTAGTGCACTATTTGTTTGATATCTACAGTAATATTATACTACAAAATTTGTACCAAATAAAGTGTACTTGCAAAAAGTTTTGCTTCATTGTATTATAAATAAAAAAAGGCCTAAAGCTCATCGAATTATAGAAATGTATAATGATCATGCTTAAGCTGAGTAAATGTGATGAGGATAAAATTTGCACAAGGAAAAATGATCGATGAATGTTTATGTATGAAATTGGACCTCAAATGAGTATGAAAAGTCAGAAACAACTATGTCTATATAGAATTTATTGTTCATCAAGGTATGCTATTGTAAATGATCCAAAGAGAATTCTGTAGGCGTACTCATGCATGGTCGTCATTTTTATTGTCCATTCTTGTCTATCAACATCGATTTGATTACAGTAATTTTGATCTTGAATATGTTTGTCTGATCAACTGCATTCATTCGAGTATATATAATCATTCAAATTGCAGATACGAAAATGTACAATTACTGCATGAAATTGCATTAACCTGCAAGATTATGCAATTCCATCTATATTTTTGTTTTTCCCCAAGTGAATATAAAACATTTGAAGAATGGTTTACATTTGCAATCTATGGTGGATTGTTATCTACCAGTACAGTATAGTCAATTTATCTAATTTGGTGATATATTTTACCGTAGATCTTCCGTAAAATAATAGGTCTGGTCATGATCCAATAATCTTTCTGTGAGCTGATATGCGAACGAACTGCGAGATGCACTTTTTTCTTTTAGTGACCTCGTAAAAGCAGACTCGTAGATTATACGATTATTCGGGCCACATGACGCTACTTCTTCGCGCCCGGCACTTTTCTTTCCGGCATGGCTCAACTTTCCGCTAAGACTTTTACGATCGATTATTAACTGCATCTAAGTTACTTTTTTTAGCGTTCGTTATCTACCAAAGGCGCGTCGTTAGCCATTATTAGAGCACAATTTCATAAATAGCTAAGATTTTTTAAAGTATTTTTTGACAGGCGAGAAATACAAATTCTTGTACCGTTTATCTTACATTAATCAACTTTCATCGTATAACGATGTCGATAATGATGGTATTAATATTTAATTTTTATATGACAAATTTGCGAATGTTGTATTCATTTATCATATTTCTTTAAAAAATATGGTGGACTTATGGATTCGTTTATTGATTGTGTCAGGTATAGAGTTTTATGATTGACACTTTCTGAACAATATTGCGAAACTTGATTACTGCAAATTATCAGATACCGTTATAAGCTCTGACTCTTTTTGATCACATTTATTATTTATTCGTAACGATAAGTTTCACAGATTTAAATTAATTTAATTTATTGAAGACACGAAAATTTATTCGGAGGCTATTTAAATTAAGATGTATAACATTTTTTAATTAAAAAATAAAAATTTCAAAATCTACTAAAATTATTCAATTTTACGTCAAAATCAAAGTTTTGAAAAAAGTTTATCGTATAATTAAAAGAGCATACACTTGGATCTGATTTTTCAGGAAATGCTATTATATTTTCATCAAAGAAATTTCACATTTTCAATAAAATTATACATTTTTTTAAGTACTGGGTAGAAATAAGTGATAAATTACATTTCAATTTTTTACTTCTTATTGTGCTATTTGGATTTAGAACTGAAAAAATATATATTATTTATTAGGTATAGAAATCAGCAAGGAAGGCACCTATCAAAACTATATTAATGTCAGCAAATTTATTGCGACCTAGAAATACCAAAGTCAGTTGCATTGAACAAACGCGTAATTATTTCCAGCCGTCATCAATTCGCCACAAAAAATTTTCTCGAGCACTCTTTTTTTTTGCATTTTAAAAGCTCGGTCCTTAGAAGGTTTATCCATAATCACCGAAACTGTAAGAGAAATCTAGGAAACTTGAGACGCCGAAAAAACTTGTAAACGGGAAAGCTTAACTAAAGCAACTACAGGCAAATAAAAGTTATAAAGTGTCATTACGGAACTTCTCATCTAATTTGCACCCAACTTAGTACCTTGCCTTTTCATTTATTTTAAGAGATAATATTCAAACATATGTGCGCAGTGATAGAACGGCATAACTGCAGTGCCAACCTAAATAAGCCATTATCAGGATGAATTCACCGTAATTATTGCAATTATTGCAAGATATTGTTAATTAGATAACACATTTGAGAAACATGGTATTCAAAAAATAGATTAATAAATGTGTACCTATTTTCTGTTGCAGAACGTCTGGAAGCAGAGAAAGATGCAACCGATGCCCAGCTTCTGTGGGGTGCTTGTCAGGCTCTTATGAGAGCCGTGAAATCGGGGCCACCAGGAATGTCACCGGATAAATCTGTCAGACCATTGGAACCAGAAGTTACAGCTATTGTCAATGCTGCGCGTGAGCACTTTATTACATTTTTACTTTACATTAGTGTCAGGTTTGAATAATCGACTTGATTTGGTAGTCGGTTCAGAACTTTGCTGTTATATAGTTAGCGAGACAATATCGCATGGAATATGGTACGGCAATCTATTGAATATTATATTATTATTATTATTATTATTATTTTTATTTTCGATCGTTTTTGTACAGATGCAAGTGCAAATAGTTTGATCATGACATTGTTCTAAATACGAATCGAAAAAAAATTAGACGTTCTAATTATATATGATCAATTGAATAAAATATTGAATTAAGTTTATTAGGCATTAGGTTCAGTTTCTATAAACAAAGTATACACATTGATTACCCTATCAGATAATTATATTGGATATCAGAATACGAATTTCAATGTTTAGTTTTAAAAAAGTTTTTTTATTTACGAATTTCATAGATTATGGATTTTGTTTTTGTTGTATATGCATCAATTTATCTACAATTAATTATTCGTAATAATGCACAACAAATTATATTAATTATTGATATTATTTAGTTTAATATTTTCATTTACTTTCATTCATTGTTATATTTTTCCTTTGATTAACAAGATTTCTTATCTTTATTTGTTATCATATTTTTGGTTTTACTTTCTTCTGTTTTCTCATCTTGCAATTTATCCTCATTGTATTGTTGGCTGTGCACTCCAATCCGTTTTAATCAATAATTGCTCTTCATTCATTTCATTTCTCTTTTCTTTTATGACTTGAAGTATTCTTTCTGCGATTTTAGTTATAATATTTGTTCATGGCCTACTTTTTACAGGTCACGTCTATGCTTGTATTTATCCCAGTATTACTTTCAATTTCATTCTCATTTTTAAGCAACCACACCGATTGGTTGCCTCTTTACTCGGTTACATCTTAAGTCTTTTGGTCTCTTTACTTGATACTTTTCCAAACAATAGAGCAGCATCAGAATAAGTTTATAAAAGAATTTGATTAGCATCTACATGTACTGAATTCTTGCCGAAATTTCACTTTGTAAATCCAACAATAATATTTCGTACACTCGTAGTTTATAAAGCTGATACTATAATTTAATGTTTGTATTGTTTGAAACTTGTAATACGTTGCATTAGGTATAATTCAATAAATCTAAATTATCAATTCTGAATAATCATGAATAAAATTAATTATATGCATTTATGAATATTTAGAGGTGAAAGCTTGCAATAAAAACAACAAACAGATCTATCTATCTCTCTTCCTTTCACGTAGCAAATATCATTATTGGGTTTCAAAATGAGTTGCTGCCTAGAATCCATCCTGAATTCTAAGCGAATACTGTTCAGACGATATCAACAGATTTTAAAGTCGCATGTCCGGAAAATCTAGTTTAATCTCCAATAGGGAAGTTATTCTTATACCTGAAGGTGCAATAGATTTAAACTCAGGATAAGTTAAAATTAACGAAACAAAACATTGTTCATGAGGTTTCTAAATGTATTACTGGATTTTAGCAAAAAATGACGATTTCGTTAACGCAACAGTTGAAGGGATTCCGAAGGAGGCTGTATCTCGAGGCGTTTTTCCCGAGGATGCTTTAAGGGAAAGGTTTATAAAGGTACTTAAATATTAATTTACTTAAATATTAATTCAAGCAACCTACTCACATTTGTGAAATAAAATATAATGTAGATAGGTTAGTAAGGTTAATAGGAGCAGTAAAAAAAATTTTTCTGCTTCTATTGCGGTGGCTATACTTTAAAGTTGCGTTTCCTATTTTGTATGACTTTCAATCAATACATTTTAATTTTATTTTCATAACAATTAAACTTTTATTTATAAAGTTAGAATTTTTTTAATTATCAAAACTAATTCAATTTTTACAAGAGATAATTTATTTACCTGAGATTGTTTATAAATTTTTCTATAGGCGACTTGTTGAAACATTATATTTTCATGAACAAGAGTAGTTTTTATGAAAAAGATAAATTAGTATAGTTTTATCTGATTTTTTAAAGGCAAAAGAGAATATAATTATTTTCAAATGGACTCCGCCTTTTACTTTATAGTATAAAGTGCAACATAATTCCTTGAAAGGATCGCTTATTTCAGGACTAAGTTTAATGTAAATTCAATATGTAGGTGGAGAAAATGGCGCGGAAGCTTGCACTAGTACCGGAGGAAGGGGCCTCTCTACCAATCTACTTACTGAGCTACCTACAGAGTTTTCTTCTTGTTAAAGCTGTCAGTCCGATACCTCAGCATGAGTTAAACGATGAGCCGATCGACGTCGATGCATTCAACACTTACGAGATCCTCCAGAGGGCAAGGTGAAACGTAATCTTACTTTTTCAGTGATATTAAAAGATGGTCGATTGATGGAAACTCATTTCTCGAAACGGTTTCTCATTCGGTTGAAATGTTGCAGTAATATTTTAGAATTACACACTCGGTCGTTGGCAAACGCTGGGTATTCAAGAATTCAATGAAAGAGTAATAGAGATTTTGTTTCGAGTTTGCGGGGTAATCTGCACTATAAAATCTTTATCAGATTTTAATCCGGAAAAATTTATCCCTTATAGTCCATTACAGAGAATGTGTTTGAAAGAGCGTACATTTATAATAACAAGAGAGTATTTCACGCCCGGTAGAACTCGTTATCATAATAAATTTTTTTTATTTTAAGTTTATTTGTGTGCGAGTGTCTACTAATATGGTATATTAACGGTATTTATTTCAACATAAAATGTGAGACGATGTTTTATTTTACTCCCAGGCTATAAATTACCCTTTTTTGGTCAGCTTTTAAAATCTTTGTTATATTTTTTGATTCTCAAATACTGATATTAATAGATATTAAATAATGCAGAAATAACTACATCCTAGTTAAACATGTTTCGATATTTATAGATTAAAAATTATAATGAATTTTTAACGACTTATGAGTACAATTATATCTTAAAACTTAATATCTTAAAACCGTGTGAGAAATATTACAACATTTTTCGTAGAATAAAAAATATATTTTAATAATTATAAATTAAAACTTTGTAGTATATAGTAATATAGTTGATAAAGGGTAATGAGCTGTAAGAGGATGAGGTAGAGGCATACTTATACATACGTAAATGAGTAATATCTTTTTATTATGAACTTGGACCGTTTAGAACATTAAAATTCCGTTATCGGGTGCCAATTGTTATTACTTCTTTTTGCTCTTATTTTCTTTTACCTTGTTTATCTTTTTGTAAACAGTTTAATCTATACTATTATGTTATTGCATATGGTCGGCAGAGCGCGAACACCACTAACCATGAAAACTATCAAAACTATCTGTGTTTTTTTGCTAGGACTTTGCTACGATCTAAGAAAAGTTTAGTAATAAAAAAACAGTAAAATTTATTATTTTTCTGGGAATTCATTGCAATTTTTTAATGCAATAATTTTATTATATCAGGATCTACTAATTTATAGTTAGATTAAGATAAAAAATAATATTTTTTTTAAGATACAGCTAATGTACAAAAGAAAATCTTTTATATATTTTTAATATTATCTTCTTATAAGTGAAAACTTGTTAAAAGAGAAATGATTTTTATGGTTGACTTTATTATATTTCTATTTTGATATTTGCGACAAAATCCAGAAAGAGACATTTTGAAGCAGATGCACTTGTTATAGAAATAAAAATATATATCGTATCTTGGGTCAAGCAGTAGCTGATGGTCTAATTTTCCAGTGTGCATCAAATAAGCTATTTTGCTGTACGTTTACTCTCATGGATAAGACAAATCATACCTGCATTGGGGATGCATTCCTTTGATCTATAGGGCTTTCTCACGTTTATTAAAAAGTTAATAAAGTTAGCGTATGTATAGTCTTCAAGTACGAAAGAAATATACAATTAAAATATCACGATTAAAATATACGATTAAAATATTTTGATTTAAGATAACTTTAATAATTCTTTACAAATAGTTTTACATGTGAGCATATGTATGGAATATTAATTAAAATATTTTATACAAATTAATAATAAATTAGAATTAATAATAATAATTCATTTGTTTGATATTACATTGCAGTAGACTTTAGCTAAGTTTATAGGCACAAGATTTTTAGAAGAGTATATTTTTTACATTCAATTTAAATTACATTTTATAAATTCAGAATGGCCTTAGTAGGAAATGAATGTGATTTTATTAAGGATTTAAAAGAGTTTGAGCTGTATTTAATAGTTAAAGTTAAATGTGCACATATCCCTTCAGCATGATGACTATGCCAAGTCATAGTCTGTAATAGCTTGAACAGTATAAGTATTATATGAGTCTGATAATCACGTAATTGTATTTTACAATTTAATAATCTCCATAGCAATTAGAAGTTTATATGTGAAATTAGATACATATAATTAACTATTGTATACTATTCCTATTTATTATTATTTTTATCAATAATTATTAATTATTATGCATGGATATATGTATAAAATTAACTGTAACTTTAAGAAATAGATTTTAAATCATAACTTTACCAGTACTATAAATAGAGTGATCATATCAATTGTTAATATTTTAACATTATTAAATTATTCTTGCTTAATTGTATGTCGTTTAATTATTTTTCCGTGCATAGTTAATTAAATAAAGTAATTGAAAATACTGAAATAGATCGTCACAGCGTGTCAACCTTATTAAAATTGGTTCAATGTTTCGTCTGTATTATTAAACCTCTTCAGAGTTGAATAATATTTGCAGCGTGTATTGCGTTTGCATTAGTAAGATTAACCTTTGAAACTTAAAAAAGGTTAAGTAAAAAAATTAACTAGATTATTTAAAAATTTCTTAACTTTTAATATACCCTAAAATTACAACTCAAAATTAAATTAAAATTTGAAATGTATAAAAATGTAAATTTTTAAATATTATTAATACAAAGTCTATTAGATAATGAACATATAATTAACGATCATCGCATTCAAATTCGTTCAGGCGAATCGATGACTTAAGACTAAACACATAAAAATACAAATAAAATAACTATAGATATAATTTTCTCATAGTAATGGTATATGGGCTTAATTTAAATAAAGTATAAAAGGTCATTACAATAAAAAATTTACTTGAATTTGTTAATTTTCTTAATGTCTTTATAAATTGCTGCTAAAAATTCGTCTTCTCATTCTTATTAAAGTGATTTTTATAAAATTAAAAATAAAATATTTAATAAAGTATATTGTAAACATAATTTTCTATTAGGATATTATTATTGTCTGTTGTGAAACATTTATGTATTAGAGAAACTTTTTTACACGTAAACACATATTTATCGAAGAATTGGTTAATTGTTGAACAGATATTGGCTTGACCGTGGTGATTTCAAAATGACCTTGCGTTACATGAACTTGTTGAAAGGCGCACCACGCAACGTCGCCCGCGACTGGATGAATGAGACGCGGATATTACTCGAGACTCAACAAGCTATAGATTCTCTCGTTGCTTATGCGGGCGCTAGCAGCCTGGTATTCATGGGTGGCGGTGATCCAAAGGTCAGTATACATCACTGTCAATTTATACAACTTAATGATGTGACAAAGTTGTTTATAAACATTAGACAGATTGCTTGCTATATAATGCATTCTATTGTTGCAGCATTATATTTCTTTACGTCTAAAAATTTTAGTTTGTATTTTTTAAAGTTTAGATGTAATTTAGTTAAGGAAATTTTAAATACCCATTTACGTTTAGAATATTAACTGATTTTAGAGATTAATGTATTAAATAGAGTCTTTAGTTAATATGTTTTATTTTTAAATGAATTTCCTAATGCATTTTGGGGTCCATCCATAAATTATGTAAGATATTTTAGGGGAGGACGGGTATCAATTTTTCTTACACTTTTTCTCAAGAATGGGAGAGGATAGTCTTAGGACATATTACATAAGGTATTTTTTAATAATTCATATTATTTAATGATTAAATATTTATTAATCATTAATCATTTTCATGATTTTGAGTTTGATCAGGCCATAAATACAAAAAAGTTATTTCTACTAAAGCGCAATCAAAGGAGAGTTATGTGTATTTCTAGATCAAAGGTCGGGTAAAAAATATATATTGATTGGCATTCAGAATATGAGATTGATTCTGGAGAGATAAAAAATTGTATCGATCGCCGAAAAGATTCATCTGTAGTAGATTCTTTCATGCTAGTAATTACATCAATTAAAAAATGTCTTGAAAATCGATGTTTAATCGATTAATTAAATTACATTGTATTTATTTTTTTTTAATTTATATTTTATGATTCAACTAAGTTATAATTTAAAAATTATGGCCTACAATTAAAATTAAAAACTACATAAGTTGTTACAAACCGAGGGCAAAGAAAAATGTATTATAAAAAAAATGTCAGCCGCGGTATTTGCGAAAACCAAGCGGCAGTTGAAAATTACGAATATTCGTAACGTATTATTGTATATTTTATAGGGTAAAAAGTAGCGCAGCTTCGTTGAAGACAGCATTTTGGAGTAAAGAGTAACAGCAGCGGTGCAGCTACTCAAGGCATTACGAGCAGTAGTTATGGAGCTACTCTAAGAAATCATAACAATTGATAACACTCACAGTAGCCGCTATGGCCGTGTCGTCCGTGCCACTAGCCAGGGTTACTGCAATAACCAAACCGGAGACATCGGGATTTTCAAAAGCCGAGTGTCAATGCATATTAATAGTTAAGATAATGTGAAAAATTTAGGTTATTAAAATAATTATTAAATTTGAAATTTTATAACATCTCACTGTTTTTCCCGAATACTGACTTTCATTTTTTTAAAGAAATTATACCATATCATTAATAAATTTCAAAATTTGTGAAACTTTAATATTTCTCAAACTATTATTTAAAGTTTTTTAAAGATCTAACAAATTTATTTTAAATTTATACATTTGATTCAGATAACTTTTTTCGTTTTTAAAATGAAAGAAAAAGATAGAAAAACAATTTTTTTGGGGTAAATTTTTTTTATTTATAACATAATCTCCTTGTAGTTCAATACACTTTGTCAGACGTATCTCCAATTTTTTTAAGCTTTCAGAAAAGTATGCTTGTGGTAGTTCCTGAAAAGAAGCATTTATGTGAGCGATAACTTCTTCATTTGACGTAAACCGTTGTCTGCTGAGCCATTTTTTAAAACTTGGAAATAAAAAGAAGTCACTTGGGACCAGATCTGGTGAGTACGGTAGATGGTCCATCAATTCAAACTTCAATTCCTGAATTTCAGCCATGGAAACTACACACATATGGACTCGTACATTATTCTGGAGAAAGAAGACGTATTTTTCTTCAAATGAGGACGATTTTCTTTTATTTTCTCATTTAGCTAACTTAATAATAACGCATAATACTTTTCAGTAATCGTTTGTCTCTTTTCCAAATAGTCAATAAGGATAATACCAAATGCGTTCCAAAACACGGTACCCATAATTTTTCCAGTCGATTTCACCGTCTCTGCCTTCTTTGGAGCCTATTCGCCTTTAATAATCCATTGTTTAGACTGTTCTTTCGTCTCGGGAGTGTAGTGGTGTATCAATGTTTCATCTATAGTGAATAATCTACGCAGAAACTCATCTGGGTTGCGACGCTTGCTCTACAAAAGAGCCTTAGAGGAGACCACGCGGTAGCGTTTGTTTTCAGATGAGAGCAAACCATTTCACAGATATTTTTTTCATAGTCAACTTATCATGCAAAATTAAAACGACGGTACCTTTGAAACCCTTGTGGCCTCAACTATTTCGCGCAATTTTATTCTTCGGTCACTTAACACCATATCGTAGATTTTATCGATCATTTCCGGGGTACTCACCGGGGTCTACGGGACGTCCTGAACAATGTTTTTCTTCTGTTGATGTACAGCTACGTTTAAATTCATTTATCCAATTATAAACTGTTGCAAATACAGAGGCAGATGTGCCATGAACTGAATGCAACTCAGCTTTTATTTTTTTTGCTATTTAAGCCTTTTAAATAGAAATGTTTAATCACCGCTCTAAACTCACTTTTTTCCATTTTCTTAACGAAACAAAAGTTATTTACTTCAATTGACGATAAAAACGAAACCACTCGATGAATATGGCTGCAACTTTGTCAGATACTTAGCGAGGAATGATGCTTATTAGAAACAGACCATTTGCGATGTCACGGGCGCCATCTCTTAGATTTTCTAAGGACTTATTGACCTGCCCTCGTAAGATCTAGTAAGGTATAAAATAGTAAGGTTAGAAAAACGTTTATTTTACCTAAATTTTTTTTATTACTCAATAAGCAAATAATTTATTAATTATACGTGTTGCATTTTTAATGTCGGATATTGTTAGTTGTTAAGAACCAATGTTTTTGAATTTTTAATTTTTTTATCTACGCACAGTATGAATTCATTGTGCAGATTTTATATATTTTAGTACTTTAGGAAATTAATATAATTCTTTAAAATAACGCTTTGAAATATTAAAATACTTATAATTAATAGTACTTGAAATTGAAATCCTTGCATTCATTATTTAAATGTTTTTAATTATAAACACTGTTTCTATAAAATTACAATATTTAATAGTTCAGGTTTATTAAGTTGTGTAGGTTACTATGCATGTGTGCACTTAGAGTCGGATCAAGTCCGCTGTGCACCCACATCACGAGATGCGACATCAATGATAAGAATCTGTTATATTCGGGCGGAATCCACCTTTCACGTATACAACCTGTCTTTTAATTACTTGCCTTCACCGATACCACCGGATAGCTGAGGCAATTCTAAAACTTTTTTTTGCATTCGCGAAACTGTCAGATGTACTCTCGCGAAGATACAGGTGTTTAAAAATGCTAAAAATCTATCCCCCGCGGCCGAAAAGCACGACCTACTCGCCGTAGCGTAGTCAATCTTAGTTGAGGAAATAGTCAATCAGAGCGAGTACGGCGGAGCTATAGGGGCCGCAAGGCAAGCAGCGGGCCTGGCCCCGCCCTTCAGTGACTGTGAGGTTGGTAGGGGGAAAGGGAAGTTGCAGGG
Source organism: Sycophaga agraensis (assembly GCA_018906755.1). Taxonomy (NCBI): domain Eukaryota; kingdom Metazoa; phylum Arthropoda; class Insecta; order Hymenoptera; family Pteromalidae; genus Sycophaga; species Sycophaga agraensis. The sequence goes on from JACCIE010000035.1 coordinate 942,702, forward strand.
ATCGGTCCGCAGGCCGGCCACTCTAGCCACACCTCGGTATTGGGGCCGTGCTTCTACTACACGCTCGCTTATAATTTTTGCAAGTGCTAATGTGAGAGAGGCGTTTTCTCTGTCAGCCGCGCATAAAACTCGAATTTCTCGCACGCCGCTAACGGGCCTAACGCCTGGCGCCCGTTATAACACGGTTACCCATTATTGCACGAAGATGTAATGCTTTATTTTAATGATAATTACCTTAATATTTCATCATAACTATTTAAAACTTTTGCAGTAATGTATTTAACAGAAATGAAATTGATCGATTAGCATTTATAAAGTTGATGTATCAATAACTTAATTAAAGAAAAATAATATTGAATAATAATAAATTCAGCGAAAGTGTATTTAAAGAATAGTTACTGAAAAAAATTAATTTTTCTATCAATTATTCTTATATTTTTGATAACGTGGTTATAGTGTGTTTGAACATTTGAAAATTATATGCAGGTAAAATCATGCTGTAACGATCTAAAGAAATAGTAATTAGAATATGCTATTTCTAGTAAATACCAGGTATGGCAAATCTTCCAATTTGAGCTGTAATGTTTCATGGATAACTCTTGTTTCGAGGTGTCCCCTATCAAGCATATCTCTGTAAATCTCGGCTGAGGTTTCATTTATAAAGAGAGCTAGTATTGTACTTCCTTTATAAGCGCTACGAGCTCATATAGTCACAAAATTTCAGATTGTTTATGTATCTATGATTTTGTTATTTATTATTACTAGGCGTGTACTGTGAAATACATACTCGCCTAAAGCAGCAACTGTCTACAAGTCTCACTGATGAATTCCACAATGGAACAAAAGATTGTATATACAAACACAACATAATATACAACTGCATTAAACGATTGCGATCGACATATGCATATGCATACATATGAGTAAACCCCAATCGAGTCTAGACAGTTACACCCTCTTTGTGCCCAATTGCATTAATTTCATTTCTCTATATTTGCTTTTCCTTGCCGCAATACTTAGTAGAGCTTTTTTTCATTGTGTTTATATATGGGCATATTTTGATCTGACTATCCGGCTTGTGTTACTTTATGTTTCCAAGGAAATTCGAGTATTTATTCAGAGTGATTATTATGCTTCGTAGTGTGCTGTTGTTTGATGTGATTCAACACAGGGCATGTACATGAAGAGAAGAATCCACTGAAAAAGTAGGTTCTATGTGTAAAACCTCAATATACACAGATATCGGTAAACCAGATTGCGCGCCATCTATAATATAAATATTAGAACATATTTTAGGTACTAGCCGCAGCACTCTGCATTTTAGTATTTAGTGTGCAAAATCTAAAAACTTAGTAACGGCTGTACACCGTTCTAGAATCTGAAATCGTACCACTAAGCATGCAAAGGCCTTCGTGTAATTTTTTATATATATATATATATATAGATATAGCTTCTTATAAGACTATAAGATATAACTTCATATAAGACTCATCTTATTTAGGTTCATCGATTAATAGATTTTGATTTTACATAAAACACATCATCCTTCGAAGCCTAATATGAAGAAGATTGATTAAATCTAAAATAAACAATAGTCAAACTTTAATTTTAATGCATTTTAGGTACTTAAGACTCAATGATTAATGATGAAAATTTAACAATATAGTCAATGCAGACTAAAATTAAATTTTCATCCGTGCATCAATTTAATTTACTACGCTCAAATAATTTATAAATGTACTTGCACTTAACAAGTTAATTGTATCGTGGAACTCCCATTCATTTAAAATATTTAGCACGAACGTATCCATATTTCCTTCCAAGTCACTTTATATATTATTGCATTAATATAATACAGGCACGCTCATATTACATATACATAATATCATACGTCATATTTCGTATCTTTCTCAAATCTAACTAGAACGGGAAAACCCGGTGTTAAAAATTCTGGAACTGAAAATCTAGTATAGTAAATTGACGAAAATCAGTACCAACAATGTAAGTGGTATCGTCAGTAACATAAATTTACTAGCTAAGCAGCAGATTAAAATGTTCTAGTATTAGAATATGTTCTGCTACTGAAATCTAGTGCTTTTATTTTCTTTGGATTCTCCTCTCCGAGTAGATTTTCACATATTTACACAATGTTCAACTGCGTCTGTGTCCAGTTTAAGTTACTCTGCAGTTTATACGAGTGTCATTAAATGTCAGTTTGTTGCTGCCCTTTTGCCTTATAGTAAACATGCTATGCTATGACATTATTATTCTATGATATTAAAATATTAAAAAATATGCAAAATATAATAAAGAACAAGTTTTATTTTCTAACATTTTAAAGCAAAACTATCCTTTCTTAAGATATATAATTAATTTTTTAAAAATTACATTTTTTCGTGATATTTTTACATTTTTGTGTAGTAAAGAGTGAGTGGGCTGTGGCGTATTGGAATGAATTACGCATTGCTTCTGATTTGTTCGCATTTTTTTTTCTCTTGCTGTTTCAAAAGAGCTTCTCTAGGTACTTCTCTGAAACGGAGCGCGCAGGTTTTCGCGGCGACCCTGTGGCCTCGATGTTTATTCAGTTTATTTCGCTGCGTTCCTCACGGGACGAAGTCGTTTCGATACCCGGGGCCACATTAGCTATCGGGGAAGATCGCGGATTTCTACGAGGCTGGTATAAGTAACCACGGTAGTGGGTGGGGCAGGCGATACCGACTTATATGCCGTCACTTATGCTTTAGCTCTCGAGTAATCAACAGTGTGCAATTATTGTAAATCAAATATATATAATAGCTATTTTTATTGCATTTGTACTGACTCTTCCTTTCCGATTTAATTCCCTGTAATGTCTAAACATGGGCTATCTGTTTCTTGTTTATTAGTAGCTTGTAATCTTCTTTTCTTTGTTGCTCTTTTTGTGTCTTAATAAAAGTTGCTTGGTGTTTGGAGAACTAGGAATACTTGCTGTCTTATTCATAATTTAACCCCTTTTGGCTTTGAAATATTGATATTTTATTGGAGTGGTAATTTATTTTGCAATATTCCATGCAAGTACACCGAGTTTATTGTGATTCAGAGACGATTTGTAGATATTCGAGAAAAGAGATTTTTTGCTGTAACTCGTTCGATATCTATATGTTGAACTTGTTTTCATACTCTAGCACGTATATTCCTGTGTATGTTGCAATGTACTATTTGTCTATCAGCCATGATAGATCATAAATTTTAATATTTTGTGCCTTATAAATGTTAAACTTAATCCATAGAAATTCGATAGAACAATAAATAAATAATTCTGGATAAGTAGCAGTGACTTAGAAGAAATACTGAATACAATACTTTACCATTACCACAGTCTAACCTTTAACTTCTTTTTAATACAGTATTTTTCCTCGAAACGTAATCATTTTTATGCAACGTCAAACATACATAAATTCATTAGTATAGTTAAAATCGCAGAGATTTGCTTTAATACAACTTAAAGCGAGGTACTTGCCGATATTTTTATTCATTATTGCATGGTGTTAGTTGTCTACAGACTAGTTTCATACAAGGATTTAGTTTTTGTAATAAAGATTGAAATGTTCTAGATACTTGAGAACAAAAATCGCTGAAATCTTTTTCGGAAACCATAAATATAAACATGTAATTAGTGACCGTCATCAAAATTTTGCACTGGTGGATTAAATATAATCCTCGTAGAAAACTAACCAATTTGCATGATTATTTGATTATGAAATGAAAGCTTAAACTCATAAAATTAATTTGTAATTAAAAAAAGGTCTAAATAAAAAATCTAAAATTGTAGTGTGCTTGATTGTAGTGTAGTGTGCTTGGAATCCAAATTTAATTTTTATCCAAGCAATTATTTTAATACAGAATTTTTAAATTAAAGTAAATATGCTTTTGTATTACCAACATAAAATACAATAAAATAAAATATAAAATAAAATAAAATAAAATAAAATAAAATAAAATGAAATGAAATGTTGTTGCACTTTTTTCTTGGAAAAAAAGCCAAGGAAACAGAAAATTTATCCATTACATTATTGCAAATAATTAATCGAATTTCACTCACTATGTGTATTAAAATTTTAGAATTCAGAAATGTCTCAGACGACCTTAATTATAATGCAGTATAATTGAAATCGATTAATCTCCGTCGAGTCTTGACGATTTAATAGAGATTAATGTTTCAAACTGGCATCGTTGAAAAGGGACCCGCGAGCTTATTGACGCTCGCTCTAGGAAATTTCTCTTTTTGGCCACAATGAAATAACGGTTCACCATATTAAAGTATCAATCATACAAATGCAAAAATTGATTAGAGCAATAACGATATATAACATCTTTTACTTGGATGCCTATAAATGTCCAATCTATGAGTTTAAAAGTGAAGTTACCTATAACAACATTTTTTGTACGTAAAATCAGTTATGTTGTATATAATAATATACATATAAAAATTTTGCTATCACTTCATAAATATTAGTTAGTTATACACATTAAAATATAATATTTCATTTAATTATTTGAGCTGTTTTAATCATAATAAAAATAAAATAGTTTATTTGATTATCTCATGCAATTATATTGAAAAATATGTAATAAAAATGTGATAACATTACAGCATGTATATAAACTGTTTTACTCAGTTAGTTAAAAGTTTTATTCAAAATGTTAAAACTATTATTTTCTTCACGTATATGTATGGATTATATTTATAATTTATTTAAATAATATATTTAAATTAATTACATATATTTTTCAATTACTTACTTATTAGCACATGTTCTTGGATGCTGATATCTTCCACATTATTGTTGCTTTGTTGCTTATTATCGAAGACACTTATTATAGAATCGATACGCTCTGTGAATTCCAATTTGACGACAGAGCGTATAAATTCTAAAATAAATATCACGACATTGACAAGTCGACTTTATTTTCTTCTCATTTATTCGTTTCTGATCATTTTTATACATAAGTCACGTATCGATATAATAATAATAGGCATACTTAATACATTCATGCAATTATTTTTATGTAAAATATATAGATTAATTAAATACTGTTTATATCGTTAAATCGATATCAGCCTATTGATTCTAAGATATTTTTTACTTATACAATACTTATTACCATAAAAGATTAGATTGCAAAAAAATTGTATAAAAATTTTATTTTATTATAGAATGCGTTAACATTAGTAATGTAGTCAAATATATAAAAATATATTGTTATAATTTTAATTGTTAGACATGCATTATCTGCTTGATTTATATCGAAGGTGTTCGAAATATTCCTTATTAAAGAATCGAGAAAATTTCTACTTCATTATTACATTATATTATAAATTTAATACCATAATAATTATTAATTTTCACAAATTAAAAAACAATTTCGCATAATTTTATTGTTATGTTTCATTTATATACATTAAAGATAGTAAAATATGGAAGTTAATAATACAAAACATAATTCTCGAAAATTCTGAAATTTGCATATGTTCTTTATTCACAAGAAATTTACTATTCAAAATTTATTATATGCAAAACTATTTGTTAACAAATTCACCGCTCATAAATTTATGACATATAGTATTTCTTGACGATAAAGTATAATACTTATGTTGTATACATTTTGAAGGCGCTAATCAAGGCGATGAACATTTGACATGATTTTCTCCAAGATAATGTGCTTTTGTTTCCCTAATGAAAATTACTTTGCTTTAAGGTTGACGGATACACTGTAGTTGCCGAGTAACTTTCTAGAATATTCTTGCTAAGTTTGAAAGTTTGCCAAGTCCTGAAAGTGTTTTATATATTTCTTAAATCACATGAAAATATTCAATTTCTAAAAAATAGTAATAAAGGACAGATAATAATTTACTGTACTTGTTCTTGTGTATCGATCCCAAATATTTCGTGTGTGATGTTACATGGACGGTTTGCAGCTGTGTAGTGGAATTCGCAGAACTTTAAGCGTCATTTCGTAACTGTGATGAAACATAGATGCATCACTACACTCTTGAGATCAAAGAACAGCCCAAACATGGGCTTGCAAGGGAGAATCTGTACCAAAACAATCGAAGACAGTTTCATCGGTAGGGAAGGTTATGGCAACTGTCTTTTGGGTTTCGCAAGGAGTAATTTTTATTAATTATATAAAAAAGGGTAAAACTGCATATTATTCATCATTATTAAACCGTTTGCAAACCGAGCCGTAAGAAAAACGTCTACGATTGCAGTCGTAGCCGCAAAACTGATGGAAGTAGGGTTTCAACTCATTTTACATTGTTCCTATTCTCCAGGTTTGGTTCCTTCCGACTATTAATTGTTTCTTAATAAAAAGAAATGAATGGCTGGAAAAAGATTTTATTCAAACGAGGAGGTGATTGCAGAAATAAATGCCTATTTTATAGATTTGGACAAATCTTATTATTCGGAAGGAATCAACAAACCAGCGCATTGTTGTACGAAGTGTATATAGTCTAAAAGCAGATTAGGTTGAAAAATAAAAATGATCTATCTTAAAAAATTAAGTAGTTTTTTTCACGGACAGTTCAAACTACCCTAGTATGTAAGATAGAAAATTGGGAAAAAATAATAAAAATCGGGAAATGATATTTGCCAAGATTTTAGATTTTCTTTTTATTATTTTATATCTATTATAAATGTCCAACTCTATACATTCATTGTTTCAACTTTGCCTACATATTTTACAGGCACCTTGAACGAGATTCATTCGTGGATTTGCCTCTTTTGGAGCTGGTCTAATAACCCTTTTGTAGTGAACGCTTCATCTATATTAGAATGCAATTGCTTTTGTTCATATGACTAAGTGAACATCTTAATTTTTTTAAACAATGGTATATATCAAACAGTCATTGATTAGCGATATTTTAAGAATAATGATTCTTTTTCCTTTCATTTATTTAAAAACTACCCAGAACAAGTTTGCGCTAACTATTCTTTTATATTTTAAAATCAGACATAATAAAATATATATAAGGTGTCTTTTAATTCCTTATTTCCAGATATACTACAGGATAGCTGAGACAATTCTAAACATTTTTTTGCGGTCTCGAAACTGTCAGATGTACCCCCGCGATGATACAGGTGTTTAAAAAATGGTAAAAATCCAGCCCCCGCCGCCGAAAAGCGTAGCCAATCAAAGTAGAGTAAATAGTCAATGGGAGAGAGTAGGACAGAACTATCGGGGCCGTAGGATGAGCAGCGTGTCTGACCCCGCCCTCCAGGTTTAGTCGCGTGCCGATTTGTCGACTGCCAAAATTGTTAATAAATGAACGACGGGCCCCAGCCAACCGTCAGAAGGGGAAAGGGGGATCGCACGAGTCGGGCCGCAGGCAGGTCGCCTCTCCCCCCTCCGCGGTACTGCTGACGGTACGCTGAGGCCCGATGTTCTTTTATTGACAATTTCGGCAGTCGACGAATGGGCACGCGACTAAGCCTGGAGGGGGCGGCCAGGCCCGCTGCTTGCCTTGCGGTCCCGATAGCTCCGCCCTACTCTCTCCCATTGACTATTTCCGTTACTTTCATTGGCTGCGCTGCAGCGAGTAGGCTGCACTTTTCGGCCGCGGAGGCTGAATTTTTACCATTTTTTAAACACCTATATCTACGCGGGGGTGCATCTAATAGTTTCGCAGCCGAAAAAAAAATGTTTAGAATTTTCTCTGCTATTCCGTGATATAGCTGGAGACAAGAAATAAAAAGACAGATTGTACATATACTATTAAAAATTAAAATTTTTAAATAAATAATATAATTAATTCTAAAATAAAATTTCGAAAACGTACGTCAATTTTTTAGTAGGCTTCTTTTTCATTTATATTTTTTATTGTATTATTCAATAAATAATTACAATTGCTAATAAAAAAGTAATTTTTGTTACAGAATTTGAATTTTTAAACCGTGTTAGCGTAAAATCAATTGTAAAATAAGCGTAACGTAAATCGTTTCAGGGATTGGTACATTTCATTTAAATTTAGTTACATTCTACCTCGCATATCTTGTGTAGTTAGTGCAGCTTTGAGATAATCAACTGCACGTTGGGTTCTATTAGCAGCGAGCCACATGACATTGTTTGAAAATATGGATGATTCTTTTAGTTTTCTGGTGAAGTTTATAAGTTAATTTGTTGTTATAGAAAGAAAAAGTCCTTATTATTGCAAACAAGTTCGATTTGTACTTGAATATAATTTCAATTCAATTCGACGGGTAATATTTGAAAATGAAAAGAATATGAAATAGCTTTTTAATGTTATTTTCACAAGATACTTTATTTATTATTCATTGGTACAATATTTATAATAATTATCATATAAGAGAATCGTAAAATCGTTTTTTATATTTATTTATTAAACATTCGAAACTAGAAATTTATACCGCAAGTATATCAGTAATGCAAACTATTATATGGTACGATTTTCAAAAAATTTTCTAAATTTTCTGCATATTTTTTAAATTCAATTGATTGTTTATTTTATTCTAAATTTTTTATTTTATCTTGTTACTACATAATAAGCTTTCGCCACAAGAACAGGTATAGAGCACTACAATTTTAAATAAATATCGAATTCTTTTTGATTTATATTTGCTTAAAATTTATATTCAATAAAAGAACATTTGTAATATAATGTTTAACAATAAAACTTAATATAATTTTTTATTTCTAAAGCCTAATATAGTAATGTTTTATATTGTGACATTCCATTTTTGAAATCTTTTAAAGTAAACATATGCATGTATGTATATGTGTGAGTGTGTATACATATATAATATACGTATATTACTTAATATTATTAAATTTCTTTATTATTTTTTTAATATTAGTTTTTTTATAATTCATTTACTGCTTTAATCATTTGTTTATCTATTGTCGCAGTATGAATTTGTGTACTATGCATTTTCCGTCTCTGCATTAATTATTAGTTTAATATTTTAGGTATTCAATATATACATACATATATACTCCAAGTGCTGCACTAAGGTAAATGCCCTCTGGTGATTAAAACCAATAAAAGATAATATAATTTTTGTCAATGGCTCAGTCGCAATCAGGCAATCGTCATATTTATGCAAAAATGATCTTATGTACAATCAAAGTACATCATTTACATCACTTAGTCAATTAAAAGTAGTTTTTTAAATTAATTAATTCAACCATCTTAATTATTTTGTGTTAAATTTACAATTATAATATATTAAGAAGTTAAATATGTGAAAGAAACATCAAATATAATTTAAAATATACTTATTTTTTGGTAAATAAATTGTTTTTTTAATTCACTGCATTTTATTTGTATCATAATGTAGGATTCATGAAATGATTTGGAAAATAGACCGATTTTAAATAGATAATAGTATAAATAGATTTTTTTTTATGGAATCTATAGTTATAATAATAATAGATATGCAAAAATTCATGTATAACAATAATTATAATGTAATAATTACAATAATAATCTTCCATTTTTTAATTAGTCGAATTTATCTATTGTTTTATGATATTTTTATTTATTTTTTATTATATGTTAAGAATCTGATAGAAATCGATTTAACAATTATGCAATATTAATGAGTAATGTGTATGTATTTTAAATACAATCGCCAATGCGCATATTGTATATTTCATAATTTCGAAATATTAATAAAAATACATTTTACACAGGACATTTTCCTTATATGAGACTTGTGGTTGTCGTTTGTAAATATATGGTAGGTTTGACAATAAACTTTAATAATATAGTTATTATTATAGTACTAAAGTTTATAGGAATAGCGATGTTAATTATTAATTACTTAATTATTATTTCATTAGTGTTATATCGTTATAAAAGCTTTGGGTATATATTATTGCAGTGCCTTGGCTGCATTAGCGGATCGTTGACATGTTTGCGGAGCCTAATAAGCGTTTACAACCGCACGTATATTAGTATTAATATTATTAATATTTACTAATAAAAGCATTGTATTGCATTTATCTTAGTAAAAACTGTTTCATTATTTTTTATTAAGTAATTAATTATAATAATAACTTTTAATTGTGTAATGTTCTTGTAACAAAGAGCCTCTGAACAGATGATAAAAGAAGAAACAGTGGCGATCCCTTTAGGTCTGAAAAAAGCTAATAAGAAACAAAATAAATATTCTATTTTGTAATAATTTTTGTTACTAAGAATAAACAATTATACTTCGCGACAATAATTGTCATTAAAATATGTTTGCATGAAAAAGAATTTACGTAAAAGATTGTGATATATATATATTCAATTATTCAGATTTGAAAATCATTGATCATTAAGTAAATAATGAGTGTAGTAATTTTATGCAATTAAATCACTATAACAACATAATACTGCTGAGTGAAGACAATGGCAATCTATATAAGTGGTTCTGATCCATTTGCAATTACCGATGAGTATTCCAGGTCGCAGGTTTTCGTTGTCTTGTCAATTTATCTCATTTTCTGTCTTATAAAGTTACCATAATAAACTTTTTTCAAGTTATTAACTTTATTCTAAGAAGAATCGACGGCTGAGAAATAGAGGAGGACAAGTGATTGACTTTTATTTAAATGCTGAATAAGATGTATAACAAAAAATTAACTAGACGAATAATCTTATCAATATTGCTTCATGTCTTTCTTTTAATAAATGGTAATAATGTAATTACATATTTTTTCATATAGTATTTAGTTTAAAATCTATATAGCATTGTATATTTTTATCTTCATTTTTTGAAACAATAGACTATTAACCAATTATTTTTTATTTATCAGATTTTTAATTTATAGTAAGTAGAGTAGTGATAATTAGAAGAAAATCTATCTCATTTCTTTACTATTTGAAATGCCAAAGATAATAACCTTAATGAGATTAGATTAAAAAGATTTTCAACGAAACATTGAAATAATAAGAGGGTCAAAAAAGGCATATGAAATAAAAAGGAAAGTTTAAAAAAATAAATTTTGTGTATAATTTAAATTTGAATAAATTTTTTGTTTTTTGTGAAAATTTGTTGACTTTTGTTTTAAAACTTATCTTGCCCTTTCATTTTGCCAAATTTGCTTTAAACTTTTACTTTACCTTCTATAAGAAGATATAAAATTTTATTATTTATTATATTCTAATATTTATTATTATATAAATATCAGAATAAAAATAAAGTCTATTTATGAAAAAAATTTAATTATATATTTTTAAGAGCCTAATTGGACAATATTTATTTTATAATTAAAGTTTTTAAGAAAAATTCTAGCTAACAAATTACTCAATCAGTAATATTTATTGTTTTATTTTTATTAATTTTTAACATTACTTTTTACTATCGTACTTTAAAACATTTATTGACAAGCAAGATTATGATCTTAAATTTAGGACATATTTTATCGTAACTTTTTTCACAACTGTATACTTTACACATTTCTCAATGTTCACTTCTACATTACTTTCTCGTTTTGCTTTGTCGAGTACATTAATTTTTCTATGCTTCTTTGGTTTAAGCATCTTGCTGCTGAAAGTATAGGTCAAAAAGTTTCTTGCCACTTTTCGAATAAATGAAATTCGCTCAGTAGTGCATTAAAACTAGAACTTTTATTCATCCTCGCTGAACAGATTTCCAACCTTATAAGTGAAACGGACGAGAAATAAAATGCAGACATCCTGGGAGAAAAAAGAAAGAGAAGATATAGCGAAAAATGGAAATTGTCGAAAAGAACGGCAACTACCCATAAAAGACTGCTGATGAATGAAAGAAAGGAGTATCTGTTTTTCTCTCTATATCTCTTTTAACTTTTCTTTAAGTATTTATATTTAACATGTCACGATCAGCTTCTTTTAAAGATATCAAAAACCAACTTCTTATTGACTTTTCGTGATTTAATGTGCATTTTGAAACATTGTGATCTTACACTACAGCTTACAGTACTAAGTAACGATAAGAACTCAAGTCTTTGATGAACAATGCATTTTCAGAGATAAAATGTTACATAGTGGTTAGTTTGGTCAATATTTGGTTAATAGTTTAAAGTTTATTATTTATAATTTATAAGCAGATTTGAGATCGCTAAGTACTGTTACTTTGTAATTTATTAATCACTTACATTTATCATTCCTACACAAAGTATTTTTATGGCTCTTTTCTAAAAATTTATTTTATGAAGGAATCAAAATTAACGAGTACTAAATATTGTTATTAATTTATATTAGATACTAAAACCAAATAAATAAAATTTTATCTAGAATTTGTTTCAAAATCGGTGTACTAATAATATCCTTCTAAATTTAATAAAAATCGTCATGATAATATTATAATTAATAAAACTGAAAATAATTAGTAAGTCTTTAAAAGACATATCGTTGGTAATATTATCAATCTAGATTCAACAATTGAAGAAAAATTATAACAATAGAATTAAGAATTTTAAAACATCGATAATTATTATAAAACATGCTACTAACCTACGAGATTCATTGTTTGATTTCTTATTTGCGAGTATTATTATTATGATGTAAATTTTTTCTTCTAATCAATGCAAGCTAAATAAATCATGGTACGTATATTACAAAATTTTAGTAATTATTATACAATTATATGAATATTAATTTAAATAGTGGTTTTTCTAGTTTTAACCTAATTAATATCATTACAAAGTAATGATTCAGATGATCAACGGTTTATTCAACCGTTGGTTTAAAAATGATCTAAGCATTAGTTATGTTGTCGGTCTACTAATTTTTAATTTTCTACAGTGAACCATTGGCCAACTGTTGATTAAAACTTATTGCAAGCCTTTATTGAAAAGTTGCCCAATAATTATTGAAGAAGTTATTTCTGATTATTTATTCTCTTGGGTAGAATTTTCTATAATATACAGTAAATTTCAAATTTTTTAAAGATTCGATGTTTAACAAATTACATAGTATAATAATTATAATTCAACAAAATATCCTGCAAATTATTGCAAAATAGTAATATGCCGGGTTAGTATATGACGCAGTAATGAAAACCGACGATTGTTCTCGCGGCATAGTCCTTGGTTGCGTACGTGATGCAGTCGTCCGCGGCTACGGTGTATTTCGTTAATAGAAGGAAGCAAGAGGCACCAGCGTGAGATGATCGGCATGGCGAATGAACGAAACGATCCGCGTAACAATTCGATTGCGTCAATCTATCAGGGCGTCTTCACTCGGCAAGCCGCGACCGCAAGGGTCGCCCATGACGGCCACGGCGGCCAAGATGTAGAGTTGCGCGCGAGGCCCTGGTCCCTATAAAGATCACCGCCCCTCCGATGCACCGTCGCCGAGGCAATAGATGTAGAAGAGGGACGGGTCGAATTCGCGCGGCTTCTTAGCCGACCGCTGCATTAGCCACGAAGCTGTTGAAGAAGCAGGAGGATTGACGCCAGCCAGAGAATCGTCGAACTGCCCGACGCTCCGTTACAGCCATCCTCGTTGCAGCAGTACGTCCTCGTGCTCCAGGCCTCTGAAACAATCCAAGTTAATTTATTAATTGCTTGTTGGTTGACTTTAGGGTCACGCGACGTTTTTCGGCATTGCAAATATCTCCCTTCCGTCATTTTGTCTTTTGAATTTCGCGGCTATGTACAAAGCGCTACAGAGCACGTATCTGGCCATACTATACATCATGTGAAAGGTCTTGACATAACGTACAAAATGACGCTGTGCATGATTAGTTTGGATATTGCATTCAACAGTTATATACATGTAAACATGGAGCTCACTAACGCCGAAATTCGCGCTATTTTAAAATTTTCCTTCGTTAAAGGCAGACCCGCTAGAGAAACGTTCCGTGAGATTAATGGTGTTTTCGGGGATGGTACTCTATCACTTCAAACCGCGCAGGAATGGTTTCTATGATTCAAAGCTGGTGAAAACGGCACCATGGATAATCCAGCTGGCGGAAGACCCGTGACTATGAATATTGATCAAATCATGAAAAAAATCGAGTTAGACCGGCATGTAGCATCCCGTGACATCGCCCATGAGATGGGAGTTAGTCACCAAACCGTTTTAAACCATCTACAGAATGCTGGATACAAAAAAAGCTTAATGTTTGGGTGCCGCATGATTTGAAGCAAAATAATCTTCTGGACCGAATCAACGCCTGCGATATGCTGCTGAAACGGAACGAACTCGACCCGTTTTTGAAGCGGATGGTAACTAGCGACGAACAATGGATCACATACAACAATATCAAGTGAAAACGGTTGTGGTCAAAGGTCGGTGAATCGTCCCAAGCAGTGGCCAAGCCGGGATTGACGGCCAGGAAGTTTTTGCTGTATGTTTGATGGGATTGGAAGGGAATCATCCCCTATGAGTTACTCCTATATAGCCAGACGCTTCATTCTATCATCTACTGCGAATAACTGGACCGCTTGAAGCAGATGATCGACCAGAAACGTCCAGAATTGGCCAACAGGAAGAGTGTAGTGTTCTACCAGGACAATGCTAGACCACACACCTCCTTGATGACTCATCAGAAGCTATGGGAGCTCGGATGCGAGGTTTTATCGTATCCTTTATATAGTTCGGACATAGCGCCAAATGATTACCACCTGTTCCTGTCCATGGCGAACGCCCTTGGTGGTGTAAAGTTGAACTCAAAAGAGGTTTGTGAAAAGTGTATGTCCGAGTTTTTCGCAAATAAGGAGGGCTTCTACGAGGGGGGTATTATGAAGTTTTCGTCTAGATGGAAACAGATTATCGAACAAAATGGCGTATATTTGAACTAAATCCGATCACTGTAACACTTTTTATAAAGCATTGAATACAGAGCAAAAAAGCGGAAGGGAGATATTTGCCAACCTTATATATCATTCGGAGTTACAATAGGTAGTTGTATTTTCACCGATTTTGCTATTTATACGCCAAAATTTATAGCGCATTGTTGTATTAAATTAATTATAAGCTCAACATTCCTCACATTTTAATTTATTAATATAGAGAACGAATAATAATTATTTATGAACAAATGAAAAGGGAAAAAGGGAAAATCATTAGACTAAAAGTACAATATGTACGAAAGTAGTTGAGTGTCCTTAGGTATACATCTTCACTAACATGACAATGTGCTAAAAATTGGATACACGTTAATTATTGAAAAAACAGAAACATGTAACTTTCTGATAATGGTAATAGTTTTGGACAAATTGGAGTTTTTAGAAAAACTAGTATATTATTTCGAAAATAAATTTCTATGTTTTGAGATTCAGATATACAAATTTATTGTGTAGCACTTTTGATTCACTAATGATAATCACTTGAACACTGTACCCCGAGAAAAATAAAGAAGAGGCTCATTGGAAATGGATCGAGGAGCTACAACACAGCTATAGCCATCGATTTGAATTCGGCTATTGTACCCATGATGTACCCAAAGATCCGTTTCAGTCAGAATGAGGACAAGGAAGTGCTTAATTTCCTGAAGAGGAGATGGACATGATTCCTGAAATTATTTTTAAGTTCCTTATACGAAAACCTTTTTAGAAAGACTTTCGATGTAATATCATCATCTAGATTTGGAATTTTCCCGTTTAGTGTTGTCGTGGTTACGAACTTATCTATCGAACTTATCTAACAGTTGTGTCAAACCAAACAAAACGTTTATTTTTGCTCTTGACTTTTCTTAGTGTTTCCCAAGATTCCATTTTGGACGACTCTTGTTCTGCCTTTATATAATTGATCTCGGTCTTGCTTTAAATTCATAAAAGTAAAACATATCTTGTATGTGGATAATTTTCAGGTATATCTTAGTATTGCTAAAAATGATTTGAAGGCAAATACGAAAATCATAGCAGCTGCGAAGTAAGCAATATCAGACTGGGCATTGACGCCATCATTCAAACTGAAAGACCCCAGCAATTCTGTTTGGAATATGCAAGTTTCTTGATGATGTTAAATCTTCAGATTTTAATTCAATTAAGTTTGGAGAGCGTGTTGTTATTTCCCTTTTAGGCACTGTTGAAGGCCTTGGTATTATCGATCCTGCACAGTGCTTTTATCTGGTGTCGGCATATTAAATCAGTTTGTAAGAAAATATGTTGTAAGAAAATTAACCAGATCCTTTACAGTCTACGTTTTTCTCGCCATTGAAACTTTATTACTCTGCATTTTTCGCATTTTTATTATTATATTGTTGTTTACTTAGATTCGTTTCTAGAATTAAGAGTCAGATTGCAGTATTCACTGTATTTTTATGTGTGTTGCATGAGGTATCAATAAGTTTGACTGATAGATGTTTAGTTTTTATATTATTGAACATTGCGCTCTATCTGTGTTGCGCAATGTTTAACCCGGGGAGTTATATAATATCGTCTTGTTTTATAAATATGTAATATTTTTATAACTAATTACAAGAAATAAATCTCCATATATGCATGACGCTGTTACACTTCTTCCAGTTTCGGGCGTCATATATGTCTGGAGAAACACCGAAAGTGTTGGCATCAGACGAAGTTTGAAGGCCAATCATGTGTTTTATTGTCCTCTAACTTTAATTAGCTTCCGCATCTGCAGGAGACCTCTCAGCCGCAGTTCGCGCAGAGCGTCATATTTTGCGCATTGAATCCTGCTACTTAACGCACAATCGAGAAGGTCAATATGGATCTGAGTCTTCCGGCGACTATGAAAATATACTCGTAGCAAAGTAATCTCGAATCTCTCGTTCTAGATAAGATGATTGGAATTAGTGCTTTTTAAACCGACTGTAGAATCTTAGAAGCTGCTGGGTTAAATTACTTTGTTGACAGGGATTTCAAGAAATGAATTGAACCAGGTATAGTATATATGAACTGTGGTAGAATGTCGGATAAATTTTCATTTACTAGGTGACGTGCCCCTTAGAGAAGAGTGAATAGATGGTATGCACGATCTATGTAAAGGTAGTCTCGCTGTGTCAATGGCGTTTTACAATCTATTCATATTCAATTGTTGATCTTCAAACAGTTGAAATTAAGTAAATCTTGTAATCAGATTACATACATTGATGTTCAGCTTATTACTTTAGAGATTTAAGACAGTATGTACGTGCTTAAATTATATTAAGGAGCCAGTAAATCAAAATTACATGCTCACATTATTTAAGAAATGAATGTATATATTATAATAATAAGCCTTTTATTGTAAAAGAGTAAATTAAAAATGTTGTTATAATTTTATACAATGTTATATTTTTTTCTCTAAAATATAAAACTTAATGTGTTTTTGATAATATTTCTGACATTTTTTTCAATTCCTTTCTATCAACTTTGCCACTGGTAGTTTTTGGTAAATCTTCTAAAAACTGAACTCCTCCCGATAATTTTTTCATTTCATCTAGAGTTGATGATAACTTTACTAGTTCCTCCTCTGTAACCTTAATCAAAAATGATAAAACATTATAATTTTACATAGGAATGTATAATGGCATTTGTAGTTATATCTAAACAACTTGGAATAAATTAGTACATATTGTTTAATTAAATATGCATGTAATGCTTTTAATCAAATATAAGTATTTCAGTTGCGATATTGTATGTTATTAGGGTATTATCAACTAGTATAACAGTAAAGAAATTACTTTTGAACCAGGAACTTTTTTAACATATGCAATAGGTCGATCACCGTCTATTTCATGTGGTATAGATACCACACTAACTTCCATCACAGATGGATGGCTGTATAAAAGTTCTTCTATTTCCGACGGAGAAATATGACATCCTTGATATTTCATAAAATCCTTTAACCTGTCGACATAAAAGAATTCTCCATTGCTGTCGTAGTAAACTTTATCTCCACTGTGATACCAGCCTAGCATATGAAAATAAATAAGAATCCTCAATTTCAATATTAAAATAAAAATTTTTATTTTCAAACCGTCATCATCTAAAACTTCTTTAGTAGCTTCCGGATCGTTTAAATAGCCAAGCATTATCGTTGGTGATTTTACAAGAAGTTCACCAGGTTCGTTGGGACCGAGTATTTTCCCAGTTTCATTATCAACTACTTTTAATTGTCTCCATGGTGGTACGAAACCGATTGAAGAAATACATTTTCTTTTTTCTGTTTGGCATGTAATTACACTCGCTTCCGATGTACCTAAATTACGTACAGTGAATCGAGGAAAAATTTTAATCTTGTTTATAAATTATAATTATGTAACAAATTAAATATACAAACCATAAAGCTGAAATACTAAAGTATTAGGTAATTTTTTTTTAAATTCTGAAAATACCGTATTGCTAATTTTGTAACCCATCGTCACGGAATATTTTAAAGATTTAAATTCATATTTTTTAAGAATATTTGCTTTGACTATGTAATTAATCAGATTTACACCTAAAATGATCCATTCCACCTGAATAAATTATTATTAATCAATTAATAGAGATATTTTAACATAATCTGCACTATTAACTTTTCAAGCTAAGTGACGAATGAGAAAATATCAACTAATTTGCGATTTTATATTAGTATTTTGGTAACTATTTCACAATTATTTTGATTAATATAAAACATTTTTTAAGACATATTTTTAAAACATGTATTATAATATGTTTTTCAATGTGAAAAACTACTGTACGTGAATTGTACGAAAAATACATTGATGTCGCAGAATATAACATATTGTATATCCTAGATTTTCCATTTGGAATTATTGTTGAGATATTTAGTTTAATTATTAAAACAAGTTTAGACTTCGAACACTTTTTTACGTGAAAAAGTAAAAGTAATAAAGTATAATAAAACATACCTGAAATTTTTCAATCATTTGACAAGTTTCTTCAGTATTAAAATTCTTATGAATAATCCTAGTACCATAAGAAAAAAAAGATTGCAACATACTGCTGAAACATGTTACCCAATCACATGTGGAATACCAAAGACTTACACCTTTCATTGAGTAAGGAAAAAATGTTGAGATAGATGGAACAATACTTTCATAAGAATGCATAACACCCTTCGGACTACCGGTACTACCAGATGTCATTACAATTAAAGCTATATCATGTGGATTTCTTAAGGTTCGAGGAAAAAATGAATTCACTTCTTCTTCTGATTGCTCATCTAATATGTTATTCAATGATTGTAAATGCGAATGTGAACCAAATACAATAATTTTCGCATTTACATTTTCTAACTTAGCAGCCTCAAATAATATATCAGCAGAATTTATGCAAGAAAATATCAGTTTCGGCTTAATTTTTTTCATTAAATTTTGTGCAGCTTCTGAAATCGAAATTGAGTGTGCATAAAATAAAAACAACTTTTTATGATTTCATAACAGTAGTATGTTCGAAATCAAATATCATAGATTATTCATTGTTGTAATATATAAGTACAAATAATGTAGCTTGTAATCTTTAATTATTTTAATTTTTTTAAAAATCATTTTAATGCTTTTATTATTTATTAGCATATAATAATAATAAAATTATCCTTACGGGTAAAATACTTTTGAAACAAAAGTTATAGTAAAAAAAATTAAATATATACTAATATCTGTTGTTGTTTGATGATTCCAAGGGTTATGGGTAGCTCCACAGAAAAAAGTTGCAAAAATGGGAATGTAAACATCCAAATGATTATGAGTTATAAGAGTAATAACATCACCATAACAAATCCCTTGCTTCTCCATCCATAATGCACAACGTACACTGCAATTTTTCATTTCTGCAAAAGTAGTTTGATTTCCACTTTCTGCCTCAATCTACATATGCAATATTAAAATTAATAAAATACAATTAAATAATAAGTAAGACATTTTTGTACCAACAGTTTGAACAAAATTTTGTGAATCAATAAAGTCTTTTTTAATCTGATTCTATATTTACCTGAGCAACATGATTCGGTTTACTATTCAATGTTTCAAAAATAAGTTCACCAAGATTATCGTTTTCCTTTATTTGTGGAGATATGCTTTTAAGTATGTTATTTTCAAAAACGAATTCTCCATATCTCTGGATACAAATAAAGGATATATTTATTTTTATAAAATATTTTATTATACTGCATTATTTCATGTGTTTATAAGGGTAAAATTGAAATGTGATGTACATTACTGTTTATATATATTTAAAAAATATAAAAAATTTTCAAATTAAGATCAAACAATTATTTACTATTTCTATTTGCTATTTATTATTTATTCATTTTAAATAGGAAAATATGTAGAAATTTTACAAAAATAAAAAAACTGATTAATGGTAGTTTGTATTTATTAAACCGATAACTTAAAATGTTATTACAAAAAATTTTGTTTTGTCAAAATTTCGGTGGAATGTGTTAAAATTGAATGAGATCTGCTTGAAATCTATAGATTTATTCAACTTTGATATATTAATATATGAAAGAGCTTTTATAAATTCTAAGTTTCATTTAACCCAACAATTAATCGCAGTCACGTCAATTTCTATCATCTAGTCGCTTCGTTGCGTAGAATGAATATGGTAGAAGATCCTCGTTGTTTGTGAGGTAATAAATATTAAGATATGTGCATGTGTATGCATGTGCGCGCGTGTATTACGTTTATAATCATTTGAATCCAAAGTTTATAGTTTATATACTAAGCAAAATACTATGCCTTTCGAAAAGAATTGTTAAAATAATTAACATTTGATTTAAATATTACCCTTACATACTCACATATACACATTGATCCATTCAGCACTTACGAGTTTTTCCGGAGCACTTATAATCATAATGATTATTTTCAATTCAATGCTTTCAATATTTTAATTTTTGAATATATCGAGTGTCAGTCGATGAATCTAGAAGAATAACCGTCATAAGAAGATTCTTTCTAAAAAATGGGATTGATATGTATATTACTGTTACAGTAACATACGCACTTATTATCTGCCGAATATATTAATTCAACAGCTTCGTTTGCTCAGTCGCAATATATCGATTAGCAATATTTATTTCAAATCTCAAAGTAAACAAAATCAAACCGTAGATTTGTTACAGCAATTGTGTACTAATATATTTGACATACTTATTTGAATTCATACTTTTACATCAGCCGAGACATTAGCTTGGTGAAAATCTAAAAAAGAATATACTGATTTTCGTGATTGGTTGCTACTATATAATGATACATTTTAGGAAAAAATATTAAAGTCGGATGTTTGATTCAGCGAATGAGATATTTTTATTTAAAGCATTAGATAACCGACTTTTAAAACACCAAGATAAAATTCAAGATAAAATTACAATGATAGTTTCAAAAATGTTTTTAGCATACATCAAGTTTATTTCTCAATTAATATAATATTAATTAAATTATACATTGATTTAAATCAGTCTAGTATTTTGATGAACATTAATTTAGAATACACCAAACAGAAAAAACTATTATAAGTGTAAAATTGAAATAAGTAATTATTTAAAACACAAAAGATCTAACAGAAGTTTGTGTAATCATGAATTTATTTTCACTCGATATAGTAAAACTCGAAGAACTGTGTATTAAGACCATATTATAAGGAGATAATACTTTGAGTTGTACATTAATATATAGATGTAAAAATGTAAACTGTTATTATATTCATTAATGCAAACATTTACAAAATGTTTAAGACTCATGTTAAAAATGCAGTCACAAAGAATATTGCGAAGACTGAAATGTTAATAACTTATGTTTATAAATTAAAAATTAGGTATATTCAAGCCAAATCAAAACGAAAAATATTAAAACGTTTTGCTGAATTAGTTGAAGAGTATGATAAAAAGGCCACAGATTACGCAATAAATATGTGCAAAAAATGTTCATACATTGTAGAAAAACAATTAAAACAATAAGAAATTGATACGTAAAATTCGGAGAAAAAGTTGAAAAGTTGCAGTAACAACTTTGAAAGTTGTACAACTCTTGAAAGTCTAACATATACTCAGAATCAAAGACAATTGACTGTTCAAGAACACCATTAAATAAAATATTCATATACATCGTTCATTAAATTTCAATAATAATGGTATTTCGAATAGTATTCATTGTATTATATCAAGGACATAAACATAGACGGGTATTTTAAACAATAGCTTAATATAAATTTAATACTATCTTTAAATTACAATTAATTAACTTAATTTATTTAATATATTAAATATTAATGTACAAAAAGATAAATGTTACATACAAAACAAATTTTAAGTTTAAAAATATTGTTTTAATATTTTCTTCAAATGAATTTAAAAAATATAATACCAAGATAATGATTATCATATCAGACCAAATAATGTTTATATTTTTACGTTCTTGCATTCTGGCATGACTAATACAAAACGTTATTTTTAAATCTATTTTCTCAATATCATATCTATATTATATTATTTTTATATTTATTTTCTCATTTTTTTCTCTATTTTCTGTAACTAAAATATTTTTCTCGAACTTTATGTATAAAAAACTTTCAGTCAAATAAAAGTATTTGTAATTTAAAAAAAAATAAAGTAGGTAAACACAGTTTGTAAAAAATTAGATGAACTAGGATGTCTTTAGTATTATTTAAAAAGTGATTATCCCAGAAAAAGTACAATTATTACTATATGATCTTTTTAGCATAATGAAGAAAGCATAATGAAAACAATTATTTGTTTGTCTTGCCTTGAAAATTAATGCTGTTTATTTTAGTATTGCCGTAAAGAAAAATAATATACAATTGTGCCATATTTAAAAACGATTAGTATAAAACTTTATTGATTATTACTTTTTAATAACAATAGTTTATAAACGTTAAATGTATATTTGTAAATGTTTTTATTGTTATTACAAAAACTTCTTAAATAAAAATACGATTTTCAAATTATATCATCATTTTCACAAAAATGTAAGATATTTATATTAAATTTGTAATAATGTTATTTAATGTTACTTAATGTTACTTTTATTAATATACAGAAAAGATATATTATTATTGGTACACATCTGTTTTAATTTTATGCTTATTATCATTTGTCATATTGTATGACATGATCGCATTTGTAATAAACGTTTTCATTTTTCAAATATGATCTCAGATATTAATTACAAATACAAATACCCATAAACATAGATTTAAGCCTATATAATTCAAACTCTTGGGTCAGCCAGTTTCAGCGCAATATCCGGAATTTTCCAAATTCCACCTCAAATACAATATATGAGTGACTCCAGCAATTTACGTATGCGTAACTATAAATCAAATATATCAGAAAAAATATATTTATTATGATTACACTCTGAGATTGAACAAAATTTTTGTAGTTCACACGTTTTACAATTATAAGCTTTATTCTGAATTAATATATACTTTTAATACACTTCATCTTGTTTTAAAAGGAATCGGAGGAATATTTCTGCTGCTTATAATATGTGCAACAGACACGTGCGGGCTTTGTAAGATATACTGCAAAATAAAGAGTTTCAAACACCGACTATCTGTACGTCTGATTATCACTCGACTAACACTTGCCTCTTGGTTTCCGAATGCAACAAGTATTACTTAAGTATACTTATGACGTAACATTTTATTTGCATGCAACAATTTGATAATGTCAAAATGTAAGAAAATAATTTTACAAGTTCTTTTGGAATATGGGTTTGCAGTTATATTAAGTTAGTACTATATTAAAATTCTAAATAATTTCAATAGAACGATAAATAAATTAAATTGAAATTAATTATGTTATTATGACGAGAGATACAGAAACGTTACCTGAAGTGTTTTGAGATAACAGAAAGAACAAGAAAAGAAGCAGCATCGATATAATCACGTATAGAGGAATAAAATATAAGAATAATTGGTGGAAATTCATACCGCCTGATATAATCTTAAATTGTATAACATCTTATGAGTTAGTATTCAAGCAGGCAGAAATCATATATGTATAAAATAGAATGAATTGGCGCAAATAAAGCTGTAAGAGAGTTTCTACTATAAAAACTAAATTCAACATGTAAAAAATACTATCAATTAATATCATGTTTTATTTTGTTAATGTAACCCAATTTTATAATAGATCACATAGTTTATCAAGTAAGTTTGTATCTTACATTTTCTATAATTTTATTACTTACGATTTATTATAAACACATGCTGCTTATCTCCATACAATAGATAATGGCGGAAATGTGCAGAACGACTCGGCGGGGAAGCCGTAAAGATGAGCGAGGAAATCGCTTTGTAACAAAAACGCGAAACATATTTGTATGTATATTTTTTCTGCAGACAGAGCCTAGCGCGGCGCTGCGCTGTCGATGCAGTCTCGCTACTGCATCGCTAATAGTATAGGTACAAGAAGCGTCCTAGGAAAGCGCGAATTCCAATGGATGTTTCATCTCAAAAGTCAGAATAAGTACTCAAGAGGTAATTGTCAGGGGCCATCTAGTCCATCTTGGCTCAATAGCAAAGTTGGATACTGCGTATCCCTCAAAAATTCGGAGATACTCGGGAGGATACGATGAATGTGCGAGGCCAGCGTAAGTTACCAACGCTCCGCCGTTCGTTTCCCAATCTTTCCCGGTGGTCCGACCATGCGCGGTTGTAAGGTAATCGCGTTTGATGAGATTTCTTGTGCTCCAGTTTCGTCATCTCCTAGCGAGTAGCAGAAATGCTATAGAGCTGGATCAAAAATAGAAGGTCCGCGAAGTAGGGGTGAAGAGCAAGCAATACAAATGGTACCGTTCTTTTGAACGTTTTTGGAACAATACGCTTTAGTTTGTATACTTTAGTTTACATTATACATAGCATCTTTTTGGCATGATCTGACAAACGAAGATGTTAAAAAGAAAATAAAAATTATAGAAAGATACTTTGATTAAATGCACAGAAACTTGCAGGATCATATCTGTTAAGGTACCTTGTATAGCGTCAGGCTACATCCTAATAGTGTAAAATATCAATAAAATAGTGTAGTATAAAATACAGCATAGTACAAAATACGTATACTATAGAATAATTGAAAATAAAATACAAAAAAACTTAAAAATTAGAATAGGAGCGTACGATTACAAAGTGGAAAACACTTCCCGAACAAATAAGGGAAGCAAAATTAATGTAGAAAAAAGATTGAATGTAAATTGTATCTAGCCAATAAAATCTCTTGTTCTTATAATTGGACACGAAAATTTAAGTCATACCCAACAAAATTTTGAATAAAAGATGAGAACACTTGCAAATGTGGAAACAATTGAAAACCAAAACTAGAATAACCTAAGTTAATCTAGAGAGATGTACAATAAATCCGAAAAATATCTGATGGGTTGATAGGAAATTTTAAAGAAAGTCATGAAAAAAAGGAAAAGTGAAAGGAAAAAGAAGAATATTAAGACGAAATATAGCAAGAAAATCAAGATGTATAAAAAACAAATTAAAAAATTAAAAAACGCAATCTTAGGGAATTAATCGTATTCATCAAGGCTACGATTTGGATAGAAGTTTGGCAAAAAAGAAAGACAAACACAGACAAAAAAAAAAGAAACATAGAAGAAAGCAATAACATACCATTGTTTTATGCAAAAAAGGAATAGTGAGAAAAGAGAAACATTCATGTAGATTGTAGTCAGGCAATTTTTTGCAGCATATACAAATGTAATATCTTATAGGCGGGAAAAACTCAAAATATTTTGTATAATTGTGTTAGAATACGCCAATGATATGTACTCAGCAATAGTATAGCTATAAGGAGAATATACATAGGCAACTATTGCACGAACCCTTATACCTGGATTTTTATTATTTTATTACACTCTCACCGAACTACAGACTAGAGACGCAACAGATCTTCAGTTCCTCCGAGATCATCAAGGCGACAACTCGCATAACTGTATACTATATACGTGTATTCTTCTGAATATATTATTTAATAAATCATTATTTATATTAAATAACCAACAGGTTATGGGCCCAGTGTCTAGTGTGTGTACAGTTTAAAAGAACAGTTTAAAACAGAAAAGTGAACAATGACATTACAAACAATAAAGCAGAGTTCGATAAACAATAAAGTAAAGAAAAATTTGTGTTTTTTGTGCTTGTGTAGTTTATATAAAGAATTAAGGAAAAATGTCGGATTTCAAAGCAGTTATGACAAACTTGAACGGAACAAACTATGCGGTTTGGAGTCAAAAAATGCAAATTCTGCTTATTCGAGATGAAGTGTGGAACACCGTACAACAGGTCAGTCCAGCAGAAAAATATGCGAAGGGGATTAAAGCAGATAATCAAGCCCGCACTATGATAATTTTGTGCATGGACGACGACCAACTTCTTCATATCCAAAACACATCTAGTGCGCGGGAAGTTTGGGAAAAATTAAAAGGTCACCATCAAAGAACAACCACGGCAAGTGCACTTTATGCGAAGCTTTTTAATACGACGATATCTGATGATGGAAATATGGAATGCCATATTTCTGATATATTGTCAACAATCAGCAAGCAAGCAGTAATGGGCGAGGAACTCAAGGAAAAACTACAAGGAGCCATACTTCTCAATAGTTCACAATCATACGATATCTTGTCGAATACGCTACAATGTCAAGATGAAAAGGATTTCAACATGGAGTTTGTTAGGGGAAGGTTGTTTGACGAGTATTTTCAATAAAAGAAAAGTAGAATGCTACTTTTGTAAAGGATCAGGACACTTTAAAAGGGACTGTTAGAAGTATAAAAATTGGAAAAAAGGACAAAACAATAAAGAAAACGAATATAGAGCGAATAAAGCATCAGAATCTCCGGAAGTAAATGAATCGCTTTTTTCAGTTACAGAAGAGCTTAACGTATTAGATACCGCATATTACGATGCTAAAGTAAAAATTTGCGACGTTAATCAATGTCTTATAGATTTAGGAGCATCGTGTCATATGTGTGCATTAAAGGATTTTTTTAAGGAAGTAGATTCAGACGTAAATGGCTATGTGAAAATAGCAGATGGATCGAAAAAGAAAGTGCACGGCAGGGGCTCAGGAACCATAAAGTTTTTCGTCAACGGTAAAGTACAGGAAATAATCTTGAACGACATGCTGTACGTGCCATCCTTTAGCTCAAACATCTTATACATGAAAAAATTAGCAAAGGACGGATAAAAAATCATATTCTTGGATGATAGCTGTAAAGTTATAAAAGACAATATGACCGTTGCAATCGGAAGCGTAGCACAAGATACACATGGGCTTTACGGGATGGAAACAGTCACCGAAAGGGCCTGCGCTGCAATTAGCCCAGGTACGCACGAAAAGGACTGTCAACATGTATGGCACAGGCGCTTTGGACACCGAGACCCAAGTGCAATAAAGAGTCTATTAGAAAAAAATTTAGTCGAAGGAATGAGTATAAGTACTAAGTACTGTGATAGATGAGAGGTACGCAAGTACTGCATTAAAGGAAAAATGGCTCGACAGCCTTTTCCGAAAGAAGCAGAACACAATACAAGCGGGCCTCTTGAATTAATCCATACGGATGTATGCGGACCCATGCAGACGCTAGCTCCTGGAAAAAGAAGATATCTAATAACGCTCATCGACGATTTTTCATGCTACACTACGGTTCATTTTATGGAGACTGACAATGGAGTAGGTATGCACGTTAAAAGATTTATTGAAATGGCAGCAACGCAGCTCAACAATAGGCCTAAATGTATTAGGTTCGACCGAGGACGTGAATACGTAAACGCGGATCTTTGCAGTTATCTGAAGAATAAAGGCATAAAAATACAGTATATGATTGCACATTCACCACAACAAAACTGCGTTGCTGAGCGCAAAAATCGCTCACTTCTAGAGATGGCCAGATGTACGATCTTCGACGCTATTCTTGATAAGAGATATTGGGCGGAAGCAGTTAACACTGCTAATTACTTACAAAATCGTTAGCCAACAAGAGTTATAGACAAGACGCCATATGTTTTGTGGCATTCATTGAAGCCAGATGTAAGCAATTTATGCATTTTTGATTGTAAAGTTTACGCGCACGTACCTAAACAGCAACGCAGAAAGTTTGATCAAAAGGCACATCCATATATTTTCGTTGAATATTTATGAGAATCAAAGGTATACAGATTCATAGATCTAGCGACATGAACCTTAAAGATAAGCCATGATATCAAATTCCTCGATGAAATTCCAGATAAAATTCAAAAGGAAAAAGAAAAGTAATGACGATATTGATTTTTATTATTTTTGCTTTGGTATAGGCTTCTTCTTGAACCGATCAATTCGTTCTAAAAGGGATTAAATTGTAAGTATTTGTCGTCAACTTGACAGTGTGGAAGCGCGAAGCGGAGTAGGAGGAAATGTAAAAAAGTTAAATAGATAACCAGTTCCTTATTGGTAGTTGAATGAGCATTTTATTGGCGTCGCGTAAGCAGAGCAGACGCATTGCTCATTCGCTGTTGTAGTAAAATATAAAAGGAATTCTACCTTAGATATGGTACAACAAGGTACATATGAACTTAGTACGAAAAAATCAAATATGTGCAATAAAAGTTGAACATATAATATGAATTGATTGCTTCATGACTAACTATATCGAATTAAATAGCTGTAGGGGTTCAATAATATCCAGTTAAAAAGAAATTAATCACATTTAAATACATTTCAAGAGCTAAAACGTTGAAAGGAATATTTAAAAATTACCCAAATTAGCTTATTTGCACTTTTAGTTTTAAGTATAGTGCATTCTTTTATCATACACATTTCTTTACTTAGATTATAATAAAGTAACAACATTTTATTCATGGTAATTTATAATAGTAACCAAAACGTACTAAAAACAATTGATAGAAAAAAATACAATAAAATGATTTTATTTATAAGAAATATATAACGTTTAATGAAAGTTCTTCTAGTATATTTCTTTTGGTACATTTTCTTATTTCTAGATTAGGAAACTATTACGTTTTTATTTATATTTGTAACTGAAGTACTTCAGATTTCATATACAACAAAAATTAAACTTATTAATTATAATGACAGCAATAATTAATAATCTGGAATCTTTATAGCTTTTATAAATTAAGCAGTGATTTAAATTCATTATAAATTTTAAAAGAATAGATTGAGGATAATGATACATTTTTAGTACTATTAATTTAGAATTATTTTATTCATACCTTTTTCCACGCACGAAGGCACGCAGTCACGAACAGTAGAACCCTCGCTTACGTATTTCTGAAACATAATATAATAGTACAATGAATAATAATACGAATAAGTACATAATGAATAATAAATATATATTAGAATCTGTTATCATAAAAACAATTTACTTAAAATATTCTTCACTATTTATTATTTTTTGCCATATCAATTTCTAAGTTCCATATCTTTGAATCTATCATGAAATTGACTTATCTATTGGTGTTTTCATAGTAATGGTAACACTGATCAGTCAGGTTGTATGCTATTGAATAGAACTAGGGATGTCTGGTGAATACAGTGGGTGGAGCAGAATTTCCTATTTAAATATGTTCAAGTAAGTTTACGCTGATTTTGTAATCTATCCCCGAATATTGACATGCAATAAAATCACTTTTTCTTGTTTTTTCGTATAAGTACATTTTTTTTCTTAAGGCTCGATTCAAACAAATTTATAGCAATCGTTAGCAATCTTTCGTGATAGTTTACGTATATCAATTTTAACATCATAATAATATAATAATGAAACTCTTTTCTAATCTAAACAAATGCAGAAATATACAGAATATATCTATAAATCGAATATATGCAGTGTACATTAAATATATACTCACCGTATATTATAAGGGAGAATAATAGGATTATGTACACTGAGAGGAGTAGTGTGTTAAAATTTCATTGAAAATGTGCTAAAAATTACTATATTTTATTGTAATGGGGTGATATGATTGTAAACGCTTTAAAATTTAGTATATAGTATAGTGAACTTAAGTTTACTAAATATTCTAAAAACTTTTAGCGATAGTTGAAATCCAGCATAGTAAATTTTACTTTCTGTGTGGTACATCTTGAAAAAATTCTAAAAGTAATTCTATACAAATAGAAAATGAAACATTGATAATTTATAAATTTACTATACACTTTTGATTAAATGTAACTGACAAAATTATATTTTAAGAATAGTATTTTTATTATCAATCGCGTTCGCTCGCAAATCACAAATATTATAATATATCTAACTAACGTCCTACCTAGTCTACTTATAAACTTAACCCTGACAACACATCGCAACGCCTTACAATAACGCATAATTTGTCATCTTGTAAGATTTTATTCCCTTATATACTAACTAGTTAGTTATCAAGCACTTGCGGGTTTAGAGAATGTTGTTTTAGCAGACGCCACTTAGTGTCTGCACAAAGAAAGAAATGGATATGAAAACTAATGCGTATTAAAATAAATTTTTGAATGGAGACAAAAGATCACACCAAAACAAAGGATTAAATGCAAAGTCAAATGACAAACTCGAGAAGACGATCAGTTTGCATTTATCTGATCTATATTTCAGTCTAGTAGGATTTCGAAATATAACTTTTATTACTATATTATATACTAAAATTTGATTCAGTTTGTTATTTGTACGAAATATAAGACTTATTTAACAACTATATTCGAAATTTTAGAATACTGTACAATAATTTTTACAAAAACCTTTAGTTATATTTATTATACCTAACTTTATTACACTAGAATACTAGTTTTTAATATAAAATATAAGAGTAGTTAAGAAACGATTTCTAAATATTCTAAATACAATTAGATTAACTAACTAAATGTTGTTATTTTAAAATACTATTAAAATCAAATATGTACGAAATATGCCTGCACACTGAGCTGTGGTCTGGTAAATAGTCTTTCTTTAAAGTATGAGTACATTAATTCCAATAGAATCAGGGAAAAGAAAAAAGAATCGAAATTTCGATGGCAACGATTCGTGGCTGAATAACGACTGCTCGTAAATTCGGCTGCACGTTGCCGCGCTTTAACCATTTTAGTTTCCGAAAGCGTCACATAATCGCGTGTGCACCCGGCTTCATAGCCGCGGGGGCGTAGAAAGTGTCCCGCGCATGTGGCGCCCGCGGATCGTAATTCTCACTTCCACTTCCCTTACTCTGTAGCACATAAGCTGTGCCTCCTATCTATAACGTAGAACGTTTTTTGCTGCAGTGACCCATATTTTTTAAACAACTCAGAAATTTTCAGTGAGCCGCTTGGAAAAATTTGAATATGAACGTGAGACGAGTATATAATAGTAACTTTGTAGTGGGGCACAAATTGGGAAATATTTTTTATGCGATTCAAAGCTCTAGTAAATGTATTGACCTTGTACATTGTTAAACATGTGTTCTGAGCCGTATTTTATGCCTCATTAATTATGGCTTTAAATTAAAATGTTTCTGAAAAAGTTTAAGTACAATTCATTTTACAATATTTTAATTAGTCTTCAGCTTAACTATTTTTCTTTGTTATTACAAACTGAATAACTGCCTTCTGTACTTTCATATAACGTATCTCAATTGCACTATATCATTTACGCTATGTATTTAAATATGAACTTACGTCACTTAGAATATAAGCCGCTGTCCTCTGTTGCTCATTCTGTGATACGTTTGCGTACTAATTATTGCAACAGATCTAGAATGAATCGCGTTATACAGTACGCATTCGGACCCCGCGGAAATCTAAATATATGAAAACATAATAAATAAATTACAGAACACCACTGCACATATCTTAATATTTAAATTATAATTAATAAAAACAGATAATACAAAAATCAATTGATGCTCGATTAATTTTTTTTCACTAACACTGTAAACATATTTTTGTTGAATCAAATAATTTTTATTATATAATCGACTAATAATGACCGTCGTTATAATAGATAAAATCTATTATAATCAACTTTATTCTATGATGTCACTAAAATAAATTAAAAACTCAGTACAATAATATAAGAACATTAGAAAAATGATAAATTACTTTAAAAGTGATGAAATAAAATTTGCGATTTTTTATACTCAATTTGCCATATTTCAGACAATTATGTATACATTATTTTAAATTTTTATAAGATTAAATCATTACTTATAGAAAACAAGCAAAAAAAAATAAAGTAATGTAAGTTTTAAAAGAATTCAAATCTATTGATAAAAAAATTTTAAATTTCGTAAGGCTGGCTTTTATATTCTTTAGAAATATCGAAAGGTTCCTGAGTTCGGATCTAAACTGTTGTTTTCTAAAGAGAAATCTAAGCCTTTATATACAGATATATTTGAAGAGAAAACGGTACTCTGTCAGTTATGCATAAAATTGTAGGTATGCATACAACACTTGATTGATAAGTGAGATTCCAAGTCTTTCCGTCAAAGGTTAATGAGAGAACATTTATGTCATCGTATCCATATAATCTTCAAGAAAATTATCGCTATCATTTATATGCTTTTTGAAATAGTCCGTTATTAAAATCAAACATTTTGATGTGTCTAATAAACGCATCTAATAATAATTAACAGTTTTTTGGATAATAATTTCTCACTATTTATACGAGTAATTGACATTTTCAATTGATTTTGATTATTTTTTCATTTATTTAAAATAATATCTTAGAACTAGCATTTCTCTCTAGTTAGCCATTTCATCTTAACAGGAATCTGCAATTTTTAATTAATGAATCTTGACATAAATTTATGACATTAGTTCATTTTTGACCTAATTCAATTCTGCTGATATTTTTGGAATATAATATTAACACTTTAGTGAGTCTCGGGTGTCAATCTCATTCTTACAATTTTCACACTTTGCTAAACATATTTTTTGAATGCTCTAAAAAATTGTATGATCTTTTATGTTAGAGAATATCGTTTATTTCATTTTTCAGTTTATTTGTTTTAAATTTTAGAATTAATTATTATAAAATTACGAGGACACAATTAGTTTATACTATGATTGCAAGTAGACAAGAAAATTCAAGTTATGAATTCAATAGTATAATAGTAATAGTTTACCTACAAAGTTCAAGAAATTATCTTCCGATTTCCTGAGATTCGGAAACTAGGATGGCAAGGCCAATTCAAGTATTTGATATAATCCTCAACAATGTGAAACATTATTGATGTTTTTCATTCTTGTAGTCAATTTCTGAGTCTAACCTAAGCTATAAGCTCTTCTATTATTATTCATATTATTATTATCTTCAGGTTTTACAATTAATTAGGTACAATCGATCAGTTAAATACGAATAGTCGTAAAGCGTTACATTGCCATCATTGTCTTCTTTGTGAGGCTCAAGTCATTCACTTTACTGTAAAATACTGGAGCGTTACCCTGAAACTAGCTACGCAGTGGCACACTCTCCAGCAAGGGTAGAGGAAATTTTTGCATTTGTGAGGCAGTATTCAGAAGGATGGAATGCCAGGGCTCGTACGCCACATAGCGCCCGTTCAAAAAGGGCCGTGCTCGTAATTTCGGCGCGCCAATTGAGGGCCGCGCCGTCGCGGCGGCGACGCATAATCGCCGATTAAAGTCACGGGAGTCACTCGTCACGGAACGGCCACGGCCTCGTTAAGCTTGTCGCGTTTACGCGCGGCCCACAGGCTCTACCAAGTGGGAGCGCATAACTGGAAGAGCCCTTGTACGAAATCGCCGTGTAAACGCCCCTGGATAAGCGGCCGCTCGTTACGCCGATGCACCGCACAATGTATGCAAGAGCGGCCGTGGGACGATAAACCCACGGGCAAAATGCGCAGTCGAGCAGCCTCACCAATGTGTTTGTGTTTACGCTTCGGGAATTCGCGGATTCCCAAAATTATGTGCCTTTTCCATCCTTGGCACCGATTTCGTTTGTCTCCTGATGACTGTACTGTGTTTCTGATAAAAAATATCGATAATAGTTACTATTTTTGACAATGGAGGTTTTTTTAATTAAACACTTAAAATGTTTTTTGTTAATATAACTTTTAATATAGTCACCAAATGATATACAATGAATTTTATTTTTTGCATATTTAAGTATCTAGCTTAAGATTCACTTTTACGATTCACTCTATTTTAGGACCTCATATATAAGGTATGTTCAACACATATTATAACCAATAATGAGTGGATCACTAAACTTTAGTCCTGCAATTTAAGCGCAAACTTCGACGTAAACTAATATCACAATGATTGCAATTCCAAGGGGTTACACAATAAAAATATTTTAGTTCTCATTCAGCACCTTTAGAGAGTAGATGTGTTTATATACGCTCCTTTTAATCTGAACGCGTTATCAATATAATAACATCGATCTGGGTCGGACTCGGAGCTTTAGCTCAAAACCGCCGTGTGTGAGTGTGTGCAATATGGAGAATAATATCGCTTCTTTATCAACTGTTCAATCAGAAACTACAGAAATACGAACCTTTTTTGTTAAAACCTTAGAAAACAATAGTTATGCAAATATAACTCAGAGTTTCCCGAAAAGAAACCAAGCAATAATGCT
The DNA here is from genome assembly GCA_018906755.1 of Sycophaga agraensis. NCBI lineage: Eukaryota > Metazoa > Arthropoda > Insecta > Hymenoptera > Pteromalidae > Sycophaga > Sycophaga agraensis. The sequence goes on from JACCIE010000035.1 coordinate 977,165, forward strand.
AGACTGTGTCGACGGACTCACCTTTACAGATTATATATGCGCTATTGGAGAGATAGTTTAACCACGTAATGCGCTTTCTGCCTCGAAAATATCGAACAACCGAATTTCTCTTTATCTAAACAACAAGGACCTAGTACATTAAATCACAGATAAGTATAAATTGCTTAAAATAGGAGAGCAAAAAGTTGTCTTGAGACCATTAATAGCAAAATAAAAAAGAATTACATTCTCAAATGTACCACCAAATATTCCGAATTATATATTAGAAAACATTCTTGAAGAACTAAATGTTAAACGTTGTTCGCCCTCGTGTTCCTCTGTCTCAATTCTTAAAGCGCCTATCAGTAAAGACGGTTACAGTCATGTCACTAGCTTTCGGCGTCAAGTGTATATTAAACCAGAGTAAACCAGAGTAAAAACCAGATTAAATTAATTAATTTATACAAATCCAGAACAAACAATATGCTTTATATGAAAGTTAGAAGGACATTACGCTTAAAATTGTGCTGTAAATGAATTAAATTTAGAACTAAATTCCCCTACACAGGCTACTCTACACGAAACATCAACAGCATCTAAATCGCCTGTTTGTTTTGAAAGTATCGATATATTCGAGAATAAGATAACTGGCAGTTCCAAATTAAATACATTTAATAATTACACTACAACTAAGGAGATTAATGAGCCAGCTAGACCTTTGATAGCAATAAATAAGCGAGCTCACTCACAAATCAGCTCTAACGAATCTCAACGAGGAATAACAGAATCCGATAACTATAACAAAACAACCGAAAACTTTAAAATTGATGAAAATCACCCGTTACAACCTGTAGGAAAGAAGGCAACAAATAAGAAAACTAAATTGGTTAAAAACAGTCCCGATGCACTAGATAAAAAGCTCTTATCGATCAAAAATTATTTGAACGAAGCAGGAATACTATTAAATTACACGCCATTTAAAAGTGTGCTAGAGACCACTCAAGGATTAAAAAACCCTAAGCATGATATTAGAATACACTAAGGATCTTCATGCACTCGAAAAATTTCTTAAATAAGATGTACATGCAAATGTCAGAAATACAAATATTAAACATCGATGCACGAATCTAATACAGTATATTAATAATTCCTCAGTAAATATCACGACAGAACCTACACCAAACAATTTTATTGTGCGTACAAGAAACGAACTTTAAACTCGACCAAACTATAAAACAGAAAAGCTTCTCATGCTATAATAAAAATCGGACTGATTGTTTAACAACAAGCGGAGGCGTAGCAATTTTAATTAAAAATAACCTATTTGCACAAGAAATTGACTTAAATACAGAAATCGAAGCAGTAGGAATCAAAGCCAAATACAGAATACAATACTAGCTATATGTAATATATATCTAAGTTACAAGCATAATATTAATGCTATAGCACCAGGAAATTTAATTAAACAACTATCGACACCATTTATTCTAGTAGATCACTCAAGATCGACTCAAGAAGTAGAACTATAAAAGAACTAATCTATAAAAATGACATGATTATATTAAACGACAAATTGCCAACACATTTTAATTCGTCTAATGGGAAAAATAGCTAACGATTTATCGTTATGCACCAGTAGTATAGCTACAGATATAGAATGGCAAGCCTATAACGACCTCCATAGTAGCGACCATTATCCGTTAATTATTAAACTACAGCGATACAATAACACATACAAAATATATTCAAGTAGATGGAAATTTCACCTTGCTAATTAGGAGAAATATGAAGAATACGAGATCTCTGTTAAAATAGAAGATTTTGACCAAACTTTAAGTAATAATACTAATATTGATATAATGATAAATAAAATTGTAGTAAACTTCACCAATATTATTTTGGATGCTGCAGAAATTAACATACCTAAAACGAAAGGTACCAAACAACTTAAAAACACTCCATGGTGGAATGAAAAATGCAACAAGGCAATAAAAAATGCAAAAAAAGCTTTAATTAAATACAAAAAAATCCAAATTTAGAAAATAAAATAGAACACAAAAAAAATAAATCTATAGCAAAGAGCACCGTGAAATTAGAAAAAAAAATTCATGGCTCGAATACCTAAAATCAATTAATTACAAAATATCTAACAAAGAGGTATGGAATAAAATCAAGGCAATAGATGGACGTACAAGAACTAAACTCATCATAATCTATTTTAGATTATTAAGATTATTATAGCAATATTGGAATGATGTAAAGATTTTTTTAATTATTTCGCGTCATTTCATTATTTCTTGAGAAGTGCATATTGATACAATGCATTTAACTTTATCTGGTCCAGGGTAAGTTTCGATAATGTGGCCCATTGTCCATTAATCGGAGTTGTTTTTACATTTTTGCGGACGGAGAAAATATTTGTTCTACCATCTTTGCGAAAATTGTTGCTGCATTTATTGCATTTATTGATAACGATTGGGGTGATGCATGTCCTGAACATCTACCTGCGGGTGTCAGTGAGTTTCCGATAAGAAAGTATTAGGCAAGTTTCTACCTACGTTAATACTGTACAAAGTTTTTTGTACGTAAGGTTTATTTCTTTAATGACACGCCGCCCTCCCATGGCCCACCGATATAAGAAGGGCGAGGTGGTATGTAGGCCAATCGATATCCTCGTTTTCCAGAAATGTATGAATTTTATTTAGAAAATTTTTACCCTTTGGTAGATCTTTTAGCTCCGATATATCGCATTGCAAAAAGGTCTCGATTGATTAATGACTATTTAATTCAATGTGAATATCTTTGTTGCAATGCATGCAAAAAGGCAAATACAAGCCTTGGAGGAAACATGAATTCATTAGCAAGTTGTTACATAATCTCCGTCGCAATTAAAAAATCCTTCTAGAGTTATCGTAGTTGTAGGTAGATTGCTTATATAAATATTTTCGACAGGCCGAGCTGGAAAACATTTAATGCAATTTCTTAACATGCGCTTTATCTCGGATTTAGTGACGTTTTTGATAACCCACGTGCAGTAAACGTAAACCTTTATGTTTGATGGGCAAACTGTGAATTTATCCTTGTGTGATAGAAATAAGCCTACAGTCGGCCCTTTACTCGTAAAAAGATATTTTCGTTACAGAATGCTCGGTCGCGTATTATTCACCTTCTTCAGATTAAGACCATCATTTGTCCTTTTAGCGATCTAGGCTGTCCAAATCCATCTCGGATCCACAGATCGTAATTTTTGCATTCATACCCCTTGAGGTAAAATCTACCGGATTGACATTGAACTATGTGACCAGTCCTCTTTGTTTATTAAGTCTTAGATTTCGGTGACTCTATTAGCGATAGAAGTTTGTCATTTATTATACAGGGATGCGTCGATCCAGGTCAAGGTGATAGTTGAATCAGACCAAAAGTACTATTGCTCTTTCTTTCTACAAAAGACCATTGTGACTTGGTGAACTAGTTGGTTGAACAATAGGGTATCCGGTAGATAATTTTTCCACAATCCCTCTTTATCTTTAAAAGAAACATATGCATGCTCTATAGGCTACTCCAGATGCATTGCTAAATCCATATAATTCAAACCTTTTATAATCATGATCGATTTTATGCCAATTGGCAGAAATTTGTCTTAAATTTGAAAGTCTCCAGTACAAGTCCTGCTTGAAGCGTACACATCCTGAAGTATGTGCACAGCTTCTAGCAGCTTCTGTAGTTTCTTGTAATTTTATTGTCTAATTCTGTTTTTATTGTCTAATATTATTTAAATTCTGTTAGAATTGTACATTGTAGAATGTACAATGACCGTTGTGGCACTGCCGAAGTGCTATTCCGTGCGAAGTGTGTGTGTTATATAAATGTGTGCTTAGCTTAGACGCTTATATACTCTTAGTATATAGTCTTACTTTGGGTTGATCGCTCGTCCGAGACGGTTGTATATTTTTCAACTCTCAATAAATACCATTACATTTTATCCACTAATAACAATAGTTTCCAATAGCAAAAAACTATTTTAGGCTTTTCAAATTCAAACATTTATTGTCAATCTTCTATTTAAAACCAACCTCTCTGAATTTTTAATCAAATATAATAATTGAAAATTGGTATATACAGCGGTGATCTATTTATACATTAACGTATAATGTCTATTTATACATATCTTATTAAATATATATAAGCTATTATTTGATTAATTGCTGATTAAATCGGTGTTATTGTAAATATTATTTCTAATTATAAATTCGTTTGTGTTAATTTTATACTCATTAAGTCAGCAGTAAAATAACTAGAAATTGGTTAATACAGCATAAAAGATTAAGAATTAAAAAATTTTGAAAGAAGTTAAAAGATTAGGTTTGTAAAGAATTAAAATTTAAGAATTCAAATTCACGGTTTTAGTTGGCAAGGATTTTAGGTATATGTGTTTATCTTTTCATTTTGCAACGAATATACAAATCGGCTAGCACGACTCTGACATCAGATTCGCGATGTTACTGCATGCTTTTTGGAAATGGAATTGCATGGAGAAAGCGTATCTTTTTTATTTTGGCGTATTCGGCTAGGATTGGTTGTGCCCGAGGTTGTACCGGAATTACGATCACCCAGCACTACTGTTATCTCATATATATATAAACAGTCAATTTTCGGATTACATTCTTTTTTCGCCCTTCTGAAATGGGCTTAATAAACTTTATACGATGAATAATGACTTATTCATTTTTTATTAAACCTTTTTGAATAAAATAGGTTGTTCAATTTGTTAATGCACACATGTGCGCTCACGCATGTACATGCGTTAATATAGTACTAGACGAACATGATTTATCATAGTAAATAATATAATTATTATAAGTAGTCATTGGAATTTTTTCTTAAATACAGTTATTTGTGTACATTGATACAGTTCGTGTTGACGCTTATCTGATAAGTAGCCTACTTACTGTACATTAACGCCTGGTTAAAATATGAAATCGTAAACTGAATAACAATTTTCATTTTTTACTGGATTTTACATTCACGACGAAAATTGTTTCGCCCAATTTAAAGAAATATCGCATAAAAAAAACAATGTAAAAACTCGGGAGTACGTCCAATAACTCTGCTGCGCCGGCATTAGTATGGATGGCCTATAGGCCCTTTTCGATGCCCGAGGCACCCCTTCATTTATGGATGAATCACCCGGGTACGATTGGTGATGTTTCCCCCTTCATCTCCCCACAACCACGACTTATTGCAGTTCCCAAGTTCTCGGCACTTAATCCCTGTGAAAAAGGGATTTATTCAAAGTGAAATTTCGTTTCAGCACTCGCGAGACTTCGCGTAACGGATTGCGGTGAGTTCGCTCTAGACTTATGCCTGGGCACGCCTTAAACTTGCAGGCCTCTTTGTCATTAATATTACAATTGGTCAACTATAGCGCATCGAAGTGGTCCAATTAAATACTACCTGTATCTCGTTAAATTTTGAAATTCATAGTACTAAATACTGGTAGTGTTAACTATTACCTAAATCTAATAATAGCAAATTTATATATTTCTAATAATTAGCAAATTTAAAGCGATTTTTATATGTTAACATAAAAGAAATTTCTGTGTAAAATTGATAATTAAGATGGACATGTAAATAACTGAAATGAAGTCTATATTTACCACATGTAATGAGATTTATTTATGCTGGTTTACAGCGAATCGTACATGAGAAGACTTGCTTAGTGATAAGGTGCAGTATGTCTCATCCCCTTTCACTTCGGATCATCAGCGCAGCAAAACAGAAAGCGAGAATTATTATAGTAGCAAATCAACTACAGAGACAATTATTATAATAGAAGATAGACATCGGATATCTACTCTAGCCTACATATAAGCTCCTCCAAAAGAGATTGGAGTCCCAACTTCATATGTTGATTTATATCATGATAATTCCTAAAATGTTGTAATTAATCGGTAATTATTAACTAAATTCCTGCATTCGAAAAACTATTAATTTAAGATTATTTGTGCGGTGGTGAGAGATAAAATATAAATATTATACAATATACATATTGCAATTCAATTGTGGGTGCAATGAGGTGGATGTCACTTTCAACTAGTTAGTTCAACGTAAAAAAACGTATAAAATTATTTAATTATGCTAAGATTTTATTAAACTCATTGGAACATTTATCTTACTCTGTTTTAATTTTTTAAATCTTCTTTTAAGTACATTTTACAAGAAATAAATTTTCATGGTTTATTAGTTGTACTGAAAAATTTATAATAAGCTGGTTACATTAATATCACCACATAACCGCATGTATTCGTACATGTAATCTTTGCACTACATATTCAGTTAATGCTTTTCGCTTAATTAATATACTTTATTATTTCAATTTACTAACAATAAATAGAATAATAGATTCATTTTTTCTGTTTTTATCTCGAGGTTCATTCTTTTACTTAATAATCAATTAGGATTACCGACTAATAAAAGAAAACGAGGTAGTGTGCATACAGTAGCGTTGCCTGGCACCGTTACCTCGGAAAAACACAAAGGCGTGTGAAACGTTCGCCTATCCCAGAGTCGCTAGGCGCTTATACAAGATTTGTATAATCTCCTTACCGAACACAACCGAATGGACCTATAGGTATTCTGTTAGCACCTAAGTTTTTAGAAGGAAATTATTGCGTCACTAGTTTACCCTCATGTGACCCAAAAGTAATGAGTGAACTTTCCGTGGTTATATTCGAAAGTTATTAAGCAAACATTAAACCTATATATTTGCATTTCAGTAGCTGTTAGAGAAAAAGAAGTTGAATTTATATTCGTTAAATATTAGCCTTTTACTACAACTATTTTCTATGAAGCAACTGAATGTTCAGAATATCAAATATTAAAACAGTCACGTTAAATTGTGAATGGTTCGAGTAGTTAAGGTTGTAACTTTTTGAGAAGTTTAATTATGTAAGGAATCCAAGAGTACGATTTTTATTATGTCTGAATACATAATATACATTTTTAATATATATATTTATGAATCACAAATAAATGAATATGTGGTAAATTTGTTAGAAATATTTTACATTTTTTGATAAATAACTAAATTTATTTCATCAAAATCAATCATTTACAGCGTGTAAGAATGAATTGAAGGCCAGCAATCGTAGAGGGCGAGAGCGATTCATGCAATATATGAGACCCCTTGCTTAGAACGACCAACAAGTTTTAAGAGCCATCAGTGTAGACGGCAACTTTAATGAAGATTCTAATTGGACTTTTCTGTTTCAAAATTCTAAAATTGAAAATTATCATATTTTATGTTAATAAAATGTCAATTTACAATTTCTAAAAATGTAATCAATTTTTTAAATGCAATTAAATTATTTTCCTTTTCACGTTATAAATACAAATGATAGATTTGGAAGTCGAGTTTTCGACCAGCTAGAATTTAGTCAGAATAGGTCGACAGGTAGTTGCATTTTCAACTAAAATTTAATGCAGAATCGAGCCAAAGTGAATTTTTCTGATCGGATTCTAAGTGAAAATCTAACTTCGATTTCTTCCAATATGTTTTAATCAACAATGCAATTAAATATTTATAAAAATTGAAACTTATATGATCTCCATATATATGTCTGAATGTTATTCTATATGTTATTGCAAGGTTATTTGTTGATCTTTTTCAACCGTGTTGGTTAGCTAAATAAAGATGGTCTCGTATTATCCAATGTTAAAACCGTCGGCTAAGCGCATTGAAGATTAATTGCGTGACAAATTTGTAAAGAGAAGAACTGGAATATTACAGAAATTTGTAGAAATCATTGATGAATTAGAATGAATGTAATTTTTATACATCCACTTATCGATTTTTAGACAGATGAATTTTATTCTGAAAATTGTTCAATGAACCAAAGTTCGTAGTGTGTTTTACATGAAATGTGCATGTAACAGTAAGAAGTGCAGTAAAAATAACACGACATCACGGTCGCAACTCGGGTCGCAATTTGCTTTTGCGTGTGATAGTATATAACAAAAAGTACGTTGAAGGCGTTCTACTTTTGTTTCGCAGTCGTACACGCAGTCGTATAATATACGGGATATGTGCAATATTAAGCATAATAAAAGCGATACGTTACGTTGGTCTCGGTGGAAAAAGTTCCATAGAATTAAACCCTCGCGAGATAAAAAATTATGATATCCTGAGACTTAGCAATAAGCTGAGTCCGTTGGGTACATTACTATACATACTCGATAACATGCGGATATACGTTTACTATTCGGTTGTATATTCGCACAGTGATTTAGTTAAGATTTGTTATGTTAAAGATTCGAGTATCATCAAATGTGTTCATACATGGAAAAATCAAGATTTGTAATTGAGTCGGTCGTACATTATTTATTTTGCAAAATCAGAATGTATACCAGTAATGATATCTGTGATTAAGAAACTTGACTTTGTAAAAAGATTTCGCTAGTGTACTGGAAAAGTCTGTTTTAATAAAATTCTGTTCATATTTATTTAAAATTCTTCTTAATTAGCAAAGCGGTATCGTAGGTAATCATAGTTGTATTTTAACCGAGTTTAGTATAAAGTATAAAAATCTTTTTATCTATGTATAATTTATGCGTTTTAATACTTCTGACTAGTAAGTATAAGGAGAATTGAGTATTTAATACGTAGTAATACGTAACAATAATTGTCAGATATGATACTATAAAATAAATGTAATAGTATTTTTTAATTCTTTTACAAACGAGACATCTTATGTTTATTAATCCCATTTCCATTAAAATTTAAAATAAATTACTTTTTCTTAAAAACATACAAATATCGTAATTTAAGACTATAAAACTAAAGAAAACAAGTTTTAATTTTATATTTTCAAGCAAAAAAAAATCATAATACATATTGTTCTTATAAAACTTAAACTTTTTTAAGGTTTTATCTTGAAAATATAAACTAAAAACTTTTTTACGTATTCTTTTACGTATACTTGTTCGGGTGTAAAGTTTGCTCCCGTTAGGAGTCTATAGGTATTCGGGGTACCCGGAAATGAAGTCCAGATAGTGCATACTGATGCGTACCGCAGCTTTTCGTCTCCTGGACCAATCTATCTATGTTAGGTGCCTTGGTCTTTCAGGTACCCGGAAACGAGGTCTAGTTGGTATTCTTCATATTTTTTCATAACCCGAATATCTAGTCATCTAACAGGGGCAGATTGTAAACTTAGGCATGAAAAACTACGATGCGGACCACCTGGATCTCGTCTCCGGGTATCCAGAACATCTAGACACCTAACAGGAACAGATTGTGTACGTGATACACATTGCATAAATCTTATTTATATATCAATAACATTTTATTAGTTTTTTAATGCGAGTAATTCTTTTTAGGTTATACACAATTCTAAAATAATATTGAGCGCTATTCTTAAAATTGATAAATTGAAGAATTAGGCGATGTTTTGATCAATACATGTTCTCGCAAGATTGTCAGATATTCAACAAAAAACGCCTGTTTTGGCAGTTTTTGAACGATAAACTAGCGTGCACATGGATATACTTATATATATCTTGCTTTAAAACGCCTGAAATAGCATGCGTGAATACTTTTATGTTTTTAGGCCAGATATTTAAACTTTGCAATACTCAGATATTAGTGTTTGATTACAAAATAATATTTTAGCTATTTTAATGCTCGTTGTAACTCATGTATCACTAATGTTATACATGTACATTATAAACTATACTATTCAATCATCCCGAACCCTCAGGTGTAACGCTATATTTGCAAGTAAATCTAAATAAACTTCAATGACTATTTAATGAAATAGAAAAACTTGCAATTGTATTTACTTACGTGATAGATTATACATATCGTATAATCTATTTTACTATGTACAGGTATGTAATAGCGTCCATTGGAAAAAGTTTACTAATTGTTTTGAATGTTACAGTATATAATTAAATGCAGCCGCATTGTACCCAAAATAAAATAGATCGCAACGGCGAGACAAGAGAAATCTGACGCATTGCAGGGCTTTGCCTCGAATCTACACCTTGCTGAAGCTGCGCCTTGTATGCTCGCAGACCATCAATCGAGGACCTCAAGATGCGCCAGGCATCCCGTCGATTCGGAGCCGTAAAACCGTGCCGGTCTCTCGCAATAAAGCGCGCGGAACTGCGCGCAAATCGAGTAAAACAGAAATGAAAAGGAACGCCACGGACAGAAAAAGCGCGCACGTGGGAAGCATGCGGTGAGTGTGGTGTGCGTCTAATGCGCTCGAGGTACGTGCGCGAGCCGCCGAATAAGCGGCCGGGACATATTGCGTGCTCGGTCCGCGGCATTCCCAGCGGGCAAAGTTGCCCAATATGCGTCGAGCGTCAGGTAGGCCTAATTAGGCCACGTGTTTGCTGAGCCTCGGCCGCCACGACAATTTTTTTGCCCGGGGAAATAATTGAAAAACTTTGGCTGACTGCACCCACAGCGGCTTTTTGATTATAGCCGAGTGTCCGGCGTGTATGGATCTTTGTTAACTTGGCTAATTATTGCCCATAGAGCGGACTGAAACTTTTCGCATAACGAGATCAGTTTCGTGTAGTCAAAAGCTCTTCCTGCCCACGAGCCTGTGTCGCTGTCTCCGCATACGCGATCTTGCTGCTCTTTCTCGCTTAAGAAACCTAATGCAATCGCGATTCGTGAACTAACCGCGGAACGGTTAAATTGTAATTATATAGAGTGCGATCGTATTTATTCCAATGAAAGTTGTCTAACGTACAAGCTACAGAGTTATAAGCAGTCCTGATTCAGATTGTATGATGGATACTCATTACACAATTGGAAAAGTGTCATTTCGTTCAAAATAAAGACTACATTATTATCGAGCAGATTATTATTTCAAAATATAATTTATGCAATCGATATTGATTATCAAATATTGTAAAATAATAAGTGTTGTCGCGTAATTATATCATGGCTTAGTAAACAGACGCTTTATCTACTCGTACATTAATCTATATAGGAATAATATCATGGACTATAATAGGTTAATTATTACTTGGTTTATTGCATAAATATCAATCAATAAATATTTACTTTTGTTGCAAATACTGATAATTAGCTGACGGTTGGGTTTGTATGATATTAATATAGGTACCCCACATCGGTTCTATCTCGGTAATTTTAGCATAGTAATCTGATAGTATTATATTACAATTATATATTATAAAAGGTTTACCTTTTTAATAAAATATATGATAACAAAATGTAAAATTATTTAGCATGTATAGATATGAAAGTTGAATATAGAATTGTCTATTATTTGAAATGTTAGGAAAACTACATTTTATTTGTGTAATCATTTATTTCTTCATATAATGATACCAGCTATTACAGCATCACGTCCACTATCAAACATTCAGTGACTTCCAAAAATGTTTGATTCGTACTTTGGCTTTCAATTAAACTAAAACTTAGTATTTATTTTTAAAAAACTCATAGATTTTGAGTTGTTTATGCTATAGTTCATGTTAAGTGAAATAATTAGTTCAATTTGTCTCAAATTGCAAATAAGATTATTTGCCTACTGCTATACTAGCTTTTGTTATGTTAGCTTTACATACTGCTATACGACGTTTAACTTTGGAATTGAGCTTTTTGAATCCAAAACGTATATTATGCTTATCATACGTAATTTGTATGTCATGCATACCAGCACTTTCACTGCAAACAAAGAATAATTGTAACTGAACTATATGCATGTACTGGACGCGGAAATCGATTTCCTGAAAGCGAATAGGACAATGATTGTTATTGGAACAGGTATTCAAACTGCTGCAACTTTTGATTAAGGTTCTACGGTATAAGAATCAAAAAAAATAAAAAAAGAAATAGTAGGTTTTATAAGCTTTAGCATTCGTTTGAAAGGAAGCAACATGGCGACGTATGAATAAAAGTTTAATCTTCTATCATTTAAATTCATTACCAAGCAGGTTGACAGAAGTGCGCCATCCTTTCACTAACTGTCCTATCCAAAACAAAGAGTGTAACTCATCGCTAGAGGTGGTGCATCACAATTGAAGATAATTTAAGTACTAAAGCTATACACAAACAGTAGGCTAGAGCGCGCATAAGAAGAATAGAAAGATCCGCATCGATCGCTGATTGGAAATTGAGGCTTGCGATCGGCACCGGCCGACTTACTCGCGGGAAAGCACGCGCCTAATTGCAAAAATGAGCTCTTTCACCTTGTGCGCGCAGTGGATAAATCAAGGGGAGGATTTAGCCGACAATGGGTGCCTCCTTGATTAAATCGGCGGCATCCAGCAGTCCCAATCCGTCAACGCGGTAAAAACATCGATAGAAGTATTAGCGGAGGCTTTTGCGGGATCTGCAGCTTTGTCCGCGGGCTTTAATGGCTATTGCAACGATTGTTTCCAGATTGAGCGCTTGGCAAGAGGAGCAGAAAATTTCGCTCTCCTCGAAAGTATAAATAAAGCGCTTCGTGCTTACTCCGAATTGTAATAAGCGCAATAATTTATATCACGGATAAACTTGTAAAATTTTATAAATGGGCAAATTCAATGCAGCTGTAATTATGATTTAACTGTCCACAACATAGGATGCCATAGTTGTGCCACGGCCGACCTGGTGTGAGAAGAGCTTAGAAAGGTTCTGCATCTACGTTGTCAGGAGTGTTTTGTGGAGGCCATTGTTTTGAAGTGAAAGCGCATGTTGACTCCTAGGGAGTTCGCTTGTAAGTCTCCTGGATCATGGAGTCATGTGTTTGGAGTCGTTCAGGTTCCTCGACCACCTTGGCCACGTGGTATTTTTTAGGGAGGTCGGCAAATCTCTTCAGCATATTATTTATAATGTAATATTTAAAACGAATTTATCGTATTTTATTTTAAAATTAGGTAGAGGATTTTTCGTGAAATAAAGGCCGCGAGGTGCAGTTGACTGCGCTGCGGCGAGGGTTGAATCTTTACCATTTTTTAAATGCCTGCATCTTCGTGGAAGTGTATTTGACAGTTTCGTGACCGGCAAAAAAACAATTTAGAATTGCCTCAGCTATCCCATAATATAGCTGAAGACAAGTAATTTAAAGACAGGTTGTATAAAATAAGCAGAAACCTAGTGTATAAATAATAACCTTTAAACCTTAGAAATTATAGCAGTAAACATAGTATCATATTATATGATATCATTTCCACAACCAATGCTTTCTATACTAATTAATTTACGTGCATCGATCCTTGATATACGAGTAGTGCGTGCCGTATCTAGTACTAATAGCCTAATACTGTAAAGTATTACTACTTAAAAAATATAATTCAAAGTTATGCTATAAATACAGGCTTGTTTATTTTTAAGTATTCTATAAAACTTTGTAAAATCAAGATATTTATCTTAAAAAATCTATTTAATATGCATTTAGTCAACAATTTTTTTTATCAAAATTAATATTATAAAATATTTTATACATAATTAAATTGTTTCAAGTATGAAACATTATACTGTTTTCCTTATTTTATCGGCTAATTAATTTGAAATAGAAAATTTATGTACAATAACAATATAATGGCCTATATTTTCTAATAATAGCTCATGTTTTTTTTAATAACGATTATTTAACGATTCTACAACTGTTGTCTTCGTAGCTCTAAAAAAATCGATGACAAAGTCATTATTGGCTCGGGCGAATCTCATTTCCCTAGCAAGGGCTGTTGGGTTGTCAAAGTTGAGAAAAATCAAAGGAAATGGGGACAGGGTGCAATTTCCGTGGTCTGTCGCCGACGCCGATTCACGGCTTCGAAGGAACGTAAAATCGGAAAATAAATGGTTATAATGAGGACGCGGGGGCCGAGGCGACGAGGGGAAAATTAGCTTGGACGATGTGGCAGTCGATAAGGCACTCGTGTGCGCTCCGTAAAATTTATGAGACCAACGAACTGAAATGCAAGCAGTGAGCTTTTCCTAAGTACTCACTGAATTTTGTGTGCCGATGTACAGTAGTTAAATCGCCAGTGTATCGTGTTTTATAAAGGTAACCTAGTCCGCATAATCATTTTATATAATTACTTAGTTATAATAGAATTATATTGAATTGAGTTTGGGATCAAAGATTCAAAACAAAATGTTCAATATAAAAAAAAAATCATGTTCTATATTAGCATCCTACGTGTGGTAATTAAAGTGCCAAATACAAAAATATTAGGTACAGTGTAGTGTGAAAAAGGATAAACCTCGCTCTTCTAATTATTTCAGTATGCGCCCCTAAAGTAAGCATCAATCGTGTTGGCTTCGCTGCAGTTCACGATGTTCATGATGTTCAGACAAAGAATGCGTTATTGGTAATTTGCTGTGATTACATGCGAGTACTTAAGATTGGGTTGTTGATGATTTCGATGTCTCTTACCTGTCACGAAGTATCGTGAAAATTCATGCAAAACTGACTAAATACGCATGTACGTGGTCTATCCGATTTCGATCGTAACTGAGAAGCGTTGATCTAAAAGGACCATTGTGACTTGCACGGGAACGACGCTTGGTAGTGCCAGTTGGTACCGAAGAACATTAACAATGCAGTGGTAGTACAACTTGAGTTTCGCTGCTTTATATGATAAGTACTCATTGTCCATATTCTTGCACCTTCTAATAATATTAACTACTCGATCGGTATTTAGTGATCTTATAAAAGCGAGAACCTGGTAAATCTACTGAGCCAGTCCAGAGTGCACTGGACTCATCATTCCGGATTGATTCCTATAACTTTCGGTGAGGGGGAAGTGTTAAACCACTACGAAATTTTGAAATAAAATTTCGACCATTTTGAATAGTTGCCGCCTTTTTATTTTGTAATTTATCCTCACCGTCGCGAATAAATTCAATTGTTTATTTTTAAATTAAATATCGGTTTAGTGATTATTATACATTATCCTCTCCTTGTCCTTGTCCGTTACAATTTTGTGCCCCGGGTGAGGATTATTGAACTGTTATAGGACAAGATTTAGGTTGAATGTTGTTGTGTATGCGGTTCCTTTGGCGCGGCGCGAACCGAGGCGTCGAACCGCAGATCTACGAAATGACGTCACTGACTTTGGGCGCGAAGTCATCGCCATGCGCGACGCTATACGTGAAAAATAGAAATGCCGCGGATTTCGCCGAAAGCCATCCGTTAGCTACCAAATCAATAGTTAGAGACTGTTACCTGGATGATTTCTTGTCCAGCCGTCCTACTATTGAGGAGGCCCGCCGCTTGATAAAAGATGTAAGTCACATCAACGCCGCGGCGAATTTTAAAATGCATGACTGGAGCTCGAATGATTCGCGCGTAATCAACGAAATTCCCGCGGAAGACAGAGCGCAACCTTCCGATGCATCCGTCGTACGCGAGAGGAGGGAATGTAGAACATTAGGCTTGGAATGGAATCGAACGACTGACTGTTTGGGATTCGACGTAGGTTTGCGCAAGATACCGGACGAAATAACAAGCGGCGCGGTGATATCTACGAAACGCGAGTTCTTAAGGACTATTATGTCCGTGTTTGACCCCCTCGGGTTCTTGTCACCCGTAACGATTGGCGCGAAAATCCTCATGCAAGAGATTTGGTTGGAAGGCATTTCATGGGATGCGAAGTTATCGGTAAATATATATAAAAAATGGTTGAATTGGCTGCAGCCCTTCCAAGGAGTCCGCAAGTTGTCAATATCCCGTAGTTATATGCCGATCGCGAACTATTGTGCGAACGCGCAACTACATGTTTTCTGCGATGCGAGCGTGAAAGCATATGCGGCCGTCGCATATTTAAGATTCAAACTCTCCGCCGGTAGTGTTCACAGCCTTCCTAGCCGCAATGGCGCGTGTCGCACCCGTGAAACCTCAGACTGTACCGCGTCTAGAGCTGCAGGCGGCGCTAATGGGCGCCCGCCTGGCGAGGTTGATCGGGGAAGAAATCGAGCTGCGCGTGGAGCGACGCTACCTTTGGTCTGATTCGTCCACAGTGATTCAGTGGATTCGCTCAGAACCCCGCGTTCACTAGGTATTCGTTGCTAACAGATTGGGCGAGATAAATGACATCACGAATACGACGGAGTGGAGATGGGTTCCAACGAGCATGAATGTTGCGGACGAAGCAACGAGATGGTCTACGCGCGCGCTCGTTAGCTCGAAAGATCGGTGGTTTAGGGGCCCTACATTTTTATATAGCGATGAATCGGAGTGGCCGGCGAAGAGGCGTTTGAACGATAGCGAGCGCGCAGAAATTAATAGTGCCGAAATCAGGCGAGATTTCGCGTGCGCAACCGTTGCGAAGGACCCGTACGTTCCTCTCGTGGATAAACAGCGCGGCTGGGAAGGTCTGCTTGCGACCGCAATTGTAATCCAAAATGCGATAAATAAATGGCGAAAAGACCGCGTCTGCTCGTTAGCGTTAAAAACCAGGTAGCGGCGGAAGAATTCTGGATCCGCGAAATACAAGCCGCTTGCTTCAGTGAAGAGCTTGCGAGGATAAGAGCGTGCAACGAAGTCCACCGAGGGAGTAAACTCAAAACGCTCTGCCCTTACATAGATGAGCGCGGGATCTTACGCGCAAAGGGCCGCGTGACGTGATTACTCCACGAAGAATTCGAGAACTGCCCAATAATACTAGAGGCGCGGCATTATACGATCAAAGCGCTCATTTGACACTACCATCAGCGGTTTCTACACGCAAGTAAAGAGGCTGTAGTCAACGAGCTACGCGAAAAATATTATATTGTGGGACTACGGACGACCTTACGCTCAATTATCAGCCGGTGTATCGAGTGCAGACTGCTGAGAGGGACATCGTGTTGATCGTCGATTTCCAAGCTCCTCACAATACGTGGCGCAAGGGAAAGATTGTTGATGTGCACCCGGGCGCTGACGGAGTTGTACGAGTGGCGACTGTGCGTGTGAATAGCGGCGACTTAATCAGGCCCGTGCACAAACTTGTAAAAATTTATAGTCCACATATTGTCAAAGTTGTAAGTGTAAAATTAAATGAATTTAAGACGGTGGGGAGATTGTTGAGGTTGTTATAGCGAACGATTATTTTTGTACAACGCTAAGATTGTTAATTAAATTATTATAAGCGATACTAGAATTATTGATTGTCGTATGAATGACTATTTATTTTATGCGAACATTTAGATAGCGCTGATCATCATCCACGATCCTTGAGGGGGCGGGGGGGGGGGGGGGGCGGAGTGGCTTATGCGAATAGAAAAATGCGCGTTTTGAAGCGGTGATTATCCGCGCGCGAATCCGCAGGGGATTCGTGGCGTCAGCCATCCGTTCAGGTAGGCACTTGGGCCTGCCTGAGGCGTTATAGACCTAGCGAGGCTCAGCTCCTGGTAGATGAAGGTCACCCCGCGTGCACGGGAAGTTTACTCTCCGTGGCCGTCAGGCACTCGGTAATCCCGCGACAGTCGCAGCATTTTCGGAAAGCCTCGGAAAACTCTGGAGCGCCGGCCCTACGTTCGGTACCGCGACTCGCGCGGCCGCGGTGACTCGAGGAGTGGGGAAGATGATTAGCGGCGATCGAACTATTGTTTTGAGATCGAGCGGAATAGGTAAGAGTTGCGGCACACCCGCCTTTTTATTTTGTAATTTATCCTCACCGTCGCGAATAAATTCAATTGTTTATTTTTAAATTAAATATCGGTTTAGTGATTATTATACATTATCCTCTCCTTGTCCTTGTCCGTTACATTAATCGCTTTATTTTTTTATGTTTTTGGTATCTATTTTCATTTCAATATAAATATTTTTTATAATAATATTTCATTATAATTCAGTTATTTGGCAAGTTGCTCCTGGGGAGAGTGGATAAGAAATCTAACTCAGGTAGAAAATGTTCGCTAAAATAGTAAAGAGGCGAAAAACCTAAAAGAAGAAAGGTTTATAAGACAAAGTTTCATTCTTCTTTTAAGTCTACGCATTTAAAAATTAGAGAATATAATTCAAGGAATTTATGAAATAGTCATATTCGCATCCTCTGCTGCTTCAACTCCATTGCGGTCTTCCTTGGTTGAGTTTGAATAAAATAAATATGTGCCGTCTCTATAAGCGGGTTAGAAATATTTTTTGGCAGGGGTAATTAAAGAACGAGACATTCTTAGAAACTGTAGTAGTCACCAAAGAAGCAAAATAAAACATCCTTGTTTCTTAGGTTGTCTTATCTCCATGTCTGCAGTGGTCTTTAAGTATATTCTAATAATTTACAAGAACATCATAAACGGATCATAAAAAATCAAAAATGGATCAAAGATTAATCGATTGTACGTTTAATATCTTCACTTAAAGCGCTTATAGGAGCGATTTATTAATCGGTTCAGGATAATTAGCTCCGAACCTAAAATTTTGAAAAATTTATATCATAAAGTTAAATAAGCCTGAGGCTAGAAAAGCTTTATTGAAATTTGGTAATAAATAAAAATATGAATTTTTTTTTAAATATGAAACTATAAATCTGCAGACCCATTTAACGTTATTATATAAATTTTTCAAAATTTTTTGATTTGGCGTAGACTTTCTCTTAAATCGATCAATAAATTTTATATCATAACTTAAAATTTAAATACTTATTGTGCGATCCACCTGAAGTTTTATTTTTAATCAATTGAAATAATTTTTCTATGATTTAATAATTAAAAATGAAATCAATTTTCAACGAAACATATTTCAAATTTTTGTCATTTTTATAATAATTATTTATATAAACTAAAAATGTTGACAATTCAATTCTTGGTTCAAATTCCAAAAATTCAAACTTTTCTGGAGACTTTTTTCTGTAAAAAACTGTGGATTTACTATTTTTATATTAAAATATGTCAATAAATACTCATACTTATTGATATATTTTAATATAATACAGTAATTATATTTTATATTCTTAAACTTTATTTAATCAATTAGATCTTTCAAAAATTAACTAATATCGGATACCCAATTCTAAACATAAATTGATTTAATAATATAATTAAAAAAGAAAATAAATTTTAAACTACAATGATTGCTCCTGAAAATAAAGATAACGTAATAATATATTTAAATAAATAAATATGACAAAAATATAAAAAAATATGTATCTGACAATAAATGCAACTTTTAATGAAATCGTATGCCAATTGAAACAATACTGAGTACGGGAAAGACTAACCGGCACTTTTAAATCGCATCGGACGGAGCTGTTTGCTGGTGCGCACTGTTGAAGTGTGCATAAAATTACATAAAATCGAATCAACTATAAGCAGATACAAAATTTTCATAGGTATTAAGTGTATTACGATTTACAAACTATTTTATCTGCAATTGGTCGTGTTATACAGCCAACAAACTCCTAGCACTGACAACGTACGGTTTCTAATTTTGAAAGTATAACACAAAATTAAAAATGAAAATTTTATAATTTAATAAATATTAAGAAATATTGTAAGCGATGAAGGAATAATTTATTAAATAATCTTATTTAAAATTTGTTGTTTTAACTTGTTTCTTTTATTTCTTGTTTATTCTGAAATGTTTTATGAAATATTATCATAATCACATACGTTTTGTTTTAATAAGTAATTAATTTATAAGTAATTAATTTTAGTTATCGAATTAATTTATTAAAATAATCAAGAATGAGCGTACGCAAGACTTTTATTACAAATAAACTAGTAAAACAACAATCATTCGATTATTGATGATATTGTATTTGATTGATATTAATACGAATAAATAGGAATTTTAGTCAAAATTTCAGTATTTTGACCATCAACAGGAATAAAAATAATAATATTAGTATTTTTAAATGAAAAAGCAAATTTTTAGTATGTATATTGGTTAAAAAAATTTTTAATGACAATAGATCACGCTAATTTTAAATTAATTACACACAAACTTCAGTTTAATAGAAATATGAAAAAAAGAGATTCAGAGAAATTAATAAATATTGATATGCGGGAAAAGAAATAGAGTTAGAAAAATGTTTAATAGGCATGTTTATCCGAGAAATATATATATCAGCAATGGCAATATGCGAAAACTACATAATAGCTCGGATTAAAACATACATTCAAATAGACAATACAAGCTTTAACAAAATAATTACTCATCTATATATACAAGTGCGATACTTAATACAACATTTTCTGTGCCTAATTTAGACTAAAACAGAATTTGGTAAATTTCGTGGTAAATTCAAAAACAAGAATATTTACTATCATATAATTGTTAGTAAATATTTAGTTACATTTAGTCCAATTTAATCTGGCTAGTAATCAATAAATTTGTAAAGGATTAAATGCACTGTGTGAGAATTGATACAATACAGTGTGATTAAACATTGAGAGAAGAGCGCGAGTACCGATGTTATATGCTATTATGCGAAGCGCTTCACTTTGAATAAGTTCGTCCTCGGGAGCTTTACATTGACTGATTATTCCCGAAAAGAGTAAGCCGAAGTCGTTTGACTGATGTAGTAGCAATAAGTCCGCAGTAATAAGACCACCTGTTTCCTATTCAACCAAGGTCAACTTTTTACATTTAGCGTTACCCAGGAACAACTACGTGGACTTTGTAAAATCTGTTCTCGTTTGAGTCCTTCATTAACATTAGTCCCACAACTTCCAAATTTTTAATTCAAACGCACAAATCCATAAACTTTAAGCCTACAAAAAACAAAACCCAATATTTAAAAATTCCAGATTACGATTTTTAATTTGTATTATGTTTGGCCCGGAATACTTAACGACAGAATTATAGGACCATTTATTAATGCGCAACTTAAATGCTCAAAATTATGGAGTCATGCTTCGAGATCAAATAGTTCCCACAATAAGAGAAGTAATCGGAGATAACTTTAAAGATACGTGGTTTCAGCAGCTGCTCCACCTTACTATGGAAGCAACGTTCGCTTTATAGTATATTACTTAAATGTGGTATTCGTTAATCGATGGATAGAATGGAACCCAGAAATTCAGATGATTTAAGGACAAGGATCATAAACAAATAAGCTCTCATTACGATTGAAATGATTCAAAATTATATTAATGCTTTTTAACATTGATTAGCTTACTTCCAAGAAGTTGTAGCGAATAGTGTTAGTACAGACCGGTATTGTGTGCGTGGTGTGTGCCGCGAGGGGCTACATTAGTACCGGGCTACGCACTCTCGCGATGCAATGTACGTACCGGCGTTCGCTGCTCGCTCAGTTACTAACCTCGCAGACTTGGTAGCGAATGGTCACAGTCCGGAAGACCAGCCCGAGAGCCTGGGGATATTGGGTCGCTGCTCGCTGCAGAGAGCGAAGCCCACAGTTTCGTCGTACCAGGGTCGCTGTACGGCGCAGAAAGCGGAACCCGTTGCTATGTTTTGGGGACTTGCTGTCCATCGTCGAGTGCGAAACTGCCATCTTCATATCAACGAGACGATGTGAGCACTCCGTGCCATTTCTCATCGCTATGTGGAGCCGCTATCGCTGTACGGGTGACTTGACCCCTTGGTCTCGTCCAACTCTACGGTTTCTATACGGATCGACGAGAAGAATTCCTGGTCCGGCCTATCCGTAGGACGACCCAGACGACATCTCTACGGCGACAACGGGTAAAACCTTTCCGTTTGACGGAGAAACTACGGGCTCCGGCAATCTCACATCGTGGGCTATCGAGGATTTACGGACGCCGCGCCGTTATAATTTTTATTGTATGCAAATGACCACGAAAGCGACGACTGATTTCATTAAGCAATCCGAGTGTATCCTATCTTCGCGAGAAAAATTGTGTATTACGCGGCAAGCATAGTACATGTATGTAGTTTTTGTTTTTTTATTAGACTCGACTTCAGATGCATCCGTAAAGAACATAATAAATTATCTTTTTTATTATTGTTGACTAACGGCGTTATACTAATCTTATTCGAACGATTATCCTCTCTTACCTCAACCCTCTTAAGTATTAAAAAAAAGAAAACAAATTAAAAATTATTAAGAAAATCTATTACAAAGTGAATAAAGAACAATTCGAGCATTTAAAATAAGGTGTTATACTCTTTAAAAAACTCCAATGTGAGATGCGAGGGGATTCACATGAATCAAATACTTCGAAGCAAACAAATTTTAATAGCATGTTTGTAAGCTAGTATTTTATAAAAGTTTTATTTTAAGATAAAGATCGGTTGTCCTAGCTGTTCATTCCACTATAGTATAGCAAATAAAAATAAATTATTCTTACGATTAAATTTACCTATAAAACAATAACCTTGTTTAATATCATGATATCTACATCTGGATTAAAAATTTGGCAGCTGAGGGACTAATGTTAATAAAGCACGTCAAAGGAAATCGATTTTACCAGGCCACTTCGTTGTTCTTGCATTGAGACAATAATTAAAAATTCTATTATTAAATACTTTTTGAATACTTAAAGTAAGTGATAATGAAATATTGTTAACGATATTTCAAATTTATGGTAAATTCCATTTAACAACATAAACATAATTTACCATAAAAAAAATTTCTTGTTTTTTATAAATAGTCTAATTTTTGTTATAAATATTTAAACTTTAGAGTATTAATAGAGGAATAATACTTTAATTAATAGCACGTTGGTCTTAAAGTTAAGAACTCTTAATTGATTAAGTCAATTTTCTATCTTCAATATCGAAGACTCATGACCCTTTCATGACGTTTTCGGTGTCATGGCCTATGTAAATATCATAAAACGTAATAATTAACAAATCAGATATACAATATTCCAATATACAGATAACAGATTTTGTGATTAATGTTAATGTAAGAGCTATATTTATATGAAACATTAAAAAACTAGATAAAGAAAATTAATGAATTAAACAATCTACTTTCAATCTATTTAATTTTAAAACTGATGTAAATTGTAACATTACATTTTTGAGATTATATTGTAAAATAACAAATGCGAATGTTCTCCGCATGTACTAAGCATATAAGTCTGACTCGCCTTTTGCGACTCTCTTGCTTAGATTTCAGTTTTCCTCTGCTATGTATAGTAAGATTCTGTTAACCGAAATACATGTACGGTTAATCTGTATTAATATATTAATAAAAGCAGCTTCCACAAGAACATCAATTTATTTTTTTGACACAATTGCATGAATACACAATAAAGTGCAAATTTGGTATTTTGATATAAAAATGTTTGTAATTCTAACGTGATGTCATGATAAATTGTTTGATTTTCTCTTGTTTTTGTTTTGGTTTGATGATTAGCCCACGTTCTAGTGGCGAGATAAGTTGACAACAAAAGTTGCGACTAAAGGTGACAACAATATACTTCTACTCCGTGGAAATGAGGAGTGGATCGAGACAAACTGAATTTCCCAGATGACATAACAGGATGTTTTCGGTGTTGCTATCTCCACATTTGCTCTCAAGGGGAGGGGTAGAGCAGAGAGAGACGTGCGCGGGCTCGCCTAAAGCATGAGGCAGTGTTCGTCTTGCACTGAGTAATGTGTTTTCCCGAGGAACCTCAGTCGAATCTATTCTTTCTACCTCTGCTCTCGGTCCTCGTTTATGTCCAGAATGATGCAGCGGCTGCTGCTCTTTTGAACCTGCCATTTATTCCTTGTAAGACTCCAATTTCGTACCGATTTTCAAATGTGTTCTAACCTAGATTTGATTGCAAAAGCTTTAAATTGAAAATGGATGCACTATTTATCCATTAATTTAAGTATTAATTTATTTTAAAAAATCCAAATAATATGGTGGTTAATTATAACCCTCGGTAAAATGTCATCGTAAAAAGCAATCAAAAATAATCATATGCACAACGCTCGATAAATGGTGGAAGAAATACAAGGTTATGAAGTAGCAGTGATTTCTCAAATAGTTGTATTTAACACCTGCGACAAATACAAATGCATTCTACTATAAATTGCATATACTATTTAGAATGAGTTGATAGCTAGATGTAGGCAACTATCTGTGTATAATTTAAATAGTTCAGAAAATTTACAAGCTTCGTTTGACAATTAATCTATTAAGAATTAGATTAAATCAAATTTTATATATACAACATATATTAACTATTGGCTAACTATATTGTATACTTTGTGAAGATATTAGAAGTAACGTTTGCAGTTTCTTTTTATTTGACCGAATAATAAGATTACAGATTTGTTCACAATATAAATATTTAATCATTAAGATTACATTTTTTGATGTCTGCATACAGATAGACTTCTATTAGTATTCGATCGTTATGATAAAGCTCATAGAGCTAAACTTTATATATATACGATCCAAATTTGGTGATCAAAATCATATTGGCATTTGGAATTATCCATAATAGATAATATTGCTAGACAAGATCAAAGGTTAATTAATAATGACTAACATATTTCACTTTGAATTTTTATTATTAAACCAAGATGTTTGTTTATTAAAATTTAATAGTTTTTCAAGTACAGTAATTATTTTTTATTGAAAACGATTACGGATAAATTATAGTTCAATTAAGAACTAGTAATTTTAATTTATGTATCGGTTTATTATGTATAGAAGTATGTATTTATAAAGATAACTTTTAATATAAGGATATTCTTTACAAATGAACAAATTCCATTTTATCGCGGATGCATACAGTCATTAAAAATAAGTTTAGCACAATGTTGCCCTACATTCAATACAACTACACGCGACACACCGTGACACTTGAATGTAGGTCAGAAAGTTTTCGAAAAAACAAAAAGGCAGGGTTTGATCGATTTAATTTTGTAGCAGCTGTCACATATAAAATCAAATAATCAGGCCATTGAAGGGGGCTTTCATACCAACTGTCGAGCGCACGAGGCGAAAGAGCCGCAGCGAACAAAAGTGAATGATAGCGGCTTAACGAGGCAGCGCAGCGATACGTCGATTTGAGGGCCGTTCGCCTCGGCCGAAGACACATGGAAATCAGACCTTTACGACTCGCGCGGTTGGCCGCGCGGAAGTTCGGTCAACACGCGTGCACTCGAGAGGCAGGCCCTCGGTACGAGTCGAGTGGTTAGTGCAAATACTGGTGCTATTGCATCCCGGGCCACGAGCCATCCGCAACGTTTATCCCTCGGTGCAAGCGCTTCGATCGCCTGCCGATTCTTCCTCTCTTGCTTGTTCGAGCCGCCTGTGTCACACGATGGGCCTTTGTTCGCGGCCCGTGCGATGGATTGCTTTTTCAAAATTCGCGAGGCACCATGCGCGCACCGTGAATATTCGATCAGTGTCTCGATCAATATAAGATTGTTGTACAAGGATTGACAATAGCTGCACGATGTCGCAGTGTTATCATTCAAAGGACGTGGTTAGTGGAAAGGGACTGTTTCGCATAAGCCTATTCTTATTTTCGTTTCTTCATAAAAAATATTTGTTTTTTCATATTCTAAGGATATTAGTATTTAATAAAGGCAGTCTCATGGTCCATTTTCTGATAGAATATTAACTAATTTTCAGATAATGTGTTAATCAAACGGAGTCTTGAATCAATAAAATCAATCTATCAAATTGATTGTTACTCTACTTTGTATTAAGCAATAACCAATAGTACGTATTTCTATACGTAAAAAAATTTTATTTCATTATAAATAGTCAAAAACTTTTTTATCTTTTTAAAATTAACTGAACAAGCTAAAAAGTTAGCTACAAATCCAATATGATTCTATAAAGGTTGAAAATACTTGTATGTACACCCTAGTAGGAAATTGACCAGAAATTATAGCCTTGCGATTAACTTCTGCGTACATTTTTTAAATAGAATCTGTTCTACAATTTTGCATATTCTGTCCAGATTCCGTTTAATGCCATATGTCATGAATTAGTTCATAATCCTCAATTCCAGATATCTGCAATTAACATTGTAATAATTCTATAGTTGTTAATTTTTATTGATATATATTTAAAAAATGATTTGCAACTTATTTATTTAAAAATTTATTAAGAGTAGTAGTTTATGTAGATAAGTAGCAGCTTTAGCTGACAGGAACAACTGTGTACCTCGGACTTTATATCTTTTCATATCATTTAATAGCTTTCTCCAGCATAGTTTTTTCCTGTAAAATGGAAAATAATAAAAAAAAAGATTCAAACAAAAAAAGCAACAATAAATTTTAAACGTTTTAGGCAATGTAGCAATTCTAGAGAAAATAAGTGCTACTCAATCAAATTCAAGTAACTCAAAGAATACGGATTTTGATATAAATCAAACTGATTTGATTGGTTTTGCCTCTTCCAGATTTAAATTTGCAAAGTGACAGTGACTCAAAAATAAATACAAATTCAGGCCAATTGAATTATGTTCTTTAATTGAAGGTTAGCATTTATTATATTTATTTCTAAAAATAATCCAAATATTTATTGTTTTCATACATTAACAAATCTAAAATAATAATAAACAAGTTTTAATATTAATTAATTTTGTATATTAATTACATGTATCTACCAAGAGTATGCTCTTCCTTCCTATCATTTACACTAATATCAACATCGATATTTATTCAATTAAGTCATTTGCACTCCGCTCGAATTTGTACACTCTCACTATAACCCGCTTTGTTTACGTCTAGTATTGTACTTAGGACACTTATTTGATGTCAGAGCTACCCACCGCGTTTGATATAATTTGAACAGAATTTTGACCATATTCTGCCCATTTGCCGTCATCTCCTAAATGCAATATCTGGGCTAAGTACCTTACAAAATATGTAGAATATTTTACCCACTGAACAAAAAATTTGATATATTCTGGACAGAAAACGTCAATTTCCTACCAAAGAAGTAGACAAAATATTATGATCATCCATAGTTTATTTGTGCATTTATAGGGACGAACGATTGTATGTTATACAATTATCTAGAGTTCTATTATATTAATTACTAGTTTATTATTTCAACTGTAGGTGTAAAGTGGAACGTGTAATAACGTAATTTGACCACAGTAATCAGAGGAAGTCACGACGCGTCACCGCATTTCCCCTGGCGCAAGCGCACCGTTGCGTTTACCTCATTTCTGTTTCCCGTCACAATTAGAATAACGAATTTCACAGTGGAAGTGAGATCAGCAGTATCGGGACGATAGGGCGTAATTGCATCACGGGGAAGTTAGAAAGCGCGCTAAGCCGAGAAAGACGAGGTTCATGCGACGCACTTTTAAGGGATCAGTCGAGTATTACTTGAGCGTGCAAAGAGCCGTGGAAACAATGTGAGGCCGAAAAAGACCGGCTGAGCCATTAACCCTGTTTCGCGTGCGAGTAATTCACGGCGAGCTATGTGGCAATCGTACAAAGTTTCCTTTTTCACCCGCGGCCCGATTAATGTCAGGCATAGTGGACGGCTTTTTGTCCTGCCGCATCCGTGTGAATTGAGTTTTGTCGAGAATTTTGTTATTTACGGAATGATTGTTGACGGCTGAAAAGGTCAACTTTTTCCATGAACGAATTCTCCCGTCAGCTGTATCCACTTTTGAGATGGGAATGACAGTTTTTATTTGTTGATTTTGGTACTGTCACGGGGACAGGATTGCCGACGCGGTCCTTTGCATCGTGAGTCTCAAGCGGATGTAGCAGCATTATTTGCTGATTGTACAGCAATATAGCAAAAATTCAGAAAGTGCGGCTTGAGACGTGCAAATGCAATAATGACTCATAACTAAATGTACTGAATTAATTTTTGACTTTGTATTTCATATGAAAAAAAAATAATTATTACATTTCTCAAAGCATAAAATGATGATTAATTATTCCCATTGCATTAAAAATGTTATGAAACGTTAACCTTTAAAATCAGTTAAAGTTGTATCAAAGGGCTTCAAGATTATATATGTATATAAACATAAAATATTTCCTCAAATTGTTCACTTCCATCAATCGAATTTTAAAGGAACTTTTGTTATGGTTATTAATCATAAATTATAATACAAACTTTGTTTTGGAAAATACGTAGATAGATGTACTATAGACGTAAGGATCACATTTTTTATTTTGTTTAGTATTTAAACTATGTATATTTATATGCATATGCAAAGATATTTATATGCTTATTATATTTATTTAATCTTTTATAATCATTGTATTCTTTAAATGTCAAAAGTTATTAATATATGTATTACCTTTTCGTGTTTTATAAAATAGATAATAAAAATGTAAGAAGAACATATTTGATTGTAAATTTTTTGACATTTTTAGTTCAGCAGAATCATAATTAAATAATTGAATTATTACTATTGTATATGTTAGCGTTAAACTGTTCTCGAATATAAATAATGGATCTTATTTTTAAAATTGTATTGCCAAGAAAGTATTTGGCCACGTTTATGATAAAAATTTCGTTCGCTCTTTTTTTTATATAGATTTTTCGAAATGCAATACTGTGTTATGTGCGGAGGTGCGTGAAAGAGACTTGGGAACCGACTCCTGTTCATTCTAAGAGGACTGGAAGAAAAAGGGGTCGTAAGTCGCATGCGTTCACTCGCTACGGGATGAGACTAGTAAATTTAAGAGGGTGCGATGAAAACTCAATGTTTTTTTTAGTTGCAATTTTCGAAATTAAATTATCTTTCCAGGTTTTTCTTACGATATAATGTTTTACACTTCGGAATAACTAAAATCAGTAATTAAAAATAAAGTACTAAATATACTTGGAGTACATAATTTGCGAATATTCATATCACTTCCATATGTTACTCATGAATCAACAGATGTTTGCTTTTATCACTCTTATCAGAATAATATTACAAGTCTTTGAAAATGCTAAAATGAATTCTAAATTTTTTTAAAAAAAATGCATTAAGATAACAATATTTATTTTATGAATATTGTTTCGGCCAAGACCTAATCTTACAATATTAAAATTACAATCAAGAAAATAAATTGTATATTTGAGAACATTTTTATTATTTTAGTACAACATAAATCTTACAGTACGTCTGGTTTTCGCGGTTATCGCAGTATTTAAAATTAAATAGAAAAAAATATTATTCTGGCATCCTTGTTTGACCTTTTGCAAAGCAACGAGAATATTTAAAGAAAACAAGGTTTATTCATTGTGGTCTTGCATAGCTTTTGATTTCAAATGGAGTTGACTTGATAAATCATAGTGTATCTGACTCATACATATTGAAGGATAAGGGAGATTTCCTTCTTGAATGCAACGTCCATTTCTCTCCTTAGTACAGCGGCCCACTTAATCACGACTGCCGCTTTCCACCTTGAATATACATGCTGAGGTTTATTAAGTTTTTGTATATCGTTAAATGAAACATGACGAAACTCTGTCATGGTAAAAATTCTTATGGTTATTCCACAGTCCGCACCACAGTCGTCGCGTGGTCATCTTTAAAAATGCTTTCGAGTGGGATTCGGATAATTATTCCCAAAGTGAATGCTGATAAGAAAAATCGAAGATCGGTTCTGTGGAGTTGATTTTATGCAGACCGTTTCGACCCGATGTCACGTCCGAAAGTTTAAGTGTGGTACCCAAGAAGTGCAGATTTGTTAATAAATGCATTATTACAACCAGCAATGATTGAGTATTGAAAGTCATTATTTTATTAGCGGGTGTAATTTATACTCCGTGTTGTGTTTATACATTCTATTTATTTTGTGTTAATCGCAGAAGCGGCCTGATGAACTGAATGCCAGTGCAATGGAAAAAGTAAATTAATCAATTTAGCTTGCAATGCATACACTAATTGCTCGATAAAACATGCAAGACGGGTGGAAGGGAATCAAGGCACGGGAAAAATAAAAATCTGCAGGGGAGAGAGAAAATCGAAACGACGGAATATTCGTTGGCTGCGAACTTTTCAAATTCATTATGGTTAAATATACGTCGCAGCTGAGCTGCACGTTCTGAAAAACCGGATGATCGCGACGGCCCCGCGAATAATAAGCTCGAGTATCACCGAGCAAATGACGTTGAATCCGGATGGGGCTTTGGACGGTCGGTTTGGCCCATGAATAACAAGCAATTGGCATCGAGAGATATCGGTGAGCGGATCGTCTTGGGCTCGCGGAGATCGGGTTATGACCAACAATTTGGCAGGGCGCCCAGGCCGAAAGCTCTCGTAACGTCGGGCCGATCGGTTTGCCGGCCTCTGAACGCTTCTCCTGGTCGCACTTTATTGTCGCCTCACACCTTTGTTCCCTCGTAAACGGCTCGCGCGCGCAACGGAACAGTGGCCTTCCCCGCTGATCCCTTTTACGGTTCTACCGAACTCGAGCTTATCGACTAAGTGAATGGAAGCGCTGAGTGTTCTGGCACGTCTGACTCGCTTCATAAATTGAGGAACAATAAATATTGTATCACAGAAATAATGACACTCAACATATACGACGCTCACCATATACGCTCGTATATGGTATGCATATATATTCACATGTATATATATGTACATATATATATATATCCTTAATTATATGCTAATCTAAAATAAATTCTTAACTAAAATGTACATCCATAAGGACATGTAAACTGTAAAATAGCTTAACGTTTGACTAAAATTATACCATATTTTGGATACTGATAGAGAAAAAATCTTTAAAAATATTTATATCTTAGTAAGAGCCCCGATCCAAAACCAAAGTGGCGCCCAATGCTCGTCGGTTCGTATCGCAAGATGTCTTTTTTTATTTTTGCGCTCTGCGACAGCCCAACGAGCTTTCGATATTCTTGCTCCTCGTTTTTCCTAATCCTCCCGAGGTCGACCGACTTTTTGCTGCGCGCGAGCCGCTTGAGGGTTTCGCACTGCTGAGTCCCGTGGGTCCAGTGAGACTGTCGAGCGCGATCCAGACAACCAATTATGCAAAGAACCTTATTCCAACTTGATGTTACGAGACAAAGAATGTAAAGGATTTTATGTGGATTTTATATAAATATTTATTGAAAATATTTTTCATAGTGTTTAATAATAGTCAAAACTGCTTAACTCAGAACTATGTTGCACGAAGACTATAATAATATTCTATATACAGTATAATTTCGAAATAATGTATATTCAAACAAAAGTTAATGAATCTTTAGAAAAGTGCTTATTATTTCTTAAAAATAATTATAATTAATAAAAATGTACATTATAAACATTCAAAATATTAGTTTATACTTATATAATAGATAATATCAATCACTATTTAAACCGAATTTATTTCTTTTAAACACATTTTTGTTTTCTACACAAACTATTTCATTAAATGAATTATAATTTTGAGTCATTCTTGTTAATAAATTTTTTTTTTATAATTAACTATTAATAACTTAAAATTTTTCAATTTAAGCATTTTTAATTTAAGTATTATAAACTAACAATTTAGCCGTTATAAAAGGAATAGAGAGGAAGTAAGAGGAACGGGAGGAACAATGAGGTGTACAGAGGCTCCATATTTCTCACTGTACCTTTTGTTCGCGTGCAATAGCCCTTATGACATCATTTATCTTTTATTTTCCACGCGAAAAATTTCTGTTATTAGTAGAGAGGCTGTATGTACGGTCATTTCTAAGTTCACATTGCATTACTGCCTATATTAGTATTAATAAATCGATATCTCATATAAATATAAAAGTATACCAATGCATCAGTCCATTACGTGCCCTATACATGTTGCTTATACACTTCCTTGCGATGAAAGTCAATTCTGTTTTAGTGCAAAGTTTCGCAATTTCTCTGTTATCCAGCCCAATTCAGTTCATAATATTCATGTATGAAAAATGTTGTGCTTATTTATTTAATATATATATATATATATATATATATATATATATATATTTAAATAAAAAAAATTTATTCAATGAATTTTCACACTACAATGCACACAATGTGAGTCAGGATGAAGGTATCTAAAACTTGCCGCCGTAACCCATCATAATACGAACAGCTATGTACGTGCCCTACACTACACTTTTTAACGTAAAAAAGGGAACAATTGCCCCCTCCCCCCGTTACGAGGTTACTTTCGAAGCGCTGTGCCTGGCTAGTGGCTCAGGTAATGAGCTGCGGCTGCAGCTTCCGCGGAGGCTTGGCCGCGCTGAAAACGAAAAAACAGGGAGCTTATCAAAATGCTATGTATACTAGAAGTCTAGAAGTATCATCATAAATCCTTATTGTAGCATAAATATATATTATATATAAACATAATAATAATAATGTAAATAAAAAGTGTATAAAATTTATTCTGACAAACATGTGTGTATACGTTAACTGCTGCATAATATCTAGAGTGTTTAAAATAAGCAGTTAGGTGTATGGTTTATTCGAGGAGTAAGAGGTAGTGTCAAAAATGATTGTATAGATTCGAAATATTTTACTGGAATAGTATTTCTGAATAGTCGCTTTCCTTTAATTTCATGTTTATTTGAACCTATTTATTTACTCAGAAAATATTGTGAACTGTAATTTTATTATAGAATAGTTTTTACAAAAGAACTATAGGTGAATAAAATTGATATCCGATAATGATGATATTGAAAAGAATATTGTAATAATATTATAAGAAATTTCATAAAAAAACTTTAGAAATTAAAATTATTTAATTAAAAAAATGTAACATACATCATTAAAATAAAGAAAAATCAAACGAGGAGGCAGTTTTAACAAACTAGCCGTGGGATGCCACGGATCACATAATTAACCCTGTAAGGATGGAAACAAAGGGCCGTCCCTCTACATCTGAGACATGATTGTGAATAATCAGCCAATCTCATGTGTTCAGAAGCGACACGGTTATACTGTCCAAAGAATTCGCATTAAGCACTCCTCGAAGCACTCACGTTACGCGAGTTTTGCTAAGATGCATTGACGTAGCTCTTGGATACAAAAATCGTTGAAAGTGAGATTGGAACAACGAAAGTGTGTGGATGGTTTCATGCAGATTAAACATTATTATAGTGACTCTCGTCAGCATAATTGAGAGTATAATCGCTAAATATGATAATAATTATTTTGAAAATGCTCTTTTTTCTGTTTCATTTTTTTATAAATTATCATATATACTCTTATGTTGTAGACTAAACTGATCTTATATACTGTTATTTGTTTGTTTACTTTGGACATTGTTGAAGAAATCCAAAAAATTATCAACTGAGTACTAAAATAGAGGAACTTTATTTACATATTTTAGTTATTTTAGTTGAGGTAACATATTTTACTGTATTAAAGCTTGTAATAATTGACAGATTTGACATCAATTATTAATGTTAACATTAAGAGTAATTTTTTAAGAAATATGTAATTTATATTTATACATGTATTAGTGTATTTCTTATTCCTATTCTTACATTAAGGTAGCTTTTCACAAAATATACTACACTCGTATCTATAAACATGTGTAGAATCTTAGGTAATATAAGCAAATAAAAAATCATAGTATAAAAAATTATTATTATGTTATATCTTTTTTTAGTTCAACTGATTATGTTAATTACAATACCAATAGAAATTGTAGATACATTGTGCATAGTTCGAAAATAGATCTCATCAGATTATATACAAAATTTATAAATTTAAATGAATTTTTCCCTCAATTAATTTGGTAATCAATATCTAGTAGTATTGTTAAAAAGTGTATTCTTCGAAATATTCACTTAATCACTAACGTTAAAATCGAATGTAATTTTAATTAATAATTTGTTAACATTTGTCAACTTAAAGAATAATAATTAGTTAAAAATTGAAGAATTCTACCTGGATATAGACTCCTAACACTTTGGATATGTATGCAGATTAAAATAACCTTCACTCAAAATTACTCCCTTGTGCTTTTAATCATATACAAATCCGGTACACTTTTCAGTCGGCTTGCACTGTCCGCAAAGGAAAGCAGTGGATCAAGAGAAAGCTCCGCTCGAAATTCTGTCCGAAAATGAAAATCCGGCAAAGCTAGGCGAAAAGTGCACGTGGATTCACTTTGGTAACGTCTGAGAATATCTAACGCCCTTGCTCCTGGGCTTTGGCACACGGTGGCCCCGATTTCGCCCCCACCGGAAATTTCATTTCCATTGGCAGCGATAGGGAGGTGCTCACGCGGATGCATAAATTCGCAAGAAAACGAGGATGGGCCGATTCCTAGGTGAATTATCCCGTGGGAGAGCCAAGACTTGGCCGGATGGCCTTATTTCGCGAGCCATTTCCTGTCGGAGCTTATCTAACGGCCCGGTTCAACAATCTTTTATTTACCAATTTTTTAAATCAATAATTTCTAAAATATTAACGTAGGTTTTTAAACGCTATATTTTCCATTGAATTGACATATAAACGAAAGAAAAGCAATAACTTAAAATTATCGTTATAAATTTTTTATTTTTCGTTTAATTTTTGGTAATAATAAACAAGTTACATCCTGTTTAAACGTTTTATTTATCTCTATAACATATCGCTTTATATTTCCAATCACAGAAAAATATACTGTAATATAATACGAAAAATCGAGTAGTATACATTTTTTATAGTTTTCAAGTTAATTTTTCGCGACGCCATTTTTTTATAACTTTTTCAGTCGGCATTGCGCTGCGAAGCTATATAAAACATTCTCGTTGGTCGCCGCAGAAGTCCGATCGATAAACGGGACGACAAGTTTTAGATCATAGATAGTGTAGGTTTGACGGCATATTCAAATATGCTAATGTCGAGGATTAAAATGACAAAAGGAATGTTTCGTGAACGGGGCTATCGATTCTTGTCAGATTCGCGCGTTCAATACGATCCTTTTGGCAGGAACGCAATATTTGTGCACCGAGAAGAGCAGATTAATATCTTGTTTTATTTTTTCATCCAATTTCTCCTTTAAGGAATTTTATATATTTATTTTTACCCTATATATTTAAAGACCATTTTGATAAGATATTCTAATTTATATAGTATAGATTCAGAGATATTAATTTTTACGAACTTTAGCTTTGACGTAGCTTACGTTTAAATTACTTTATACATTCTCAAGTTTTGTAGCTTGAATAGTATCATTTTTATCTCATTTTTGGATTTATTTATTATAAATTATATCTACATTTTTTAATCTTATCAAGACAAATATTTTACAGTGAAATGTTAACATATGAGACGTGGTGTTTCCTCCTTGAGGCCGACCAGCCTCGGAGCTCGCCTCGGAGGAGCCCGAAGCTCTCGTCACTTTTGTAGCCGCGCCCATCTACCCAAATTGCAGGATCGTGATCGCGTCGGAAGGGATATTGTCGGGTTAGCCTCACGGCGGTTGATGCGGTGGAGGATCGCGGAGGGAGGGGTGGACACAATTACTAACACTCGGGAGCTCTGTTAATCATAATATTTATTCGCGCTGGGCGGATACTCCCCGCCTTTGCCTCCTTCTACAGAGGTTGGCGAGGCCATCCGTTGAGGCGAATGCAGGGCGGTCATCCTATACGCCACTGATCCGGCCTTCAGGAATTCCTGAAGGAGAGCCGGCCGCGGCCCCAGGGTGGGAGCCGCCATTCGCCTCGTGTCACGCACCCGGCGTTGTCGCTCGGCCCGTCGCGCGCGCGCTTTCCCTCTTGCGTATTCTCGTACACGGAGAGAAGGACTCTAATAAAATTTACTATACTTGTCAGTAGACTAGGGACAAACTCGACGCTTTGAGCCTTTTTCACGTAATTACATTCATTAAATCCTATACGTACAGAAAAAATGCTATACATATAGTAAAGTTTATCAATCATTATATTTGAAATAGGTCATAGAATTTTAAGGTATATTTTCTTAGACATAATCTAAGATAGTATACATACAAATTACTATAAGTATCGTAAAATTCTCCAGCATTCGTTTTCTTTCGCACACACACAAAGAGAACGTACATGTTGTATACAAAACTATGCTTAGCCGAGGTAGTCGAGCTCAAACGTAAACAGTGATGCAAAGTCAACGTTCTTTCAGTTTTGTTATTATATGTTTTTATTGTAATATAATATTTTGTTATATTTATTATAATATATTATATTTTGGCATAATAAAATAAATTGCACTTTAACATGCAATTGCTGTATTTTTTACTTATTTTAAAATTACTTTCCCTCTATTCTGTCTATAGTGTAAAAAATTTGTTCTTGAATATTTAAATTAATATTAATCAAATGTCTAGAATTTTTGATTTTTGCACTTGTGAAAAATACTATTTATAGATTAAGTAAATAAAAATTTAACAATAATTTATATATTTTATAAAGATTTTGCAGTTACTTTAATTTTATTCAATTTGATTTTCATAATTATCGTGAAAATAGATTTTGGTTTACTTTTAGAAATTTATTTGATTCATGATTGTTTATCACTTGTTCCGATAGATGGCTACAGTAAAAAACGCCATAAAATCATACCTGCAAGCGCTGAGGTTTCTGCTCGGTTAGTATATATACTTGATAAGATGGAGTCATCTCATGTGAAAAATAATTTGTGAGCTTAGGTTAGGTTGCGTTAAAAACTTAGGAACTGCGAAAGCGAATTTATCTGTCAAAATGATTTGTAAGCGTGCGATGTAGTTTGACAAAATCATACGAGCGAAATAAAATCGTTAAATAAATTCGAATGATTCTTTTTTCCCTTCAATGTAATTTACACATTTTAATACGGATAGGTAAAAATTACTATACTTCTTGGAATAATTATGATACAAGAGTAAACTTATAACTAAAACTTAACATTACTATACTTTATAGTAATGTTTCTTTGACATCGAGATTGTCCTCGGATTACTATACTTTTATAGTAATTTTTACAGAATTTTAAAAGAATTTTTGCAAAAAATTTCTCTCCGTGTAGATAGGGGGACCACCAATCTGGCTGGTGAAACCAACTGGTTCAATCTCGTTCCCAGCCCCATTCGGGCGGGGCTCTCTTGCGGCCTCCGTGGCCGCTCTGCCGACTCCTCGTAGTGGGCGCTAGCTGGGTCCTCCTCTCTGAAGAAGTTGGGTTGTGTATACGGTGGTGGGCAAGCCGCATTCGTCGCTTGGCGCGGCGCTTACTCGGGTCGCGGGTGGATGATTTGGATATTTCGACGCTGACCTCCCACTGACCGACGACCTGCGCTACCTCGGAGTTACGGCTTCGTCACATACATCATCTGTATATAGTCTTTGATTGGATTGTCACAACAACTATTTTGCGAGTCTACATGTTTATCAGATTCTATTTACATAAACCATATAACTCCACCTTTAACATCTCCTAATGTAACAAATGCTGTCAATATACGTATGTACATTAAGGTAGGTAAGAATTTACTATTATATTGTTCCGAATATGCGTAGTTTTTAATTAATGAACTGCAATGATAGATATTTTATATTAATAATTTTAAAGTCTATATCTAGAATTGTTTTTGAGACTCTAGCTAGACAAGTATTGTCACGTACACACTTTCGGCGCGGTACGCGACGGAGCCGCGAAAGCAGAGACTCTCGCAGAGACTCCGATATCCGCTGTCGCGGGGAATTCGAGGGCCGCGCACTCGTAGCGCGGGGTCACCTTCAGCTGAGCCGCGACGGAGCCGCGAAGGCAGCGGCTCCGATATCCGCTGTCGCCGGGAATTCGGGAGCACTTTCAGCCGAACCGCGCCTCAAGGATAGCAGCTTGAATAATCGCCGAGCGGGGGAAATGGGTGGGCCCCGCGAGCAGTCGGGCCGCGGCAGCAGGAAGTTCGGAGCTGACCCGCGACATCAGCAGCTCAGGTAGCCGCCGATCGACGAAAACTCGCAGCCTGGAGCCGACGTACGCCTGGCAACAGCAAGGCGCCCGGAGGATTCGCAAGATCGGCAACTCCAACTAAGGCGGAAGCATACGGGGGATTCGGCGAGCCACGGGTGGGGTAGAGCAACACGAAGCGGCTATAAAAAGTGAGGGGAACAATAATCGGGGCTTTTTAGTCATCCTACGTCGCGTCCAAGCGACACGCGTCGGAGTGCCGCCTCTTCTTCCCAACGATCTACGCCAGCCGATCAATAAAGTAACTACGCCAACCGCAACCTGGTGGCTCAGTCTCCTCGCCACCCCTCCAGGCTCCAGCCCCTGTCGAGAGTTCGATCCCTGCCGCCGCACTCACTCACTCACTCGTTCACGCGTAGAGTCGCGCGCCGCCTCCTCCCCCCCAGCAGGCGCCGCGTACGTAACAGTATAAAACACATTGTTTTAATATAATTGATCATAAGGTAAATCTTCGAGTTAATCTTAGTCAACTTCTAAGATTAACCTAAAGCTAGGTATGGAAGGTTATAACATCCGCAGTGCTTGAGTTAGGCATCGGAAATTTTTTATTGATATTAAATCCGAAATTAATTCAATTGATTTCCATTTTCGGTTTAATTCCCTCGAAATTGATAAGAACATCGTTATTACCATTAGTAAGAATATTGATATTACATTAGATGCAGGTTTTATCTAAAAACTATAATTGGATTGATTTGTAAGAAATTCAACTGTAGAGTCAATATATATTTTTTATTCAGTGAACTACAGAGATGTTTGCTGGTATTCTTTATAGATTTTTCACATTTTAATTACTATTTCATTGTTCATTTTCAACAATTGTTAGAGCTGAGATCAAGCTTTCAACATTACTGCAAAAAAAATTATTTTCGTAAAAAATGTTGATTATTTTTGATCTCAGTACCAATTTTTAAAAATTTCAGATTATAATACCTCTGATAGATATTTACTTCTTAATACTATTTGATGTTGAAAAAAACAACTTAATAATTATAACGATTAAGAAACTAGGGAATACGAATTAAAATAAAATTCAACCTGATTATTACATATAGTAAAGGTATTTTTACTTTTCTCTATTAAATAACTGAAAAAGGTTCTTAAAAATATTACGTAATTGCGAGAATATTTATTGCGAGGTACTTTCTGGTCTAAAAATAAATTGTATCTGGTTTGTGGAATGCAAAAATCACTCCTTATATTTGTTGTTTGTTATACTTTCATCGCTAACAAAAAATTATGTATTTTAATGTAGTATATCAATCTACAATAACGTAGTATGTAGTATGTAAACTTTTCTGCAACTTCTACTATCCGGGCGGAGGCTATGGGATCACCTTTTTTCTTTAATATGGACCAGGATGAACAAAGTCATACCTAATTCTTTCTATCAGTATTTTACGTTATAAGACGTAAATTATTTGAACTGAAACTGAAGTATAATATACAAGCTTAGCATAAATTTCTGAAATTTCTTATATTATTGAGAATTTAAAAAAAATAATATGATTTTGTTAAAGATTAAAATACATTATAAAATGTTTTTTTAAGTGTAGTGTGATGAAACTGGTAAGAAAAAAATGCATGGACAAATTCTATTTTATATTTTTTTTATATGAAATGTATCAGAATTTAATTTGATAGTTTTAATTTTCGAGTACATTAGTCAATAAAAACGGTACGAGTGAAAAGAAAAGAACAAAGTAAATCTGAAGTAGTTTGCAAATGTAAGCGACGTAAATAGGGTCGTTCCTTAGAACGACTCTTTGGAAAAGTGTCAAATGTCCTTGGTGACGACTAGACGACCGCTGCACTTTTCTTATTTAGGTACTTGTGCAAGGCACATGCACGTTCATGACTCCTCGGGTTGAATTTCCGCTATTTTGCACGTACATACTATCAGATTTATAGAGTTATTTACGATTTCTCGAACTTCTATAAAGATATAACTGTAAACCTTTTATAATTTACGTTCTCCCTTCAATGTCGTATATTAAGGTGCAAATAAAAATTATATTATATATAAGATTATATAAGAATATAAATTATAAAAAATGATTCAACGCTGAAATCAAGTCTCTACCATTAATTATTTCATTAGCACCGATTTTTTGTACAGTTGATTAATTCGAACTATCACTATTAAATTGTATGGTAGTTTAAGGAAACATAGCTACAGTATTCGAGAAACAACAAGAAATCCTATGGCTACACCAATATTTTTATACCTGCTAAGATACATCGGTACGAAATTGTTAGCAAATTCTTTTTCGTCTGTGAAATCAGAGCTACGGGCAGCAGTAGGCGTAACGGCGAGATGTGGGCAAATCGATATCCGGAGCACAGTCGAAGACGCATCGCATCAATAAAAATAATTGATCGGCGTAGACAAAGGGCCAAATGCTAGTTGCAGCTCAAGCTCTTCAAAGCGTTTCGAGACTCAATCGGCGCGTGCGGCCGAGTTTCAATGACCGCATCGAACGCTCGATCGGAAATGATTTATTCTAATGTGCGGCGACCGAAGACCGGGGGGGGGGGGACGCAGCGCGGCGGTGCGCCGCGCGACAACGCGCCTGGCAGCGGACCAAACTGCCAGCGCTTGGCTACACGCCTCATTGAAAGCGCCCACGAATTAACAACCGGAAGTTAAAGTTCACGAGTTAAACTCGGGCGCGCGGCGCTTTTAATTACGACAAAAGTCGCCCAGTCAGCTGTTTTTATAGAAACAGTATAGCTTCCATAATCTGGCCCATTGGCTCGCACCTTTGTTTCCGGCGCGGGAAGCTCTAGTGGATTAGTGTAGCCGCGCGCCTTCAGTTAATGTAGACTTCTAAGAACACGTTGAAGAATGTCTGTATTATCGATAGAGCAAAACTCGTAACAACTTTGCCAGTGGAGCCTCAAGTATTTATGCAGTCTAGATACTAAGTGACATTTGCGGAAACGATGAATTCGAGGACGTGTATGTGGGTCAACAAATCCGAGAAATCCAAGGCCTGGGCATGACGCGCGCGAGACGATGGCACTTTGATCGATCTGAATTCAATAACTGTATAATCCCTTAGCTTTGTCGGTGAATCTTATTTAGTCTGGCAAAATGAATATATTTTGTATTTAGACACCGCTCGCATTTTGCATTCATTGAGATAAATTATTTTTTAATTGTTACCATATTCCTTCATACAATCTATAGACCAATCAAATTAAAGATATTGATTAGTTACTAATCAATCTATCCATTTACAATAAATCAATCAATTTATCTTGAATTTTATAGATCATACAGTTATCACGATAATGATAATAAGAAGAAAGCGAATGATGCTTAGAGCGTATTGGCTGTTAGAGTGAATGATAAAATTATCAATAGCGGAAATTCGTAATAATCCTCATGATAAATACTACTGTTAAATACTACTTCTTGTTCTTTTGAGACGAGGAATGACAGCTGATATGTCATTCATGAATAAGTCTTGTGTGATAATATAATTGCCAATTATTTTAGTAGAATTTTGCCAAAGAGTATCAATTGCAACATAATTAAGTGTAATAATGTCAATTATTCCTTAAGTAATGCTATAGAAATAGTGACATTTCTTGATAAAATTTTTCCGCAATTACAGAATATAGCGAGGTTGTAAAAAAATAATGTTGTAATTCAAAATTTTAAAAACCGTTTAGAAGGAGAAAGCTTAGTTAACTATCATCTTTATGAGGATATAATTTTTTATAAACCTATTCATGAGCAAGAGTGGAAGATAGTTGTACCCGTTGCATTACAAGAAAAATTAGTAAATAGGAAACATATTACCATTGTTCATGGAGGGGTTTGTAAAATAACTGCAGAATTAAAAAGGTCATTTTGGTGGAATAGTATGTGAAAGCATGTAAAAAATTAGTTGTCTGTTGCAATTTATGTCAAAGGACTAAACACGTTAATCAATGTATGATCGGTAGATTTATGCAAGTGAAAACGGAGAGGCCAAATGAATTTATCATTACAGATTTCTATGAGCCGCTATCTTGATCTGTTGGAGATGTAGACTAGATTCTTGAAATTTTGGATATACTATTTCCTTTCGTTACACTATATCCGTTGAAAAAAGCTGTTGCTCGAAGTAAAGCATTTGAATCTCGGTTTTAATCAATATTTTAAGAAAATAGCGAAACTATTAAAAATCTTGAGCGATCACGGTACACAGTTTCTTTCCGCGATATATATCGTGATTTTTTACAAGTTAATAATATACAAAGCGTTTATTGCTCCATTCAACATCCGTAATTAAACCCATCTAAGTATGAGAGAGCTTGGTAAGTTTTCCGATTGTATTGTAACGAGCGACATTCGTTTTAGACGAAGTATTTAAAACAAATTAATTATTGGATAAATTTTGTAACGCATTTGGCAACCTGGTATTTTAAATTGCATCATGGACATTACAGTTAATCGATATTACTTAAAAACATATAAATTTTTACCTAATAGTCGAACTGATAAATGCTATTGTATCGAGTGCGTTTATAACGTAAGTTTAACACGAGTAAAATGAAAATAGGTGATTTAGTTGTTCTCCATTTTAGTTGTTCTTTTAAAGCAATCGAGTTTGATTAATAAACAAATATATAAGTTTTTTCATTTATATTTTAGGCCATACCGTATAAACCGCATTTTTAATGATAATTCATGCCAATTAATAAAAAAGGATAATCTTGAAAAGCTTGTAGGTCTATATAATTTGACGGGTTTTGAATCGGATGAGAAATTAGATTAAACTTGGAATAATTTATATTTTATTGTATTTGAATAAATCAGTGATCTTTTATAATTTATTAAGCAATATTGTTTCGATGAGTAATTACATTATTTTGAACGCAGTAAAGTATGTGAGAATGAGTGTGGAAGTACTGAAGAAGACGACTTCTATATTACCTTTAAAGAAACCTAGCAGATGAATGTTTCAAGAATATGTGTGTGTGCATGCGCGCGTATCGAGGTGGGCTATACCGATGCATAGCACTTGAGTAGCCCCTGCGTCCACCTCGGCGACCACCGATCTTTTTGCCATCGAAAATCCTCGCTTCGAGATTCGGGAATAAATAAAAAATGGAGCTCCACAACCCAAAATTTTATTTTAAAAGAACGGAGCGTGTGTGGGCACATCATTGAAGACCTCACCACAGAACAGAATGAGTGTGAGTTAGAAAAGTACCTTAGCTTTTAATTATAATTATATTCCTTTAATTTGAGTAACTTTTATATTATCCTTCGTACAAATAAATTTTTAATTTACCAAAACTTGACAAGTTTCTCCCAAAATACTGCACTGAATAATTTTTAGATAAAATTTTTTCTTTGTGTACACTTGGCAATGGTGTCAAAAAAAACAGGCGTTTTAAGGCTTTTCTGAAATTAAATATAAAAAAAACTATAAAAATATTGTATAATAGAACAATTGATACTTCTGAATTACTGTGCCTATACTTAAATAGAGACAAATAATATTTACAATTTAAAAAACTCATGAACTAATCTTTTATAATGAAATTTATTTATTAGTACGTTATCTTTAAATTTAAATGCCCATTAGGTCCCACAGAATTTTGTATCTAGCAAAATAATGTGTAGAATCAATACAAATAACTTACACATCTAGACTCTCTCCAATTTTAACAGTATAATGCATTTTTTTGTTAATAAATAAAGTGAACATTGTTTTCATTATTGATTGATAATTAATAATAATCATATATACAATATCTCAATTTCGTGTAAGATCAATTATAAAATTACTGCTATTGCGGGTACTATTAGAACAAAAGTTATTAAAGGAGCTTTATGGATTTTACAAGACAATGCGCACTCCTCATTGGGCGATCCGAGTGATGGCATTACCACCGAGCGATTAGGTCATTTTCTATAGAGCGGATTTCGGTCCATTAGCCGCGCGAGATTAATCTGTCTCTTTAATCCCTGCTGTGTCGTGCGACAGTTTACACAGGCGAACATTCGGTCGGTATTTGGGCAGCGCATCGCCGCTGCTCCGTTTTAGATCGGAAACACTCGGGCATGCAAATAAAATTCTGCTGAATGGGGGCGAAGATCCGTTTGCGCACCTCTGTCCCTACTCTCCGTGCTTTTTTCCTCGATGTTCTTTGGGCGCCCGGGAAACAGATGCGGGCACGGCAATCAATTGCTTTCTATGTTTCTGTCGTGGTCGCTCGACTATCAATTGATAAGGATATAAGGAGTCTACCGAATGATTAATCGGAATCAGAAGTGGGCGGCAAAAAAGCTCGTCTTTTTTCATCCTTTTGTGTTGAGTGACTCGAGTAAATATACTTTCAGGATAATTACCTGTTTACTTATGCAGAATATATAGAGCTTAACAATTTGATTTAAGCACAGGAGTCGTTGATTCATATAGTTCTGTAGTTGAACCTATATTTAAACAATATTCAATGGAGGAAATATGCTGTTACTCACGATGCAAAACTGTGAAGTCTTGGGACACTCTTTCAGTTGCGTGGCTGTGGAGTTAATGCATGGTGTAATGCTGCCGACCCCATCATTGTATTGTCCGCATTTGTAGCAGTTCAATCCGTCCACCAGACCTGCAACAATATTATTACATTTTCATGTTTTAGCTTAAAACAGACTGTTTCCGATGAATTGTAATTCATCTACAGATTTTGTTTGTGTTCAATCACGTACAATTTTTATAATTGTATATTTTTTCACTTTTCTAAGACTCAATTAAAAATTCTATTCAGTGCAAAACGATTCGATAGAAGTGCCTTTGTAACATTGATATACAGAAAGTTTATGTATAATTGCATTATTACAATGGCCAATGTAGCGAACTGTATAGAAACAAGGTACTCTGATTCTTTCTAGAAAGGCAACACTTTACTAATGTAACTTTTTCCACTTCATGTGCAATACATAGACCAAACAAGAACGAGATATATGCTTTAAAACGCGAACAAAGCATCAGGCCACTCTTCTTTTCGGCTTTAGCGAGCTACTGCTCTAGCAGTCCATCGAGGGCG
The DNA here is from genome assembly GCA_018906755.1 of Sycophaga agraensis. Taxonomy (NCBI): domain Eukaryota; kingdom Metazoa; phylum Arthropoda; class Insecta; order Hymenoptera; family Pteromalidae; genus Sycophaga; species Sycophaga agraensis. The sequence continues at coordinate 1,021,893 of JACCIE010000035.1, forward strand.
CTCGTAAAAATACCGATAATGCACTATTGAGATATGACAATTACTCGGAGAAGGGATAACAGTACAGTAGAGCTCCCGCCTCGGAATTCATCCGCAGAAAAGCCGTATAACCGAATACTATGTAATTGGCGGAGGCAGGAAGAAAGGTACTAATAAATGGGACTAATTTTGTCTAAATAATCCTATTCAAATATGAAAGTCAACGGAAGCGCGTGATGTTTCACAACCACGAATAATAGAGGCCTCGGGCTTCGCATGCGCCATTTCATTCGCGCCTCGCTATACGATAGCCGCCCTTTTTCGGTCCCGCGCGTCAAAAGTTATTGCCACTCGGCTGGTGAGGTGCTGCCCTGTGATTGATGGCGAACACGAAACCTTTTACAGTATTTTTTATCCAATCGAGGCCCGCTAGGATGGATAAGCCTTGAGGAACTGTTCGATTTATCCATTTAATAAACTTTTTTTTGGGGGGGGCGAAAGATTTAGCGTACATGAGCGGGGCCGAAAAATCATCGATTGCGGTCTGTACGAATAACTTTTTAAACTTTTGCAAAATTAAATTTTCCAATGTAATTTGAACGAAGCGAATTTCATCGTGAATTTTTGCATGTTTAATGCTTTTTTCATACTTTTTGTCATTTTTTAAGTAATTTAAGAGTAAGACTGTTTTGATGAAAAAAGCTATAGTCCTCTTTTTACTTAAACTCCCTGTAATTTTTTGCAATATGTAAATTGTCCTATACGAATTCAGTGTTTCAATAGAAGTACGAGTATTTCAAGAAGTTTTTCATGCAATTATAGCTTCTTAGCTACTTCCGATTAAGAGAAACTTTAACATGTCTATTGAAACACAAGACAAAGTCTTTCTGTATTTTATTCAATTTATATTGGAAAAAACATCAAAATTTTCCCATTTTTATAATATTTTCAAATAGATTAACTTTTTCATACCTAAACGTTAGAATTGATAAAAATTAAAGCTATAACCAAATTGCACGTTACAACTTAAGCCCTTACAGTATAATTCCTTACACATTAATAGATTGTTCATTACAGATATTTGCACATTGCGGTTAGGAATTAGTGTACTGCGACCTCTTAAGTGTTCATAAATTATCCCAAAGTTAATAAAAAATAATCATATTTATAATATAACTGTATTTTGATTGTGAAAATTCGCATACGTATTAAAATGTATATAAAACATACATGCATGCGCGTGTAAATGACATTACTAAGTTTACTACTGCTCAAAGCGGACGACACTGTCAAATCTATATCGGCTATATAACTATTCACTATACTGGCTATTCTAACGTTACTATTCGTTGAATTCATTATAGCTCTTTTAATCCTGTCACCATGCAAATAGGAGTAAAAAATACGATATGATTAAAAAATACAAAAAGTATCTTTTATCATAGCGCTATATCACGTTATATATATACTCATATACGAGTATATATACTGTTACTGTGACACTTGTGCGCACCTAATCAATAGATACTGTAATTACTAAAGAATTTGAATAAATACCTATGAAATACTATTTTATCTGAAAAATGCACGTATTTATCCATTGCATTTTAATGTGCATCAACACTTTTATGTATTTTTGGGTTGGATTTATTGTAAGGTAAACTTTAACGTCATGCCATGTGTATTTACAGTAAGGGTAAAAATGTAAATATGTGTAGCTGCTTTCATTCATTATGTTCATAATGAAAAAAGTTTAAGCAAAGCAGATTTTTATCGGTAGTGGGAAAAGTCTACAGGGTACATATTTATTCAAGAAAGAAGATATTGAAAGAAAATATTTTTTATGAAATTTTTGCGCCTAAAAGTAAATTCGCCCCAAAACCTATTCAAGTCAATTTGTTAGAATTGCTAAATCATCATTACTAAAAACTATCTTTTCCGAAACTAAAAAAGATAAAAATCAAAAAGTTATAAAAGTCTTATGGATATTATGCTAACTGAAGTTCAAAAAAATTTTCTTTACGAATATATTTTCTTGATATATTTTTACTTTGCTAATTGCACAGTATATGTTGAAATTAAAAATAATAAGAGTGCGTAAAAAATTATGAAAATAAAAAAAGAAGATCCTATTTGATAAAAACAAAGTTGTTCAATTATGCTGTGATATCTCATATAATAGTTAGAATATGACAAATGATTTAAAAACGATAATACTCGTGTGATGATAAGAAAGAAGATAGACATATTAGTTTTTCAAATGCTGGACACAAATGTTGATATAAGAGCAGTCTACAAATAAGTTATTATTTTAAGCTTGACCGACAGATTTCGAAAAAATGTTTTTCATTTTGTTTTCTAAAAGATTAAACCCCTTCCAAGAGGTGAAACTGATCAAATGATTACACATGAGTTAAAAAGTTAAATAATAATCATTAGAGAATTTAAAAAAATTTTCTGTATTCATATTGATATCTGTCTATGTATAAAAAGTCATTTGCAATTTAAAATAATTTAATCATCCCTGAAACAAGATATGAGTGTCGTAAGATACCCATTTTGAAAAGACAAGTGCATAGTTAACGAAATTAACAATTGAATGCGATTTAACTATTTATTGAAAAACTAAAACATTATTTAATACTGTATACTTAATACAAATATAATATTAAACTTTGAGAAAACTTATCTTTTAGTTTTAAATTAATCACAATGCAAGTTTACGCAATAAGCAGACCGTTTATACATCTTATATATTATATATTAGGTGCTCAATTTTGCTTCTGCCGTTTTTCGATAGATGGCTGCAGCGGTAAGTGCCAGTTTCAATAGACAGGTCAAACATTTCATACAGTAAGGTTGGACATCTGTCAACATAATGATAGCACCATATTAATCAATTTATGTTTGCATGAGAAGTCTATTCTCGACCGAAGATGTTATTTTTCGAGCCAAATTCTTATGATTTGCAGTAAGTGTTGATTTTCTGCTTTTATTTAAAGAAAATTGCGGCTGAGGCTTATTGAATGCTCTTAAGTGCCTTCAGTGAGTCTGTCTTTAGTGAAATAACGTGTCGTGAGTGGTTTCAACGATTTAAGAGCGGTGGTTCTGATGTCGAGAAGCGGCAGGGTGGCGGAAGAGAAAAAAATTTCAAAGATTCCGAATTTAAGGCATTATTTGCTGAAGACTTGTGCCAAACGCAATAAAAATTTGCAGTATCACGTAGAACAGTATCACGCAGAAGCAAGGAAATTGTGTTCCGTACAAGTTAAAACTAAGAGATGTTGAACGACGTTTTTTTTCTTGTGAACAACTGCTTCAAAGATAGAATCAGAAGGGATTTTTATATCACATTGTAACCGGCGACGAAAAATAGGCCGCTATGATAATCCCAAGCGCAGAAGATTATGGGGAATATCCGGGCATGTATCCACATCGATGCCCTGACCAAATATTCACAGTACCAAAGTTATGCTTTGTATTTGGTGGGACCAGGTCGGTGTGGCGTATTATGATCTATTGTAAAGTTATCCTGCAAAATGATAATCCTCGGCCACATGTCACAAAACCCGTCAAGGCATACTGAGAAATTTTAAAATGGGAAGGCTCATCCTACCCGCCGTACTCTCCAGATATTGCTACTTCCAACTATCATTTGGATGGTAGTTCCAATTGAATGGATCGATTCGTAGATCGCCTCAAAAAACACATTGTTTTTTCGAGATGGTATCCAACACCTTTCCAAAAGATGGCAAAAAGTAGTGGTTATTAACGGGCAGTCCTTTGCATCATAAACAGGTAATCATTTTGTAAGAATAAGAACTCAAATTTTGGAAAAAAAATCGACAGAGCAATGTAGCGCACCTTATATGAAACTTTCTGCACCTATATATGAAATTTATAAGTGAAATGAATGTCACAAAAATCGGTGCAGATTTATACTGTCGACACAATTTTGTGCATTTGATTACACTGTGCAGAGCTACTAGAAAAACTATGCTTTACTTATTCTTTTAAGTGTCCACATTTTTACAAGGCTTTTGACTGTCGTGCGACCAGTAATATAATTTCTCGTATTCGGAAAAAGTTATACAAGGAACTTATATTAGAGATTGTCAACAAGATCTTCATCAACTCTACAATCGATACATAGTAACTTAAAGGTACGATTATATACACAATTACAAATATTCAAGGTTTGTTCGACCTACAAATAAGAGAAGATAAAAGTCCCCCCGCGTATTAATAAAGTGCTCAACGGACAATCATTGAATCAAGCATCGAAAGGAAAGGAAGGTACGGCTAAGGAGCGAGGCCTGACCCAAGAGGTGCGCAGGCGATTCTGAAGTGGCGCATTCATACGCTTGGCGCGCTTGCGAACCGAGATACAGATTAGGCACGACGAGGGTGCATCGTGCCTCGTCCCCAGTTCTTGACCCTCATCTCTCGCGCGCGTCAACTCATTCCCATCAGCTCTTACTGTTTGACGGCTGGCTCGGCTGCTCTCTTTGTTTCCCTCTTTCTGCGCCACGGCCGCCCGTCTGTCTCGATCGCGTTAATTTATTGTTCCTCACGGTGACGACTGGGAAGATGCGTCGCCGACAACAACTGCTGACACCTCAACCTCCCTCCTGCTTTCACAAGTGCTTCGCACGATTGCACACCGAAGCCCCAGGCGGCCACGGCGGCTCTCGTACGCTTCCCAGTGCATTGTTGTGCCTCGCGAAGGTGCTAGATTATACCTTTTTATGATGGTTGGCTTGAAAAACCTTCGAATTCTCTTCTCACACGAGCCCCGTTTATTAATGTGTTTCTAGCATTATTGCAATACTTGACACGTCCTCAATGTTTTCTACTGCATGAAAATCTCTGTAGTACTAGTATAAATTTATCTATATGATTTTCGAAAGTTACACAATGCAACTGCTAATTAATCTTTAAACTAAATGTTAAAACTAAACATTATCTTTATATGCTCAATCATTTGCATTATTGTAAGCTAACAGATAATAATAATCACTACGATATTTAACACTTAATCGGTTGCGAGCTAATTACTACAATCTAGGGGTTTCGCTAGCTATAGAATCAAAATCATAAGATCCGCCGAGTGTGGGTGTGGAGATAAACAGCAAGACATCAATCATATTGTATGACAGTGTAAGCTTTACGATAAATTCCGAACAAAATTATTAAAAGGATTAAGTAAACAAAAGATATTCCCTCCTTATAGTATTGAATCTTTAATAGCGAAACCAAATATTCTAGCGTGCAAGGGGATAATTAAATTCTTAAGTAAGTGCCACCTAAAAGTGTAATAACAAGTGTAAAATAAAATATACATAAAATGTAAAGCGGCGAATGCTAGAGTTTAATACAGTGATTATTTTGTAAAAATGTAAGTGTATTGTGAGGTCAAAATGAATCTATGCTAAGGTTCGAAAGGCCTGAATAAATGAAAAAAAAATCTAACACTTAATATTATTATGATGATTTTTTAGAACCTAAAAGAAATTTTTTTATTTAAGCAAGTACTGCAATAAATATTTCTTTCAATTTAGTAAATATTGTAACTGTAATAATGAATGTGATATCTCTTTAAATAAAAAAAATAATATTTAATTATGCGACAATTTGACATACACGAGCTAGAGAACGGAGCGCGGGGCAAAGGGCGCGCGCATTCTAGAGTAAGGGCACACATCGCGAGCTGATTGACGAAATCTGCTGATAGATTTCCACGAACACTTCATCCAAGAGTTAGGTTACATAAGAGCAAATTCTAAATACGACGCCACTACGTTGGATTCTCCCGCCACGTGTCCTAGACACAGACACTTGGGAACAGCACCGGCTGGAAGTTCCCGCAACCAGCACTACAGTGCCTCGTCTAGTACGGTTTGGTGGATGAACCCTGGGAGTGGAGCCGAGAGCAATCGCTGGTCCTGATGCAATCGAACGGTATTTCGACCGGACGAGTATCCGGCCGAGCCAGATGCAGGTTTTATTGAAAGTAGTTTGATATGCATTTAATGGTATTAATCTGTATGATTTCATAAATATAAAACATTATGAAGTTCAAAAAGTAAAAGATATCAATAGATAAATAACAGTGATGTTATATCATTACAATCATACACATACGAGTGCAGGCTGTGTTCCAACTGAACGGGCTCGTACGGGTTCGCATAGCTTAAGGCAAGTTTTCAAATAAGTTTGAGTGCGAGGGGACAATCGCCTGGCCGGCTGTGTATGCGGAAGGATTTGACGCCAAAACTTACGATAGTATATCGAAAAATCGTATATTGGCAAGAATTCAAAAAAGAAGTTTAGTCCACAATTATTGAAATAATACCTGTTGTCTTGGCTTCATTGTGCGTTCTGTCCCATCGCGCTTGACCGCTTTCCCCCGATTCCGTCCCTTTTTTAGTGCGTCTCAACGAATAACGCCACCTCGTTGGGAGCTGCAGGACGTAGTCCAACACCTGGGCAACGACGAGGCTCCGCGCACTTCATATCACGTGAATCTAGACTGAACAGCGGTACCCCGTCTCCTTTAGGTTGCAAAGCGAGCTTGCGATGGGCGATGTAGCAATGAAATCAAGCCGACTCACCGTCGTATGTATGTATAAGTATACGACGGTGATGTGTGTGTGTGTGCGCGCGCGTGTACCAAAGAGGGAAACAATATATAAAATATTTTCAATTACTATATCAGTAATTTTTTATTTAAAAGCATCAGGAGCTAGTGGTCACCAAGAGCTGGCTCGACGCACCACCGACTCGGAAGGATTCTCTTCGATCGACAAGCCTATTTACAGAGAGGAAGGATATGGTCGATGGAGAGTTACGTCCCCGCACTTGTGCCTGAGTCAAGGTGCGAGTGTTCTGAATATCCCGAGGGACAAGTGGCAAGTGCCTAACTACTCTCGTCACCAGGCATAGCGGCGAGGAACTGAGCTTGCGTCCCTTGTTCACTGCGCCCCGACGCCATTCAATTGTTTGTCCCGGCAAACACATTCTGAGTGAACCATACCACATCTTTGTAGAGATGCAGTATGAGCACCCTCCTCGAGCGCAATAATTGAGATTCCTTACACGAGTTCCACGTTGTCACCAGCCACCATCGGCTCTACACGGGGTCAGATTCTCTGGCCGCATCGAGTGAAAAGTACCTGTCGACCCATCGCAGTAAATGCGAGGTAAATGACATAATGTTACTTAACAACTTCATCATTTGTTATATCAAATATTCACTGTATTATTAAACTTTATCACTATACTAACTTTATTTCATTTTTATACTTTTCAATGAAAAATTGCTGATATGGTAAAAACTGTTAGTCGTTATTAGTTTCAGGTTGTCGTACATGCTCAATGATCTGAAGCTGGTTTGAGTTGTAGTGATATAATATATTAATCGCATCATTTCATTCAGGTCAACTCACTTTAGTAAAAGTGAAGTTATACTTCACTTTTAAAAATAAATTTTAAAAGTGAAAAATAAAGTTTATACCACAAGGACAAATGGGGAGCGATAATTTTCTTTCTGTTTTGAAGAGATTTCGAAGCAAAGTGAAACAAGTCAAGAAGGAAATCGTTTATACATAGCATTTTCCCCATGATGAGTACGTAACATAATGCGGTAAGATATCGCTACTTCAACTATACTGTATAATCGTTACTTGGCATTACTGAATTTCTTTTTGTATCGTAATAAAGAAAGAACTTAAGGCACTATTTGGAGACTTTGGAAGCAAACAAAGAAATGCCTTCTAAGGTATGCTCAATGGAAAGGAAGCTATTTTAAAGAATTTAAATTACTTGTACCTTTATCTGCAATGATTTTTGACGAGGTACATTCAACTTATTTTTGAGATGGATCATAGATGTCTCACACTATATAATTCATGGATATAGATGAAAAGACTAATTTATACTTATGAAAGCCTTGGTGCAAAATGAATATTACTGAACAGTATAATAATTTAATTTTTATTATAAACATAATATTTTATTAAAATATTATTAAATAAGTATAGTCATTTATCCTCTAAAAAGGAATTCGGATTGCGATTCTAAAACGATATGGTAATTTTTATATCTTTCTTAAAATGCATATATAAGAGACATCGAATTGTTTGTAAACCATATTAACTTTTTTTTAATATTTAAAAGTGTTATAGGTGCCGCATTAATTTACCTGTGTATATCGTATGTAATTGTATGTAATTGTACGTATGTACGCAAGGTAAACCAAGTCTCTCGTATTTAGCCGGAAAAACAATGAGCCGAGCGATTGTCAAGACTATTAGTGATTGACACGATCAAGAATTTTTAGGCAATAAAACACTCTCAAGATTACGATTGTATGTTATCTAAATTGGCATTAAAAAGATCCCAATAATAATAAAATAACCGATTTTCCTATCAGACAACTGAAGTTCACCAAGAACTGGTCAGCATTCAGGGTAAATTCTAGGTGAAAATCAACATTCCAATAGCACTTTTTAGTCGACGTATTGTATTCAGAACAAATTATTTTTATCATTAAAGGAAGTCAGGAAATTTGTACTATAGTATTTTGTGTTATTGTAAACTATTCAGTCAACGTATATATAACATAAGCTTTTTAACTTTTTTGTAAAAGAAAAGTAAATTAAAAAACATCTGATAGTTCACTCGATAGTTCATCTTATGGAGATGATATGCTTGTGTATAAAAGTGAGTCCATATATTTCGTTTTTTAAATTTGTAAAGTTGAATTGATTTCATCTGTACAAACTACATAACATTGCATTTAACCTCACTACGTGTAATCCAAGCGAGAACCAATACAATCAGGTTCACCGAGTGAAAAGTTTTTGGCGGCGCACGTTTCGGCAAGTTGTACCCTGCTGCCGAGTTGCAACTTCGGTTTCCGATGTACGTCGGACGCCCAAGCATCGTCAGCAAGTACATCGCGCTTCTCAAGTCAAGGCTAGCTTGTATTAACAATTCTCCCAGAGTTTCTTGGTTAAATAACTTTTCTCGATTCCAGAATTAATCTCTAACCTTCGGCTTTGATTTCTCATATTTTTCTGTAATTACAATGTGATCTTGTTTTAAAATATGTATTCTGCTTTTTAGCTATAAAATATCCCAAAAAAAGTTATACCGGGACGTCAAATATTTGCTTCTTTTAATATGAAATTACACACAAAAAACAGCGTATTAATATCTGTTGTATAACACATACGATATGTACTACATTTGTACGTATATCATATAAGCTACGAAGATGCGACCGAAAAAAAGAAGAGGATTACGAAAGTTTGCATAAACAATTGTAAATATATTAAGGACAACATACACGCGTTAACTTATAATATATTAACATGCAGATGCTTCTGTAATAGTTATATTTAGGAAAGATTATAGTGAAAATATACATTGTATTATATAATAAGATGATTTGATTATAATATGGACTATAACATGGTTTAAAATATGGGTTTGCCTTTTTAGTATATTCATTGTAAAATAATTCATCTATATATTTTTTGTAATTAGTTTTGAAAAAGAAAATTGATTCTGAGCAACTGTTATGAACACTATCAAAAAAATCATAAAAGCAATACTTTTTTCATACAAATATTTTCTGAAAACAATTTTCTACAATAAGTAAAGCTAAAATATTTTTTTTTCCTACTTAAAGAATACATAGTAATTATTTTCCGATCATAATTATCATTTCAATTATTATTAGTTTTATCTGTTAATTAAATATTTTTTAAAACCATAATTTTCAATAATGTACAATTCAAACGTAAATTAGATGATATCATACGAGTATGTCAATAATAACTTTAGTCTGTATCATTAAATATTGTTTCCTTATTTTTTTACTATATCGATTGTAAAATAACTCATATATATATTTAGGAATGTAGAAAGAAATATTTTTTATTGTTTATTGAATATGTAAGCACTTATAACACTTGTAAGCCGTGCTACAGAAAAAATTTATTGGGCTTTTCAGATTGGTTTTAAATATATATCTATTTTCTTCTTTAAGTGTATCAGTTAAGCTGTATTATTAAAGTTGATTATTAAAATTCGTCGAATCCAATTGAACGACTTTTATAGTTTCTAAAAAGAATATTTAAGTAACTGTTTAGCATTCAAATGAAGTTAGTACGCGGTCCCAATTGAATCCAAATTAAACTTGATTCAACAACTTCATTATAGTCGGCTAACTTAACACCAGTATTTTTGTGTCGTTCTTGCATTCGCCAAGGCAAAGTTATTCAATTCCCTATTCTTTTAAAACTTGGACAATCTGAGGCGAAATCTCATTTGATCCGTCAAGTCGCGTCGCTCAAGGACGATAACCATTTATGCTTTGTGTGTTCATATCATTGTGCTGCCCTTTTCCCAAAAAGAGTTACTTGATCAATCAGCATTCACAATTGGATCCTGCCTGCAAAAAGTAGATTCTTGGATTAAAAGAATAAAAGGTGGAGGAAAAGGGCCAATTCGCTCTTATTTTAAAATAAGAGATATAAATAATTTTTTTTTCATTTTACCAGTAAATTCTTCGGCATTTTTATGCTATAATGTCACATCTTTGGAACAACGACTTTTCATTATTCCATAGAGTTTATATTAGTGGCATTGTCTGCCAACGCAATAGTTCACATTTCATGAACTTTATCAGCCTCTCCACGTACATTAGAAATACAGGATGCAGGATGTGGTTCTTTCGTTAAATACCCTGTCGGTGGCATGATTTCTTCGTTCTAGTATTCATTTGGAAGACGCTCTGTTCTGTAACTTCTTGAAGATAAGAGAAATCGCTCTTGTGTTAAATGATAATTTCAAATATTAATAAATTATTACTTATTGAAAAGCAAACCAGTTTTTATATACACTGAGAAAAAAACAGTAAAAATTAGTAAAGAAAGTTGTCAAATATGACTGTTTTGTATGTATAATTTAATAATGTCTTTAATATACCTATTTTGTAATGTATTATTGTATGATAAAAACCTCAAACATAGTGTAAAATAGGACAGTTCGAGTGAGGATAAGATGTATACTTGGATCCAAAAGACGATGAGATGTTGTTAATTTTTAATTTATTGTATATAGATATAACGTGTAGAGATACAGAGTAATTATGGAGCGTGCTGCTCGTTCGGAGTTCGCAAGAACAATGAATCCTTTGTCGAGCGCGACAGTTCGCGGCCTTTCTCGCGCGTCGGGCCCTTTGCCTTGGAACTCACGTAAACGCCCGAAAAGCCGCGTTTCGGAAAACTCCGTCGAGTCGCGCCTCCCCACTCACACGCCTTTTCCGCTCGTCGGGAAGACAGAGAAACGAAGCGCAGCAACCTAGTCGAACGGAGGTTCCCCACCATCGCACTGCGTCGACTAGGGGGAAGGCAGGGAGAGAGCCGCGCACCTGTTTGTACCATCGATCGCCGCATGGTCCCGTCGCATCGTTCCGAACTCTACTCGCGCGAGCCGCGTACTTGCCCCTTTGCCCCTGAGCCAAAAACGGTCTAGAGGTGCTATACAGCCACCTCTTACACGCAAGATTGCACTCTCAGGGCCAAGCCCTGTACAATCTCGGTACAGCCTAGGAACGATTGCTCTCCCCCAGTTGATCGGCTAACACGGCCGCGTCAAAGACACGCCGGGATTCAGGGGAAGCACGCCCCCGCCCACGAATGCGTTTTTCACTCCTGCGCTATCTCTGCCTCTCCGCCAAGTCGTCGTGCTATATATTTCGTATGTACTAAGTGCGTACCTCGTCGTCACTCGGTTACACTTAGATTTAGCTATTTTTATCTGGAACATTATTAGTAATTGTTATAAACTTGGAAATTTTACCAACGATTCTTGGAAATATCGAAACAACAGAAAATACAAAAAACGATCGCTACTCTGAAATTTTTTTGTTCTGAATCTGGAATATTTTACACTATTTCATGTAATATTATTGTTTAGTTTTAATGGATGCAATTAATTTTATATTTCGCATTTATTCCTAACGTGTAGTTACTTGTTACTATCTTTGTTACGATTTATGTTACTATCTTCTATAAATAACCTCTTATAGATGCACTACAAACAATTAAAAAGATTTTATATATAATAATAAATTTATTATGTATAAATCAAATAATTATTTATAATATTTTTTTATTAAATCCAATTTTTCATAATACAAATTCTACCATCAGATAAATAATTCGAATGACTAATGGCAGTGTTAAGTACATAATCTTGCATTAAATATGTTGATCGAAATATATTATATTTGTTATATACACTTTTTAGTTTTTCAACAAAAGAATCAAATTTACTATGCGATACCCAGTTCGTTGTTTACATGTGATGAGGATATGAAGTCGCACGCATGCGCGGCAATGTTTCCAGTCACTTATTGAAAACTTTACTAGTTACTCTAGGACAGTCTTTGTTCGAAAAAGTCATTTCCATAATTTTTTTTATATTATACAACAAAAAATAATGATTTTTATAAAATATAAATATTATAATCATGGACTAGTAATCTTTTATATATCTTGTAGGAATTTTTAAGAAGAAAATTGAAAAAATTAAATTAAGATACTATATCCTACATTACGAGTCAGTATTATAAACTTTACTATTCTTTTCTCTGTGTAAATATACCGATGCGAATTATTTTTTTGGTAAAGAAATCGTCGTTTAATTTTTTTTTATTAAATTTTCAAATCTCAATAGAGATTTATATACTTGTTTAATTAGTCACGCAACTACTGTAAACTTTTCTTAAAAATGTTAAGAATCAATAGATATACTAAAATGTAGCATAGCTATTCTAATAAATATTAATTTGGATAAAACTATATATTAATGAAAGTTTTATATAAATTAAGTTACTACTTAAGGACTACAAAAGAATTTATACTTTTAATTTAAAATTAATTTTATAAATTATCTAATAATTGTAAATTAACTAACAATAGAATTAAATAAAATAAATTGAAGAATCGGTATTGAATCGCAAAAAACTGCTTTTTTGAAGCGAATTGTTACTGACGATGAAATGGATTACTTACTACAAGGTAAAGATTGTGAAATAACAGTGAGGCGTTGTACACAGAGACCAAGTCAGAGTTTATAATCTGGAAGATTTTACTGTATATTTTATGCAATTAATAGAGTTTACCTACTATAAGCTACATTTCTGTAGTAAGATTATTAATTGTTACTATATTATCAACAATTAGGCCATCTAGGCAGTTTTTGACTTATAGTAAATAACAACAACACCAAGTCACAGCCGATATCAATAGTGATTCGGCAGAAGTACATGCTAACTGTATCTGGCTAAGAAGAAAGAGGTTATTAGTGTAAATTTGATTTCAAAAGAAGTTTGCCAAAATTGATTCAACCAGTTATTTTTTAATATGGACAAGATTTTATAAGAGAATAGATAGAATTTTCTTTCTACTAAATGAGAATAAATTATCGACTAAAATTATGTATATTTGGCCTAAAGTTATATCTTTTCTACAATAACTAAGATAGAATTTTAATTAAGTTAACAAATTAGCTAATTATTAGATAATGAAATATATCCTCATTATAAAGATATGTTATAGATCACTATCATTTATAATCTTATAAAAATTATGAATGAAGATAATTCATTGTTTCGAATATGATGCATTACTTGTCTTGTATTTCTTGTATTTTCTTGTCATGTCTTCGTATACTAGCTAAATTTAATTCCCATGGTTAGCTAATAATTAGTCGATTTTTTAATTGCGGTCATATCATTGTCAACCAGGATGTACTTAACAATACATCACATTAAAAGAGTTGCTGGTATCGATCTTCTTTCACTGAAATTTATCCAAAAAAGTTCTGTAGTAGATCGAGTCGAATATACTTAGTGGCACATAACTTTTCCTCGTTATATCAGACTGCAGTTTCCGCATAAAACTTGCGCTCGTATAGGCGCTCGTGCAACTGTCGTGATAATAGAGTTTAAAAACATCGCCTTCGCTACGACAGGAGAAGAAAAAACCGGAAGCCGAAAGAGCGGATTCGGATGCCTCGACTTGTTCGGCCACGAAGGGAAGCCCGTGGGTAGGCCGAGCTGACCTAGATAACCCAAATCTATAGTTTTCGACCCCACTTCCTTCAGGATTTGAAATCCGCGTGCGCTGGTTTGTATTAGGTAAATCGCTCATTGTTCAAAGCATTTCATCTCGAGTCTGCCAAAGCATCGTCACTCTTCTCGGATTTTTAAAATAAATAGTTTATTCTGTAACAAGCTATCTTCAGTGATATACTTTTTGAAGTTTGTAGAAATTATCCGTTAAAAATAATCGTACAAATCAGAAAATGGTACATTCTAAGAGTATTATCTGATGGCATCTTATGCTTTAGCTACGGTATAAATGGTCTGATTTCCTAAATATGGTAGTAAAAAAGGCTTAATAGTGTTAAATGGGATCTTAAGTAATAATTAAGTTTAGCTTCATTTATATGCATACATTGTTTTATACATTGTTTTATAAGGTATGAATTGCAATGATTATAGAGCACTTGGCGAATAAAGATATATACGCTGCACTTTAGCAATTGTTGAGTACATAGTTTAAATCGTTATTTAGAGAGCTCCATTCCGTTGTAAATATTAAAACATGTTTGTTTAAAGCTCGGAAGTGAAATATTTTTAACTTTACATTAACATATAATATCAGTATAAAAATTTTGAGTGTAAAAAATGACTATAAAAAGCCATTCCTTTGTTTAATAAATGTCACAAGAATTCGATTTTTATTGGGCTCTGTTTCAAATTTTTTGTAAGTTTCAAATCTCTGTGACGTTGCCCCTCCCCCTCCCATACGTGGGTCACCCAAGGAGTTGGGATGCTCTGCAAACTCCGTCGACCGTGCTAAGCTAAATGATGACGCGCACGGTGGAGAGCCAGACGGGCGGGGCAGCCAGTTGTTGCCTCCAGCATTCGACGGGTGGCAACCTCTATCGCTCTCCAGTCCAGAGGACCAGACGACGACCGAAGGCATCACCAGTGAGTTGACTAGGAAGGAAATGCGAACGGGACGCGACGCCGACGGACAGACAAGATAGCAGGGCCTCTCCTGCGTGATGCATCTCAAATTTTTTTTGGATCATTTTCAGAATGCTTTTTCATCTTTTTTAGAGCATCATTTTACATAAATGGCTGTATCTCCAACAAATAACGCAGATCAGAATACTTTTTTTAAAATTACAGAATATGCTCATTATATACAAATTATACAATAAACGACTCAAGATTCTTTAAAGGAAATTTTTATTAACCTATTTAGTAACCTCATTTATTTTAGAGAATATTTACATTTCATATCAAGTTTTATGAATTGGATTAAGGCTCGAAACAACCCAAACAGGTAAGTCTCGTAAGTAACATATTAATCTTGACTTCATCAAACGAGATGGTACATATTTCTGTAATAATACTATTTATTTTCGGGAACTAATCTATCAAACTGCCTTGAGTAATTTGTGTTCAATTCATTTGTATCTTGAAAGATTATATTTTGTGGCGCTAATGGACAGGTTTTGACTAAATGTTCGCTCTATTGATAAACAAAATAAGCTACATATGTATGTTCAAAGGTATACCCAGTAAGCAATATTATAAATGTTTTTTTTTTCTAAAAATAATGTCTTAACTTCGTTTTTAAATTGTCGATTATTAAATTGTCGATTATATATACTGTCTGCCTGGTTCGATAACATTACAAAGTTGTTTTGCCTGTTGTTTCAAAGCTTTATTTATGGTTTCATTGGGAATAATTAACAATATAATTGAAACAACAACTCTTTTGTTAACAGTATTTATGAAGAATTTTATAAGAAGTGTTTTTCATTTATGTTAACACATTTATTTTTCAATTTTTCAACAAGATTTTTCACTACTTCTATGTCCCTTAATATTTTTATCTTTTTAAGTATATTAATGTAGTTATCATTTATAACTCTTTGAACTGCTTTTAAAGCTATTAGTTTGATCTATTTTTGGTAGTGTATAGTATTGACGTATGTGAATGGTGTGAATCTTGGGATTCTTATAAATTTCCTTTTTTAGTATTTTTTGAATTTTCCACCCTTTTTTCAGTTTTCGGAATTCTTTATGTTTAGTTAAAGCTGGATGCTTTATGTGAAGCATCATTATACTAGTATTTTTATCCAGAGAGCTGCATAATTCATTGAAAGTCATTTCAAAATGACTCAGTACAATAGCGTTCAAACAAATAGAAACATTCGTATTGTAATTGTGGAGCAAAAATAAACACGTATGCCCTCAATAAGTGTATCGCACATCTTTTTAAGTAGAATAAAATTCACAAAAATAATAAAATGATGATAATATATAGGGTAGTATTATTAACAATTCTTTATTTTACCTAGGAAAATGTCTGAATTGGAAAAAGCAAACAGCTAAAAATAATATTATTATTTCGCTAGTAGTATTCTCATTTTTCATAAAGCTATAGAGTTACACCGATAAAGGAGTCTTGAAGTACATAAGTAAAACATTGTATTCGTAACTTCATCATTTTAAAGTAAATAATAAAAGGTACAGTACAATATTTGTTAAAAATAAATTTTAATTTAATTTAATAGTATATATAATTTAAATATAGTTTCTAGTAACGCAGCACATGGAATTTCACATAGAAATTCGAAGCATTTTTAAAAATCAATTTCTATTTTAAAGTATCCTATTTAAATCTCGTGCAACTGTTCAAATGCTAAAGATATGTATGAAGATTTAGGTGCATGCCCATATTAAAATATATATTAATTGATGAGAATGAAGCGACTAGTTGTACGAGTTAAAACTCTGAAGGGCAGAAAAGGAGAGGATGACAGAACAGGCGCACTATTGAAACATCCCGTAATCATGTGTACACACAGTTCCACATTCGTGCTTCATGAAACGGTTAATGTGTGCTGCCGCTACACAAACGTATGTACTTCTAACTCTCGCGATATCTTGAGCGCTACCGGATAATTAAGGATCCCTTTCCCTTTATCCACCGTCAACTTGGCTATCGCCTAATTGGCGATACGAGACTCAGCATTGCTTCCGCCCGCTGATAATTTCATTTTGCGACCCCTTCCTTTAGACTTGCGCTTAATTGGGAAAAATATCGTGCGGGTGTTTTTTTTCGCGGCCACCGAATTGGATTTTAATGAAAGCCGTAACTGTAATTGTTCCTGTTTAACCGAGCGAATGAAATGCGACAAATTTATAACCTATTTACGCACTCTTTCGTGACTCTACGCAGTGTTACGTTTTTGCCGCAACACTCTAAATTAATTTCGAATGTAATTTAAATTTAAATTTCTAAAATTTTCATGGTTTATTCAGCTATGATTTTACTGTCTACAAATCTTCTACTTCCGCATTATTAGAAATTGCTCAAATAGAAATTGTAAGTAAATTCTAATCAAAAAACTACAACAAGAAATTTAGTTTTGGTTATTTGGTTAGTATCTTATATCATTTGTTTGAGATTATCAAATTAGGCATTATCTCAACTTAATACTAGAGGAGAAGTTTAGAACAGCTAAGAAATTATTTACATATTACACCTACATAGATGTAAATATTTTCAACTTTTTTAATTATATGATTGACTAAAAAATTCTTTATAAGGATTTTGTAAGCATACTTAAAAAAATTACCTCGTGACAAATTAATTTTTTTAATTTTAGATAACTTACAAATGAAAGTATGGCTTAAAAGAAGTAATGGTTTCGATTGAATCATGATTTTCAAGGTCAAAAATATCTGCAGCATATTTTATATTTATTAATTTTATATTTTTTAAAAAAAGTATATATGGCCTACTGCAATTTATTAAATATTATGATGAAATTTATCATATTTTAAATTTAAGTAAATTTTACTTTAAACAAATATATTCTTAAATATATTCTTAATCTTTAATATAAAAATAATGAAAATAAATAGGTGTTGAAATAAATTACATAGAAGACGAATAAAAAAAGTTACAATAATTAACACTAAAGAACGTTAATTAAATTTAAAATTCTCTGGCAACAATGATGTAATGTTAACCAACTAAAAAATATAGTTAAATAGATGATAAAGTTTTTAGCTGATCATTAGCTACCCTGAATATTTATTGTAATCTGTTTTTGTTAGAATAATTTTCACTAGGAATAATTTCAACTTTTTTTCATATCTTTATATCAAGCCCTTCCAAATTTACCACCCAGCTTCAGACCTCTGTCAAAGTTTTACGCCCATGGATTTGAGTATGCTCGATTAATCTTAGATATACACGGGTAAATTATTCGACGAAGGACTTAATTAACTACAGCCTTAACGTTAGATATACGCGTATGAGTCCCGCAATGATGAGCCACCAGGCATATATAGCTAAGAAGCAGATCAAAATGTTCTAATATTAAAATATGTTCTGCTACTGAAATCTAGTGCTTTTATTTTCTGTGGATTCTTTTCCCCGTGTACATTTACAGAGGCCCTGATTTCCGTACCTTTCGCATAGTTAAGGCGCAGGCTAATGACGCACTCGTTTTTTTCCCAGCTCCGCGCGAATCGCCCTTGTTATTCCTACGGGAATAATTAGAGGCGGTCGGGCGCGGAACGCATACGCCTGGGGATTCTAATATTCGCCGTGCGATTAAGAGTCGCGGGGCGCGTGCACCTACCTGACAATCGCGTAAATATCAATAGTAATAGCCTTCTTTCATCGATCCTCTTTCTACGTGGGTATCCTCGACAACTATCGGCTTCTCAAGTCCTTCTAATCACAGACAATAACAGCGACCCTAGACATAACGACGTAGCGCGACTCGATGAAGCCTCCGTTCCCGAAAGCTCGTGGGATTAATGCATGAAAAAAGCTTATATATTGCCGCAGTTCGAACAGCGTTGCTCCAAGTCACCCAAAGCCTAGTGCATCCGTTCGATTCCTCCCAAAGCTCCGCCTCTCGTCAATTTTCACGAGGGTCCTCGTAAAAGCTCGCTGTCCCGTTCCTCGACTGTAAAGTAGGGACTTGCTTGAAAATGCCTAGGCTCGGACAATCTCTGCGTCTTACTCGCTAATTCAGTGGTGCACTTTATATTCTGGATCTCTGAGACCTCCACGGGAAATCGCATGCAAGAAAACAAAAGTCCCGAACAGCCCTCTAATCTTACAATTTGTCAAGTAAAACGTTTACTGCCTTCCGACGAAACTTTCATTAAACAAGACGTTTGTAACTGACCACAGCAAGCTACGGTTGATGCATCGGTGTAGCACGATAGGCGTACCGGCGAGGAAGGTATGACCGAGCAGATCTAACGCCCATAACCGAGCTGCTCCATTTTTCAGGCGAGGCCGAGTCTGCGGCACCGGTGAATAACGCCTGCGGGATGTTCCGCCGAGCAAAAGGGTGAATACGAGTGGAAAGGTCGCCTTTTGATTCGGCGGAGCCAGCGCGCAGCGGTGCTTCCTTCTAGAGAATGATTTGCAACGACCGAGCTGCGGAGAAATGTTTCAGAATATGCAGGATTCGCCTCTGCTAAATTCTTATTCAAATCTTTCAAATGCTTTCTGTAAAATTTTCTAATGTTACGTTTATCCGACTTAAAAAGACTTAATTAATTAGTATATCAAATTGCGAGGATCATCTGCCTGAAAACAAAATACGTATAAAACGGAAATAATAAATTTTACAAAATTATTTTTACAATAAATAAAATACAACTACAACTGATTACAAAACATACTGTATTGAGAGAAATGTTATAAGATATTTTAGAATACGTGGAGATCAGACTTGTTAAATCAAAAAAATTGGACTGTACTTTAAAGTAAAAATTGCGATTGTTTTACATAAAATTACTGTTTGTCAAAGTAGAGTATCAAATTTAATACGTTTGATAAGTAATAAAAGATTTGATAAGTTTTAGGTAAAATAATCAGAATTTTTACATCTGACGAGTCCGCACCCAGTTTACTCTCTTATTAGTATAGTACCTAATATTATTATAGTAACGCTTATTATAGTAACTCTTTCGATAACAAATTCCGTCGATTATTCAAATAGTGTAAATGGTCCCGAGTAAAAAAAATTCTTAATTAGGCATATATAAACATATATGATAATATTAAATTTTTTAATATGTATGTTATACACTGTATAATACTGTACTTTTAATGTTTATTTATTGTTGCTAACAATTTTTTTAATAAATAAAATATATTGATTAATCACGTGTTTTTATTTTTGAAGGAAGTCAAGGGTACAAATTATTATTTTTTTATGCAGTCATGATTGTTCATAGATTTTCATATACATTCATATATATTTTTACATTCTCAAATTTTGTACATTATAATATACTTTCATATGTGAAGAGATTATATATGCTCATATATGTTCATTTAAGATATTTTTTTACTCGGGGTGATAAAATAATACGCGACGCATTATATGTAACATTTCGTGTCGATTGTATCCATTGCGGTGGTTCCAATATTTCGAAAAGAAATAAAGAAATATGTAAGTTTCTATTTATGTATCTATTAATGTTAAAGATAAAAATATGATTATGATAAAATGTAAGATTAAATCGAGGATTAAATTAGGCAATGTCTACAAGACTGATATAGAAATAATTTACTTTCATTATTTTTGTCTTTATTTGCCTTAGCACGGAATCTTAGAAAAATTAAAAAATAAAATTTCCTAATTATTAATCCTAAAAAATTCTGGAAAATTTTTTGTTTGTAATTTGAAATTGGACTTTTCATCTCTGCATAACCGTTACTAAACTGGCTATTATTACCTGGCTACCTGAGTTATTCTTTTGTTAATGGATTACAATGTTTACAATATTCATTGACTTATACCCTTATATCTTTTTTGTTTTCCCCAAATGCAGAGAGCGATTCTATTATGATTTGGAGGTTCCAGTATTACTCTTATACATACGCAATCGATAGAGCTCGTACTTAATTATGCTCTGATTTGTCCTCTTTTCTTTGTGTTCCATCTATAAGAAAATGCATCCAGCGAATTCGCCTAAATACTCTTGGCAGGCCTGAAGCAGCTATTTAGGAGAAACAACTTTAACTGCATAAAGCATAAATATTTGGTTGTTGTTAATCCTACTTTGAGCGATATCATCACATGCTGATTATTTGTTTTTGATTTATAAATTGGAATTGTGAGAGATAATTATTAATGAACTCAAACTCAAAGTTCGAGGCCATACCGTCGTCTTTCTATTTTAATGCGGAAGTATGAAAATACCTGTATATGAACGAAATATCATATTATGATGAGTTAACTACACTGTCAGAATTTCAAGGTATTTAACAGCTGTTGTTTTATACAATTACAGTTTTTTCACCTCAATAATTTTCGAAGCAATAAAATGACCTAAAAGTAGGCAAGTTACAGAGCCCAAGTTAGTTTCGGTGTCGAAAAGAAGCAATGACAAAGTCACTGAAACTTATCCAACCCAATTTTATCCTTGAACGTTCGTTGGAAACCTTTTAAAAGGTCGGAAAGAATCTGAACGGCTGAGCCACGCGGTGCTGACTCTACCCGTGCTACAATCCAAGCGTTCTAAAGGCTGTAGAGAAGGTTATCTCTTTTGTATTACAACTGTATTCAATGAATTCCGTGCCAGCTTTGAAACAACTATTTTTATTCTCATATGTAAGAAAATACGTTTACAATATTGAACTACTTGAAGGAATGGATTTAAAGCTTAATCAAATTATCTACAATTAAAAGCTTCAATTATAATTTTTAAATCATTTCGGGAGAATGATTAATGTATATTTTTAATATTTTACATAAACGAATTTTGTAGAACAATTAATAATAATTGTGCTATTGTATGTATGTAAGGTAGTAAAAATCACAAAAATCTAAAAAGAACTACTTAACTGAGTATATCCACACTTTTGCTAATGTTTCTTGTTGAAACTTTGAATGTTGTAGAAAAATTTAGAAAAATTAATTTATAAATAATTTTTTATCAATTAACTTTATTAATATTTTTCTCTGGATTTAAAATGCGTCTTTTGAAGATGGTTTTAGTTTTGGTCTTTTATCTATTGGGACATACGACGTGTACAGTCAATTATGTTAAAACTAAAAAACTAAATTTATGTTACAATATAAAATTGAGCATCGAAATCCCTAATAGATATAATTGACATTTTTAATTTATAAAAACAAAGCTATACCAAGAAATAGTCTAAATTGGCTAAATAATTTATCCCTGTCAGAAAAAACCTTATAAGTAATTCAAGTTAAAGTCTACGGTAAAGCTGAAATTTCGAAGAAATTATTCCTCAGAATAAGAAAAATAAGTATATAAGTGTATAAGTTTATTACCTGCTTATTAATACGTTTTTGGTAAATAATTTCGGATGTTTGATAACAAAATATATTATAAATGTAGAATTAGCCCAAAAACCTCTTTAAACAAACGTGATAATGTTTTCATTGTAATATTGAGAAATTCCCTTACAGAATCTTATTTTAGGATACAAGGGTAATGCAGTTGGGAGATTAATGACTTGCAGCCGTGCGCGCATAGCTTCAGAAAACGCATTACTCTACTTCTTGAGAAAGGAGTTGCAATGTAAGTAAGTCAAAAGAATTTCCATTCTTGAGACACGCCGTGCATTTACAAGGATGCGGAGGCCGTACGACTTATCTGCAGACTTAGAAATCCGGTAGACTTGGAAGCTCCTGCAAGATAAATCTGTACCAGTCCCTGAACCGCAATGAATTAAAGCGTGAGGCACAAGCTTGACAGGAGGCGAGCGATGTGAACGCGCAATCATCCGGATTGTTCGACCCGTACAATTAGGGTCGTTTGTTCCGTGCGGCCGCATAGCAATTATCTTTATGCTTTTGTGCGAAAGTAGATGACGAGATATAGATCAAAATAATTTATGCCTGACTGTAAAAAAGTGTAAAAACTGAGCGAAAATGATAATTTATGTGATTCTGAAATTCAGAAGGACTGGTCTCCGAATTGGTCACATAATAATTTCTTCCTATTCTTAAGTCGTAATTAGTCAATGCGTTTTAATCAAAGTTTTAATACCACAGCCATTACTGAAGAACTCTATGCACACATACACGCGCGCGCGCACACGCACACACACGATAACAACCACATTAAATTACTTACATAATAATAGCATTTAGCTAGATACATTATATAATCTATGTTATCCATTAAAATAAAAATAAATTTAAAGCTACTCAAGATTGCAATGTAATAAAAACATAAGAAAATATCTACGTTTGAGTATTTGCATGAGAATTGTCACCAATTAACTGTACAAGGAAGAAGGGAGCAAATTGAGAATGTAGATTACAAATATTCTTACTGTTACTAAGTGTTAAATATTGTAGAAATCTTTTTAAAAACTTGCGTATAAATTAAATTGTCGTTTTAAACTAACTGTTAATTTAAATGGTAATTTACTAACTTATTTGGGCAGTTGTAATTATGCTGTCTTATAGTAACGCGACACAAAACCATTTGAAGTACATCTATTTTGTTCTTCTGATCTTGTTAGTTGCTGCTATTCTATGCTTTAATAAATATAGTTTAAAAAACTCTGAGCGTTAACACGATTTAAAATATTTATTCTACTTTTTAAATAAATTAAAATTTTAGCGTCCAGCTTTTACGTAACTTTTGCACACCTTTCACACTCAAGAACGTAAGAACGGTTCATACTACTAAAATATATTGTTATAAGGATTGGGAAATTGACTTACGTAGTTTAATTCATGCTTATTTATTTAAAAACATTTTTTGTGGCTGAGGACATATGAAAATCCGCCTGCAAGCGCAAATTTTTTAAGAGTATAGCGTGTCCTTTGCGAGCCAGTGAGAACCTGCAACGCACTGTTTGTCGCTTTATTTCTCATTGGACTAAATTAGTGCCCTCCTAGAGGTTTCCGCTTTTATCGCTCTACCTTTGGTTTCCCTTAAAAGGTGCAAATGCGCGGCCTTCGCCCCGCCCTTTCTTCGTCTATCGGTCCTTCATCGCCCACTTACTCAAGTAGCCACTGGAAGTCCGACCTCGCCTAAGGCAAGCGGCTGCACAGACGCAGGAACCCTGCGCACGTCTAGTGGGGCTCTTCACTTAACGAACCGAGGGTGAGCTCGAGGGTGGGGTCATCATTTCCTCTCCTGCATAAATCAAACTTTCGTAATCGAATAGTAAACCGACGCCACAAGAATCAATAAACCGCTAACGAGACAATAAATAAAAATCATGTAACCGAGGCACATATACATGCATACATATTTATAAGGAAACAGGAACCATTTCAGGAACATAAGTGAAATTTTTCCGTGTATGTAGAAATCTATTTTGACCATTTACCGTCGTTTCCTTAAGATTTTATTTAATAGCATAATCGTAATGAGCATATACCGTAAAAACAATACTTTTATTAAATTAATTAATTTAATAATAGACAATATTGTTTTTGCTTTCGTTTTAGTCTAGATTCGTGTTTTCAAAGCACAAGTGTACAAAGCTACAATAACAAATAAAAATAAAGTCCACAAAAAGAAGTTAACAATAAACAGTCGAGAGCTTTCCTTGAGCCTTGATTCGTTACAACGACAACGAAATTCTCTTTTCGAGAATTATATAGAAGAAGAAGCGTAAATGAAAAAGGTGAGGAGAGAAAGGTGAAAACTGAAAGTGAAAAGCGATCGAAGATTGAGGTACGTAATCCTCAAGAATTAAACAGCGACTGTCAGAGGCTTGGCTCAACAATGATACGGCTGACGGGTAGCACCGCTGGGACACTGGCCGAATGGAAAACAAACTATCGTCGCGCATTACACTTGTGTTTCGGCTTCCTCGCCCTCGTTTGTCTCGCCTTTCCTCTGCAATTTCCGCCCGGTGAAGTTCTCGTTTCCCTGTGGACTCACTACTTTTTCCCCGCGATTTCTTTGAAACTTTCGGCTATCGATGCTTCCACTATTTACGCCCTCCTCGAATAGAACTTCGTCATACATCTCCGTTGAGGCAGCGGCGGGTCAATGAATATATTGAACCACAATTTTTAAGGTAACTTTCATTCAAGAGCACCAAAAACGAGAATCTTTTGCATTGGCTTTCAAAAAGTACACTCATGCAGTAGAATGGAATTCTTCGAATCATTTTTTAACTTATTTAATTTATTATATATACTGAAAGTTCTTCACTCTACCTGTCTATATAGTTTCTCAAACAATTTCTGTATCTTATTTCCTTAGATTAAATTCTAAAACCCTGCAACTTACCTAAAATCAAACAAATTTTATGTTAAATCGTTTTTCTGTTTAAGCTAAAATATTTTAAAAGTTATAGTGATTAATTTTAAGTATACACGTTAAAAATATGTTATAAAATCCTTTAATTTAAAATCATGAAATATGTTGAAGAAAATATGTTGATATAATTTACTTTATTCCAAAAAGTTTGACTAGCTTTTGAATTAGAAAAAAATAGTTACATTTTGTAATAGTTTTTTATAGACAGTGGTCAGTTGGTTGGTCACGTAAATGTGTATTGATAGATATAATTATTCTATTGAAAGAAGTCAATATTGAAATAAGCTAATATTAAAACATTGTATTTTGAATCTTTTGGCATTACTTCTTTAATACGAACTTCTTGATAATTAATAGTAAATATACTAATTGCAAATTTTACGACATTTTACAGGCTCTTTCAACAATCATTAAATGCAAAACTATTCATTTCATCATAGATAATAAAATGACGAGGTGTAACTATTCTAATCGAATATGCCATAAGAATGATGAGTTTAACCTTATATATCCTCATGCCTACAGTCGATTATACGTGAAGTGCAGACTGAATGAAGCGTGAATAAGAGAGAAAAAGAAGAAAAACGAGTTTTTTGTTATCGGACACAAAAGAAGAGCAGATCACCAGCATAAGAGCGATTAATTAATATCTAAAAATACGGTCTAAACCTATGGTCCTGGGACAAAAGTTGCTTGCTATCGACTTATTTGCGCGTGCGCAGACGATTGCACTTTCAGAGAGACAACAAAAGTTGAAGTTTTGTATTTGGGCGCTCTGTCGACCTCGCGGGCAAAATTGATCACACGAATAATTCATTGGCTAGAATGCGCAAAGCCTAAAACAGCGAGGAAGATTTTTAATGTTGTTCTAGAATATGTTGTTGTTTTTCTAGTTCATAGCCACATAGTAACATTCTCGCTATAAAGTATAGATACAAAAATGGACAACTTTGTTTGGAATGAAGTTCGAAAGAATCTTGTGCACATGCGGTAAAAATTACATGATCGGAGATAAGATTTGTCATGTTTGTAAAAATTCAACAAGTTTTAATGGAATTTTAAATATTTCGAAGACACGAGTTTACCGATATTGAATATTTACATAGTTTGCTAAATTAAATTTTGCAGCTTTCTGTATAGTGATTTTATATTTTTATTATATTTTCATGCTGTTTTAAAAACTTCGGATACTATAATAACTTTAATATCAGTTTTATTTCCCTTAGAAATAATGCTCTACATAGTAACTTAAATTTCAATACTGAATGTTTTCTGCAGATATGCTGTAAAGATATCTTGGGCAAGTTTCAAGACAAGAGAAAAGATTTCAAGTAGTGAACAGTATTGTAAGGAGAAAAGTGGACCAATACTCTGGCATCTTCTAGTGTACCTGGGAAAAAGGAAAGTTCAGGCGCTTGAGTGGCTGACACTAGACGTTGTACGCAGATACTATATATGTCTTTAAAATTTGGAACATCACTTTCATAATTTTGATATTTTTTTGTTAGTAGAGAATTTGTTCTTAATTAATTAGCGATAATCTAATTTAATTATAGATCTAATTTGGAATAAGGTAAAGAAATATTTTACTTCAATATCAGTTTAAAAAACAAAAGTTTGAAATTTAATTTCCTCTAATGTTTGATAGTGAAGTTTGTTAAAGTAATGAATTAATATTGAAGCATTGGGTTAGGTTTTTCAACAACATTCTATTCTGCAAAAGATTATATCTGAAAAATGGTACGATTTAAATTTTAGACATTCATTATAATATGAATAGCTTTCTATAATAGTATAACAGAAGAATTTAAAGGATGTAATAACGTAGTATAAGAAAAAACTTGATGAAACTTATTTCATTCATTGAATATGAAAATATCTCCTTTTATCCGAGGAAGAAACTAGTTGACTCGTGTAAATAAAAAACTAAACGTCAGTCAACATTAAATGAACCTGTATTTTTAGTAGTATTTTTACATATAGCTTATTAAAAAAATTTCAAAGTTAAGCCCAAATTTTTTGTGAAAAGTAAACTTTTTGTTGAACTTAATTCATAAGTTATAATCTACCAAGTATAGCAGAGTGAGTTTCCAAATAAATTCCTGAGTGAAAAAAACCCTGAACTTTCCCCTTGAAACTTTTTTCTAATTAAAACCAATTGCAAAAAAATGAAGTTCGAATCCCAAAACATGAATCATCAATTAAGTTTTAAAAACAAAGAGTAATGAATGTTCAGTAATTTTTGAAACAATGTTAAAGTTAGGTAAAAGGTAGTTTTAATATTTGAATTCGAGAGCTAATTTCAATTGAGCAACAATTGTTTCCACGCTTGCAGACTGTATCATTATCTTAGTCACTCTCAATCCTCCGTCCTTTTAGGGGTTTTTTTGTGAGCATGTCAGATAATCGTCACTGGAGGATGAAATGTTAAAGTGGTACAACAAGCAACGTCATTGTTTTCGCAGTAATATGTGGATGCTCTCGCGTGCAAGAAAAGTATGACACTCGTATTCATAGCCGGACTATAACATGTCGAGATGTTTCTCTGGAAAAGCGCGACAAAAAGATTGTAAAAATACTACATAGCATTTCTTTCCTTTACTCTCTCACTTAGAAGGATTACAAGTAGTACAAACGCACAGCGAATATTATTCCTGAAGTTCAAATATTATATTTATTTTTTATTTCTTATGTTTTAACTAGAACCTTTTGTAATTTTACAGTTTCATTCTTTTGTAATTGTATTTTATAATTTTTATTAGACAGAATCAAATTTTCAAATGATGACTTTACAACAGGATGTTAACTATTAATACTACCTTTTTTAAAATTTAGTTAATATTTTTGTATTTTAATAGTCATTATATTTTACCGGATTATAATTTATATGCAAATATACTTTACATTGATGTTAAAATTTTCATATCTAAATAATTATTAATTAATTATTAAATTATTAATTATGTTTAAAGAGTTGAGATAAAGGAAGATATGTATCTTATTCAAATACAAGGTTCAATTTGTTTTTGAAAATTCGCATTCTTCCATGTCATATGTGGACATTTTTTGCACCTTTTTAATAAATTTTTTTCTAAGAAAGTTTCCAAAATAAATCTATTGAGTAACTATGATCTCGTATCATCTTAAATAATAACAAAATTTCGAAAAGTCCTTTTTCGTAAAATCAATATATTTTAAACAAAACTATTTTTAAACTTGTTGTAATGGTACTTGCTGGACTATTTGTATGGACTATCTCTTCTGGACTATTTCAATCAAATTGGCGTATGATGTAAAATATAGCATCTTTTACTGAATTTGCATTAACTTTTGTTAAAATTCGAATCCATCTTTGTTAAAATGTTAGAACGATTATATTCATTTATTATGTAATACTATATATAGGCTATAAGATATTATCTGTATATACTACGTTTATTAAATAATATGATTTATAAAATTTTATTAATCTATTATCTGTGTACAATAATAATAATGTTTTTATACTATATTAAAACATTTAATTTCTTAATACAAAATTAATCTGATGCATATCTTCAAACTTCCCGACCAAAATACCACAGCCATGGGATTTCTGATGACCACAAGACCCCCAACTACAATGGTACTGCGCTTATCAAAGATACTGACAGAAGGTAAAAGATGTTCCTAATTTTTGGTGAATCTGGCAAAGATAAAGTAGCGACATTGTACGTCCCATGTACCTCTGTCCCGTTGGACAAGGCTTCCGAGAGAAGAGGCATAATTTGTTGGCGAGCGCAGTATGGAGTCTGCGTCTCTGTCAACCATCCTACGGGTTGCTGTGTGTAATGCACTCACACAGTCGGTAGAGCGACGCCCGAAGCGTGTACAGTAACGTATTTAAACGCGGATAGGAGAGGCTGCCGAAAGATCGATATGGGTTTAAGAGGTAGCATTTGATAAACTGGTGAGTTATCTGGCTTCCTGAGAATAGATTTAAATTCCTTGAGAGGTTAAGTCGAATAGTTTGTCGTAATACAGTAATGCACATAGTATTTTAGTATTTTAGTACAGTAATTCTTTTTCTATTCATGTTTTATTTGATATTTTATGTGATCTCATTTAGATTTGTATTCACATGATTTTTAATTATCTATAATCGAATTATTATGTGGTATTTATGTTAAAATCAGTTAGAGTTGAAGATAAACTTTTATAAAAGATACCAGTTTTATTGAGCAGTGTCTTTTTAACTTTAATATCGCTTTCACTCGCTATACCTTTTTGCATAATTGAAGCTATTGAACAGACAGTAAAACAATGGAAGAGCAATAGTTTGTGAAAGAGCTTGGAATAATTCCATGCTCATTATTCATATTTGCGGATATTGCACCGTCTGATTTGAAACGTTATCATCTTATAATGTTTTAAATAAAAATCAAATAATAAAAAAATATGAATATATTTATATATTACTAATATTCGACACAATCAATGTGAATATCATGCTATACAACCGATGTCTTCCAACGGAATAATTTCTAAATTATAATTGAAGGTATCTCTTGCATATGCTTACAAAAGCATACCGGCCGAGGCAGGAGGTAATAATGTTTAAAGGACGGAAGTGACACGTTATCATCAAGCAAATGATAAAAAACCAAATATATTGCATTTAAAATAAAAAATACATTGGTCGGTGATACTTGCGCTGCGGCCGCGGAATCGACAACTTCCCCTTTACGAGGGCACGGCGTAAGTCGATAGGCCAAGTGGGCAGAGACTCTCCCTACACAATGGGTATTATCTCGCGCGGGGCGTTG
The DNA here is from genome assembly GCA_018906755.1 of Sycophaga agraensis. NCBI lineage: Eukaryota > Metazoa > Arthropoda > Insecta > Hymenoptera > Pteromalidae > Sycophaga > Sycophaga agraensis. Next base: position 1,052,091 of record JACCIE010000035.1, read on the forward strand.
CGGGCCTCGTGTCCCGGATTGTTGTCAAACGCCCGCGCATAGTAGGTCAAAGTGGGTGGCTTCTATAGGAATAGCTTCCCGCCGCGGAATGCGCGACCAAAGGAAGCTTTTACCGTCCTGAAATCCGAGGAATACCTCTGGTACACACTTTTATCCGGTCGCCACTTAACTCTTTCCCCGGAAGAAATCGCGTTGCTCACCCGGAATACTATTTTTTCCGAGGTTCGCTGACGCTGTCTAGCATTCGAATACCAGGGGCATACCGACTTCGCTTTTAATCAACCCGCGTCAGGTAAAAATGCCGGTGATTTACGATCTATTACGAGTTTTGTCCCGTGAAAGGTCTAGTTACACGCGGCGGCCCTCATTCATGTCACTTTTCCGAATAAGCCTCCTGCCACGAATCAATTTCATCTCACTGCGTGCAATAATTAAAGCGCCCTATATGCGTGTTGGATTCGATTGTGCATAAAGTGCCGGAGTTCTCGCGAAATAGTTTCATAGTTATCACGGATTTGAAACGTTTCAACGTGATGGGTTACGTGGGCGGAGAAAAATACAAGCCAACCGGATTCACATGCACTTCCGCGGTCAATTCATTGTGCCGCAAGCTGCGCTATATCGCTATTGCCGATGCCAAAGGACTGTGTAATTAGCATCTGTATGTGCCTATTGCGCTACGGAAAGTACCAAACGCTACGTGCTTACCACGCTCTGCGAGATCTGATCACGCGACTGTGAGTTCAATAGTGGTAGTGAGCTAAAAAGCTGCGATAAATTCACCACGGTAATGAGCTAGGATAGTGTCTGACTTTACGGATTATACCGTTGTATTATTATTTTACACTAATTTTACAACAGAATATTAAGATCATTGTATAAAAATATATAATACTTTATACTGCAGATAGAAAAAATCACAAGCTACCTTTTTTAAAAAGGATTACTTAGCTATTTCGTAAAATGAGTATTTATCAATAAAAATAGAAACCTTTTAAAATAGAAGCCTTTTGTAAAAACCTACTACTTAAAGGAAGTTGCTTCTACCTTTTTAAGTATCTATAATCTGCGTGTCAAAAAGTAATTATTATTTACTTTTATTCTGCTATCTAGTACATACCATACTTTATAGAAAATTTTGCCAAGCAATATAGTAATATGTGAAAAACTAATGTTAAATTTGAATGTAAAAAATTCTAAGGTCAAAAAGTATGATCAGTTTTATTGACTAGAAGTAAAACATTGCTTTGGAAAAACATTTTTAAGTGTATATGCAAGATGCCGTTACGGTAGCTATTCTTTTTTCTCTTTGAACCTGTCGAAGACAATAATATATAGCAAAGAGTGTATGTTTTTCGGATATAAATACCTAACATCCACTGCAATATTCATCATCGATGGGTCACAAATAAGGATCGTCTAGTCGATTAAGCATCTTATCTACGAATGATGTGCTTGGATAACGAAAAAAAGCTTAACGAGTTCAAGACAATTTACACGATTCAACATACTTCCAAGCGATTTTGAGAGATACCAATTTTTTATTTCATTTTTTTATTTTATTCTATCATTCATTATTATTATACATTAAATTAGTTTCACGAACACTTTTTTTAATTTAATTTTTTTAGCAGTTAAGCCGTAAAGTTGCATATAACTTACAAACGAAACAGTATGTCAAATAAAACATTTTAAGCTCATTTTGATATTTTCTACCGAATAGCAACTACTGCAAGTTTTAATTATTTTTCATACAGAATCTATAAACCTTCTTAATCTGCCATTAGTGTATATATTTTTTTGAAAGTTTTTATCATAGTGAAATTAGACTAATACGTGCCAGAATAAGAGATGTATTAAGCATATTTTCTGTGATTGCAAATAAAGCAGATGATCTTGTCTCCAATGTTAACAATCCCGGGTTGGGACCCATCAATCCCTTTCGTGTGATTACCAGTAAAACAGTTGGGCTAAAAAGTTCGTAGGTTAACATAAAAATAAAATTTTTTGATAAAATTTGATTTTATCATTCAATATAGGTACCTTAGATAACGATAGAACGATCAGAGCGCTCATACAATTTTTCTATATCATTTTTATAACACGATTTGTCTTCAGATTCCAAAATAAGCCTCAGTTTTGACGATTACCTCATCATCTTCTCTTGAAGTCTGAGAACAGGAAAAAGTCGCTGATGGCCAAATTTAGAGAATACAGTAGATACAGAAGCAATTCATGCAATTCTTCCATCGCTTTTATTAATTTTTAGACGATGCGTTGCTTTGATGAAACGGCACTTTCTTCTTCAAATGGGGTCGTTTTTCCGTGATTTCATTCTTCAAACGCTCCAATAACGCTATGTAATAGTTGCTGTTCATGCAAGTTTTTCCATCATTTCCATTGACGCCAGTCGACTGTTGCGTTTTTCCATGCTTTAGAGTCAGTTTATCACGTGCAATCCACTAGGCTGATTGTTGATTGGACTCCGGTGGGAAATGATGGAGTCATGTTTCATCCACTGTTACATATCGACACGAAAATTCGGGTTTATTACGATTGGACAGCTTCAAACACTACTCAGAATCATCAATTCTTCTTGATTCTTCGATTGTGAGCTAGCGCGGTATCCACTTTGTACATAGCTTTCGCATACCAAAATATTCATTCATAACATGTCCAAAACGTTCCTTTAAAATCTTTAGTATCTCAGCTATCTCGATCAACTTCACTTTACGGTCATTCAAAATTATTTTGTGGACTTTTTTATGTTTTCGTCAGTAACAACATCTTTGGGGCGTCCACTGCGTGCATCGTCCTCGAAGCTCATTTCGCCTCGTATAAACTTAGCAAACCACTTCTGGTACAGAGTTCAAATAATGTTTATCAAGCCAAGCCTTGGCTTCAACAGTATTTTTTTTCGACAAAAAGCCATTTATTAAATACGAAACTCCTCTTATCCATTTTTTTAAATGAACACAAGTTGCTTTACTCAATATGCTATATCTCATAAACTAATTGTTCAACAACTGTTAAATTTATACATGTATCTTTTGAAAGTTAAGGCTAATTAAAAATCATATAGATTTTATACTAGTAGTCCCATTTATGTGTCAGCCTATAAACTTTTCAGGCCAGCTATTAAAACTGTAATATCCATTGTATACACTAACTTCAATCTAAATCTGTTTAATACTGAAATACTTCAGGTTGAACAACAGTTTCTGTCTTAGTCTCTGTCTATATTGTGCATTCATTGCTTATTTACATTTTTATTTTCGCACCCAATTACTATCCAGCAAGTATTCCAGCAGAAGCCGAGTACTTTTCCGTTTCCAGTTAATTTTCGTCGCTCATCTTCCTAGAAATAATTCTATCCGTTTCGTCTATTGAATTATCATAGCCTTTTTGCTCCTATATCGTCAGTGCTTCTATTGTAATTCATACATGTATTCCTTCTTAGATGTTAAGAGGTGAGTTGGAGTTATACATACTATTGTAAACACAAATTATAAGCTTACGAAACCATTAAATAATTTAAACATGTCATTTTATGTATAATCTAGCGAAAAAATAGATTTTAATGTAAATAGATCAACATAGAGACTTAAAAATTTAAAGGTCTCAGCTCATTGTTTATGTCGACTGTTCGTGTTCTTCAAAGCCGCATCGACTGCGCGGCTAAAATCAAGGCCACAACGGTCTAAAATATAAATAAAGTATGTAATACTTATCCTGAAAATACATAAGCGAAATAAATTGGAGGCGTATCGAAACGGTTGGTACAGTCTGTCAAAATTACTTATATATGAGTTATGCGTTTTCCGTCCATCAGATGCCTGGAAAATGGTGCAATTTTTAACTGGTAGGTTTTGGAAAAGATGGCTACGAGGGTACGCTCCAACTCCTTATTGCGTACTAAATAGGTAAAAACAGATGATCTCATTACATTATTTTGTAATTAATTCTAAATTACAATTATAATGTATATACTTACTGTATGGACAGTAAAGGCATCTAATGCCTAATAAATGAAAAAAAAGAAAGTAGACCCACGCTCCGGGCGGGCGTTTCGGGTGTCGCAACTGGCGCGGAGCGAGGTCATCGATTCGCTGCTCTCGGTAACGCGGACGCTCCGTCAATCTTTAATAACTCGATGAGCAGGTCGCTTTCAAACGGGTCGCGCTTTTATGCACTGAAAGCGCGGGGTCGGCCTTCTTCCGGCGACGTCGCCCTGGATGAGTCCGACCAGCGCCTGGAAAGCTATGTCGCTTCCTGATGCTCCGCTCCTCCCGCATACTCTGAGCTCCCTCACTATACCCGGATTCAGCGTCGAGGATCACTTGCCACGCGTACGTAACACCATTTTTCAGGCTACGCGTCCTAGCAGTCGCTCGGGAGGCCTGAAATCCCGCGCCTTTATCACTTGCGTCAGGGAAGCACCCGCCAGATTTATAAGCCGCGGCTGCACCGAGGCCGTGCGATGTAGTGTACCGACTCCTACGCACCGGAGGCCACACACGCGTTCCTTGTCCATCAGATTCAAATTAGCCTTGTATATGCACCCGCGCTTGATGGCCAAGCCTTGTACAAGGAGTAGCTTGTGCTTGACGGAGATGGAGAGCCGAGCCCACTTATCGGATCGGTTCATTTCTTATGATTAATGGTCCGGAATTTCGGTGGTTAACATCGAGATAACCAGCTGATGGAATATTTTTTGAATAGCTTAATTTGCCCTGGTTACATTGTATCCGAATAAATAGGAAAAGCTATTTTTCTCATAAAAATTTATGCACTACTTATAATATACAATATCTTATATAATAGATATTATAAGCGTTTATTGGCTACAGGGCCTTGTACGCTTTAACTAATAAGAAACAGAGCGGGTATTGCAAAGCACGATGACGGTATGAGCACGCTCTATTTTGAGGTGCCATCTTATATACTCGTACTTGAATCTTAGAGAAAACATAGCAAAAGCTAAGACTCTTTTTTTAGTATAGCTTCGCTATTTCGAGCTTAGCTTAGCTTGTCTTATGTAATTTTAAAAGAAATTATTAACAACAAATGTTTGAATAACGATTAATTTACACTAAATATATATCATATGATTATTTGTAACAAATAATAAATTATTTTTATACTTGTACTACTATTTTTGTTTAAAAAATTTTATCGATCACCATTATAATGTTTCTGAAGTGGTAATTGGTTAAGAGTAAGAGGAACAATGCTATAACTTACATTGAAATCTGGAATAGTTCTTAAAATTCATTTCAAGTTAAAACTTTTGAAACACTACCGTATAAATAATCACTCTTATATAAGAAAGGCAGTTTGATTAATTGTGCTAAAAATTTTCAAACAATCAGCAGAATTTGCATATTAAATGTATTTAAAAAATTATAGCTTGGACAATCTATTTAATTTCCTAATTTTGACAAGTTTCCACTTAAAAATATTTTTAGAAATGTAAACAGATAAATTTTATTCTAATATAATTACGACCAAATCACTCGTTCGTTGTATATATTATAGAATTTTTTTCTTATGTAAAATTTACATAATAATTTTACATAATAATTTACACAAAACGTAAAAACACGTTTATTATAGTATAAATATACAATATTAATTATTTTATTTCAATATGAATACACAAGCAAATGCTAGATGTAGATTTAGTAGAAAGAAACTTTACCGCAGGCAGATTGATACATTCATATAGCGCACGAAAAAGTATACAAATAACAGAACAGAAGTAAATAATATGGGTATGCAGAATGCACTATGGAATGAACCTCATCAATTCCTGAAAGAATAACTAGGGATAGATTCGAGGGAAGAGTAAGAAGCATAGTAACATGTCTTAATGAAAGATTATAAGAGATAAAGGCATTTGAGCATTGGTATGAATGACTTTGACCTTTCTTGAACGTTTTTGATGGTGATTTGCAGTCCGAGTGATATTATTTTAAAAAGCGCTAAATATCTTAAAAGTATAACCATGTACTTGTATATATAGATGTAATTGACAGCTTGGTGACAGAATTAAATTGCTGCTAATCAGAGCGTAATATTTATAAACGGTTTCTCTGTAAAACCTGACTAGAAGTTAATAATAATTTTCATTCTTAGATTATTATTATTACTTATTTAACTTTTTTTAATTAATTAATTCTCTATAGACTTATTGGAAAATCAGTAAACTTATTCAAGCAAATTGCAATTTTTTTATTTAAACAGTACAAAATGCAAAAAACTAAAATTTTATTATTTAAAATGATTTGTTAAGGTAGATTAAATTTTCTAATATCTTAATTTTGTCTCTGATAAAAAATAAACGAAATTCGAATCGCACATTAAATATTCAAATTTTAGGTTTAAAAACTTGAAAATCTTGCACCATTTTTTGAATCCATTACATTTTTCCTTTGGTTTTATTTTAATAGTCGAATTATTGGACATAAATATTGTCTTTGTATATTAATAATAATACTTTTAGAATATAATATCGAGAATATACACAATCTAGAAGAAACTCCTTGTAGGTAGCACCCCATAAATCAAGTGAACCTCGTGTATGGTCTCGAAACGAAAAAAAGAGAGAAACCGGCGCTTATCAAAATATCGGCTTCTAAGCTTGTGGTAAACTCCTAAAGACTGCGTTCACAAAAACTGCAAGTGCAAGAAATAACTGCAAACCGTCTATCTTTTTTTCTTCCCAGCATACAGGTCAGTGTTTCCCTCGAGGGTAATTGATCGTGTTCTCACCAAGAATCAAGCGACATAATAAGACTATGTGTGGTTCAAAATTTAGACTGAAGCATGCAAAAAACTTGATAGAAGTTCTAGGTGCACAAAAAATATCTGCTTCGTGACGGTAAAATTTATTTTTACTTATAAATGTATTTCCTATATATTGTAGTAGAAAAGTATAATTGTATATTATTCTTAACCACATAAAAATACTGACAGCAGCTTTTTAAAAATAAATTAAAATATACTTGATATTTTTAATATCATAACAGATACATCTCCTTAAACTAATAGGAAGTGTGAAAAAGATTTTTCATATTCGTTATACACATGTCTGACCAAATTTTGTCTCTATTACTTACATTTATGAAATTTCTTAAAACATTGCAATTTTTCTTTTTCACTTTTCCATTGTTGAATTGCTGGCTAATTGAAGTCAGTAAGAACTTGACAATTACACAGCTTTACATTTTAGAAGGCAACCACTTGTTTTGTGGCAGACAACTTTTAATTTAAAGCTTTGGAAATCAACAGTCGGGACACTCGCGTGTAACGCCCTTCTCGAGTTTTTCCATTACGTCGGGCCTGTGTTGGCTCGCCAGTAGAACTTCAAAAAACGCTCGTGAACGTAACGCTCTGACCTGGGCCCAAGCGAATTCGAATCAGCCAATATCGCGAGAAAAAGAAATCATTGAGAAAGAAACGAAGTCCCGCACTCCCTTTAATTATTACACGATCGTTTGAAAGGAATTTCAAAAGTGTTTCTGACCGAAATGTTAATGTCAGGCGATACCTCTGCACTTTACTCAGCTATAGGGATTAATTTACTCAAGTGTTTGGTTTCATTTATCAAGTGCGCGACTAATGAAACAACCTTAACGACGTGATATGCGTTTCACTAATTATATTAAAGTTTTACATTCTTTACGGCGAGATATTGAGTTAGAGAATTTAAAAAATAACTATTTAATGACTTTTTCGTACCTTAGAAGAACATTTTGAACTGAAAATTAACTGCTTTTAAACAAGTTTACTCATAGTAATAGAGTGAGAATAGGGCTTGTGCTTCTTGTGTGCAAACTGAAAAGAAAAAGCGTCTTCACTACTCTACTCTTATAGTTACCCTCTGATATACTTGGACTATTACTCTGGGAATACTAGATCTATTTCAGCTGCAATTTATATTGTTTTTTGTGTTCTACTTGCATTAACTCTATTGTTATATGTAAGCGGATTATATATTCTTCTCTACTATACTCGCACACCATTCAAATCCTAAATAATCTTTCCAACCACTACAGATAAAAGTATTTTATATTTACTCTTAAACTTGTATCGGACAGAAACATGTAACGCGATACAAAACAATTTATCCAAATCAAATGGTATTCGAATACTCCATCTCGATTTCGAAGCGTATCTACACAACATTGGATTTGATGCGGTTATCGCATAATGCGACAAAAATAGATGAGTGATTTGTTTCAATCGATTATCTATGACCAATCACTATCGCTATTTAAACTCTCCATATAAATACATAAGCATATTCTTGTATGCGTTGAATGCACGCACGCTTATACGACCGAAACTCAGATGTTTTACCTAATGAGAAAATCATATTTTTATATAAATTTCTTTACCGATTCAGGAATAAGGATTCTTTCTTATTTTGTATGATATTAACATTTCTCTTATCATTCAAGATGCTCAAAATCACCTCTTTGTCGTTAATTACTTTGGTATGATGATTCGTTAATCTCGAGGGCGAATTCCATATGCTGATTTATTTATGATATGTAATGAAATTTACTTCCTTAAAGATTATTGCAAGCTTTAATAGTTTTGATTAAACCAAAATCTATAAGAAATAAATTGATTTGAGAATAAGAGCACTATTTTACAAAAATATCACCTTCCTATTTTTCTTCAAAAAGACATTCTGAATTTGGAAGTACATTAGATAGATTTAAACTTAAAATCATTTGACATAAATTTGACCAATTACATTTTATCCTGTTGTACAAACTTGAAGCAGATGGAATTCAGTCGTAGACCTGAAGTAGTACACGTACACTTGCCACCAAATCTCCAAATTGACCGGAAATTATAGCAGACTAATAAGCACTGCGCTTATTACTACTCGTAGCTAGCTTGTTTCTGCATTTTTCTCGTTTTTTCTGAGGAAAATGGAAAACAGAAATTTTTTTTAAGTCTCTGGACTCGTTGGTTACTTCCCACTCAACAGCTCTTACTTCGCCTTTTACATTATCATTTTCTCGTGTTTAATAGTTAAAGAAATAGACAGGAGGCCAAATTAACCACGTCCAAGTTTTTTTGAGTACGCATAAGAACCATTTCTGATAGGGTACTTTATTGGAGAAATTATTGCCTATGAAAGGTTGGTAATTGATTATCTTTGACGATATTTGATAATACTAAAAAAACTGATCTATAATAAAATAAAAGAATTAATTAGTTTGTTATTTATTGATCTGGTACATAATTGTACAGCCAGAAAATTATTTAATTAATATTGTAAAAAAATGATTTATCATAAACTCCTTATTTTCACACAGATTGAGAAAGACATATGTAAGACCCGTTTAAAAACTGTAGAACTGATAGACAAATATTTACTTACTTTATTTAGGAACGAAAATTAAGAATGATTTTATGAAAGCTGAAAATATAATTACATTAATGCAGAAAGAGTATGTAAAACTTCCTCGTTCGGGAGAATTCGGGGGCATTATTTATACACTGCAGGTTTCAAGGTAATTTTTACACATACAGCAACGTTGCTAATTTTTCACAGTTTTTCACATTTTCATTATGTTCCAAATACTTTTCCGCACTACACGAAATAAGTTTTGTTCGTATTCCTAAATTTTGTATGCCAATGTATTAGAGTCTATTTGGTCTTCCCAAAGATTGTTTAAATAAAGCAGGCAGAAATTGGTCGGCGCAACTAAAAATCCACATAATCTTAGAAATACTTAAAAATTAGAAAAGCGAGGCTCATGGAGATTCCAGAGCCTCCTATGATTTCCCTCTAGTTGATCGAAAATTTCTTCCTGCAAACCTATTCATCTATCTCTTTCGTATCAATACGAATAAACGTAAATGAGATACGCATGCTCATCTCATCTCTGCAGTTCTATTGAAAGGGTTAAGAAGAAAGATTGAACTCTTTAGTTGGATGCGCTTTACTCCTCTAATATAAAAAAAACTGTACTCGAGATCATGTCGAGAAGAAATCTTGTCTTTAATTATAGAAGTATTGTACATAGCGTACTTAAACAAAGCAAGTTTAAATTAAATATTAAATATTAAATTCCAATTTAATTGAAGTATTATTGAGCTTACTTCCAGTGTTTATTGAAGATTCGTGTACAAAACATGCAGATTTATGGACAGATGAAGATCGCTGCTTTACATTTAGATCTGTTTACACGACCCTTTATATAGGTATGCTATAAAAGTGTATGTCTACTGTGAAGTTAAATGATTAACTTTAATTAATGAATGTACTGCATGGAAATATATGTGTCAAGGTTTGTAACATATTTTCAGATTATAATATTCATTCAATTCTTTAATTTTATCTTTGGTACAATGTCTAAAAGTTATTCATTTACAGTGTTATCATTTTTGTATTTTATTCAAGTACATGTAAGATAAATTTAAGATTTATTAGTTTTCATGTATATAAATTTTTTTAGGCTTCAATTCAAATAATGTACAAATAATTCTTTTTAAGCAAATTACTTGTTAATACACCAAAATGATATTATTTGTTTTTGTCGACATTTTTATAATTTCTCGTGCGTAATTAGTGATTCCATATTTATTTATTTGGTGTCATTTTTACGATGAAATAAATACTGATAGTACCCTATACAGAGGCAATAAATCTAAAAATAACGATTAATCTGACATTCTGCGTAAAATATATCTCAGTCCGATGTGTATATATCCCCGTGAACCTAGGAATTTAATTGCCTCATAGCGAGGACGAATGTCCATTTCTTAGTTCTATTCCGCAAGTGGAGCGATAAATTCAATTTCACCTCACACGGAGAAATCAAGAAAGATATATCCAATTAGATGAGCGATATTCAGTCCCGTGAAAATCACCGATGCTTACAACTTGTTTACAAGCTAGTACAGCATTCAATACAAGTCTAACAAAAGAATCGGATTTCCAAACTTACATCCACATGCATATAACTCAGTACTAGCGAAATATATCGAAATTATGACGACTTACCTTTTGCAACGAGAGGTTGTTGTACATACACAGGGTAAAAAAATATTAATGCTATTGATTTTTAATTGAGACCGGTCGTGAATAAATTCTAAGTCGAAACGCAACTTCTTAACTCAATTCAGTCCTCGAAATAGTCCTGATACGAAACAGTGTCGACGAAAATGTCCTTAAAAAATAGTTATTTTTATGATGAATCATAGATTTATTGCTATGATCTTAAAATTAGCCTCTAGATGAACCAGAGACAAGCGGACTAATTGTTTGTCGTTAATTCTGATTTCTAATGAAACTTTATTTATTTTATTATTGTGTTTATTTACATGAATTTTTATTTTGACGAAAGAAATTCAAAAAACGCTGAATGTTCTGATAATCGAAGAAAGTTATCGAGTATGACGAAAAGTATCAAGAATCGAGTATTATTTTTTAGTGAATTGAACATTATTTGTCTGAACTTTCATACGAAATTTCTAATACTAAACAGGATTTTTATATTATCGGCAATCCAAATTTTTCTTTAGAGATCGTTTACATTTATGTTAAAAGCTGACAATAATGATTTTTTTAGCGAGTATCTTTTAGGATTTCCTCGAACCCTTTGTATACCATTCCACTACTCTTCATCATGACAGACATTCAAGGTAATAGTAAAGCTCATTTTAAATATTTAAAAACCCCGAATGTAGTTTTTGACGCCAATAAATGAGTATCCTCTATAATACCGAAATGAACATACGAAATTTTGCCCAGGTACAGATGCAAGATATTGTGTCTCAATACATAGAAACTAAAGTGTCATTAAAATTATTATTAAAATTATTATAAAAAAAATGTAAATAGAAAAGTTATGAGAATATTGATGAATATTGTAGTTGTGCAATATTTATTGTACAATTTGTATTCTGTTTCCCGATAGATAATGAAAATTACATAATTTATGTTGAAACAATGCACGGGACAAAGAATGATATTATCGAAGATGGTGCAAGCAGAGTAAGTGGATATAGAGAAAGTCTTTTGACGAAAAATAGGGCGCGCAGCACTTTATAATCAGCGAAAGTTTTATAAGAGCTAGTTTGATAAGAGCCCTTCAGGAAAATCGGAAGCATCGCAGATTGATTCAGTGGAAAACTCGTGCAACGACTTCACGGAGTAGCTTGCATTACTATGCCCGAGTCGCCTCTGTCGGGGTCCCTTGCTATCGCCGTCCATCAGCTCGCGCTGATTAAGAGCTTAATTAGCCACGGCGCATTTGTGGTAAGTTTTCACCGGCCACACAAACTATAAATGAGTGGCGGGGAAGCGATGAGGTCGTTGGTTTGAAAAACGGCTGGTGCGCCAGTAGTGCTCTTACTTAAGATAGAGAGGGTTGAGCAGCTACGGGAGAATTGTTCTTTTTCACGCTATGTCAATCGTTTATTTTTTATAGCAGATGCGTTAGTCTTATAATGTGATACATTGTTACCATGCAGTTGCACAGTAAACACTTCTTTCTATTTTAGAATCAACTGCAATACTGATTTTATTGAGTGCACAAACATGACACATTAAACATCATATCATTGCAGAATAATTACATAAATAAATACAATAAATACAATTTGCTGAATATTTATAAAAATATTAATCTGCATCTAATCAGATTAGGTCAAGTTGTATCTCGGTTTCACAAAGTGGGAAATCTTTTCTCAAATTTTTGTAATTTACTGAATTGGATGTTTAAGTATTGCATTTGTTATGAATTTCTAAGAAAATTTATTTTAGGTTTAATCTCGAAAACTTATTTTTGATTGCAGAGCATACGTCGGTAGTATAATTTACAGCGAACTAATAATCACGGCTTTATGATGTTGTTATTTACTAGAGTTGCCAGGATATACGCAAGGTGAATCTCAATAACGCGTACATATTGGATATCTAGGATAGCGGATTAAAAGGATAAGTCTTATATCCGGTTGTAAATATTTTTCGATACTTTCTGGAATTTATCATAAAAATAGAATTATTGTACGAAATATTTGTTAAGCCTATGAAAATTTAACCCTTGTGAGTTTTTTTTAAATTATCAGATATTTTTATATAGATATGTATTATATATTACTCATTTGCTGTTTTAAAGATAATCATTAAACTCTGACAGTTTTCTAGCTTCAATATTAAATCTTATATGTAATCCATAATAAAGTAAGCAGTTAATAATAAAATCACGTAGCGTCATTGAGGTTATAATTAAAGCTTTAAAAATTCCGGAGCTGAGGGAGATGCTCGAGTAGCATTTGCAGTCGGTAATGAATGCGAATCTCGGCTCGGATTTTCCGTCCCTAGCCGCATGCATAAATCGGATGTGTCTACAGTGTTACGTATACCGTTGAGGTTATCAGCTCAGGGAATTCAATCCCCAGAGAGAATGCATTAGGTACGCGGTCATTTCGTCAGATATGCTCCAGTCGCGGCTGAAATAATATTATTGTTGCAAAATCGGCTTAAAAGACTTCCGTTCAACTAAACTGAATCGCGCATTTAATGCTCTTAGACTGAGTTTTAGGTGACTCGAACCCGTTTTCATTGATTTGCAAGAATACCACAAATAAATATAGGTTTAGACCATCCAAACGCGAAATAGGACCGCAACGCCTGGCACAGTCGATTGCCCCGCCCCTACCATCATAGCCCCGGCGAGGATAGCCCCTGCCACCATCGACGAGGGCGTAATAGAAGCGGAGTCGCGTCTTGTGGCCGCAATCTTTCGTGAGTGGCACAGGTGGCAGCAGTCTGCGATCGTGGACTAAAACGCGATTGCAGCTGTCGCTGGGCCAGATGTGAGCGCGGAGCTACTGTTGCGAATGGTCAACATCCTCACGCATAAGCGGATTCCGCTCGGGGTTGCGGCTACCCCCGAATCGTCCGATTGCGCTTACTACTCGAAGCCATGTCTTTGGATTCCAGCCGTGTATGCCAAAGCAAGCGTTAAAAAGAAAATTGCCGTTTATCCGATCTCGAAATTGAGCAAATGTAGAATGTATAAAATCAACTGCTTATATAGTATTGTAAATAACGCGTTTAATATAAAATGTGTTTTCGCTCGATGCTGTTCTAATTTACCAATATAAAGTCGATATATTCATAAAATGCCTATTCATTAAAAACTATACGGATGCAATAAAGATAAACTGAATAATTACTAATAATCTTTGAATGTGGCTTACAACGTCAATATAAATAAAATGTCTACATTAGTGTAATCTATCTCATCAGATCATACATGTACAATATGCCAAACAATTTAAAATACTCGAAATATGATATGATATGATTCTGCAATTAGTATTCATGAGTATTCAGTTGAATATAAAATATACTTTAACAAGAACTTTTTTGTATCAATTACTTGACAAACATAAGAACGATATAGTTTTTTAGAAAAAATTACTTAAATAAAACTAAATGAATTAATTAACTGTGACAAATGCTTATTTACGATCCCCTTCATTCGCAATCAGGGTAACCAAAAAGAAAAAGTACATACAATGCAAAAACAGACTAAATTTCACTTAAACCTGCTACCAATGCACTTTTAAATTCGCAGTGTGGAAGCTTAGTGTATATGCGCGGGAGGCGCAGGCAGACCGCTGAAAAGCGTAGCGTGCTTTAATTCCCAGTAGGTCGATAAACCGGTGCGATTCGCGAGCCAGTGATGTGCATACGGTCGCAAATCTCTCGATTCAATAAAAATTTAATTGCATTGCGTTCTAATTGAGGCCGTTTAATTGGGGCGATCTCGCAACTTTCCCGACAGCCGAGATTCGACTACGCGGCCTAACTGCAATGGCCACTTACCTATGCGAGGAGCGGTCGCCTCTATCCCTCGAGACGCGCCCATTGATTTTCCGACTCTGTCATGCGTCGACCAGAGACCGACTTTTGACAGATGTATCCATCTTCTTATCACGGAAGCTTCGTGATGAATTCATCGCATTTGTTTTAGGTGTAAGGATTACTGCCTAGGAGTAATTAACACGAACATGTATGCGTTCAAATATACGGAGAGGTGTGCGATCAGTGTGTGAGGATTTGAAGGGTTATACGAACCGGCGAGCCGATGAGCTGTAGTCGGTCGCCTAACTGTAAGTGTGTGATCACCGATCGATAAATGCCAAGTAGAGGAGCAAACAAAGAGGGGAATCAAAAAGTAGTGAACCTATTTCCTTATTATCTTCGTTATTGCGCATATGAGAATAACACTTTAGAAATTCGGTTGCATTTGCAAAGTAAGGATTAAAGTTTCAATTTTAACTTGATCCTGGTATTACCGAATTGAATCAACATTTTTTGTAGGCTAGTGGCATTCTACTACCTGGTGTTACCTAACATATCGATCTATTAACAGAAAAAGTCATTTAAGTGTTTTGTGACATTTGTTTGATGATATTCATAAAAGTAGGCTAGAATTATCGACAAATAATTATTTTCGCCAGGTAGCATAAGTAAAATTTATATAACAAAGTATAAAACATTTAAAATAAGTGAACAAAGTTTACAAATTCCTGTATTATGGAAATTTTAAGATATAAATTAAAAACTTTTACAGTCAATGTATACATAACATATTACACGCTGTTTTAGTTTTAAAAATTATTATAACACAGAATTATTAACATAAACTAATGGTATCACCTTTTCAAACAATTTAAAATATCAAAGTAGATCACATAAATTCTGCAAAGTAAACGCGAACTAATTCTGTAATTCAATTCTATAATTGAGAAAGTTAGACTTTTCAGTCTGAAATAACATTGACTCTAACTACTTGGTAGAATATGTTCCTCTTTATTGTACTTCTTACATATAAGAAACGTTATCTTCTCACATTAATAACTGTTTTATTTATTGCATTATTTTCATGATTTTAAAAGTTTAATATATCCATTATTATATTTGATTTAATGAATAAAAGCATTATTTAATAAATTTTTAAATTGCAGTGAATAATTAGCCTCGTGACAAGTTCACAATTCATCATTGTAATAAAATTCTTTCTGTTCAAAGAATACTAAAATTAATGTGCTGTATTAGATTGCTTAATAAAGACTAAAGTACATGGCCAATATGGATCTGTTTATCGCATCATAAGCATTTCATAAAGTTTTATTGTAAGTTAAATAGTCTTATAGTAAGTAATTTACAATACAAACATATAATTTATTTTATAATATACTGCATAAAATGACGTGAATATCAACCCTATTTTTCTGATTGAAATTTTTTTTTTATTTCAATAAATCAATTTTTTAAAATAGATTATGTGTCCTTCTAAAAAAGGTTTATATCTCGGTTTATATTTATATTTTTAAAATATTAGATTTCGGTTTATTTATTATCAATACATATCAAAAATTTATTTAAAAGCTCATAAAAACATTTTATCTTTAGATATTAATCTCTTCGGCACTACCAGACTTATGCTATTGGGGTGACAGTTTGGAGGAGGCTCGAAGATTTGCAAGTAATTCGAAAGCGACTGGAAAAACGGCTTAAGTCATGAATTATCGGGATTCTGCACTGATTGCAAGCTAACGATAACTATACAGTTAGGTTCCGTTAGCGGTTCATGGATGGTCGCTTTGGAAATATTTTTGGGCCCAAGATGTCGGCGACACGGGGGCGGAATCCGCTGTGAAATGGATCGAGTGTCATTGCGGATGTCGAAGCCGAGGAATTTTCCCTTCGCGAGTTTGATCGACGCACTTTATCAGAACTTTCTTGCAGTTTGTTTGTTCTGTGAACCGAGCTGCAGTCATAATCTCTACTAGACATCTGAGTCGATGGCTTACAAGGAGATTGCGTGTCGCGCCTACATAAAAATATGAGTGATAGAATCTTAAAGCAAGTTTTATATTATTCTCGAGATGTAATCCTCCATAGGTAAGGACTGAAATGCTTTTGCAAAGTTTAATAACGTAGGCCATTGAACTTTGGCTGTAGATGAATATGAAATCGCTCTCGAATTAGGTTGAATAGTTAATTCTTTTATATTTTCTGCATTTGCGCGAGAAAAAAGTTAATAATTCATCTACTCTTGTCTTAAATAAATGAAAATAAACTAGTCATACATATCAATAAAATACAAATTTTCAATCATTATGAATATCACGCAATGTTAGTCAGTATGCCTAAAGAATATATGAAACCGTTAATATAAGTGAAACGTAGATTAAATTATTATTTTTGTGAAATATGCAAAATGCAATCAATTCAATTTTAAAAGTTTTACATGAAAATTTATTTTAATGAATAATCGATTCCATATTTGCTTTACGCAGTAATTAAACAGAAATTCTATCAATGCTTTAGTAACTCTTTATTGAATTGTTGGAAAATGCTCGAAAGTATTATGATTTAAAAACTTGCATGCGTTTCTTAATAAAAGATCTTTATTATTGTTCATTCCATTAGAAACTTTAAATATTTTGTAAGTTTTTAGTCAAATAATAGCAAAATTAAAACGTTTCAACTCGAATCAGTCTCATTTTTAACATCTTGCCAAAAAGGTGGACCGACAAATCGAATAGTTACTTCGACAGATAGTAACTTGTAATATACAACATATGTTTTTTTTTGTTATTGAATTACTTTATATCTAACTCAAGTATAGAAACTTCTATTACTTAACCAGCCACAAACATATTTATTAGTATATACTATTTATAAACTAATAATTAATTTAGGCTGTGATTGACAAACTTTAATTTTTTTATAAGCAATAGAATAATAATTAATACAGAATTGTTTATCTGTTTTGTTCTTGATATGATCGTTGATGGAAATAGTTTAGATGTAAAAAGTGAAATATTATCTTATATTTTTTTGTTACTATACTATTATATTAATAAAATTTTAGCGCATACTTATTTATATTGTTAAAAGACAAATGATACATAAATAATTTGATTTTTTGTATTGTAAGACTTTTTTTGATATACTTCTGTAATACTCCCTAGCTAAAAAAGAACCATGAATTTTTAAAACACTTTTTTTACGTTCTACGTGATAACACGGGTTTACTTTTAAAATGAAAGCATCGAATGCATATAGCATACTGTGAAAAAAATTGTGGGCTTCGATGTGCTCACTGGTTAATAAAACAACTTCGTATAAAATAATTTTAAAAAAAGTATACGAATATTTCGGTAGCCTTATGGAGGACGCGCACTAGATAGTGGAATCCGTTAGTTTATAGTCGCAGAGAGTAACGCGAAGATATACCCATATGATATACGCGTGTATTGACGTACTCTGTTCGTGTTAGCTCGGAAGTACCGATTGGCACTGCCGGTATTCTGCTTTTACGATCGAACGATGTACAGTTTTACTAAAGGAAGGCATCGGACGTGTTTCGAATGCACAATCTTGGTAATATTTTTTCATTGGTACGTCTTTGGAATAATGGCGAGCTCTTCGATTCCGTTGCACTGCTCTCTCTCTCTCTCTCTCTCTCTCTCAGTTAAGACAACCCAATTATCCAGCGACACTTAGATTACAGAACTAAATGCAAATATAGTAGCTTGCGATATTTAATACTCGCTCCGAGTTTTTAAATAGATTCAGACGAACGTGGTTCGGTGGCGAGTGAAATCCGAAATTCTGTTACTTTTAACCTTTGTCTTGGTTAATTAATTGGGGGCAATCATCTCTGCAAAGCAGCGCCACAACCTAATACCATCTAATTCCGCGAACCGTGTGTTCAACGGTCGGAGTCGTTTAGAATTCGAGACCATATGAGAGATTTATAATAAACTCTCGAATGGAACCAAGTCATATAACGTATGATAATACATACATGTATGATGTATGCGGGTAAAATAATTACTTTTAACTTCTTTTACTTTTCTTAAAGTATCTAGACGGGCAGAGGCTTAGCGTTTCTCTTACAGAAAGTGAGTTTAACAATCAATTCTTTAAAAGCCATATGATCTCCTATAACAGCATTGTTTTTCCTACGCCATATTGGAAATCTCATTACCCATATGTGTAATAAGTATAAAAATTGAATAACCTGAAGGCTTAAAATGTACTAGGGCGGCAATAACCTCATCAAACGGGTATCGAATCAGCTTCCGGTATATTACATCGAAATCCGCGCAGGGTCCGCGAAAAAAAGACCGGCCTGGCATAAGCGAATGAACGATAAGATAACGATGCGAAGCTCTCCAAGTTTCGCAATTCAAGCCCTGTGCTAATCCTATAAGTCTACCAGTGAATTTGGATGGAAAACAACTGGAAGATCGACGCCGCTCTAATTATTTTCCCGGCCGGCGTTTAATTATCCTATCACTATCTACAATAAACTAGGAAGTGCATGCAAGGAAATCGAATGTGGCCTATGTCAAACAATGTCTATCCTAGAGTATATAATTGAGTCTAAATAATGGAATTTCAACTTCAAATTCTAGAAATTCGTAATTATTATTTATAATATTTTTCAAACAATAATTTATATGTTAAATGTTTCTCATGAATACACAAATTAAAAAACTTGAAGAAATATTATACATACTTATTAATAACATAAATTTTTATATTCATATGTACGTAGTTAATAAATTGTAAGGAAAGAATTTAATTGAATGAAAAGATTTTTCTATTAGAAGCAATATGACAGTATTTAAATATAAAATGACTAAACGAATTAATAGCCTAAGATGTATAGATAAAATATATTTTTTGCGAGGAGAATTGATACTGCTCACGGTATACTTCTATTAACATTATCAGTAGAAATTTAAACTATTCTCAAGCAAACTCATCGATAGATTTTCAAGTTTAATTTTTTTTAGATTCCACTCCTAATTTAATAAAAGTTTTAGACGTATGAAGACATATACATTAGTTATACGTTGTACATAACACGTGATACAAACTTTGAATCATTTTTATCGTATGTAGTGATTACTATTATTGATTTAAGGCTCCAATTGATCAGCAGATAGACTTCTAAAAGTAGTCATCAAATTTTTATCCAAATGATTTTTTTTAATTCTGCGTATTTCGAATCCCGACAACCATCGCAACCTCGAACAAGTTCACACGCAGTCTGTACTGATACGTGACTAGAAAATCCCGGGACGTACATCGAGGCAGCCTCTTAGAATTATCTTGCGCGAAGGGCACATCTCAGCATTTGCACTCGAGGCTCTGCGGCGCCCGGCAGCCGACAGCTGTCGCTTGCGAATTAGAACTCGTGCGAGGTTTTCTGCATAATGCACTGGGCACATACTTAATTGGGCCCCGCGTCCAGCGTAGTCTCGGCCTTTCCATCTAATGAAGGCCCGGCCCTGTGTTAATATTAACAGCGCCGCTCTTTCCGCAACACGTGCCGCCCGCTAAATAATTCATGAGGTGCCCCCTCCGTTATCTTTTTTAATTATCGCTCCGAAAACGTCCTATTTGACGCCTCCTCGCGCATAGCCATCGATGATTATTTTAATTCCACCCCCATTGTCGATGCAATTTCATGCGAAGTCGCTTGGTGCACCCCCAAATGATTCGGCGAGTCTTTTAGACGCGCGACAGAGATGTTTTAATCAGATTGGTGAGAAGAGGGGGTAAAGTTCATATCGGGTGCAGTACACGCAAAATGATTGCATCCTGTTGGTAACTTCGGTCAAGGTGAAAAATATTTTTTTATGCTCTCAAAAGCTTGAAGGATATAAAAAATGGGTTGATTTTAGAGTTTCCACTCTTTATATTACTCACTCGCTAGCTAGCCGTATAGGAAAACAATTATATTTTTAACATCGTATCAGACGCAATTCCCGTTTACCTATTTACCGAATAATGCATATACTAGCTAGCGTAGCTGTAATAAATTCATACATATATATAATTTGTTACTTGTATAGTAATGTAATGTAACAGTTTCTATTTTACACGAATACTACAATTTATGAGAGCCTTCATAAATATACATTTCTAGTAAAGAAAAAGCTTTGATGAAAATATCAACAACGAAATACACCTGCAATTTGATAAGCATCGATTATTATCTCTTCAGTTGACCATTAAAATATGAAAGAGCAATTGCGGCTGCTTAGTTAATAGGCTTTTCCGAATATAATTTACAACTGCACTACTACATTAAGCATAAGAACACGATAAAAATGATTTATGCAACATGGTCGTAATATATGAGAAAAAGTTAATCTTATTCAGGAACAACGTATAATTCAATGTCGGTCAAGCGTATACAGTCATTTACAATAGAATTTTTTATAATCTGCAATTAATGTTATTTAAAGCTTAATAAATATACTAAAATTATTTCATCGTCATTTTTTAATAAGGTATTCAAAAATTCTTTTTTGAATTTCTAATAACAATATATATTGCAAGTATTTATTTATAGTAAAAGGGATCCATAAGTGTAAACCCTCCTTTATGAAAAGTTTCATGCAAAGCAAAGTACAAACTGTACATAAGTCCAATCTTCTTGTCAAACTTACATTCATTTGGATTCATTATACGTTTATTCGTTCTTTTCAAACCTAATCGGTTTAGAGTTTTAAGCAGCTCAAATAGCAACTTCTCTAATTTATTTTCGGCGAAAGAATATCAATCCCTTTTTTGATCTGCCTTTAACGGAAGTGAACGATAAATCGATTGTCAATCCCAATGCATTTTTAATAATTCTCTCCCACTTGTATCAATACCACTGTTAGTTTTATGTTTTAAAAATCAAATTGCTTATCATGGTTTGTATTGCAGGTGTGTACTTACAATTAAAATTACAATTAAATCTGAAATTAAGTGTATAAATAACTGCAGAATCTATTTTAAACCTTTTTTTAATAAATTTATAAAATATAATACCTCTTAAATAAAAAAATACAAAGTATAAGATATTCGATTTTGAAGCTTGCCGAATATAACTGCCAACTACGTAAAACATCTGTTAATGTAATGTAATGCACTCTAATTAATTGAATACATTCACGCATAACATCAATAACATTAGTTAGTATAAAATATGTAACCTTTTATTGAAATTGAGAAAATATCAGCATAGTCCAAAAAAATCAGGTCATAATAATGTTACTCGTCCTTTTCGTATGTAAAATATGAAATTTAAAATGTATTGGTCCATCATTCTTATCTTTGTAGAAAAATGTTGTTGATGATGTTCTTGTTGTCATGCCCATTTCATATAACAAAATGTAAAAATAAATAAATATTATAGGAAGATTATCAATTTCTTAACCTAAAATGAAATTAAAATTTATTTGAAAATAAAATAGTTTTCTATTTCAATTTTTCTTCCTGTTAGACTAAATATATAAATCAAATAATGGAATATATATTCCATTACTATATATAATTGTGTAATATGCGATATTACATCTCTGTAGTTTATCGAAAGATCAAGCATATAATGAGATTGCTTGTTAATGTTTACTGCATTGATAATGTTCGATGATAACGAAACGAAGAAGTACGTTGCAATGAAATTATCACCTAGAAAGAATAGCTGGTTTCGAGCCGTCGGCCAATAGCTCACTCGGTACAAGCATAATGCTAAGTCAAAATGCCGAGACAAGCAGAGCTCATAGCAAAATATTCTTCTAATTTACCGACCAATTATTTGCCATTGATCTATCAAAACCGAGATGCAACCATTGGCAAACATATTATTACATACGTCTATTTCTTATTTGATAGAAACTCCCAATGTATTCCATATAAACTCGTCGTCTGGAAGGAACCACGCATCATCATTAAAGAGTGTGTATATTGAATGTGGGTGAATTCAAAACATATTAAATTTTTAGGCAATACTTTCTTTTTCGTACATATTAATTAATTTTATGAATGTAATTTATTAATAAATTTAATGGTCATGTAGAAACTTATCAAATTTGCCATTTATTATTGAGTTCGATTTTATTGAATGTAGAAAAAGTAAAAATTAAATTTTGTTATATTTATTTTTATCCACATTTTAAGTAGAATATAAATACCGCATCGCAAAATTATATTACAAGCCATTAATCAGAATGATTCGGATATGATTACCTGTTTAAGTGTTTCCAAATGTGTTTTTACTAGTTTTATTATGTATGAATTACAGTTATAAATACATTGATTGTAGTTTGTTGCTATTATCAATCATAGTTTCATACAGTTGTAGTAGTTCATGTTGATAGTTGACCAAACTTGATAACTTTCTGCTCTTAGTAAATGCCGCAATGAATACATTTTTACAGACCAATAATAATTTAGTTGTACAAAATTCTTTCTTTTTCCTCATAAAGCTTTAAATAACACATATTCGAAATTACATGTCATCAACATGGTATATAATTTGACAAAAAACAAGCACACTGATTTGATTTATTAAATTTTCAGTTATTTTATTTAAGCTGTTAACATTTTTAACCATGATTTTTCAAATTAGGTTAACCGATGTGTTCATGAATAATTCGCGGTCAGATACGTCGTTTTATGGTACTTATCACCATAAAAAAAGACTATTTGGAGAAAATATTGAATCTTGTAAGACATTTCTTCCAAAGTATTTATATATTCAATGATGAATAAGCAATGTACTTTTAAGAATAAAATTAAGGTGTCTATTACATTATTTATATAAAAATAAGTTCTATTGTATGAAACTCGAACTTAATACTATGCATATAACAATAATAATATTTTCATTCTAATGTAAAAATGTATAAACTCATGTATATTTGATCAGTTGATGTACTGCTATCTTAGTCAGATTCCATATGATTACTCCTAAAAGGATCACTAGGCTCGAGTCTAGCATCATCATCAAAATTTAAAAATTGTAAGATTTATATCTTAATAAACATGATTACAAGAAAAAGACTATGTAGAAATTTTAATTAACAATAATCCAGATGCAGTTTTGTGTTTTGTTATTTCCAAGTTAATTTATTTTATGTTAAACGTAAATACAAACTACATCAATTTTGTTATATCAAACTACAGCAATTCTTTCTTCAAGGTAAATTCAATTTTTTACGCTGAATGTTATCCTTACTAAAAAACAAAGTTGCACTCGATAATTACTTTAAATATCTAGATTTTCAACTTTAAAACTTGATAATCCATTGTTCAGTTCAGGTATATGGCAAATTAAAAATTTGGAAACAATTTATATAACAAATTTCAATGAATTTATAATCTCTAAAAACTCTATAAATCTATAAACTGTATTAGGTCATATCAAACTACATTTTTGACTATGGTGTTTAGTAGAAAAACTTCAATTTTTAATAGCGATATATTTCTTATTACAGTTACTTAAAGTGAAAGGAAAGAATTAGTGTGAATATCCCTTAATAACAATTCTAAGTTCTTTCTGAGAAAAGCTTATGGAAGAATTAAGGTTCAAATACTGTTCAAACTAATGAGACAAACTTTATTTTCTAAAATATATTGTCTAATTAATAACAAATTTTCACTTTAATTTATTATATATTTTTTAAAACGAGTCGTTAGTGTTAGATAAATTTTAGATGTTATCGATTGCCTTGACTTTTATTAACATTGATCACTAATACTTTGAAGTCTATGAAGGATAAAAATGATTGTACATTTGTATGTTTATACAAATGTTTCTGGTACAATTTTTGTATATGATCAATGCACAATGATTTGTGATAATTGAAAAATCGTTGTCGCCCATACTTATTATGCATTACATTCAAAACATTTTTCAGTAGAAATTCTCTAAAATATAGAAAATATTTCGTATCACAAAAACTTGTAAGTATAATATCACTTTCAGTGAATACAATTGTTCGAAAATAGTGTATTTTCACTAGAATTGCAGTGACAATTTTTAACCACCGCCCTTGATCTCATAATATTTTCTGTATTGTTCGTTATTATATGCCTCACAAAATAAAATTTTTATTAAATATTATGTAACAAAAACAGAATTTGTGCTTTTAATTTTATATATTAATATAATTTTAAATATCACTATTAATTGCGTTAGTGTAAAATTAAAATTACTTTGAGCCGATTTTGCGACACATATAAATCGGTATGGCAACCTACGCCGCGTGAAACATCCGCTGTAACCAAACTTACCAATGCAAGCGATGACGATGACAATGAGAGCCGGTATAAGGGTTGGCCTCAGGACTGCTAACGCTGCACCTCGAGACATTATTTCCTCTGGATTTCTTTCTAGTCTTCTGGTTCTTTAGCTGGACTTATCCACTGTCTCACCGTACGCACCACCAGCACAATGTACTCAGCCGAAAGAATGAAGGTATTAGTGGGTTGGCAACGAGTCACGTCAAATTCGCGCACGATCGTCGTCCCTGCATTCAGCGTACAAGTTACGAGTGAGGCTGCTGTGCGGGTACCACGCGTCGCCGTCGGACTCTGACTGACCCGCGGAACGCGCGCGCCTCTGCCGTCCGCGGAGGCTCCGCCTGCGCGCCGTCGCACCAAAGAGTCCGCCCCCACCCGCCGACGGCCATCTGCCGCTACTCGCCCCTGCGCACACCCCTTATTTATCGCATCTTTGTTTTTCTTTCCTCGGAACCTCATACCTTCAAACAAACCCTTCATGCACTAACCACCTGCGCCTTTTCTTTTGCAAAGCTCTGATGTGAGAATTTTGGTGTAGGGACGATTGAGGGCAAAAATCGAGCCATCAATTGATATGATGGATAGGTTGAGTAGGCACATTTTTGTCAATTGCCCTAAGCCCCAGAGGGCCGGAAAACTTATTAGTTTTATGATACACCGGCCGTTCAATTTAAAATCATTTCCTGATAGACTGTAATTAATATTCCTATACAAACTTTATAAAATACATAGCAATACTGTGTAAAATATGAAAATTTAATTTTTGCAATTTATTCAAAAAATCGTTGAGGAGTAAATTAATTTGATAGATGGACGTGTGCATAGTTACATAGTTTTCATGTTTTCAAACTACTCGAGAAAAGCGTTAATTTATAATTGTCTAATTTTTACATTTTGTAAAATAATTATAATTCTATGAGATTTTTAATTCTATTTCAATAACATTTTATAGGCACAAATTATAATTAATATCCGAAAATACTTTGACCTGCAGTATCAGAATAACAAAAAATAAACCTAGAATCCGATAAGTACTTGAAATACTTGTAATTTAATTTAATTTAATTTAGTATTTCCAGAATAAAATTCGTAGATATGTATCTGAAAATTAATCCTTTAACAGATTATTACTATTTAATTATAATAATTATAGGTTTCAATTACAGAATTAAAATGTCCAACCAAATGCTTTAAGGGTTACCAAGTCAACGATGACGATAACGTACCTTTGAATCGTTACCTACAAATCTAATTACACATGTCATTCGTCAACTCAGGAATTGGACCGCTAATTTTACTTTCATGGCATCAAAACTATTAAAGTCGAAGTGATTGTTTCTCAAATGTCCTAATAAGTTTGATGTACCATAGCTCTTATAGAATTACCATGTTTTATTAAATCGTCAAAACTCATAATAACATTGATAATAAAAATTTCATCCTGGAATCTTAACTTAGCAAACAGCCATTTTAAGAAAAATACCATTTAAATTATATTGCATTATTAACATCAAAATATGGCTTTTTAACTAATTAGTTAGTATATTGAATTTAATTAATTAATTGAATTTAAAAAACAAAATAACAATGCAACTTCTTTGAATGATCTTCATATAATTTTATAGTCATTTTATTGAACTTGAAGTTATTCAAAATCAATTAAATCTTAATTGAATTTTAAATTAATTTATTGGCTTCAAAATAGAGTTATTTAAGGCAATACAAAATACACCAATGATTAATCAATTTTTAAAGAAAATAATTAAACTTTCAGAAATAGAAAGAAATCGCAAGAGATTATAATGTCTGAAAAACACTTTTGTTTCATATTTAATTAAAAATTTATTGAAAAATTCCTTCAATTATCTGTCTACAAATCCAGCCGTAATAATGATAGTAACATAAAATTCAGCTGCATGTTACGGTTTATTATGGTGGAAAATAACATGCTTTTTTATCTCCCCATCAGCAATACCGCTACTAATCTTTATCCCAACTTATCGATCTATCACTACCGCTGGCGGGTGTATAGATGCATATTGTTTGACCAGTTAACTACCGGATGGCAATAGCTCGTGACAATATTTCGTACTTATGCTTTCGACTATACTGATGGCAATCTATATTAATTTTTGATTTGAGCTAAAAAGCAATAAAAACAAAGATTCAGATTCTTGTTTATATTTTATTTCCATAACTTGTCGATGGACGATAATCAAAAATGGTATTTTTTGTATTGGTATTTGAATCTTTTCAATTTTAGTGAAATAATAAAATAACATAGTTCCATGAGACACTACTACAATATATCAAAGCAAAGCATCATACTTTTCAAAAGCTGATGATTGGTTACCCAGGTAAAAAACAGATTGCTAACTGAATTATGTACCTGTGGTTTTTAAAAATAAATGCAGCTTTATAGATGCTTAGAGAAAAATTGAATCAAGAATTTAATGAAATTGAAATTTAATTACCTCCCCCATTGTAAAAATTCAATAAAATATATAAAAAATTTAAAAAATGTAAAAGTCTACTTTTTAAAAGAATAAACGATTATTGCTTATTTGAATGAACAGTGGTTAATTATCTCTCTTGAACAAACTCTAATGAGTTTTTGAGTGAATAATTAAAGGAAAGGGATGGGCCTGTGATTAGGTTACACAAATAAAACAATGATGCTGCGAAAAGACTATGAATGTCCGGGCGTAAAAACCATCACGGTTTAGGGGGAAAAGCTTAAGCAAGCGTACTCTTCATTCAACAAACATAAAATGCACTTTTACACACAATTATACAATCGATCTCGAACTAATAATGTTCACACGCGACTTTCTGCAATTGAGAAGACTCTCTTGCCTTATAGTAAATCCGCAAGGATAAGGTTAGCAGCACACTGAGCTGAAGAGGAAACAGCTCATCGCAGCGTTGCATCACGTCGCAGAAGTCAAACCGGTCTCGGGGAGTGAGAAGGTCCTAGGCATTGTCGCGTTGCGCCCCGATATCTCGAGCGAAGCTACTCATTCACTTTGGGTAATTCAGCCGTTACTGTACGCTGACTTGCGCTGAACTAGTAACGACAATGCGATGCTCGTGGCCTCCTCTCCAAGTTACACCTAACCGCCTCGACGCACACATATGCATACACGCGTTTACGCACACGAGAAACCCTATCGCGAGGTTTAGGCACGACAGGCAGTCACGAGGTCCCAACGAAAAGCAAGATCGCGAAGTCTCGACATAATGGCGATCACAGCGGCGGTAGAATACTTGGCTAACGAGATTTCGAACCACTACGAAAAGCTTCATGAATTCATCCTGAAAAGGACTCTCGCGCAGCTGTTGCGCGGCAAAACTAAAACTTCGCTGGTCACAACTGACTAGAGGGCGGAAGTCTCGGTGGTCTCCATGCGCCGACAAGTTTAGTTGGAAATTTATATTTTATTTACTAATCTATCGGGTGTACTGATACGAATTGAGCGTATTTTCTGAAAACAAACACTAATTTTAATGAGAAGTGAAAAACATTTGATTGAAAGTATTTACCATTGTTTATTTCACATTTTAATCACCTTTCTAGCAATTTGTATACATCTCCCCTCCTCCGTCAAGGCCGAATCGGAGAAATGACACTTTTCACGCGATCACGACGGAATACTCGTCGCAATATCCGCCCCCTCCCTAAATGTTATATCTGCGAAGATATTAATTTATACGCCACTCATACACAGACTCACACAGATTAACTCGCCCTACTCTAATAATAAAATGTATATGTGCCATCCAATCCAATAAGGAGTTTTGGATGAGGCTAAAAAAGAAAACGGGGGGGGGGGGGTATTGATTAAACTCCTACTCTGGATGGATATATATTATACGAGGGACATCAGGAGTGTAGGAGTGATTAGAATTGACTGCTGCTGCACAAGGTCAAGTCCTGTTTGGTGCCGTTGAATTAGAGGTTTGAAAGGCATGAAGGTAGGAGTGTTTTCTCACACAGGTGCAAAGCGCTTGCTTAGGAATATGGGTTCGATTAAGGTGAAGAGGTTTGAAGTCTGGCTACTCGCTATCAAAGGTCTCAGTCTCCGAATTAGGGGCGCCCTGGGAATTTCTTATTTTCCAACCCATGGATTGTACTAAAAAGTAGAATTGATCCTCCCTGCAGGCCGTCTCAGCAACTTGAAATAGGAGGAGACCCAATGAGATATAGGGAAGATTGGTAAAGGAAAAAAATATATTATTAATAATAATTGAATTTCTTATCTTACTTTTATTGGCCTGTACGTCGTTTGACTTCGCTTGCGAATTTTTGTGTATTTTACTTGTATTATAGCACCTTTGGCGTACTTGAACACTGGATTTGGGAGAGGTAGTTTTGGAATTAGTGGAATAGAAAAACTATTCTCACAGAGGTACAGAAGCACTTATTTAGAGATATAGTTGTGTTTTAAGGAAACATTAGATTCCGACGGTACAGTAATACTACTATTTTGTACACAGGCCGAAGGCTTGTTTAGGAGAAATAGCAGAGAGTCAGAAGGATACAGTGGATTCAGAGGGTATAGAGAGAATAAAAATACATTGGCTTGAATTTTCCTTATATAGGGTCGTCCCTCCATAAGGGTAGTGAGAGGGAGCAAGATGGTCTCTTTGATCTCTCTGTCGCTCTCCCTTGTTCTTATGCATTTTCAGTTTTTCCATAAGTTTCTAATATTGTTAATGTAGATAGAACAATTACATAGTATAAAGTTTGTGTTTTGATTGTTTCGATGGGTTATTATAAATTTTTATGTTGCAGCTCTTTTTCATTAGATTATATTTGCAATGTTTTTTTCGCAGAGCTTGTAGCTTTTATTATAATTAATTATTTTATTAGACTTTGTGACCTTAGTTGTTCTCATAATTTCTGTGAATCTTGTACATAATTTCTCTATGTTATTATTATTTTATCTGTACAATTTTTAGTATTGCGTATTCATGCTTCGCATGCTCACTTGGCCGCAACTTCTTCGCTGCAGGCACGACCACTAGCTTAACTACCGAGGGCTTCAAATCACAGACGTTGTGAAGCCCATAGCTTCCGCTACTTTGCCGCCACTCGCTCCAGCACTGCTCCTGGGTTCGCGATCGTCCTCGCCTCGCTCCACCCGGATTCCACCGACAACCACGCTGACCGCCAACCATGCGACATGCTCTTCATCACAACGCGGGCAATTGGAGAGGGTTACCCTTCACCGCCCCCTATTGTAGCAGAAGACCATGTAACAGGGATGGGGGCAATTGTAGCGATTATGCCCCCACTCCCAATAACTGTAACAGGTGTAGATTGGCGGATCGACTGCCTGATCAGGTGGGACGTTCTTCACTTTCTGAAACATCCTTTCCCATCGGTAATGTTCCTTGGCTCTAGATTTTCTGTCCGCCGAGGACTGAAAACGTCCCCGTACACAACTCTTCTTGCTGCACTGCTCCATCTCTGTCTTGCTCTCAACCAGCGCTTGTCGCTTTCCCAAGCAATTCTGCATCGAGCGCTGCACCATCGTTGCGCGGACTCTCGCTTTCCACAGGGGCTTGCGTACTCACCATGGTAGAAAGGTTCGCTACCTTTCTCCGTCTTACCACCTCTACCTAACTTCATGCACATTCAGCGTGATGTCGCTCCTCTACTCTTTCACTTGCTACCGCGCTTATCGCCTTTTCTTCGCTCGCGTTCTCAGAGCGAGGTCTTTTTCGTCTTGTTGAGTCGACGAGACGAAGTGCCTCGTCATCCGAGGAGATTCGGCTCGAAACGGAATCTTCCGCCTCCTATCACTCCACCTGACCTTGCTTCTTCATGAGCACTCCTCCCTCTCACCAGACATCTAATAGTAAAAAAACACAGAATCGCTCTTTATTATCGCACACAACAATTTTGCTCGCACGGGTTGCGGATATCGCCCAAAATTAAGGTACGCTGGTGAGACTTTGATGCTAGCTTGCACTCCAGGGTTGAGAGCATGTCTGAATTCGTGCAAGTGCTCATCTCACTGACGATGATCGACCTCGATGTACGTGGTAATCATCGTGTTCAGCGTTCTATTATCTCGCTTAATCGGGTTAGCCTATGGGTGGTACAGGGGAGCATTTACATTCTTCACCTCATACTATTCGAAAACCTTACGGAGATGATTATTGACAAATTCTGTCCTGTCCTTACTACGGGGATGCTCCATTATGTCAGCCGCCCAAACTCGCTCAACAATTCTTTTACCCATGAACCCGCGAGGCCCCGCCTGAGAGAATTTATAGCGCTGGAATTCACTACACTGCTACACAAAAGCACGAACACTGTAATAAAAACTTGGCCAATAGTACTCTTTTACCTTATACCAAGATGACTCGACGATGGGTGGCGGTGAGCGCTCTCAATCAGTCTATCTGTATACTCGCCGGTCACGATGAATCTCCATCCCCCTCTCAGGAAACCGCATCTAAAGTTTCATCCAGATAATGAGAATTTCATCTGGAATATGATTGACAACTAGTAGTCCCTCAAATATGGTCTCAATTTGTTAATCGCGCAAAGGAGAACGAGACACTCCTTTTCCGTGGTTGTGTAATTCTTTTCGGTCGCATTTAACACACGGCTCACATATACAATCGAATGCTTTTGCCCCTCTTCATCTTTCTGCGTTAACACAGCACCGATTACATAATCACTTGTGTCGGTTTGCACTATGAAACGCTTGGAAAAATCTCGACGGGCTAGCACAGGAGTCTCACAGAGAGCGGATTTAAAAGCTTTGAATGCCATTTTGATATATGAGTACTTCACTCCACTCCCACACTCTATCGTTTCTCAACAATTGTACGAGGGGCGCCTTGATTCCCGTCTTTTTCTTTATAAATCTCGCATACCAGTTTACCATACCTAAAAACATGCGTTTTTAAGCACCGGATACTTCATGACTGGCTTAATCCTCACGGGATCTGGCCTGAGTCCGTCAGCGTTCAGCCGGTAAGCTAGAAAGTGAACGCTCAAACGACAAAACTCACACTTCTCCCTATTAACCTCTAGATCTGCCTCAATTATCTTATTTAATACATATTGGACCTATTTCAGGTTTTCATCAAAATTTCTGTCACTACAATCAGGGCATCCAAACAACCAAAAACATGAAGCTCAACCTCTGGACCAAATAATGTTTCTATAAGTCGGCAAAACTTCGCACAGACTGTCACTGACCTGAAACAGTCATAGCAAAGGCAGTATACTGTCTATTTATTTCGCTTAAAAACACCTGAAAATACGCTTTTTTGAGGTCGATTCTCGAGATATAACGGAGTTTACGCAACTTTCGAGTATTGAATCCATATTTGGTAACGCCTCCTCCGGCGCTGCTCGCATTTTGTATAACGACCTTTTTCCTTTTAATCTTGGTCTTCTTGGTCGACTCGGAAGTGGTCTGCACCTTCATTATAACAGGCTCAACTCTCCTCTTCAACTTCTTGGCACCAACGTCGGCGGATTTCGACGGCATCTTAGGGTTTGAAGCTTCAAGATGCTTGTCAATTCCGCCAACGTATTTCAAGCACTTTCCGAGCTCCACCATGGTCTCAATATCAGGGTCGTTCAAATCCATCACATATCACCAATAAGCTGGCCTGCTCTGCTAAAAAATCATGCGCATTTGTTTGCGCAACGGAGGGTGCCGCATTTGTTGCATTTTTGTTTTGAAACTGCTCACAAAATGCGCTAATGATTCACCTTCTCGCTGTATCAAACTCAGCGCTTCTCGTAAGATATCAGATTCACGCACTCGCAAAAACGGTCTTCGAATTTTCTAACAAACAAATCCAAATCCACAAACGTGCACTCGACACTCTGGTGCCACTCACGGCCTCGCGCTTAAAGACTACATGTAGGGCGAAAACCATGCAATATTGGGTGAATGTAGCATCTGTCCAACGACGGAACAAATCGAATCCTTTTAAAAATCCTTGCGCTTCTTTCTCGGCACCGAAAAAGGGCATATAGGAGTTTAGCATTGCTTTTGAACACCGCGATACATCCTCCGATAACAGCAACTTACATCGATGCAAGTTATCGCCACTATCTTCGCTCCATCACTCAACTTCTCGCATTAAATGATTAACAGCAGACGGGGCAGGAGGAGCAGAATCCCCCCGCCTCACCCGGCCGCCATCAGTACTCAGATCGGCGTGATCGAGACTTTGAACTTAACCCACAAATGATATTAACGGTAAAGAATTTCCCCAGACCAGTAACGCAGAAACTATGCAGGACTCCGGCGCATTTTCCTCCCTTTGCGGCATCACCAACCTGTGTAGCCGGGAGTGCTATGCGCCCCGTAGAGATTGTTGCGCCCGGGCGGGGAGTGTCCACCCAGAAGAAACTACGGAGGAAATACCAATAACCCAAGAAACGCCTAAAAATCACAAAGAAGGCGTTGGCCGACAGTAGAGACATACATCGTCATCACTATCTCAGAGGTGACATACCATACCAACAAGCAACTCATCCGAACCATATCAAAATACTAATTAGCCCAACCTGCTAAAAGAATAATAATATATAAACAATTTAGTTTCGAGTCACTCATCTATCGAATGACGAAAACATAAACCTGACAGTCGATCCTAAATTAAAGGAGACATTTGGAATGCTAGACCCTTACAAAACACTATCTGAAAACATAGAAGGTCTTGTAGAAAAAGCGTGTCGTGAGATGCTTCCTTGTTTTGTAAATCTGCGCAGTTGCTTGCCGAGAATCCCTACCCCTATCATAAAAAGAAGTAGTCCTCTCGGCTCGTCGCTGACCCGCACATTCACTTTACATTTATTACATACCGACCCTTCATGGTTTGCAGGGCAACCGGGCGCTCCTGCACAATAGGTTTTATTTCATTCTCTCTCTCTCTCTCTTTCTCTCTCTCTCTCTCCGCATAGTGTAGTTGTTAAGGCTCTTCCGGTTATAGGTCCGTTTTTAGTGCGCTTGTACAACGGCTCGCTTGAAAGTGGACACTTCTCAGAGGTGTGGAAGAAGGTTCTTGTGGTACCATTAGCCAAATCAAAAACACCTTCTGAACCAGATGATTTTCGGCCTATTTCACTACTTTGCTTTCTTTCAAAAGTGCTTGAGAGCATTGTTCACGACTAGTTTATGGAGTATTTGGGGTCTCACAACATCCTCGACCCACTCCAAACTGGGTATCGACTGCACAGTTCGACTGAGACTGCTCTGCTGAGATTGGCCGAAGACGTACGCAGTGCTATGGACAAAAGACAGGTGACGTTACTGTTATTGTTTGACTTCAGCAAGGCATTCGACACTATATGTCTCACTCGTTTATTGAACTGTATGATGCGAATGGGCTTCTCGCGAGGGGTGCTAATGTAGATATGGGCATACTTGTCTGAAAGAGAGCAACTCGGATAGAACAATAAAATCTTTTTGGCTCTCCACCACACTAGGTGTTCCTCAGGGTTCTGTTTTAGGACCACTGCTGTTTTGCCTCTACATTAACCACCATGGTCTTGCCCTCGACTATATGGGTGTAAGACATATTCTGTATCTAGATGACCTCCAGGTTTACCATAGTTTTTCTAGGGATAACCTCGAGGCAGGAGCCAGACACGAAACAGCTGCGGCCCGTGCGGTCTCGGACTGGGCCTCGTCTGCCTCCTTGAAGCTCGTTTTGGAAAGACGTCTGCGATTCTTTTTGGAACTCGCAGGTTCCTTTGACTGTAAAAAGCCTTGGTATTGTGCGAGACGCGCGTCTTACCTGAAGACCATACATTGAATTGACTTGCAAAAGAATCAACCAGGTTTTATATAGTCTACGTTTTTTCCGTCAGTACACCACGGAGGCTCTTCGTGCCAAGCTGGTGCGTCCACTGGTCTTTCCACATGTCAGAATATCACTACAGATTCCTCGAGTCAGTAGTCCTCTTGACCTTGTTTTGATTTTCGCCCTAAATTAGTTATATCTGTGTATCTTGAGTATGTATGTATTATCCTTAATTTATTATGATTATTATAGAACGTATCAATCCATATCCCCCTAATTTTGATATTACTCCTGCTAAAATTATAGATCCAGAAACAGGTGCTTCAACATGAGCTTTAGGAAGCCATGTATGAAATATAAATATTGGTAATTTTACTATGAAAGCTATAGTTATAAAAATATAAAATTATAAATTACATTTATTAAAAAGAATTATTTCGTTAAGAATTATTAAATAATTTAAAGAATTAAAATAATTATATAAATAATAAATAATAATTGATAAAGGTAAAGAAAATAATAATGTATATATTAATATATAAATTCTTGCATTTATACGTTCAGGTTGACAGCCCCAACCTACAATTAACAAAAACTAAGGAATAATTCTTACTTCAAAAAATAAATAAAATATAAAATAATTAATTGAAGAAATTCTAATAATTAATCTTAATAATAAAATTAATAAAATTAATCTATGAAACTTAATTAATAAATTTTTTTCTAATTATAAATATTATACTAATAATTCAAATTCTTAATATAATTAAAATTAATCTTAATTTGTCTACAGCAAATCAATAATAAAAATTTATTCATTCATTATTAAAATTACTATTTATTATTATTAATAATATTAATAAAAATAATATATTATAAATATAAACAATTAATATATTTTTTTATAAATAAAATATTAAAATTTATTATAAAAATAAATAACAATAATTTTATCATATATTTAAATTTAATAGATTTACATTATCATTTCCATTATGACAAATTGATAAAATTAAAAGTGTAAGTCCTAATACAGATTTACATACTACAAAAATTAAATAATAACTAATTCTTAAAATTCTATTATTATAAATATAAAATTCTATAATAATTATTATTAATATTAATATAACAAACTCTAAACATAATTAAATTATTAAAATTTGTTTATTTATAAATAAAAATAATATTAAAAAAAAAATAAATATTAAAATACAAATATATAATTTTATAAGTATTAATTTAAATTAAAAAAAATATTAACTTTGTAAATTTGGAGTACGAAGCTTAAGCAAGTAAACATTATATACGGTATGAAAGTAGTCGCTACCTTAGAATCTGACGTCTTTCTACCAGAAAGAGTTTTAAATGCAAATTTTTCCCAATATGCGGCGCACACACATGTATACGCGCGCACGTGCTCGCTGAAATTTGATCCGAGTGAATTGGCTCAAACAAGCCAGAATATGTATAAACAATGAATCATTTGGTCTGTTTCAACAAACTTCAGCGTACCTCAACCAAATTCGAATTTCAGAAACGGTCAATAAGTAAACCTCTAGAATAGTACGTGTGAATCTTCTTTATTTCTCCGAAAATATAAGTAGAACACAAGCTGGAATAACTGTATTAATTCGGTTCTGGTCCTACGCTCACCGTACTGGAGATGGTTCTTATTTGCAACTGCGTCGCTGGAGACGTTACTCTGAAACCTCCATAGCTACTTCCTTATCAGTGATGTGTGTGTGGAATGCATACATAAATATATATTCAACCGTTGCCTATTAAAGCACGCGTTTGCATTGGATATTGACGACGGTGAAGTGAGAAGTCATGTGAGGTACTAAATAATCGATTTTGATGAGCAATCATGATGTTGATATACCGGCAATGTTAAAGGATTCCAGGATGTGCTTGCTTTGAATGACGGTCGTCGGGCGTGTGGGATGGTGCGCTGGTACCTTCGGGTTGCAACGGTTGAAGAGCTGTGTATTTGCCGGAAGATCGACTGCTTCAATGACCGTCGGCTTCTCGGATACTGTGACCGCCATGTTTATTTGCATGACGAATAATTATTTCAATTCAGGTGAATCATGTAAGGAGTCTATAGGTTGTTACGTACGCGCCTGGGGGGAGTGGTTGGCGGCGCGCGTCTGTGCGTGAGTGAGGAGGACGGTGGTGGGAGTCGAACTCTCGACAAGGGCTGGAGACTGAATCACCAGGTTGCGGTAGACGTACTTGCTTGTATCTTTATTAACCAGACTTGTAGGTCGTCGGGAAAAAGAGGCAGCGTTCCGACATGTGTCGCTCGAACAGACGATAGATGACAAACCGACCCCCTCCTTTTCGATATCCTTCCGTTTTATAGTTGCTCGGCTTCGCTTCTCCCCACCCATGGATTGCCGAACGGCCCGATTCCACGTATGCCCCCATCGGTATTCGAGCTGCCGATGTTGCGAATAGTCCGCCTGCTCTGCTTTGCCGATCGCCCGTCGGTTCGAGGGCCGCGAGTTTCCTTCGCTCGGCGGTTACTCGAGCCGCTAGTCTCAAGAATCCGTCATGACTCCGCTGGTTGACCCCGCGGTTCGAGTCGTCCCGACGGCTAGCCCAGTTTTGTCTCTTCCTCTCTTTTAGACGTGATTTCAATCATGTATTTACATTTTTTTTTTCGTTGCATGCTTTTAACTTACAATTTATAATATTGCATTCACTCTGCACTCGCTAGTGTTGGGTACTACTCAACATCTCGTCGTTCCTGTTTTTTCTATCTTAGTCCCACCGAAATCTGCCACTCTCCCCTCGCTCACTTTCCCTCGCTCTTACATTTTTCCTTGCACTCTTACACGCCGCGCAACATAGCTTAATGCGGCGGAAGTTACTCTTGGACATTTTCCCATAATTAAGGGTCTTCATGGTTTCTCCCGTCGGGTGCTTACATTCTTTGAGGCAAATTTAAGCTTTTTAATTGTAACCATGTCTTGCAAGGTCACGCGATACAGCTGGAGCTGCTGCTGAGTTTGGCTGCGTCGGCTCGAAACGTGCAATGTCGCGACTATGCTGGAGAGATTTGACTCGTTGCTCCTTATTTTTATCTTAGCTCGACTTCCGCGTTGATGCTTGAGCTATCTTGTCTAGATGTGCCTATCCGCAGCTCTTGTTTGCATCCGGAAGGTTTCCTTGAGCTCCTGGCTCGATCTGATTCTAGGGATTTTAGACCCCTGTTCCTTTTATACGAGTTTTCATTTGTCCTCCTGCGCCCTGCACCCTCCGTTTTTCCTGCCACTTACACCTTTTCTTATTGCTCTGCGTACCTAGGTACAGCTTTCTCCTCACTGATCCCTCTGCCTCAGTGTGTGCGTGTGTTTGTTATTGTCATTTGACTATCCTTTATTGATCCCCTGTTAGTTCTCGCGCTTTCCCTTTATTAATTCCATCTGCAACTTCCGACGTTTTTTTGCGTTCCTTTCTCTGACATGCTTCAATACATAATATTTACAATGCTTTTGTCTTTTTTCTTTTTTGCGTGTAACTTTTCGCTCTTATTTTCTTTATTTTCATTATACATAAATATTTTTTGTTTATTATATTTTTTCCTTATTAGATCATGTTTTTTTTTGTTTCTTTTTTTTCTTGTTTAAATTTCTCTTATCTGTTTTTATCCGCGTTATTATTTAGGATCGTTATTTATCGCGTCCGCGGGGCCGTGCGATTTAATGTTGCGAATAATCCGCCTGCTTTGCCGATCGCCCGTCGGTTCGAGGGCCGCGAGTTTCCTTCGCTCGGTTGTTACCTGATCTGCCGATGTCGCGCATCAGCTCCGAACTTGCAGTTGCCGAGGCCCGCCCGTTTCCCTCGATCAGCGGTTACTCAAACCGCTAGCCTCAAGAATCCATCGTGGTTCCGCTGGGGTTGACTTCGCGGTCCGAGGGCAAGGCCCCCGATTTCTCCGTCGTAGCGGATATCGGAGCCACTGACTTCCCGGCTCCGTCACGTATCGCACCGAAGGTGTACGAAGGTGCGTGTGTACGTGACAAGGTGATCCTCTTATGGATCTACTATTGCTGCATTAATGATCGTCTCACACTTTTAAAGGCCTTACTCCCTAAATTCGAATAACTGATCTGTTGAGTGATATTTATTGATCTATTTGTTTATCAAAAACGTTAAAGAGAAAAGCATCATTCGTCTCCAATCCATCGCACCGCCGAGGAACTCTGTGACTCACATTTATACTCTTTCTGCTCTTTACGTTGTTTTACATTAAGGTTTCAAGATAGTCTAGCAAAATTGAAACATGCATTAATAATATAAGATTAAATTTGGATACTTCATCTATATTATACCTAATTTTCACAAAAATTTATATTGTTGATTAAATGATTAAGCTACCTTAATGAAAACATAATTAACATTAACGACCAAAACCATAGAATTTTAAACTATTTTTGGGTTTTAATTTTTTAAATTGTGGGGTCAATATCGCTTTTTGATGCCTTAGAAAAAAATATGGTAAATTTTATCTGAAAGAATATCAAAAAATTCATTTTCTTTTTAAATAAATATTTTTAATTGAAAAATGAAATGGTGATGCCTTTTAATTTGTTGACATTATTTTTAAATAGGAAAAATTTTATGTGCACCTTTATTTGGTATATTTTTTTGAAAATGATGGAAAATATTATTAATTTAAAAAATAAGAATTTCTATAAACCTGTTTTGTTATAAAAAATTAAATGCTATAATTTTAATAATATGAAGTATCTCTTTTCGTGACACATTATCATACAATTGTAATGCTCGTCATTTCTTGCAAGATGACGGTCTTTTGCTATTAAATGCCTCAATTTAATCAAAACTATTGTCGTTAATTGTCAATGATTATTAATTATACTTAGAGTAAAGTAAGAGTTAATATATAATTAACTGAATACTAACAGTGATTAAAAATTATTAAAAATTTCCAGAATACAATTGCTTTAGAGCTATCGCAAATTTAAAATATTTAATATTAAAATTCTTTCACTTATCATGAAAAAACTGAATTGCGTGGATAAATGTGATAGGCGTTTTTCAACTAGCGTATATCACAAATTTTTTTAGTATAATTAGTTAAAATGGGGAGTTCAGTTCATAAACTTTTAGGAAATAAAATCAAAATGCAAACTTATGCAAACCATATAGCAATCTGCCAACACTAAAACAAAAGCGATTATCTGTGGACTGCGGTGATCTGTCTGCGTCAAAGCGCGTCTTTAGTAATTAGTTATTTGTGTACAATTATATTTTGGTATAGTCTTATAGTCACACTTGGTCTCAGTTGGCCTGTGGCCGCAATTTCTGCAAGCTTCTGTTTAACGAGATAAAAACTCAAGTTAAATGGAAAACGAAATACAAATCACTGTAAAATGGAGTGGCGAAGAGTACAACATTACAGATTTAGGAGAAAATGACACAGTACTTTCATTAAAAAGGAAAATACAAACAATGACTGGAGTTAGACCAGAGAGACAAAAATTGCTTAATCTGAAATTTAAAGGTTATATTTTTCTTGTTAAACATTAGATTTAAACCTCAATAATATAAAAAATAATAAGTTAAAATCTTACAATGACAATTTTTATAATCAGGTTTTATGTGCAATCATTAGTAAATCATAATGTATTCCATTTGCATTTTCCTAAAATTTTTTTTTAGTGTTTATAGTATGTAAATACTGGATTTATACTTTTCTTATTCAAATAATGATTATATGAAAATTTGAAATTAACTTCTTTAATTAAATGTAAAATTATATTTAAATTTATATTATAATATTAAAATGAACTTGTTTAAAACTTAACAATTAATATACCATTTCAGGGAAAGCAGCTCAGGATGATGACTTTATAACAAAATTAGATCTTAAACAAGGATTTAAGCTTATGATGATGGGTTCTCGAGAAGAAGATATTGCTGAAGTTAGCCATGCTCCTGAAAATATGCCTCATGTTGTCAATGATTTAGATATTGAAGAAGAAGAAGTGGAAATTGAAAAGGCTGAAGTTTATCTTGCTAAAATTCAAAAACGAATAGAAACTTATCAAATTCAAGAATTAAATCCATTGAGGGAAGGAAAGAAATTACTTGTACTTGATATTGATTATACTTTATTTGATCACAAATCTGTTGCTGAAAGTGGAATTGAATTGATGCGACCATATTTGCATGAATTTTTGACCAGTGCTTACCAAAATTATGACATTGTTATATGGTCTGCAACAAGCATGAAATGGATTAATGAAAAAATGAAACTGTTAGGAGTTACAAATCATCCATTATATAAAATAGCTTTTCATTTAGACTCTCTTGCTATGATATCTGTTCATACACCAAAATATGGTATTGTAGATGTTAAACCATTAGGAATGATTTGGGGGAAATATAAACAATTTTCTGCTAAAAATACAATTATGTTTGACGATATTAGAAAAAATTTTATAATGAATCCACAATCTGGGCTTCGAATAAGGGCTTTTAGACAGGCTCACTTTAATAGACATAAAGATACAGAGTTATTAAAGTTATCAAAATATTTAGAAGCAATTGCTACATTAGATGATTTTCAGACACTTAATCATAGAAAATGGGAAGAATATCGATCCAAAAAAAATAGAAGCAGTAAAAGAACTGAAAATAATGAGTCTCAAACTTCACTTTTTGAAGATCAATTTTAAAAATAATGTTATAATTTTAACTTTTAACTCCTAGTGATAAATTAATAAGTGAATAAGTGTGTTTTTTTTTGTCTAAATGACATTTATTCAACTTTAATTAATGTAAGATTCAATTTTTATATTTAATAAAATAACGGCGTTAAAAAGCGCGAAAATCAATTTTGAAAATATATATTTTTTCACATCTTTAACCATAGAATATAATTTAGACTTCAAATGTATGTTTTGTGCTTTGTAATAATTGCACATGTTTTATAAGAAAATAAAAGAATTATTGTTATATTGGAACATCATTTGTTAATTACAATTGCATCATTAATGTAAGCAATAATCTTATACTAAATTATTATACATATTTTAAAATTAAACCAAAAATTCTATATCTTGTTATAATTAAATAGTGTTTCATTTATATTTGTTTGATTATTTTTTTTTCAAAAAAACTAATTGTAACATTATAATGTCTATTTTATTTATTCCTAGAAGTAATGAATGAATATACTTATTAAAGTTGATATACAGTTTTTAAAAAAAAATAATTTTATTTAGATAAAATAAAGAATACAATTATAATAACTAGAATTAAATACATTAATAATAATTATTAATTCAGAAGTTTCTGTGCTTCTAAATCTTCTATTGTTGAGTGAACATT
This sequence comes from Sycophaga agraensis, assembly GCA_018906755.1. Lineage (NCBI taxonomy): Eukaryota > Metazoa > Arthropoda > Insecta > Hymenoptera > Pteromalidae > Sycophaga > Sycophaga agraensis. Next base: position 1,094,404 of record JACCIE010000035.1, read on the forward strand.
ATATGTAAAGAGTCTTTCTTTATTAGTTGCACATATTGTATGATTATTTACAAGATTTTTATGTATCCTTAAGGTTTGTTGTAAGTCACTTATATTAATAGATGGAGGAACTGATACTAAAGTTTGTCTTGAACAAGCTAATGCAAAAGCAGTAGTCTGCTCTGCATCTTCTATACATATTTTTGAACTTGGCATTTGTCCAGCATAATCAACAATAATTGTTGGATAACTAAATTTAGCTTCTTCAATAATGGATGTTGTATTTCTTTTCCAACTGCTTGGAACAGTTTCACCTATGTTATAAATAAAAGATCCCTCACGAACATGAAACCCTTTTCGTCTTGTTAGCATAGCTGTTAAGATATTTTTTAAAAAAAGATGAGTAGCAGCTATAATAATATGTGCAGTATTGTCTTCTGCTCCATCCATATTATTCTCCCAAGCAGCCAACATTAATCTAGCTAAAACAAAAGTCCTATCAGGCAAAACTAACTCTTGTGCACTTGATCGATTAGCACCAATTGGTTCATCTCCTACTGGAGAAGATGCTTGACACAAAACTTCTGCATATACATCAGCTGGTTCAAAATTCGATTTATCTGACTTATACTTTCTTTTTAACCGTACTTTCTTTTCTTTTACATTTTGAATATTACTTTGAGTACTGTTTACTTTTGTCCTTGGTGGAGCAGTTAAAACAAGCCCCCTTACTTTATTAAACAAACACAGGAGAAATTCATTATGTAAATGTACTTGATTTTCAGTCATGATATTTCTTGCTTCACTATCAAACTCTTCTTTCGTAGTTTTCATTTGAAACCACAGCTTCATTTTTTCAAAATAAACTTTTGCATTATCACCCAAAGAAGCGACAAGGGTTTTTCTTGCTACATTTAAATCCTTTGAAGTTGTCATTGTTAAAATTGTATGACTCCTTCAAAAACTTTTCAAGTACTTTATTTATTCACCTTATATTTATGTGTTCGTAATATCTATTGATTTTTGGTGCTTTTTGATATACTATATTTTATATTCATTATCTTTGGTTAGTTTGCAATGACAAGACTGGATAATATATAAGTAAAACCAAGTAAAACAATCATCACGACTAATCAAAGTATTAAATATGAAATAAATAGTGAATAGATGAACGTCTTATTGAAGACCTTCGCTTCGTTTTCATATGGGGGCGCCACGCAAACCACGGGCACTGTGTAGACAGCTGTATGAGAAGGTGAAAATGTGATGAATATGAAAAAGTCCCGAAAAGTACGTGCAGATCACAACGTTGGACTTATGATCCGACTCGGCTGCTGCAAATTGCATAGATACACGTGCTTGATAGTAACAGAGATGAATAGAGAGATCGCTGATACAATACAACCAACCCGCGCCTGTTTCGACAAGCCGTAGTAATACGCACCCTCGCGGATAACATAGTAAGCCTGTCCATTTGAGGGGAAATGAGGGGAAACAAGGAAGAGGGAAGAATGGACCGCGAGCGACGAATCGTGTCCATGAGGCCGGTGCTGTTTGTGTGTGTGACTGAGCGCTTTACCGAAAACCAACTCGGCTTCGATCGGATAGAAGGAGTGAGTGCGCGTAAAGAAACGCGCTCATGTAGCTGGCGCTGTTTGCTGCAACTGTGTATGACATATCGCCTGTATTGGTAAGTCGATTGTCGGAGCCGATCAGCTGACTGCCGACATGCGGATTTGCGACTCTCCGCGAGCTTTCGTAGGCTTCAGCCGCGACCTGACCGTGTCTGCCTTACTGTGGCGCAGAGACCTACCCGTACAGCCCGAAATGCGCTCGGTTATCAACGAATTTAAAAATACTAATTACACCTTGATTTAAACAATTTAAGATTCCTCAGTCAGTATTCGATCTAACAATCGATACTGTAATATGATCAAAAACTGCGCATCCATATGTAATCGTTAATATAATAATATAATAAAATAAATCGGTAATATAATATTGTTAATATATTGCAAATATACTAAATGACTAGGATTTTGGACCTTTCAAAAATTCATGTTTTTTAAAGTTTATTAAATAGATTCTTTTGTACCAATCTATTGACAAAAAACGAGGCTTATTACCTCGTGATCTGTTCACAAAGAACTCCGATTCTGAAATGAAATGCAGAGGCTGGTTTGGTTAATCTTTTATACCCTTCGGCGGCAACAAGTCAAAGCAATAAATAAATCTATGAAACGACGTTTATTTCTTATCAACAAATGTATAAAAGTCCAATCATACCAGCCTCACTGTCTCATTGGAGAATTGCTGTTCTGCGTGAACATATCACGAGCAGAGATGAATAGATTAGAGCCGAGCCAGCTTCGGCCGCAATCGGGTGCACCAGCACATACCTGCGGCCGGTCACATGAACACGACTCGTGGCTCGCGCTTACTTCTTCCCTCTCCCTTATTTCCCCTCATTTCCCCTCAAGTGCGACAGATTACAATTTTCTCCGCGAGGGTGCGTATTGCTACGGCGCATCGAATTTGGCGCAGCTTGGGCCTATAGCATCGGTTATCTCTCTATTTATCTCTGATCACGAGGTAACAAGCCTCGTTTTTTGTCCATAGATTCTTACAAAAGAATCTAATTAATAAATTGCCATTATTAATTCCAAATTAATTTTTTTCACACTTTCGGCTATAGCTCGGCCCAGCATAATAATCGAACTTAAAAAATTAATAGACGTATTCTTTACATGTGTACCATTTCAGCTGATACCGTCACATAGCGACAGAATTTGATTTAGACACCGAAAATGAGCGTCAAGCAGCGAAAAAGTACTTAGTTATGCTGGGCACGAGGGCATTTTTTAAAAACATTCGGCTATAGCTCGGCAAAGCATAATATCAGCTACTGTTACACATTTTTAAGAAAACGTGTATCAATTTGCTAAGCCAGATTCTTATGTTGAGCCGAGCTGCAGCCAAATGTTTCCAAAAGTGCTTTGGCAGAATTCGCGGCTGTCATAACTGCATGCACATTTTCACTGGTTGAGGATCGTTTTCGGAATCTTCACTTAATTCTGCCGGTATGTGACAATATCAGCTGCAAAAGTACACATTTAAGGAACATCTGTATGAATTTGCTAACCAGATTATTATGCCGGACCAATCTTTAGTACAGTTACATCGGAACATCAAATTAGTTTTTCCCGAATTTCAACTCGCAACAGGCCTGTGTAATCAAGATTCTGTAGAGCATGTCCATTCAAAACTTCGCGGTCGCGGAGGATTCAATTCGAATCCTACTTGCCGAATGTGTCGCTTATCCTTCAGACATATTTTATCTACAGATTTTCTTCATACGAGTAAACGAGGTAACACGAATTCTGCAGAAGACAATTCTATTTTCGAAATTGTTTCATCTCAAAACGAAAGTCTACTACCTTTATCTGCTATACAAGAACTAGAATACAGTTTAGAAGAAAATCAAGAAATGAATGAACTTTTTGAAGAATCAACTTTCATTGATTTTAATTTTGAATTCAATGAACGACTGACTGACATAAAGGAAAAAGATCTGTACGAAGCGAACACAATTACATACTTTGCCAGATATGTTGCACAAAAGTGTTTAAAAAAAGTTATTGCGTTGACTATGTAAATAATTTTATGAAATCAGCCGATAACCTTATTAGCGTTAACGAACAATATTTAAATTTAAGAGAGTATGTGCATTCTAATCAAACTGCTCCAACTATTGAGTACTTAACTAGACCAACACATAATTTCGTTCAGATTGTAAATTGTCAATTAGAAGCATTCAATCTTTGTTATAAAAATATATGGCATACTAGAAATCTTTTATCTCAATTAGTAGAACTTGTTAAAGCTTATACGCGAACTCAATTCTCAGACTGGTTTGATCAAGAAAGCCTCTGCTATGACCATAGAGTAAATGCTTTGAAATTTTTATTATCATTTAAAATTTTTTCTAAAACTAGAGAACATAATCATAGCAGAAAAAATACTAATAAGGTAGTAAAAATATGTAAATTTGGTGTAAATATTAATAATTATTGTATGTATATATGTTTTTGTTCTATAAGTTTTTATCGTTATATAAATAAATGTTTTTATAATTCATTTAATAATAATAACTGTATCAAATTGTAAAAAAATTATATATTTAATAGGAAGCATTAAGGATTTATTTGTAGTCAAAGAAGGTACGAATTAAATTTATAAAAGTTGCTCTTATGTTAAATTACTAATATTTAATACGTTTTACTGTAGATTTTTATGTTTCAGATGGGGGGTGGTATTGGTTGCCTTCCCGTGGTGCCTGAAAATAAACATATCCATTTCCTATTAAAATAAAGAATGAAACAAATAAAACCAGAATTACATGTAAATAATTATTAATAACTTTTTATTTGTGTAATGAATACGTTCGGCCAAACAACCAATAGAACATTCAATTTTGAATTTTATATAGTCTCAGAATTTTATAAATAGTAAATATGAATAATATTGTACTGAAATTTATTGTTTAATGATATTACTAACGTTTAAATAAATTATTATTAATGCTTAAAATAATTCGTAAATCTTTTTACCCTTCAATAACCAAACATATTGCGAATTATAGGACGTTGCAAATTGAATAGCTTAAACGAGTTACACGTATAATTCATTCACATTTTTAGGTCGATTATTTCTATTATTCTATTAAAATTAAGTCGCAGTATCGATCCTCAAATCAAGTACTGACTGAGGAATCTTAAATTGTTTAAATCAAGGTGTAATTAGTATTTTTAATTCGTTGATAACCGAGCGCATTTCGGGCTGTACGGGTAGGCCTCTGCGCCACAGTAAAGCAGTCACGGGCAGGTCGCGGCTGAAGTCTACGAAAGCTCGCGGAGAGTCACAAATCCGCATGTCGGCAGTCGGCTGATCGGCTCCGACAATCGACTTACCAATACAGGCGATATGTCATGCACAGTTGCAGCAAACAGCGCCGGCTACATGAGCGCGTTTCTTTACGCGCACTCACTCCTTCTATCCGATCGGAGCCGAGTCAGCTTTCGGTAAAGATCGGGTGTACCAACAGCTCGCTCGCGCTCACTCACACACACAAACAGCACCGGCCTCATGGACACGATTCGTCGCTCGCGGTCCATTCTTCCCTCTCCCTTGTTTCCCTTCATTTCCCCTCAAATGGACCGGCCTACTATGTCATCCGGGAGGGTGCGTATTACTATGGCGCGTCGAAACTGACGCGGGTCGTTTGTATTGTAATGGCGATCTCTCTATTCATCTCTGGTAGTAACGTATCGCGCTAGGTAAGTTGGCACGGTTAGATAATGCGTGTGCTAGGTGATGTCAGGGGACTGGTACCAGAGAAATTGGTATCGCTGGTATTGTTCGTGTGTAGATTTACATTTATTTATTTTTTTGTTAATAGCCGTAAGATAGAATAGTTGTACAGACATTTTTGTGATGTAATAGTATATAATGTATATTTTTGACAAAAAATGTGATAAGTATATTAATAGGCTTAATAATACTTTGTGATATAAACCAAAAAGCGACTATAAATGTTAGTTATATTTTTTAGCTACAATATTTAATATAGATTTCAATTATTTTATTATATGTTACTGTTTATACAAATTATCACGAATTGAATTAGAACATCTTGTGAAAAATTATTTATAATAATAAATTGTATGTTTTAATTAAACAACAAATATAAGTGTTTTTATTTTTATAAATCATACATGTAATTCCAATAATAGATTAAATTAAATTTAGTTGATAAAAATTTCCTTAAAATACGCTCGTTTTTATTCTGTTCATTTCTGCTCTATTTTTCCTCTCCTTTGTAGGTTCTTAATCGAAGGCACATATCCTATTCTTAAAACCGAAGATAGCCGATTTGGTACACGAACGATCGCAAGTGTATGTACATGCATCATAAATCGATAGTAGCGCACACTGGCGGAGATGGCCATAACTACTCCGAAACGTTGCCATCGAATAACACGGAGTGTCAGCCCCCTGAGTGGAGTGCTAGGCACAAAGTCCCGCTGGGGCCGTTGCCACCCACCTCTGCCGAATATCGTCTAGACGAAAAATGAGAATGTTTGCAAAAAAAGAATACCAGTGAACGTTGATTTTTCAAGAAGATGTAACTATTTAAAAATATGCATCTTCAAGAATTTTTTTTTTGATATTTAGATAAAGTGACATTTTGATAAATGCTATTTTAGAGCGGGTGCCTTTAGAGCAAGCCTGTAGAAAAAAACAATAAAGTCCTTAGCCAGTGCTTGATTCTTGGTGCTTGGTCTCAAATTCGTTACAATTTATAATGGTAGCGTCAAATCCATGCGCGACAGTATGTAGCGCGCCCTACTACCTTTAGATCATATCAGAGTGCGAGTGTGAACGCGTCGCGGCAATTGTTTTTATTCGAAAACCTTTATGTATTATTAGTGAACGCCGAATTTGTAAAACCAGTAGAAATAAATTTATTAAATTAATTAAATAAAAGCAACAGTTGCCCTCGATCCTCCCACGATTGTAACAAGTTTATCCTATATTCATAACATATAAATATATTTTAGTAAAATATATTTCAATTAGTAGCTAAATGAAAAAAATAGCAGTCAAGTGTAAGGTTTGTTTTCAATCAATTTATACTCTTTCTATTTTTTATTTAATTTAAAATGAAAAAAATTGTTAATTTATGTCATTTTTATAATATTTTTTAAAGAAATTAATTTTAACATCTTGTAATTGATATTAATAAAAGATAAAGCTACAGACATTTGAAATTAAAAATCTTAAAATTCCATGCATCGATGCAAAAGAAAGTTTGCGCCAAACCTAAAATTTTGAAAAATTTATGTGTTGAAAATAATTATACGTGCATACTTCTCGTTTGTGTAATTTAATTACACATCTAAATACATTAAAACAAAAAAAAATTTTATATATTTATTGTAGTTATTTCAACTGCAGAACAAAGACAAGTGTAAATCCCTCTTAATGAATTTTAATTGATAAAATATCTTTTAATTGCTTTTGTTAATTTTTTTACAGTAATTTGGGTTCGGAGAGTCAGTTTTTTTTTATATAATTAGTTTCTTTTTCCCGTCCTTAATTTCAACTCGCTCTTTCGACTCGCTCTCGGTCGTGATAACTCGGACAACTAGCTCTTGCATCAATTTAAAGTTCGTTTCGAATCCAATGAGTATAAAGTTACATTTAGAGGCACTGACAAATGGTGCACCCGACGACTACAGACTCTGAAAAGCATCTATAAATCCCGCAGTTTGGTTTAAAATTAATAACGTTACATTTTTCATTTAAATTCATTTTCTTACATACCGTAAGTCAATGTAAAAAATATTGTAAGGAGGTACTATAATATTTTACAAGTATAGATGAATTAATGAATTTATTAACTTTTGGCATAGATATTTTGAACGTGTATGTTTTATTATATGTATGTGGTTCATGGATATGAGAGTAACATCACGTCGTAAAATTAATAGTGGTAAATTAAAATGAGCTGTTATTTTTATAAGATTTTTTGTAGACAAAATAAAAATATATGTTTGAATTTTTTTCATAACCATAGATTGAATTTTAATTTAATTTATAATTTTTACTGAATAAATATCATTCACAATCAAGTGAATACTTAATCTGTTTTTCTCTTTTGAAACATTGTCTTTTATTTTGTATGATATTTTGTTTTGGAATATGTAAATCTTAAAATAAAAATTTTTATAATTATAAATCTACTATTGTGTATAGTCGAAAGTGTTTTGTGTCGAGCATTTATTTTAATAATGAAATAATACTGTCCAAAATTTGTCATTCACATTTAATTATACTCAAGATACGATTGTTAGGATCCTAAGTATGCATAAATGAAAAGTACTGTTTTTTTTATAAAGTTGCATCTGGCTAATACAGCTTTTTCTCACTACTGATTATTTATCACATACACATGAGTGTGGGCGCGCGCGCTCGCGTGTGTGTATAACTTGTTTTGTGGCGATTTTGAACTACGCGCGAAAGACTAGTTGCGATTGGAAAGCCAATCAGCGCAGCTGCTCTCGGAATAGCCTCACTAGGTTAGTATTTTCGCTACCGATGGCGCTTGTTATTGCTTATTAGCAAGTGAACAAATTTCGAAGGTTATGTCCACCTTGAAAGTGCAATTACAGACGTAGAGGCAGAAATGTGGTTTTTCGTAAGCATCTACGTATTCACTGTATTGTTCCTGGTTGTTCGACAGTTGTGATTTCGTGAATTCGTGATCTGAGCAGTCCGCTACTCCGTTGATCCGCTCCGCGGTCCGCGCAGTCCTACCTAGCCCCTTGCGGCAGGGGCAGCTTGCGAAATGCGAGATGTTGATTGTTGAGTGTGAGTTTGTGACCCATTCGGACAACCTTAGTTTTCTCCGCTCTGTTGCAGTCTCGCCTTCCACCTTTCACCTTAGCGTCCTCATTCAGTCCGTCGGTAGGCCTCGACTGGGCTCCTTTTTGAGAGGCGTTCGGAGTCGTTGCTGCAACTCTCGGCCGTACGTTTGAACGAGGCGAGTCAAGAAAGACTGTCTTGGGGTAGAATTGGCGACGGGCGCATCGCGCGCTTGCAACCAGGGCCAAACTCTCATGTCGCGAAGGGCGACTCATCCCCAGTCTAATGGAGCTCTTCCGCAGCGACACGCACTTCATCTTCGTAAAAGAGAGCAACAGCCTCTGGTGGGACAAGCAGACGGGCAAATTCTGCGCCAAGTCGGGTAAACTTACGCTGCAAATTTTACGAACCCTCATATGAATGAACCGTCTGCTATGCCGAACTGTCAAATCTCTCGATAACATCTCTCACTTAGCCTTTACATTAGAGAACACGCGTGTATTCAATTATCAAATATTCATTGTTGTTTCTAAATTTCTCCTATTATAGACTATTCAAAGAAATAGTCACCTTCTTATATAGAATAATGTTCCGATATAAATGTGTCATTCGGCCGACAGACAATGCCAACAGTTTTTGATGAATTTGAGAAAAAAATCATTTATTTCTTTTCTTCCTCAACATTTTAATAGTTGCTTCAGTAGCAAAAATAGTTTATAAATATTGAAAGTCGTGAATGTGTTAAAAGAAAAAGCAACATCCCTGTTATGTCATGATAAAAGATATGTTTATTAAATAATCCTTATATTTTTTAAAGAGTAGCATTATGTTGGCACAAATAGTATTATTAATTAAACTTGCTTATTTCGTAATATTTTGTTCTATAACTAACTCAAAGATTAAAATTTTTTTTTAATAACTTCTTATAGTACTTTACTTAGTATATTTAGGTCATTAATCTCGTTATTAATAATTAAAATCGTATTTAAGAAAGGTTCTGTTACACTTATTAAAAATAACAATTATTGCTATTGCTTTTTCGTAATTGGTTATATACATATTTTTATTATATTTCAAAGCAATACTTAATTGTTTTATTTCAATATTAAGTATTTTGTATAAAATTCAATATATCACATTGATAATGAATTTGCAACTAAACGATTGAAGATATATATTTCATTTTACTTCCTTTTGCTTTTATCTTTAAAACTTCATTAATACATGCAAAATACATGTAAACTATGTGACAAACATGATAATATGAAGAGAGTGCATATGTACAAATATTAAATTAGAATGTGTTATATTCTATATATTTATCTTTCTCAAAATACTACTGAAATTTAACTTTTAAAACATTGCTATGAAACTATAGGTTAGACTGTAAATAAACTGTAGATGAATATTAAAACATTTGTAAATGATATATTGATAAGTAATTTACTGATTATAAATTTATTGCAAATAGATAATTCAATCAGTCGCAGGCTAGAGTAATTAGTATAATTATAATACTATGCAATATCACCGATACTAAGACTATAGCTGGTAATTCATACGTTTTTAATTGATTCTATTTTTGGTAAATAGCTTCGATTTTTCGTGTTTAGTTTTGCTCTATATTTTACTAAAAAATTGATCTCCGAAACAGGTTTGTATATAAGTACTTTTTATATTATTTGAATTCAGAATATAAAATTTTGAAATTTACACGAGTAATGTTGTATAATTTAAAAAATAATTTGATCGTGAGATTGATCGATACAGTTAGCTTGATTTAATACGAATATTATTATTTGATTCAATTATCAACAATAATTTTGGTTAATATCTTTACAGTTTAGATAATCTGTTATAGTTTAACTTCTAGTTAAACTTTACAAACACGAAACGCAGAGCAATTATAGATTACATATACAATTTAGATAATTCAACAATTTTTTAATTTTCTCAATGTCAAAGTTTCAAAGAAAATATCGGTAGAGCAATGCGTTTCCTCTTGAAAACATTATTTAAAATAAGTTCTTAATCAAAAATCGATCAATGATGGAGATTATGTCTCACACCTATTTTATAAAAAATTTAATACTGGCTGATTTTTATTTTTTCTGCGTCCTCGTATTTAATTTTTTTGGTCATCGTTTCATTGGCATTCCCTGTAAAGTATTATTTAAAAAGCCGACCTCTTTGTTACATTAAACATTCAACATTTTTTATCGACAGTATTGCTTATATGAGTCACAAAGGTGTATAAAAAATTAATGCGCATATTTTAACGAGTTATGTTCAATAATAAAGTAAAAATGTGCGAATATATATTTCGGACGAGACGAAACTTAGCATTATATTGCACAATCCCTAATTTATGCGTAATCTTCGAGAATATTTTCTCACCCTGTAAAACATTCCTTTGTACGTAAAAATGCACGATTCCCCGAAACTCGAGCGCATACGAGATTCGCTGCTCGCGGTTCGGTTATTTATCTTTGGCCACTTATCGTAGACTAGCGTATAGGCCATAGTGGCACACATAGCTAATGCCTCGAGACGATAACATCATGCAGGGAACGAACGGGGATCCATTTCCTGCGTCGCGGGTAGAAAACTCAGAAGTAGCCGTCGTCTAATTACGACGCGGCTGCGGTACACACTTCTGTCAAGCAACGTATATTGCCTGTCTCTTTAGCAATGGGACTCTGCAGGACTGTGTGCAAAGTTGTACCATCATTCGATCGCGATTGCAAGTGGGTCAGTCAATATACGCCCTAGTACCGCACGATGACAACAAAGGGTTGAATGCCCGCACGTATAGCGAAAGCGTCGCTTTTTTATTAAATATGCGATTACAGATCAAATAACTCCGTCCGCAGTTGTTAGCCCTTTCCTTCCGTTTGCCCTTTTCGTCACTGCAATAAAATTATTTGCGTATCGCTTCAGGTTCATGGTGCAGCTGTGAAAGTTGAGTGGATAATCGATCGACGCCCAAATGAATAGTCTGGGACATACACATACAATTAATAATTTCTCTGTACAAGAATGATGTAAATTAGTCTACCTATTTTTAATGATTTGTCGGAAATGGTTTTAATTTCTTATACTTACTGTCTATTTTTCAACTATCTTTTACCGATTATTCTACACAATTATTTCTAAAGACTATACAATTTTATATTATTGTTATTAAAATAATTTAAATGAAAAAAATAGATAACATTATAATTATTATACAAATATTCCGAAGGCTTAAAAGAAAAAAACTTTCTGTGAATCTACAAAAGTAATACCTATTATCAAAGTTTTTTTCTTCAAATATTTTGTTTTTATCATCCAATATAGAATAATACTTGAAACATTTTATTTTTAGTATAACGATCTATATATATGCAGTTTATATACATATATATGATAAACATGTTTTATAAACAATATGCAAGTCAAAAGAAAATTAAAGAGTTATAATGGAATTTAACGAGTTTAAAACACAATATATATGTGTCTAATCGTTAAAAGATTAAAATTCTAATTTAATTAAGATTAGCTATGAAATCTTATTCATTTCGTTATAAATTAGTTAAGAATTATGTGATGGTAGGATTATTTACGTAGGAAATTTGGATGATATAATTCTTTTATTGAAACTATTTATTTTAAAAATTAAATAAAATATAGTTGCAAAAATATACCACTTTTATAGGTAGAAACTTTATTAGATAGTTAGATTATTTCTATAGCTATAAAATACTTTCATAAGTTCTTTTAACACGCAGTCATATTTTTACCAGAGTTATATTCGCGTTTAAACGTCAAATGCTAAGCAAGACGTATCGTATCGATTATTTTCTTACAACCACAAATGACGTTACACTTTCAATAATCAATACGACTATATTTCAATGCACTTATAGGCATTATATTTGGACCACTCATATATAATATAGCACTGTTAAAAATGTAAGTGTCTACCCAACATTCATTATTCATTACAACATAGTGTAACATTTATTATATAATTTATATATTCAAACTTTTTTCTACTTTTAAAAAATTTATTAAGAATATTTACAATATATTTTACATAGTAAGCTGCGTTGCATATAATCATGCTATTTCTACAAAATCCTAAATTATTAGTAATATTAAACCGACAAATGTAATAAATTCATTGACATGTGCATAATTCAATACATACATGGATATTTTTGTGCATTTAAAATTTTTACTTAATTAGAAATAGGAATAGAAAAACTAATTTAGACTTGTTTAAATTTACCGATAAACTTCTTTTAGGGTACGTATTGATATTATATATTAAGGTTAGTGATAATCATGTATAAAAGAATTACTAAAATATTATAGCAATTTTTATTCTAATATTCAATAATATATGTGGTTTAGATAGCACGTGTTCCCAGCTTATTATATAAAATGTATTAAAAATTTGCATAAGTGATATATTAAAAGTCACATTCGGCGATAGGTTTCTATAAGAAAAATCAGGTATTCCGGAATTATAAATATATGGAATTTCGAAAATATAGAAATAATTTGCCACAGTGAGGAATAAATCTTGGGCGAAGATGAATAAAACTATCGATCGGCTTTCAGACTGGGAATGGGCGAGCGCGAACGAGCTCGAGTGCCTCGGGCTCTTCCACGGGATCGTGGGGAAGATCGAGCAGACGGGCGTCCTCGAGACGCGGCTGATGCTGGTTAAGGAGATTGCAGCTGCAGGCGAGCTGCAGGGTGGTCACGTGGTTTATAAGATCAAGTCGGTGGCGTTCCTACAGCTGGGCTCAGACAACCCGGAGATCGGGCTGTTGGCCTGCCCAAAGCACCAGCACGCGCAGCCTCCGCGGAAACGGTCCAGTCCGGGCGGTGGCCTTTTCGACGCCCAGCGCGCCGGTTTCGCCCGCACCTGGGGTACAATCAAAAGCGCGACGACGAGCATTCGGAACACAACGCAGCAGGCGGCCGCCCTGGCGACCTCCCAGGTCAAGTCGAGCGTCAGTAAGCGAACCGCGGGGGTCAAGGACCGCGAGCGTTTCGAGCGCCGTATCTTGGAGGAGCTCAACCGCATCTTCGCCGAGACGGACAGCTTCTTCTTTTGCCGGACGCGCGACATTACCAACAGTCTCCAGAGGCTATGCCGGTCCGAGGGTCCGGCTGATCAGCCGCTCTGGCGCTCCGTTGATGACCGCTTCTTCTGGAACAAGTTCATGCTCCAGGACATCATCAATCTAAACGTAACCGCACCTCCGTTGCTCCAATTCTATCACTGCCTCACTAATTGCCCGGTACTTGCAGACGAAGAAGGCCGACATCTGGATACTGCCCATAATTCAAGGCTACGTGCAGATCGAGAAGTGCCAGGTTGAGGTGGGCTTCGACAGTCAGCCGATACACGAGATCTTCAACCTGGCTATCATATCGCGACGGAGTAGGTTCCGCGCGGGCACCCGATACAAGCGTCGAGGCGTCGACGAGGAGGGCAAGTGTGCCAACTACGTCGAGACGGAGCAGCTGGTCTGGTATCATGACCATCAAGTGTCCTTCGTCCAGGTCCGAGGTAGCGTCCCGGTCTACTGGTCCCAGCCTGGATACAAATACAAACCGCCTCCTAGATTGGACCGAGGTACTAAACCCAATTCCACAGACTTTCAACTTTTTGTAACAAGAAAGCAAAAAGCACGATTGAAAAACTCATTTCTTAAACAGTTTTTGTGGTGTTTTTGTGTTCGGTCTTATGGGGCTGATCATTTTTTACCATACCTGTAGATTCGATTAGTTAACAATTATATCAATTATATATATTTAGTCTTTAATGCATTTACATGATTATTATTAAGCATTTTTAAAGCACCTTGATGTATGGTTGTATGATAGACTATCATAAATTTTATTACTTTTCTAATTTTCGCTAAGAAGTTTTCCTCAATTAATCGATGCTGTGCACATAAATTGACAGACGAAGCAGAAACGGAAGTCGCATTTGCAAACCATTTTAAAGAAGAGCTCAATTGCTATGGACCTGTGTGCATTGTCAATTTAGTGGAACAAGGTGGTAAAGAGAGCGTCATTTGGGAGGCTTACACTAACCACGTTTTGAAGTATGATCACCCGGACATTACTTATACTACATTTGACTTCCACGAATATTGGTAAGTTATAATTGACAAAATGATGATTCGCTGGTCAATATTGATTAAGAAAATGTTGTGTGAAAAAAATTATATTTTAAATTCTTGTACATTTCCGTGTTTAAAGCTAGATACTATATTACTATTTTAAATGTAATAACCAAATAATTTACTATACTTTATAATACTTTTAAATGTATTAAATTTTGTTAATGTTTTTTTATTATTTAAATGTTTACCTATTAAAATGTGTATTTCTTTCATGACCAGTCGCGGTATGCATTTCGAGAACGTATCACTTCTTATCACATCGCTGGCACACGTTCTGTCGGAGATGAGTTACTGTTGGCACGACAAGCAGGGACCGATTTGTGTTCAAAAAGGCGTGTTCCGTGTCAACTGCATCGACTGCCTTGACCGAACTAATGTCGTGCAGACAGCTCTTGGTAAAGCAATCATGGAGATGCAGTTTTCCAAATTAGGCCTTATACCACCCGATGGGACTTTACCAACTAATATTCGTCAGACCTTCCAACTACTGTGGGCTAATAATGGGGACATTATTAGCAAACAGTATGCTGGGACTAATGCTCTTAAGGTTGTTTTTCACTGTAATTCTAAAAATTGTTGTTGATTTTTAGATATTTAAAGTTATAAATTTTAATTAATAATTAGATTTACATGTTGTATATAATGCATATATATTTGCAGGGAGACTATACAAGAACCGGAGAAAGAAAAATATCAGGTCTAATGAAAGATGGAATGAATTCCGCTAACAGGTGAGAAATCAGCGAAATAATAAATACTTGTCTTGCTTTTATATAATGACACACGTTGAATTTATAAGCGAGTATTAGTTTGAATTAGAATTGTCACGGTTTTAAAGTATATGTGATATTACCCACACCATAAAAACTCGTGGTTTTTAGAAATATAATTGGATAGCATCTCGATTACTCTTTTTAACGAACCCTTGTTTACGCATAAATTCTGTTCTAAAATCTCTCAAATCGCGCGTATCCTGAAAGAAATATTCTAATTTGATCGTAGATACGTTCAGCAACACTTTCTGGACGATAGTCGTCAAGCAGCTATAGATGTCATGCTAGGGAATCCTATCAACCTTGAGCAACTGAATGACGATTGGTTGCACTATTTAAATATCATAGATAATTGCTGCCTAGACCTTATACCCGTGAAACCACCAAACATACAATTCGATTTTACAACACATCCCGAATTTCTTTTCGCCAGTCTCATGTTTAAATTTGCAAGGTTCGTTTATCTATTTTAGTTTAAAAGGCAATTTTATTTTGAGCTGTATTTTAAATCAATTTAAAAAGAATTTAAATCGTTTCATGATTAACTATTCCCTACATTAACATACGTTGGTTACACGTTTAAATTACTAAATTAGTACTTGTAATGGATTGCTGGCATGGCTTTACTACATTAATTAATTGTTTGTTCTTATAATAAATCTGCATTATATTACAAAATTATAATTTGTCTTTCACATCATTTTTAAGTGTGTTAATAACTTTGTTTTTATAATATGTATTCTTTTATATTGTCTTCAAAGGCTTATGACCAATAAATAATTCATTTACTTTTTACAGATATTATTTAAATCGTTTCAAAGATGTTTACCGGCAAGCTGCAATTGATATGATGTTAGGCAATGTTGTTGGAGACGAAGTTTTTCAAGAAAAAACAGAAGAAGAAGACAATGCCGCTACCGCCATACATGTAAAATTGCTAATTGAAGACTGTAAAAAGTTATTGATTCCTAATCCTGAATTCATACTCAATAGTTGGGGATTAATTGATGCTGATCCAGTGTAAGACATCAATTTAACAATAACCTGTTATCAATCAATATTCAATTTTTATTTTACAAAATCTGTACTTTACAGAACTGGCGATCCTACGGAGACAGAAATGGACAGTATTCTCATTTTAACTCGGGACAGTTATTATGTAGCTGATTATGATGACCAAATCGATAAAGTAACAAATTACCAAAGAGTATTACTTAAAGATATTGTTCTGATTGAATGTGGTCAACCCGAAAACACGGTATTACTATTTAAAAATAAGAATCATTATTGCATTAGGATAAATTATAAAGTCAATGGGGATTGTGGTTATTTTCACATGTTCCGTAGTACAAATTTACGCTTTTTCAACAATATGGCCATTGTTATTAAAACGGAAGAGGAAACGATTGGTAAAATTTATTATTATGAAAAATACAATAATTCCTTAAAAATACAAGTTTCAGTTTTTAATAAAAGACTTTTTATAGAATCTCTAAAAGCTATTGCTGAAGGTATATCCATGGCAATGGAGATAATAGGTTTATCTAAGGTACCCATAGCACAAAATGTTACTTTAGATAAGCGAAAGAGCAAAATAATTAATATAAAAAGTCATGCTGGACTTCTAGACATAGCCTCATTTCCAGCTTTAACAAGAAATGTTTCTGAAACACAGCTAAATGCTCTGAAAAATGCAGGTACATATTTGAACATGTTTTATTGTATGTGTATTAAATTATTATGCGTTTTAAATTTTTGTTAGAATTGTAATAAAATATAAATTACTACTAATTTTAGGAACAAAAGCTTTGAGTAACATGTCTGAACAATTCAGTAAGTTGAATAAATTGAGCCACAGTTTAGCAACAAAGCGACCAATGGATTTAGCAAAAAGCATTGGAAAGAAATCGGATATTGTTGATGGTATTAAACCAACTTTTACTGTGGGTAAACATGAAATATCCAGTAAAGCACATGGGAGATCTGGTAGTAGTAGTGATAGTAGCAGTAATAGTGAAGAAAATATTGATATGATACCTATACAGACTGAAAGACCGTCGGATTTCCATCATGATATAAAACTAATGGAAGGTTATACTCCAACTATTGGTATAATCATGGGTGTTCAAAACAATGAAATAGATGAAGTGGGCAAAGAAGTAGGATCAGAAAATCTGTTAAATATAACCGATGGTAGTTTAGAAATTAATGGATCCAATTGGCAGGTATGATGTTAAAAGTAGTTTAATAAAAAAAATTATTATTATAATGTATAATAAAAAAGACAAAAATTAATGTTTAAGTTTTATTGATTTTACCCGATAAAATAAAACGATTTCGTAATTAAAGAATACATTGTTTTATTTAAAAATTATTTTTAATTTTCTAAGAACTCGCAGACCAGGCAAAGTAATTCAAATTTATCACAAAACGTTGCAACAACACCCGAAATAACGATTCAAGGAGTTGGTGACAGTTTTAGTATTGCATCAAATGAGAAGGCTGTTCCCCCGTCATCTCTTAATTTACCTAAAAATATTAGTCACTCTACAGGGGAAGTTGACAGTAAAATTATACCAATGAATGAACAAACATCTGAGGTAACTCGCACAATGTGAAATATTTCTAAAAAGATTTCAGTAAATTTCGTTAAAAAATTATCCCAAGATTTTCTGGAAGCTTATGCTGTATCATTTTACGTAATATTTTACAATATTTTAATAAAGTTTCTAAAATCTTCCATTAAAATATTTCATTAACTTTGTGCATATACAAAATTTAATTTTACTTTTAAATAATAAAAAATTTAATAGTATAGTATTTATTTATTTATTAAAATGTTTCTTAAAATATTTTTACAGAAAGACATTCTGCAGACAGAAAATGGTAATGGTAGGAGCCAACAAAAACGTTCAACATCCGAGCAGGATTTAACGCTGTCCATAAGTTCATCAAAAAGTGAATCTGCTCTTAAAACCATAAAATCTAATGTAGTTAATGCAACATCTCCTGTAGCAGTCTCTGCGAAAGAAATTCTATCGCCCTTTTCAAAATTCGCTAAAGGCATGCAAAATCTCGGTGCTAATCTGGACCCTCGTAAATTAAAAACGGGTATTCAACCAGGATCCAGCACTTTACCTAGAAATTTATCAGATCTTCAATTGGAAGAGAGGCAGAAGCTTCAGGAGAAATGGAACAACTGCAAATCGAAATTGATAGCTTTGTAAATTTATTACTTATTTTTATAGCTTTTTTTGTATATTTATTTATTCAGTGTATTAAAATATAAATCCTATTTAACTTTTCATACAAAAATTGTATATCAATTGCATGCAAGATAAATGGAAAACACAATCAGTAATGAAAGTGATAAATTCGATAAAACATAATCTTGGAATATTAGATTTTATAATAATTTAATATAAAAATGGAAGAAATTCGCACACTTATTCAAAATATAAATTTATTTCCATTTTCACATATAAAAAGTGATAATATACATTGAATTATTAGTTTTATTTTTATAACATTAATATTTTTATTCCAATAAAGAGTTACTAAATACTTAAAGTATAAATTTATCGTTATAAGAATAGATATTGATTAGAATCTTATAGATTTTTTATTGAATTAGACTACACATTTAACGTCTAAAAATTTTAATTTCATGTAAGTTTTTTTCAGTTAAACTGGAAGTCTGGTATTTAATCAGATATTTGTGTGAAAGCCTTAAATTCAAAATGTTTTTAAACAGTAACTGTAATATTGTGTAATCATAAAAGAAACACTATTGTCAATTTATGTATTACAAGAAAATTGGAATTTTACATTAAATTTTATATTTATTACATTTTGGTAATTTATACAAAAACTTAATATAGCTTTTATTATTTTTTAAAATTCAATTTACATTTCGAATTCTATATTAACAGTTCTAAATTTAAATTCACTTAAAATAAACCATTAAAAGTGTATCATTATTATGTGCACTAACTTTATATACTGAATATTCAATTTAATATATATTAAAACTATGATTTTTAAAAAGAATATATTCAATGGCACAATTGTGCATATAAAAACCAAAAAATACTTTTTTATTTAAATACATTAATTCGAAAGTAATATTTTAGTTTTATAACAACATCTTAATAATAAGTAATCATTTCATTTATTATAATTTGAATTAAAATTGTAAATCTCTTACAGTTTATACCAATGATTTATTTAATTATTTAATACATGTATAAGATAAGAATATGTAAAGGATAAAGTGTTATAATTATGGCTTTACTAGTGTCGAACAATAGAAAATATTTTAAAGTTAGAATTTGTTAATATTTAAAAAGATTTATTATATTGGCAAATATAAATTTTAAACAAAAATTAAAAATTAAATTAATTATATATATTAGAATTTTTTCGTCTTATGAAGCGTGTGTACAAGGAATTATTTCTGTTATTTGCATAAGGACAGTATACTAACCATCGAAGTATTAATAACCTTACAAGATACGCATCTGAAATCATGAAGATTGTTTAAATGTGAGATAAAAATACAAACATTGATAGTCAATTATGTAAATATACAAAGACTATCAGGTTATCTTTAATGATTTAAAAGGGTGACATAAAACAGCCAATATGTTAATTAGATTTTTAGCTAAATATTATTTATTTTATTTCTTACATTAAACTAATTAAACTATATTATATTATATTATATTCGATCATTTTCAGTTTTAGTAATTACATAAAATATGAGAGAATCCTGTTAATAATTACTATTTAAGATAATAAAAAAATATGTGACAGTAGTAAATATGAGAAAGCGCATTTTTAATTAATAAATTACTTATATATTTAATTAATTTTATTAAATCTAATTTTGTTTTAATTTGGCGTTTTAATTTCAATCTATTCTAAACATTTGAAATTTATATTGAATAGAATTAATTTTTTAATGCATTAGTATAGGCCTTTTTTGCAATAAAATTTCGCATTATTTTTACAAACTACGTTAATTTTAATTTATTTACTATACATAGTATTTTCTAAGATATTTTTTCTACTGTTACTATACACAAAATTTAGCAGAATTAATAGTGGGATTCTTTAAATTGTAGTCTGTGATAGTATTTGGTGCGAGAAGTTTATAATATTAATAAAGTAAGTTAAGCAAGATATGTGTGCGTGGCTTATAATTTAAATGCGTGTACAGCTTGCATGTAGATATGTGCATATCAGTAAAAATAAATTTGTTATAAAGCGCATGCAATATCTGTATTTTCGGTTATAGAATTGGCTCATAGCGTGTTAAAATATAATAATTTACAGTTTCATGATAAAATATTGTAAAAATGGATCTTTAAAGAAATGCTCGAAAGTTATCAAAAATATGATCTTCAAATATTAGCGATATTGCATTATTATTGTTGTTTTATGCACTTGCTCAATATAGTGAATATGTAAATGAAAATGTAAAAAACTAACAATGCATAAAGGATTCCTTAATGTATTTTTTATCTCATACTGTAAACGGCTTTAAGTCGGTCGATTATACTTCTATTGCGAACTTTATGCGAATCGCACATTATTTTGTAGACGTAATAAAAACAACATATATATAAATATGTAGACATTATAAAATGAATGCAATAAAAATCATGAAAATATTTCATTTGTATTATTAAATTTTCACCTTATGTAATAATCATTATAACTAGTAGTTATGTGTTTAAAAAATAAATAAGCACCGCGATCATAAAATGACCCCATACAAATAAAACAGAGACTTTACATTAAAAATATTGGACGGTCAGTGTTAATACGTTAAAGATCGAAAATTCAATCTCGAATGAAATAAATATTATAATGATAAGGTTGTCTAAAACGACTGCGAACTCGAACACGCGTTTGCAGAATCTCGCACCAAACCACTTAAGTATGAATGATAGAGCACACACCATTTAATATTTAATTTCTGCTAATACACTTATTCTCTTACCACTAGGCATAAATAATTCATATGCTTAGTAAACAAGACGGTTTTGATGAAAAATGAAAGGCGTTAAACAGAAAGGTTTTAATTCACAACGCACCTTTACTAAAAACTGTACATTAAATAGAAAAAATTTCTACATGTAGACTGTAGAATAAAAGTGAAATTGAAATAAAAATAAAGTATAAATGCCTTATTAAACATTTGGAATTGAACATTAATATAAAAAAACATAATTAAAAAAATCTACAATGTTCAAGTAGTTTTTGTTTTCTGTGTTTTTAAAAGTACTACGAATCAAGTATAAATAATCTCAATTAAAAATAAAAATAATGCAATATAAATTCTTGACAATATAAATTAAGTAGAATATAAATAATGCGATAAAAATCGTAAAACTAATTCATAATCCTGGATAAAAGTAGGTATTTATCATTAACAAATCATATATGCAACCAATCGTAGATGTTGCTTGATATGTAGGCTGAAGTATTTTATTATATTATGTGGGAATCAAAAATATTTCAAAGTAATTTCAAATGAAATTTTTGTACAGTAATAATACAGGTTTTTCAATTAGAGTTAAGAAATCATATATTGCTTTTTCTTTGGCACTTTATTAATTAGTAACAAATTAAGAAAAAATATATACATTTTATTAAATTAATATGGCGTGTATGTTAAAAGAATAACATATTATAATGCATAAATATATATAATATGCAATACAATTTAACTTAAGAAGAATAATAATTATAAACATTAATCTACAAAATGAATCATTCTTGAAACATTGTCTGAACTATTTTCATTATAAAATTGCAAAAACTTAATAACAATTTATTTTTTGAACACTATTCTGTTATATTTAAATCTATTAAATAATATAAACGAAAAAATAATATTTTAAGTAATATAATTTAAAAATACAACTTATACATAACTATTTAAAGTTATTCAAAATAATGCACCAGTGATTAAAGTATCACTTTTTTAGTACTTCCGGTAATTTGAAAAATTAGTTTTGATATTAAAATACAAGTAAAAAATAAATATAGTATATTACTAACAAAATTGATTTTTTATTATTACACCTTAATTTGTTGGATATTTATTCAGCAAAATAATTAAGTAGCAGTTAGATTTTAATATCATTAAAATTTAAAAAATTATAATTATTTGATATCAATATTTTGTATATTCGCATTATATTATTGAATATCTATAAAGCACTCTTATAAAAGAATTATTGCACCTTAATTAATAGCAAATAAGTAAACATTTAATAGAAATATATAACTAAAACATAAGTAAGAATTAATTTATCTAATTTTATAATAATAATCCAAAAGTCGCTTGAAAGCAAGGTGTTATCTTGAAAAAATTAGAGAAGCATGTTTCTGGCAGATTGTTTTTGATTCTTCTAATTTTTCCATATCTGATTAAATACATGTATTGAATTAAAGAAAAGGCACTGATTTGTGACTTCATAAGCACAATATTTTTTTTAAAAGATGATGTTCAAAGTACATCAGTAATACTTTTTTTTAACTTTTCTATATCTTTCTTCTTTGGCTTGTCTACCAAGCTGATTTATTAGCTCACTTGGTACATCCCATAATCTATCAAAGTTTAAGAGTATTGCTTCTGTTACTTGACAACATACAGCAGCCATATTTACTTGAGCACTCAAATCTGTTCTATCTCTAGGATAAATATAACGTGGTGGAAACAGTGATGGTGCAACTATCATAGCTACATTATGAATTGACATTTTATTAAAATTTTCATTATCAATAACAAGTTTTAGAAACGATAGCAAAGCCTTCAAGGTGCATCGATGCTCAACTGGAAGTAACAGTACCAAAAGATTTAGAGAATAAGAGAGATCAGTGGGATTTTTAACACCTAAAAAATAAAGTTTTTTTTATATAATAAAAATAAATGATTAGAAAGATACGAAAATAAGAATGTAAGAATGTAATTAAAAAATTTACCATGTGTCTGATAGAAGGCATCTATTATTTCTACAGTTAAAAGAGGTTGAGGTAAGTCTCGAAGTAACTTTTTCAAAACTACTGATAAATCATGGCATGGTGTACGTTTAAAAAGTTTATCCACCTCCTTTGATTTACTATAAAAATCTGTTTCCAATTCATTGCATAATGTTTCAACCTAATAATAAACCATTCATTAACATACATTTGTAGGACATTATTAGAACTATCTGTAATAAAACTTTTAACTATATTAATAATACTCACTTTCTGTTTATGCCCACCAACACGAAGAATTCCTTCTTCTTTAACACCCCGATTTATCAATTCAAAAAAAATTTTTTGAAACACAAGTGGTATATTACTTTCTTCACTAGTTAACTGATTATCTCTAAGAAGCAAAGTAGATAAAGAGACTCCAAATAAATTCCCAGCTATGGAGATAACAGGTTAATGTACAACAATATAATAAATATAATAATGTTTAATAAGAAAATATAATAACTTACATTTTCTTCTACGCTTATTAGGTTTACGTTTCATTAAAGGTAAATTATATTTATCAAAAACAGCTGTAAGTTCAAGCCATAACAATGGTTGTAATCTTGTTAGATCTCGCTGAGACAATACTTCTATTCCTTGCTGGGTATATCCATCATCTAAAGCTAGATAATTAGAATCCCAGTCTTGATTTTTTGTTTCATTAGCTCTACACATTTCTTCAAAACTTAAATGCCCATGAGATGAAGTTCGATTTAATGGACGTGTTATGATATTTTCTTCTCGTGGACTTGTTGATCCATACAAACTACTATGACTTCGAGTAACTGTTGCATGACTACCTGAACTTCTTCTAAAAATGTTTAATTTAGATTCAAATATACAAGATATATATTGAATTTGTGTTCTTATGAATTTACAGTAAAATTACCTTAAACTTGAATCTTTTGAAGAACGTAACTTTTCTGGAGATACGGCATCGGTATTAGCGACTTCGCTTGGATCACTACCTCCTAGTCTTTGTATTGCCGGTCGAGATAAATGAATTGTCCCAAGTCTTTGATAGGCGGTCAATTTTATTCCTTCTGTTATATTAATTATTGATAAACATTTATGGTAATAATATACAATATTTTATAAATGTATGATAACTAAATAAAAATACCAGAATCTCCTCCAGCTACATCTCCTCGGTGGGACCAATGACCAGAACGTCTAAAGATTTCTTGAACAGGAATTGTATTTAAATTGGAATTCAATGTACTATTTGAGGTTGCTGAAGAGGCACTTGGTAGCCTACGAATTCCATCTTTATTTTCATTCAAATTTCGATGAAACATTGATACGAAATTTGGCACATTTGAGCTAAAGCAAAATAAAAAATATATATCTAAAATGATTTTCATTTCAATGTAATATATGTCAAATTTTATTCACAAAGACATCATACACGAATAAAAACATACTATTTCCTTTTATACAGAATACTATTTGAATAACAATAATTTTATAATTTATGCTTAAAATAATGGTTTTTGATACATGTGATTAAATAATTAAATTTATTGCTTTTGTATATATTTATGTGAAAAATATTAATTGAGTAAGCATTTAAGGAAGTTCTAGTAAAAATGGTAAATACAATGTCAGAATTAAAAGCAACTTTTTAACATGTTTTTGCAAAAGTTTGTTATATTATTGTAATTAATAAAATATTTCATTTCTTAAAATACATTAAAATTATATATACACCAACCAAAATTTTTAAATATATATTATTTAATAAAATATTTTAAAAGATTTCACGAAGAACTTCAGTTTATTGTTAAATATTTACATCTTAATGCAATGCATTATGTCATTGATAAGTCATATAAAGCTTATTATAACATCCTGAGTTTTTGAATGTGATACAAACCAATTATTTTAAATACTTTTTAATAAAAATCTAATTACTACTAACAATATACTTCTTATATGAAACAAATCTTACTTGGCATGATGAGGTGTAATTACAGAAACAGTGGGTGGAGAAGGAGGTGATGTACTTTCTGGCGTTACAGCTGAAATTGAATCAAGAGAATCAGGGGTAGCACTACGTGACCTTGTCCCAGTACTAGAAGCCTGCCAAAATAAAACACTATGAATAAGAATTATGTACAAACGAAAATTTAATGCAATAATTAAAGGTTAACTTACTTCAGTATCTTTGAAAACGTCTCTTATATCTGGCTTACGAACCCTTTGTCTTTGATTGTAACGCTGTTTCACAGTATGATTAAGAGAGCGTACACGACGTTTCACTGCCTCAGCTTGAGCTCTTGATAATGGCCGTAATACAACTCCTAACTCATCTGGTTGAATCTCTCTACCTTCTTTCCATGGTTCAATAAGTTCACCTAAACCTGCTGCTCTCAACCATTCTGCTTCTTCTTCTCCATCTAATGATTTTCAATTTAAACAAGTAATAAATTTTATCTATTAAATCAAACTGTTGTATTGACTATTATACAAACCATCAAAACTACGAGGACTACATTCTTCCTCAAGATAGTCATCTAAAGTTTTGGTTTCTTCCAAAACTTTTTGATAAACTTCCCAACATTCATGTGGATTTGTACCAATTCCACTAAAATTTGAAGTATGGCTTCTTTCCATTTTGTATTATGTATAAATTTTACAACAAAAGATATGATATCAATATTTCACTCTGCAGCACTCATCATGCAATGTTATTTTCAAATAGCATTTTATTGCCTTCTTTTGCTGAAATATAATTATAATTATTAAATTTATAAAAAAAAATAATTTTAAATGAACTTAAAAATATTATGGAATTTTAACTTAATCACTTAGATAAATCTTAAAATTAATAACTTTTTTTAAAAGTTCTGTTTAATGGAAATTGTTTTAAATAAATTTTATCTTTAATCAGAAATTTGAAATTTCAGTTATAATGAAAATGTAATTCATAATCTATTTTTATTTTAATTTAGTAGTTTTTTAAATTTAAAATAATATAATCAAATTATACTAAAAATATTGTGTCTATATTTGTATGAAATACATGCATTCAAATAATAATTGAATACAAAGATAAAAAAAGTATTTTGAATTATACTCTATAATCTTCATAAAAATTTTAAACAATTACTATTATATAATAGGAACAGGATTGTTTATAAAGAATAATTCTCAATTCAGTCAATAATATCTAGAAGTTTTCAATTTCTTAAACAGTTTAATTAAGCTCTCTATAGGTAAAAAGGGTGAAAATTAAGCTATAATCTTGCTTATGTTTGAAAAATGTAGTAGAAAACAAAAATTAAATAAGATAGGGAACAGATATAGATTCTTTGAGGTAAGATAAAAACTTATAAAACATTGTACTATTTGTAATCATTACATTTAAGTATTTTCGTTTAAGATGATTAACTTTGTAAGACCAAAAACAAACGAAAAATTGTAAAAACAATGCATAAAAAAAAATAAATTTGATCTGTAATTATTACACTTAGCACTCAAAACTGCTCAAAACGTAGTTAAAAAATCTGATGTTATAGCACAACTACATCTAAACAGTAATTGGCATAGTAATAGAACACTTTAAATACCTTATTTTTCTGGTCAAACTAATAAATGTGTTAGCAGCTTGCGAAGGTTTTCAGCTACAAGGTGTTTCAATTTCGATTCAATTACGAAACACAACCCTTGACATAACCTCTTTCCAAAATTGTACTGTTCGTACACAGTACAGCGGCTGTTGATATGGACAACTCACAGTAACACAGTATTACGGTAAGCGGGCGGCGACTTGCCAGTTGCCGCGACTGTCGCGAGGTCGCGAGCTCGCGACTCACCAGTCACATATCACACTTACAACTTCACCAGTCACCTGCAGTCTGCACTGTCGAAATCGACCGCGACGAACAACGTCGGTGACTTTTATGTCAGTTATGTCGTATTTGTATGAAGCACTCGTACTCGTGAATACGGATCATCAGCACACATGGACACGTTGTACAACTAATGGATGCTTAGTGACCACAGGTGACTGCCAAAGTCTGTTTACGACGATTACCTTCTTAATTCTCCAGCTGAACATGTATAAGTAAAACCATGTATAGAATGTTATAGAAAGAACACAAGCAATACCATTAAGACTAATACTATTAAGACTCGGTTAAAGTACCCAAAATATTTTGACTGTCTTACAGATTTACTTCAATTTTACTAATTTAATTGATATTGTAAATGTTGAACCAATCTGACTTGTATATAAGCACATATGTTAAACGATAGTGCGGCTTATGTCGTGAATGGGTAAACGCAGGTAAGCGACTAAACGGTACCAAGTTCCGACAATAGTTTTTACAAATTGTAACTATAGTGGAATCTGTATTTTGATAAAAGTATAAACATGTAATTAAATAACTACTATTTATATTAATGTGTATTTGTTTTTTAAAAAATAATCCTTTTCTCGAACAACTTAATTAAAAAAATTTATAAACATAAGAAAATACAATAATAGTACAATATAATTTATTTTACATGCATGAAATAGTTGCAAAAGTAACTTATTGATAATCGTTACTGTAGGATATTACGAGGGATATTATTAATTTATTATTACATTCATGCTAGTATAATAGAATCTTGATTATATAACATTTTTCAAATAATATTATTCATAGAGGGGTTTGTAATTTTGTAGATTTGTGAATTCGACGGACATCAAAACAATAGTTATGAGGATTAGTTAGAAAAATTACATTTTTTATTATTCAACGTTAAACATAGACTTTTAAAGAGGCTGAACACTAAAAATTCTTGTAAGTGGATACATCGATAGTTGAAAAAAATTATGTACTATGCGTCTATAAGTTTACGTCATCGTTCTGACTTACGTTTTTTTGAAAGGTGCAAAGTGCCTTACAGAAATGTAAGTGTTTTTTATTTTTTATTTCGTCGATTTTTTAATGCATGCCTAATCGAAATATAAATTGTATTGGGCAAAATCAGGAGAACTTGTTAGCCAGGAAGGTTAACGAATTAAAACTAGTAAAGTAGATTTGTAAATTTTGGTCAATCACGGACAGTAGAATTATTCTCGTAGTTTCCGATTCTCACCTAATTGAATTAAGATGAGGTAGTATGGAAAACTCGAAGTTGAAGATTTAAAAAAAAATGAGTATTTCTCTGGAAACAGAAATGTTCCCTTTTATCTAAAATATATAAGGTAATGATTATAAAACACTTGTAATCGTATAAAAATATTAAAAATCAGTAAAGAGATGGAAGCTACATTGGTATATTTCCATTTACCTCGTATTAGTAAAAGTTCGGATGACTTCCTCTCTAACATATTGTCGCGATTTTTCATACATTAAACCTGAGATCTATTAGCAGATTATCTAAGCTTACGTTGACTTGTGTAATTGGATCTGTATAATTTAATGCCTTTCTGCTCTTCTATGTACTAGGTACTCATAGCGTACTGTCGTACTCGGTCATTTCCATTACGTATTGAGGCATGTTTTCAATATTTATATAAAAATATATACATATAACTACTATTGAAATGATTAAAGTAATAATACTCGTTACGTAGCAAATAAGTATTTAATAAATCGTTGATAAAATTTAGGTATATTACAAAGGTATTAACGACGAACACTTATAGTTTCTAAATGAATTATTAATAACGCTTATTACTTATGCGCAATTAGAAAATCGATTAATCTTGTTTTTGGAATATTTAAAATATAGAATAAAAGTAGTTTAACAAATTATTAAGCTGACAGCTTATATACAAATGACTTCAGAATAGATGCTAGAGCATATATTATCCTTATGTGGATATACTTTTTGCTTTTGTTTGCCTAATTGTCTGATAAGAGTTTAAAATTTGAAAAATTAAGCTAATAAAATTTATGTAAAAATTGATTACTCGAATAAATATCTTCCTTACTTGCTGTACTCTATGCAAATGTCATTATCACTTCCAAATTTTTCCCTGCCTTTCATTTACATAGTGAATACTTAAATCCATATTTGTTTTTACACTTAACGTTATAAAAAATCGATTATTAATAATTTTGTACATTAAGATACAATAAAAGATATGAAAAAATGAACACTTTATCAGATATACATACTTTCATCCTAAAACTGAGTTAAAGTCTCCTACTAAAAGATATATGCTTTAATAGCAATGGTATAAAAAATATTTATTGTTCCAAAACTACTGGATAAACCATAAATTTAATCAATTTACTTCACTTCACTTCATTTCACGATACTTATAACTGATTATATTTATATTTGCAGCAGTATTACATAGTTTTTACTTGTTTTGCGAGTTAATTCTTTTGGGATTAAGGCTTGCTTATATAACTGTTTCAAAGAGTAAATTACTTAAATAAAGAAAAAGTATATTTAATTGATTACAATTATTATTAATTTAGTTACAACGCTAAGATTCAATACAATATTTGCATAAAGCAAAATTTAAATAAAACAATTAATAGATTATGTGATACATATATTTTTATTAGAATAAAATATTTTTTTAATTTAATAATCATATAACTTATAATTATAGCATTTTTTACAGAGAAATCTCAAAAACGAACCATAAATGGTACATTCAGTAAATTAATATTGATATCACAAGTCGGTTCTTAATAATGAGTTAAATTCGCGTATTAATTGAAATGCTATAATTGTTTAGAAATTGTAATACCTATAATGCTGTTTTATTCTGTTATACAAGTATATATTTATATATACAAATTGAGTGATATATTTATAAATGTAATTTAATTTTTTTAATATCTGAATGCTGATAAAATAATTTTTTCATAAAATATAATAAGGATCGTATACATGTATAATTCTCCTTAAAATTTTAACTTAACATTGCACTGATCAAAATATTCAGATTAAATTATATAATAAATTGAAAATAATATTGTTAGTGGTTTGTATAGCATATGTAATTTGCAAAATATATATTCAATTGTGGAAGAAAAAATTATTTTGCTATAATTATACGCAGTTGTCCTAATTCAAATGATGTGAATAATCAAATGAATTGAATCTCTTATTTAATAAATAAGATAAACAGTTATACTTTTTGGAATGAAAATGATTTTCTTTAAATATTTATTAGCATTGTAAAGATTTTTTAATGCATTTCATGCTGCCTCTAAAATAAAAAAGCAATTCTCTTCACATTTTAGCACCTCGAATTTTCTTGCTTTTAAGACTGTCTGAGACGGCACAGAAACTCGCATTAAATAAACTATTTCATTGTCATTCAATTGTCAATACTGCATGAACTTTATTTATATGTAGTTCTTCGTTTGGATTTATTTACTAGTTTCATATGCACTTTGCATAAACAGGTGTGATGCTTTCACTCAATGTTCATTGATTTCACCTGTGCTCTTAAGCATTTTCAGGTATCAGTATTTCAATTATAAAATAATTGATCATTGTAAAAGTGGTTTACATTGCTTGCAGTTTTCCATCTTTTCATTGAATTCCTCTATCTGAAGTGTCATTTCGAAAAAGCTGTATTTATCGTGAATGTTTCTAGTAGCTGTGCGCAATATCATTTGTGGGCTCACTCCGGATCCTAAAATGAGTTTCACGAATGAAATTATGGTAAAATTTATTTTATTAGTTTTATTTAATATACAAAATAAAACTATATATTCACTTTTATAAAACGTAGAACTAACAATTAAGTCAACTATATTAAGTCAATTATAATAACAAATTTTGAATGGATATTATTTTATAAGTTGAGTTAGAATGTTACGTTATTCGTTTAAATTTGAAATGATATAATAAAAACAGTAACATTTCTGTATTTAATTCTCTAAATCTGTACAAACTAAATTTATCAAATCAAATATATAAAAAAATATAAAAGAGAAATCAAATTTTCAATCCAGAAATGGTTATTTTGATTATATTTTGATTCTTTATACCCCAACAAATTTCAAATATAATAGATTATAATTATTCTAATAGTAATTATTATCATTATAATTTGCAGGAACTTATTAAAATTATCGACACATTATAAATAGTGATATGTATGTACGTAATTAATTATGTTAATTTAAAAAATACTTACGTATGGCAAGATGAGCTGAGAGAGCAGTTTTATCCAGAGATAATGCCCAAATTCGCAAATTGTGTACCTTAACTACTCCGTCTATTTGCATAAAAGTATTTTCGACTTGAGAATAATCGAAACCTTTTGGTATACCTTCCATAAGAACGTTTATCACATCCTTAATGATAGCCACTGTTGTCAACATTACCAGAATTGAAAAAAGGAATGTACAAATCGGATCTACTATGCTCCATGATGGCTGAAATAAATACAGTACGATTTATTATGCGTATAATAATATTATAACGATAAGCAAAATCTAAAAACAATTTATTTAATTATTAATTTTGCATACGTGAAAAAGAGATAAGTTTCAAAAATTATAAAATATAATGTTGCAATAGCCGAATCAAAGAAGTTATGCATATGCAAAAAAATTTGAAAAAAGAGATGCAGACCAACGTTGTATGAAAATTATATTTTACTGCGGAAGCAGATAAAAACGCTGACGAATCAGTATCAAGTGATTCAGCAAGGACTAACGGAAAAAATAATGAAGTAAAGGCTCTGAATAAGGTCAGCGAACAAAGTTGTTCGGGGCCTTCACAGTAATAAATAAAGTTAATATAACGATATTTACTGAGAAAAAGTATGAACAGAATCAAAAGTTGTTAATTAAATAAAATTTCAAACTTTTACTACAGGCTACTTTCAACTTAAAAGTAAAAATTCATTAAATATATATATAAATGCAGTAGATATTACACCTAAGAAAACAATGATTATACATAAAAATTAATTTAATACTATTTAGTAGTTCTTAGCCAAAGACAAATAACATTTTTAAGCTAAAAATCTATATAAACATTAATAATCATTAAAATACCATTTGAATAGGATGAATTACAGTTTTAAAGTTTAATATCTTGATAATCAAGATACAGTTCAAGAGTCTTGCTCATGATTAAAAAATTAAATGTTCTGTTTACGCCACAACCAAGAAAAAATTACTACTATCGAGAAGCATACGATTATCATCAAAAATAAATAACAATTTATGAATTTGTTCGTAATTTCTTGCAAGACTTATATGTAATTGGATATTATTACGTCAGCATGGAAAGATATGTATCGAGATAACTTGAAACAATTGTGTTTAAATGTATTGAAACTCTTGTTCCAAATTGTTTATTAAACAAATTTTATGCAATTAATGAATTAGGTTGATATGCGTTCAAATCATTTAAATATTAATTTTATATCGCTAGAAAAGTTAAGCACTATATTCAACACTATTCGAATATCGGTGTTTCACCGTGTGCCATTCGTTTGGTAAATTTCTTACAAACTGAAACATTTATATATCGCGTAACGCGCATGAATCTTCGAATTGTGACTTTTAAAAATATTGATAAACTAATAGGCGCTGATGGGTAACGGGACAATTAAATCCGGATGAAAAACAACGTGTATCAAAGTATTATTGTTATAAATTGAACAAGCACTTTCTGATAAATTTAGTTACTGTTTATATGTTTATGAGCAAAATTTATAATGTTGAAAAATAAATCGATTGTTATTTGCAAGCGGTTGTTTCTGGTATACATACACTGACGGAAGTATAGTAATTTTTAGTAAAAGATCACAGATATTTATGAAGTTTGAGCGTATTATCAAACTTTCTAATAAAAATTATTTTGTTAAAATTAATTATATATTATGAGGCAATTTTAAATAATTTCTTCAATTTGGCCAGTCTTTGAATATATTTCCAAAGAGTATGCTAAAAATTTTTATAACAGTTTTCTTAATGTACAGACTAGCATATCCGATTAAGAGCGGTTTTAAATCAATTATTTTAAATGAAAATTATGATACGCAAGTAACTTTTGTAATCTTTTAAGAATCATAACACAAAAAAAACACAGCTTTGGCAAATTCTTTGTATCATATGTACTGTTGGTCCAAGGTTTATGCGAGTAGCTTGCAGTGATTCAAATGCGTATTCGCTGAATCCGGATTAGTGCGAACAATGAACGATGAATCGTTCGACTCAATCAATCAATTTTATTAATTGCCATAATACATTTTCATCGTCAGTTATATTAATTGAAGAATATACATGAAAAGAAGAAAAGCAGTAGCTGCTTTTTTCCAAAGGAAAGTTTCTTAAAGACAGCAAGTACTAGAGAAAAAAGAGATTTCTTTTTTTTAAGGAGCGAATACTTATAAACTGCATGTATTTTCTTTTTTTTAAAAGTATCTGCAATCAACTTACCAAAAGTACATTTTGAAAACTTATAAGTGTAATTGGTATGTGGCAACAGTTTAAAAATATTCATTTAAAGTCTAGCCTTGTCAGGGCATATAAAATATTGTAGTTAATATATAATTCTTTGATAATATACAGAATTGCTTATATCAGTACACATGAAATGAATAGTAGTGCAAATTATAAATCCAAACTTTAGTACGTGATTTAATACGCATGATGGTACATTTTTTGTGTTAGAAGTATGAAAAGTTTGTCACAAGATGAATTATAAGTTTTTCTTATTTATCACAGTTCTTACAGCAGCTAATGTACCAAGATATTGTACATACATACCAACGCATCAAGAATCTAAATTGTAAAATGAATAGAAGCTATGAATTTGTAAAGTGAACTTCATAGTGACTATACAATTTAATGCCGGATTTTATGATATTGGAATTGCAAATTCATTAGGAAAGTGACAATATCATTTTTTGAAAAAATGGTAATTTTGATTTTATATTTTATACGATTCAAAATTAATATGCAATATATTTTAATATAAAATTGACAAAATATTTAGTTAATATATATTGTGTGGTATATAAGCTTACCACCTCGCTTATCACTAAGCGCCCATATAAGATTTTTAAATATGAACTCAAAAACAACATAGAATTATAATCGGAATGATTTAATGTAAATTACTGAAATACATTTTTATTATTGCATGACTGATGACACAGGTTTTGAAAGCGTGTTAATGAAGTATACGATGATACCTTGATGCACATGAACTAATGAATAGGCACAGCGGTTTTTAAAAGCGGCAATATACGAGAGATATATTGCTTTCCATTTTGCGGAGATATTGAATGCAATACGCATTGTGCAATTGTAGAAATCTAGACTATAGGCTATACTTCTGGAATGTTTACGATTGCTATATAATTAAATCAATTACCTTGAAGTAAATTACGAGTGCAGCAATGAAGACACCCGCACTCTGAATGAAATCGCCAAGCACATGAACAAAGGCAGCTCGAACGTTGATGTTTCTAGCACTCTTGGCAGCTTGACCGCCGGGTGCTACGATACCCTCCTCGCACTTGTTCGCCACTTCTAGCTTCTGACCCTTACCCTCGACAACACTGCCTGGGTCAACGACATGGGCATGGTCCTTGTCGTGATCATGTTCGTGATCGTGGCCGTGGCGGTGGCCATGATCATGGCCGTGACTATGGCTATGCCCGCCATGGCCATGCTGATGCAATGTCAGACCCATCCTGTTATGCAGGTGCATTTTTAATATGATAAATATACTATACTAACGTATTGGTTAATGTGTTCATACGCACATATTCATATACAGCCTCTTTTTTATTTACTTATCTCCAGCCAGGAAGCTGAGACAATATAAAACTATGAGGTAGCTGAGGCAATTTTAAACACTTTTCTTTTCGGTCACTAATCTGTCAGATGCACCCCCGCAAAGATACAGGCGTTTAAAAAATGGTAAAAATCCAAACCCCGCGGCCGAAATTGCCAACAAAAGAACATTGGGCCGCAGCAGACCGTCGACGAATGGGCACGTGTCTAAGCCTGAAAGGCGGGGCCAGGCCCGCTGCTCACCCTGTGGCGCCGACCTGCTTCACCCTACTGCCTCTCATTGACTGTTTCCTTTACTCTCATTCGCTGCGCTGCAGCGAGAGAAGCCGCACTTTTCGGCCGTAGTTACTGGATTTTTACCATTTTTTAAACATCTGTATTTTCGTGGGGGTGCATCTGACAGTTTCGTGACCGAAAAGAAAAGTGTTTAGAATTTTCTCAGCTATCCTGTAATATAGCTGCAGAGAAGTAATTAAAAAACAGATTGTATAAGATAAATTAGAATTATCTTAAAAATGTTAATTATGATCTTTAAAATGTAGTGTAATACAGAATTGAATATATTTTTGGAAATACTTCGATCCAGAAGTACAATTATTTTCTAGTAATGGTAATGAAAAGATAAATATTAAATTTTATAACCAAATCAAAATTTAAAAAAATCTCTAAATATTGTATAACTATATTGTTTTATGCATATGTAATACAATAATGAAAACAACTTATACTAACACTAGGTTGACTGCAACTCCTACTGCAGATGTGATTAACATAACAGAAGCATCAAGTTCGAAGTCCTTATTAATTATGCGTTCGACAGCCAAAAAGAATAAAACGCCAGTAACTACCCATATTAATAAAACGGATGTCAAAGCCCCAATGACCTATAAAATAAAAAAGTTATTTTATATATTATAATATTAATTTATATTTTGTTTAATATATATAAAATCTGTCAAACATTTTAGGCAATACCAAACACTTTTAATATCATTAAAGTATTATGAACGAAATTCAGTATGTTTAAAAATTAAAACGGAAAGATAATTATAAAATGTAATTACTTCTGCTCTGTACCATCCAAAGGGCATTTTCTTTGTTGGTGGTCTGCTAGCTACCCATATCGAAAATAATGATATCATAAAAGAAGCAAAGTCGGTGAGTAAGTGAGCCGCATCTGTAGCTATCGCTAAACTGTTTGACCATACTCCACCTGCACCATTTATATAACATTTTTAGTTAACGACACAAATAATATTGATCAAATTATTTATAGTTATAGTTCACTTACCAACTATTTCCATGATCATAAATATAACACATAATATACTAGCTATAATTAATTTCTTCCTAGCTTTTTTATCAATATCTTCATCTCTGTCTCTGTGACAATGATCCTCAACTGCAAATATTTAAAATATGTAAGTTATAATAATATATTGTAACATATCATTAATAATACATTTTTTAATCCGAACGAGATATTAGTAAAACTCGTATTTTTTCACATTCAGGAATATTATAATAATACGCTTTTATTTCTGTTTTTATATTATTTGTATCTTTAAAATTATTTTATTAACTAGATCTTTGTTATTGTTAACAAAGTTAGCAGTTTAACGTCTTATATACATCAGATATAGTTAATATAAAGTTACAAAATTGACAAACATTATAAACTGGGATACATTTATAATTATAGTCTGTGCAATAACACACTGAAGTGCAGAGAAATACAATCAAAGTTAAGAAAGTTACAACGGTTAATTGTATTAAAATGTAAGTATACTAATGTAAGTATTTCATGTACACCGAAAGGAATCTATGGAAATTTTTAAATCGCGTTTAAAATGTTAGAAACATGGGAACTCATGAAATGAGATTATTTTTTCTGATTTATCTTAAACCTTTAAATTTCCATTGCGATTACTATTTTTGTTTATTTCCAAATACTCAGTATACCTACAAACAGTGCTACGATATTTGAAGATTCGTGAAAGCTCACAGATATGTACATATGATATAGGTACATATCGTATTTTTAAAAATCGCTTTTTTGGCAATTGCTAATCATAAGGGAAATTTTTAAACTTAAAATAAATAAAAAAAAATATTAAAAATTCAAATTACGTCTAGTACGTCTCATTGTCTGAGTCTAGTGCTCATTTTATGCAAATCGAGTTTTCATTATTGCGCAAAAATCTCTGCAAATAGTATATCATTATACTTTAGTAAATTAGACACAATTAGAGTCCCAACTCTCGTAACATCAACTTCTCGTTTCGATTTTTAATTACTTTTTGGAAAAGTTTGATTAAGTGTAAATATTTGGAAAATTTATTTATATTTACAAATGTTAAATCAAAATCATTTAGGTTGTAGCGACAATTTTACGATTATCACAAATAACATCTCAAATTCGAATTGCTTTGAATTTGTTTCACGATATGATTTTCCCATATATTTGTTTACAACATTACAAAAAGCGTGTAGTCGATGATTTTTTGTATTAATTGGTTTTGCACGAAGAAAATGTAGGAACCAATATTAAAACTGGTTTAAAAAACGAGGAGTGACAATATGATGAATGATAGTATTTATCTATCTGTAAATGTCAATGGTACTTAATAACCATTTTGAAGAAGAAAGATTGGTACTAAATTAAGTAAAGAGAATTAGTAACAATTTGGATTGTTATTTGAAGAGAATATTACACAATAATTACGAAGCCGAACTATATTACACATATAATACATAATAATTGTATAAAATATAATGAAGAAAAATTTAGTTATTATGTAAATATTATGATTAAAAAAGACACTAGAATGTGTAATGGCTAAGAAAAAATTATATAAATACTATATAGGTATCCCATTCATATTGTATACGCATAAGAAATACTCGGCTGCAGCTCGATATCCTACATTATATGATAATAAAATTGTAGCCTTACAAAAATTGATGCATAAATTCAATATTTTAATTTAATTTGTAAAAAAATTTGCGAGTTTAAATTT
This sequence comes from Sycophaga agraensis, assembly GCA_018906755.1. Classification (NCBI taxonomy): domain Eukaryota; kingdom Metazoa; phylum Arthropoda; class Insecta; order Hymenoptera; family Pteromalidae; genus Sycophaga; species Sycophaga agraensis. The sequence continues at coordinate 1,132,569 of JACCIE010000035.1, forward strand.
ATTTGTGTTTTAGCTTCATCAAGCCATAAAAAAGGTTGAATTGCTATAAAGTGAGCTGTTATATAGATATTCGGAATTCAAATGTCGGCTTTTTGAATATGAGAAATTCGTGTGAGAATTTAGAACCCTGAAGGACTTCCTTGTTGATAAGCTATATGAAATTCTATATTGCAACTCCTCGTAACAAAAAATATTTTTATGGACTGATTAACAATTTGACGATATTGATTCATACATTTCCAATAAAAAATATTACAGCGACTACTCTCGTGCCCATTTTCGATGCTTTGAAATGCCAGGGTTAATATTATTTAAGCTACTAGGACTAGACTATTAGGTTACATTCAGGTCTTTGCACTTCCCAATATCTCCTGATAATAGAGGCATAGATGCAGGAATTTCCATACATTTTATAGTTTTAACAAGCAGTTAAGGCAACCGTGTTGTTTCAATGCAATGCTTCACGTAATGCAGTAGAACTTTGAAGTATATCGTCTGCGATATATGAACTTGCTCATGCATACATACTTTCTCTATGTATTATCTGATTCGTGTGTATTAATCTGTTGGGCCTAACTACTAACACTAAACATCATATAAAAATGTGAAATAGCGTATAATGAAAACATCCAGTAAATTAAAAAATCCATACATGGATATACATAATACGAAAACAACCAATGCTATTTAATTCAAAATTGAGGTTTCTTGAAACAAAATAGGCGAACAAATTTGAATAACACATAACATTTGCTTCTCATACTCGCAAAATTTAATTATTTTCTTATTGATTCATTAATAATCAACGAATCAAAAGTAATGATTACAATTTTGAAAAAAAATCGTGAAACATTGGCGAATTCATGAGTTTGGTTCAGAGAAGTTGACAATCAAGCATGAGTTCATATTTTTGCATCAGTACATATCACTTACGAAATAACATTGCTCAAATAAAATAAAACTATATTCGCAATAAAAATAATATTTTACGTGCTTTTCACTTAGTTTCACATCAAGTTTCTTTAATTCATCGAATATCGAAAAAATTAAGTTATCATATTTATTGTATGTTATTCATGCCTTTATGTTATTCATGTCTTTAGCTACATTTGTTTGAGATTACCACATTATAAACTACAAGTATACATACAATTTATGACATATTACGTTTAGAGAGAATCATAAAGTAAACATTATATATAATGAAGGCTTACATATAATGAAATGTAGTTAAATTAAATAACTTTAAAAATTAAGATAATAAATTACTCTCGAAATTACCGTTGTATTTTAATTACTTGTATTTATATTATTCTTTATAAATAATCATTTTTACTTTAAAATAAACTTAGTTCGAGAAAAATATTTCCATTAATATAGTTTTGAATAGAATTTGCAATTATCAAATCTTCTTCGAAATGTTTTTCATAAATAAATTAACAATACGCATTAAAGGCATGTCTCATAAATATTTATAAATTACTAAAATCTTTATTGTAAGCGATCATGTAACATTAAGGTTTATGTGCCAATATCACACTATTGTGTTATATGACTGTATATTAAGAAAAAGCTGCCCGACTTTGGTACGCGTATAGTGAGATGTTGTTGCCGCGATACAAGAATATGAATTTTCGAAGTGTCGAACCGTAGTTATAAAAGGGTCAGTTGTGAACGACAAAAAACCAAACTCAAAGCTGATATTTCTTGGTAAACATAGATAAGAGAGCGATTTTAAAGTCAAAGCATGTGTATGAACTCTGTTACAAAAATGTTGACCGATCGGCCTGAAATAGAATAGCATCATATTCAGATGAAAAAGTCTGAATTTTTTTCGTTTTTTTATTGATAAGTATTTGCTATAGGATAGATAGAATAGATATATTATAGATATATTATGTATATATCGCTCGATATATCGTATAGGATAGATTATATTAGTATAAATAGGATACATGTTTTTTGTGCAGAACCCTTAAAAGCCAAAACAATAAAAGATTACCGCCCTATGGTCTTAAAATTCCGCAAGCGAGACCGCTATTATCTTTAAATTATCTTTTTCTGTTAAAAACTTAGAATTCTAAAACTTAGAAACAAATCGTACTATTTAGTTGGAATACGAACGTATTCACTTTTATGTTAAACATAAAATAGATTTATTTTTAACTGATAATAAAAATATGTATAATTAAAAATCCTACTGAATGCAGACGTACTCCAGTTGGATAAAGCTACAGATACAACTATGTTTTATGAAGCTAATTATTAACTGTAAGTTATTAAAAAGTTTCCGAAAGGTTAACGAATAAATGTCTGTTTGTGTCACGGAAATAAACGGTCTACGATTGACAACAAGACCATAGCTTGCATAAATGGGTGGGGCTAGGAGTCGTACGCCTAGTACCTAGTTTTCAAAACGCGTTGGTTTTTACAAGTATAATTAGAGCAGTTTACGTCACATTCTGAAGTCACAAACTCTCAAGTGCAACATATACCAACTTCTAGATTGACGCGCCGTCACTTGGTGGCTAACTTTGAAAACTTTTGAACAACGATAAAGTGTCATTAGCCTGTAACCAGTAGACTTGAGAAGACCTAGATACGCCAATCGACACACGCATAACCCCTTATTCTATGGGCTTATTGGGGCTTATATGGGCTTAAACACTCGTTGATATCGTTTCTCCTCACCTGCTTTAAACCGAGCCCCTGACCTGCCTTGGAGTTTTACCAAGTTTTACAATACCATTTTATTAGTTGCATGTAACGTAAACGTAATAACTGACATTTAATCGACAATGTCAACTGGATACACTAAGTTAATTCTAGCTTCTTCTAGTGATATTTTAATCGTTTTCATGCGGACTTAATCAATAAAACATTCTTATTATACAATTAAAGAAAAAGTTAATTATTCATAAAGTTCATCTGTGATTCAAAATTAAATATCAAACTATTGTTAAAATAAAATTTTCAAATGGCAAAAGAAGAATCTGAGAATGATTTATCCTCGAATTCAAACGATTTACAGGAGCCACTAAAACTTTTAAATGATGTAGTAGAGAAAAAAGATCAGCACTTTCGTGTTCCAATCATTAATTACAAGTATAAGGTATATCAAAATATATCTATATAGTAATATATTTGGAGAAAAACAAATTCAAGTATCTTTTAGGTTATTTATTCCAGTATACTATATAACTCAATAATAAATTTTATGTAATATTGAATATTTAATCATAACATTTAATTGCAAATTATCTATAAAATATATCTGATTTTATCTAGACTGTACAAAAGAAGCTAAAAAGATATAAAAGAAATAAATTATGTCCTGAAATGAAGGGCAATAGTGTAAGTGTCTATTCTGTTTTGAAATTTTTTTCTAAAGTTAAAGTAATAATTAAAATAATAATATATGATCTATTCAAGCAGAACGAGAAGTCTAAAAAATTTAAAAAACATTCAAAGAAAAAATTTGACATTGAAATAGCATCTGATAAGGTGAGAATTATATTTTATAGTATAAATTTTTAAACAAATATAAAAGTTTTGACAATATGATAATAATAGAAAGAATTTATAATATGTATTAAAATTGACTGTAAAATATTTGTTTATTGTTTATATAAGAATTTTGTATAGATCTACTTCTTTGGTTATTTCAATATTGTTAATTAATAATATTAGAGTAAGTATAAGCATAATATTAAGATTAAAAATATGTATGGTTAAATATATGGTAAGAACTATAAATTTTAAAAGATTAGTAATATCTTTTTTATTTTCTAGAATATAGCTACTTTATTGAGATCAGAACGTTTAATTGATTTTATTAAAAAGGGATTTAAAATTCCTGATGAAATTGCACGTAACATATCTCAAAAAACTGGATTTAAATCAGTTAATGATCTAAATAACCACATAAGTGCTCATCGAAAAAAATTTATTGTTTTAGTGGACAGAAAAGTAATAATAATATTTTTAAATTAAGCTTAAAAGTTTTTAATTTTAAATCATTTAATAATTGTATATTTCAGGAGAATCAAAATCAAAATGAAAGCAGTAATTGTAATAATACTTTTAGACGAGCTGATTCAGTTGATCTGAATTTATATTTCACACATCATTTTCGTGTTTCTTTAGAGAAGTCTGATATTTAACATATCATTATAAGGTATTTAGATACTTAAAAATATTTTAATTATGAATAATTAGTTGTAAATGAAGCAAGTGTCTTCATTAGGCATAAGTACAGATGTTTTTAGTTTTTTACTACTAATTATATTATATTTATGTTAATAATTTTTAATCATACATTATAAATTCATTATTTATTTAATTAAATAATTACATATAATGACTTACAAAATATTGAATTTTGTCGAAAGTCGATTGGTGAACATTGTTCATCAGTTCCACCTTTGACAAGCATGCAACACCCAGAGAGTTTTCCATGAACACAAAAGATAACCTTTTTTGAGGCTAGGTCTGTTTCATCTTTCTCATTTGGTGGAATACTAGTTCCATAACCAAAGGTTGCCTTGTCTTGAAAGCTGAAATCAACAAGAAATTATGTAAAATCATGTGATATATATTTAACATTCTAAATAATATAACATGCAGTTTTTAAATTATGTTGTACAACTACTGTTTTAACAAAAGTTAGTTATTTTTCGTTTATATTTTCTTAATAAATTATTATAAAAGGATTATATCAATGATAATTAATTACAAGCTTATAATGCATTTTTAATTATTCTAAATTATTTGTCGTTCCAATTATTTGTGATTAAAATGTTAGTTACTTAAAATAGATAAACAGATTATAATTAGGCAATTTTTATTCCTAAATATTCAGTATTGTTTTTATATTAAAATATTTCGATATAAATAACTGTAAGTAGGAAATATAATAAAATATTTTCTAGATCTTTTATTTCAAGAACAAACAAATTTTTCTCATAATACACAATGTGCGATTGAAATTTCATCCTACATGTACATCAATTTACAAACTTATATTTCAACAAACCTAGAAAAAAAATTTAGCTTTTAACATAGATTTCTGCTTTTTAAGCTACTATGTATTACAGACACGTTCAATTATATAATATCGTAATTATTTTTTAAATAAAAAGCAAAATTACCTTCTAGCTTAATTAAATATTCTAAATTCATGTATTTCTCTCTTTTCATAACAGTAATAAAAAGTAAAAGAAATAGACTTTATCAAAAAATTTTAATGTGCTAAAATGATATACGTTTATATTAAACTTATTCTATAAGCTAAGGAGTATAATAAATCATAAACAAAGTAAAACCAATTGCGTATTTTAATTTTTCTTTAAAGTTGCAAAATATTGTTTTATACAGGTAAGATTATTTCTGATTTAAATTAAATATAACACCCCATTATTTGATAGGTGTGTACTAGATTGCTCACACCTTTCCGTTAAATTTCCAGTATGCATCAAAAACACACACACACACGCCATTGTTGACGCAAAAAGTTGTTGAACCTTAGTAGAATGTTACGGTACACATATTTTAAATCTAATTGTTGCTTTGTGCATAAACAAACAAGTTGTCGAGCTTCGGTTATTTTTTGGTTACATATATTACCCTGATAAGCCTTTCCAATCCTTATGAATCTCATATCTTTTTATAAGTGCTGTGTTGTGATTTTTTCAGTAGTCAAGCGTTCTCATTTATCTTTCAAGGTCAGGTTCTTTCTAATAATTTTCCGTTTTTAAACTAAATTCATAGAAATAAATTATATACCGTAATGCTAAATTATACAGATTTAGTTCGACAAAAAGCATTTAACAAAGGTGTAAACAAATACAAAAAATTAGCAGAGTACTTTAATACAATATTTTCAACTTGTATTTTTTTACATTTTTTTTATTTTTATAAATTATAAGTCATACATCTAAAATATAAATTCAAAGTATCTGTACACTACTTAAATTAAGTAATAAATAAAAATGTAATTAGAAGTAAGAAATGTTAGATATTGAAATATAACAAATCGTTAATAGTCGAATATAATACAATATTGAATTATAAATTGCAAATAAATTTAATAATTAAAGTAATAATGTAAGTATCAAGGTTATGAGAGGTTAAAATTAATAATATTGTAAAATTAAGTATAAAAACAGATTCAAAAGTTTTGATATCGAGGTTTATACTAATGCAATAGTCAAATTGAAAATAAAAAGACTTATCTGTGGTTTACGGTTTAATCCCAAAAGTGACAAAAAATTTCGCTTTGAAACATTTAGGACGATATCAGAAATAATAAAAAACGGTACATTTGATTCAAACTTGTTCATTAATCCGCGACACTAACACCTTTTTTTATTTTACTGTTTTTCAGTACTCAGAATCTAGTATTGTTTGAGCTTAATTTCAGTTTCAGAGTTTCTTACACTGTTGATAGTATAACAAATCAATCAGTTAAATTTGTGTCGTAATTCATGTTCCATTTGTAAATATTACACGATCGAATGTTTTAATTTCACCATGGTCAAACTATATTATTAATTATTTTCACGTCTTGACGACACTATTTTAGTATACATCCTTGGTGACAAAATGTATGAATGTTGTACTTGATATAAATACATATTAACTGAATTTAATTTGGTTCAAGGGAGAATCTATATTGTTTTCAAATTTTAAACTTAAGATCGATACATAGATATTTGTTTACCTGACTGTTATTTTATAATCTTTTTCGGATTAATAATGCAAATAAAATGTTTAAAACATTAAAGTTTTACTCATAAACTTTAACAACTTTGGTTGAATCATCAATACAAAAAATTACCTTAAAATTATTTGTAAAGACAAAAACGCAAAGAAATGATTTATTGTTTATGGATGAGTACGTAACAAATTGTATTCTTGAAACAGATGAAAATAATATACGCGAAAATACTAAAGTAGCAATTTATAAATTTTATTATTATACATCCAAAAGCTATACAAGCCTTAATAAAATTTAATGTTTCTCTGTTATTGTACATTTTGAAATTTTAGCCTCAAACTTACAACATAAAGGCCGAAAACAGTTTATTACATATACACTACAAATTCACTAGGAGTAAAAATTAAATTTTTCGAAATAATATAATTAAAGTATGCAATAGTTCATACGTGATATTTTATATTATTTTTGAAATAATTAAAAAAGTTCTAAATCTACTAAAATGTTTTTGACAATCAAAATAAATCTTTTGTTTATTTAATACTTTTGTAAAATTAATATCGTTCAAAATTTTGTGTAGAATTTCTTCATAATGCACACGATATATTGTTTTCATTGAAACATAAATGTATATATATAAGTAGTTCTAAGCTATAAAATAATTCTTAATAATTTTTTTAATTTTAAGACTTCAAGTTTCCAATAATGAGACTTATATAATATATATCTTTACATAACATATTTTAATTAATTAGATTAAATACATAAGTTGAATTTAAATATTTCCAAAATATTTATATTTGGTACAGTGCGAAGGAAGTGAAGATACTTAAATATATTTTTTTATTTATTTTTATATGCATTGGTTATTATATTTCATGTTTAAAACAATTGCTTAAATTTACGAAATAATCTCAAAAGTCAAGTCTACAAGTCAATTTGACATGTATTACTGAAAGCTGTGCTACTGCAGGAATATTGTGTAGTACGACGACACGTGGTCATACAGGTGTTAAAAATGCTCTTAAACTATAATAGCTAATAAACTATAAATGTATGAAAAGCTTATTTAGATAATCATGAATATTTTCGTGTTGTTTAAATTATAGAAGCAAAATTTTTGGCGCACAACATTGTTAATTGAAAATGAATAAAAAAAATTTATTATATATATTAAAAAAATTAAAATATTTATTTAGCTATAACTAACAAATACTTATAAGTTTAAAACATGTAGCGATCATGATTATTAATCGTATTAATGTAAAATATTGCAACTTTTAAATACAATATTCAAGCGAATGTGAAAAGGATGCAATTTTAGTAAAAAATATAGATAACATTTTTAATAATATTAATTTTGCAAATTAACTTCTCAGTTAGTTCTCGTAACAATCTCTTATGGGCAACGGTTAAAAAAGGGCTTCGTTTTATCGCGTTTAAAATAATCAAGTATTTAAATATAATAATTTCTAATAATTTTTAAATAATTCTTTTATAAAAGAATATATTATATATGAACTAAATATCACAGTTATTTTAAACCATAATGATTGTTCAGCATAGCATTTACATCAAAATAATTTGATGATGATAGTTTTCGAATTTCAATCGGAAGTAATTATTTCTCTAATATTTGTCTCGTAAAAACAATTTAGTTGAAAATCAAAAGAGTCTTTAGTGTGTGTATACTAGTGATATTTTAACTTTAAATAGATTTGAAAAAACCTGAATCTAGTTAATTGTTAGAAAACTATCAATGTTCACTATACCTCTTTTAGTAAAATATTTAGTAAAAGTTAACGTTTTATCTTATAGTTAGATGAATAATAATCTTGGTTAGGAACAAAAGAATACAAACATGGTTGAAATACAAAATATAAAAGAAGTGGAATGCTAAAAATTACTCAGAATTGATCTACAAACTTCTTAATCCATATAGTTAACAATAATGTTTTATTGGTGTACTAATGTTTTAATTCTTCTCTATTCAAAACTTACTATAAACTTTTTTTTGAGCTTGTTTTAATGTAAACTGAACATTTATCACTACATATTTATAATTTTTTATTGCGAAAAATTGTTTTGTTTCTTCAACGAATGGAAGCAAAAGAGTTACTCATTTTCTTATTTATGTATGTACATACATTCACTGTTTACTACGTACATCAAGTTAATTATTTGTGCTCCAGAGAGGCTTTAATATAGAAGGATTCCGATGAAAGGAATGTAGCTTCCTATAAACGGTAACATTAATGGAATAAAGCGATTTCATTCATAAAATAATAGATTATATGAAATTGTCACAAATAAATTATTTATCTGTATCTAGATTGGAAAATACTTTGTTTTCACTTGAAATTTCATTGTTTTCATTGATAACGGTAACCTACACAAATATGTAGTCACGCACAAACAAATTAATCATCAATGTATAGTCGTACATGAATTAAAAACTAGATTTATTAAAAAATTAATGAATATCAGATCACTGTATTAAAATTTACAAAATTAAATAGTAATCATGAATTATAGTTAAAATATTTTTGAAGCAACAGATATTTCAAGAAAAGTCGATTCTTTATTTTTAAACTGTTTTGATAATTTTATTACAAATTAAAAACAATTTAAAATAAATATTATATATATATATATATATATATATATATATATATATATATATATAAACTTGTAATCTATAATTTAAAAATTTAATATTGCATAAGTTTTACTAATACTATTCATTTGAAATAGATTTACAATTGTTGAATAATTGTATGAAAGCTCAAAATGATTGAATTTAAATGAACGAACGAATTTTGGTATGTTTAAATGTTATGTGTAAAAAGCTGATCGTAAGTCTAAAAAGTAGTGTATGCAAATTGAGACATCATATCTTTAGCATGAAGACTCGTTATTTTTCATATCGATTGTCTGATCTCAATGGTTCATATTTACCGTGAATTGGCGCATGCATTTAAATTATTCATTGGTTTGATAGTGTAGTAAAAGATAGGGTGTAGATAGCTTTTAAATTAAGCTTTCAATATGTCGATGCAGTTGACATTGAAGAGTGGCTGCAGTCATTTTGGCAACACGAGAGAATACAAATGAAGATATTTGAAAGACTCAGATAAATTGTATAAAATCAGAATATTCGTCCCGACGTAATGCGGTAGAGAGTAAAAGATTTCCGGAGATTTAGATCGACTCACGAAAGCCACAACAACAGCAGCAGCAGCAGCAGCAGCAGATGATGTTTTTATTAAACGTATTTGTTCAAGTGTAACTTAATGGAAAGTATGGGGTGCGGGCAGATATGTGTGTCAAATGTTAGATGGAATACAAGCTCGGCGCAACGAGATCTAATTCATGCGCAAGCAACGACTTCTTTTTCTCGCGGAATGTAACGAAGTTGAATAACCGCGGGGGAGCTGAAAGAGTGGTTGACTGAAAAGGTGAAGTCGTGATTGGGTCAGGGGAAGTTGGGTAGGCTACCTGGCGTCGGTGAGAGCGATGCCGATTTTCCCGTCGTCCTGCTTGTTCTCGGGCATGGCGCTGCTGGTGCGAGGCGGCTCGGCTTCTCGAAGGAGCGCGTAGGCCCGGCGACGTCGGTGCGCGGTCAGCGGTCCGCGGGGAGTGAGTCCAGTGCGCGCGAGTTGTGCGGCTCGACGCCTCGTCGCCAGCGCCGAGGACGTGGCGGCGCTCCTACGCGCCCCCAAGGCCATGGTCGCGGCTGCCGACTTCTTGTGCCGCCCGCTTTTTCTCGCGGGAGCGCTTTTTCCCGCCCGCAGGAGCTTTTTCCCGGGCGCGCGTCGCACGTGCTCCCGCCGAGCCGGCCTATTAATTATTCTTTGGCCCCGAGCTCATCATCTGTCGTAACTCCCGGTCAAACGGTACATTCTGAAACTGTGCACCCGCGCGACTTCCTCGGATCACCTTATGCAAGTATTTTGCCGCACATCCGCGCGCTCTCTGTCCTCCGTGTAATAACTATTTTAACATTTCAAAACAAATTTTTGTGCCTTACCATAGACGTCATTGTATTACGTAAAAACTCTCGACAGACGCCCGCCGCCTCGAGGCGTCTATTTCTCAGTTGCTGTCTACAGGTCATTTCTTTTGAGGATTCCCCTTTCTCTTTTTACTTGCAACTCTTTACCCCATGATTCGTAGCGATACATAGTATTATACACAAGTAAAAGTACCGAAGTTCTGAAATTTTCATTAAAAGTCCACTCTCGAATCAGTTTAAAGTCCGACCTTAAGACTAAAGTCAAGGCTACCGCAATCTCATCACTCAACATCATAACGTAAACATCTTTTTAAATTCATCTCGACATGTACTTTTACATGCAACATTGTGTTCTCCATATTTTATTATCTACTATACAGACTAAAAGATACTTACTAAATTTTATTAATCTGATAAAGTAATAAATTTCTTATTTAGCCTAGTAATTTTTTACTTTCGCAGTTTCTTTTTTCTGATAGTTATTATCAACGGTGTTTTAATGAGCGATTATTGAGTTGTTTGACAGTTATATTATCAACTTTTACTAGATATTAATTTCAAAAAATAAGTAAAAACTTGTTAAGGTTAAACAAAAATACTCAATAACTTTTTTCCATACAAATATTCAAGAATATGCTTTATTTATTTCTCAGATACAATGTTTACTAAGAGGTAGGATATAGATGTTATTATGTCATTCTTCAAGACAATAAAAAGTAACGATGACTTCTTGGGATTAGAATCTTTAATTCTACAGCAAACATTAACAAGTGTATTTGACAAGAGTAAATAACTTTATCTAGAAGTCAATTAATTACATCTATGGCAAAAAATAATTTATAAGTTTCAAAGCATTAAAGTTTTCCTTGTCTTTGTTTCATTTATATAAATTAAAAATATTTCTCGATCTCTGATGTTTTAAGTACATTCAACTTTCAAAAAGCTTTGTAATGCATTTTAATCAATTATACTGCTTATGCATATCATTTATACTGTCTTTTCATTTAAAATAAATAACTTTATATAATATCAAAATTATTAATAATTATTTAAACAATGTAACTAGTAAAAATTAAGTTTGAATTTAAATTTATATATAAACAGTATGGTATAGAATTAATGTTAGGTGTAAAATTAAAACTGTGCAAATTTGTTAGAAAACAAAAATTACATATATTACTACGATACCGGTTTAAGAAATTAAATTATTAAATTACTCATTTTTTTAATTGTTTCGTCAAATTTCTTCTAAGTGAACGTGGTGGATATTTCATACAAATTAAAAATATTAAATCTATCTAAATAAAGTGTGAAAATTACAATGGCGACTAATACATCTATTTCTACATGTAAATATTTGCTGATGCATTTCTTACCTATGCAGAACTGTAAAGTTGTACTATATAAGATAAAATTTTCCAATAAAAAATATATTGTTAATCTGTAGACAAAGATCTATTTAAATTGTCAAATCGCAAATACAATCCACTGGATTGTGAATTTATCTTGCACCAAAGCATCGCTGACCTAATTTAACACGACTCGTTCCACAATATAATACAAAATGCGCCCTACCATTGAAATTTAGTTAGTATATAAAATGAAAATTTTGTATTTGCAGGATTTATTCTTAGAGCCTGACTCTCTTCTGTTACAGGACGAGGCATGGTTATATTAAAAGTAATCTATAATTATTTTTCCATCTATTCATATGAACTCCTTTTCATAAATAAGGTTTTTATAACATATCGTTAATATTTCGTGTCAGATTTTAATAATTTACAATAAGATACTAATCTTGATAATATTAATAAAATATTCGGAAATGGTACGGATGTTTTTTATCCCAAGATGTTGTAACGATCTCGGTAAAGATTTTAATCATATTCTTCTATCATTTCTACCTAATTGTATATTAATTTAAGTATACAATAAAAGGAAAATATACGATATTATTAAGTAAGAAAATTGTTTATAATTTACAGCTACTTTATTCAGTTGATAGTTAAACAGTAAAGTGTATGGAGCACTTAAAACATTTTCTATTATAGATATTCAAAACAATGGAATGAAATAATCGTGTACAGAATTTCAGGATTTTATTCACCTATGGTGGGGATTTGTACATCGTATTGTAACTGGCGACGATAAATTGGTCGTGCCAAGGTTATGCTCTGCATTTGGTAGAACCAGCTGAGTGTGGTGTATTATGATTTTTTGAAACCGAGTGAAATCAACACAGGGGATCGAATCGAACGCAATTGATGCATTTAAGCTAAGCATTGAAGGAGAAATGGCCACAGCACCAAGAGAGACATAATAAAGTTATCCTACAACATGACAACGTTCGGCCACATATCGCAAAACCTGTCAAGGCATACTTGAAAACCCTAAAATTGGAAGAAGTCAAAGAATAGATCGATTCGTGGATTGCCACAAAAGACGCATCGTTTTTTCGAGATGGTATCCGACAATTGCCCAAAAGATGGCAAAAAATAGTGGTTAGTGATGAACAGTATTACAGTAATAGGTTATCACTGTTTAAGAATAAAGCTTCAAATTTTGGAAAAAAATCGGCGGAAGCAAAGTTGCGCACCTCATAACAAACCAAAAAAGCAGACCAATTTGTCAATTAAGATGCAAATTTAGAAAAACAACCTGAAAAAGAGGTAGATGTACCATAACGAGAAGGTTGTAATGTTCTAAATAAGGTTACAAAAGCGAAAGGACGGGGGTTTTGGGAAAATTTCCAGAGATTCAAATGGTTCAAATAATTGTTGGGCGATCATACTGACAATTGGGCAAGTAAGATCCCCAATTGAGACAAATGTAATGCAAGAAATTTCTTGTAATTAATTTATCATTCCACACTGCCCGGTAAGTTAACAACATTTAAATAGAAAATTATAATATTTTATACTTTATATTATTATTCAAAATGAAATAATTTTCAGAATATAGAATATATAATTTTAAGAATATATATAACAAAGAAAACTTAAACATTAAAATAATTTAATAAGAATTTCAATTAATATGTTATTTCAGGTACGGATTTTTTACGAGGGATAAAATTTAGTAAGCCTCATGCAAAATATTCTTGATATTTTACAGCATTTTTTTTCTTTTCGTGTTACCACCCATTATTTTAGAACTATAAAAGTAATAAAGGAAGCTACTTTAGAAAACTACAAAAATTTTTGTTTATACCGATTTAGCAAATTCAAATATGTTTTGATCGTGACTAAAGATATTATGAAATTGATAGGTCAGACAACTTTTTGATATTTAAAATGATTAACGTATCAAAAATTGGTGTTTAAAAAAACTTATATATCTTTAAAATGTATGAATTTGAAAGCAATTTCTTTGTTTTTAAATAAAATCTAGAGTTAATTTTAAAAAGTTGTAAACAACATGAAAAATTACAAATTTAAATTTGTTTTACAAATAAGTAAATGACTATATTCAAAATAACATTTACTTGGTACTTGTTAAAACGTTTCAAAATAAGTGGATAATTCTGCAATAATGTCACTGCTTCTTATCAAATGAAAGTAAACGTAGCATTTAGTAATTATAATTGGCGGAATTTTATCAAGAGCGATAAACTGCAATACTAAATTGAATCACTGTATTATTTGGGATATTTTTGAGATCAAAGTAATGTTTTATTTCGTTTATTTATTATTGGCTACCATGAAAGTACATGTAAATTTTAATTGATTGTAACTTTTTAAAACCTCATAAATTGATTTAAAATTTTAAACATAACTTTTTATTAGTAATAGGTATCTGTATAATGAAAAATAAACCAAAAAATAAAAAAAATAATGAAATGAAGAATAAGCCGAAATGGTAAACAAAAGCACGTCGGGCTGCAGCGGGCCGTCGACGAAATGGCACGAGTCTAAGCCTGGAGGACAGGGCCAGGCCCGCTGCTCACCTTGCGACAGCTCCGCCCTACTCTCTCCCATTAACTGTTTCCCGGCTGAATTTTTACCATTTTTTAAATACTTGTATCTTCGCGGAGATATAGCTAGAGACAATTAATTAACAGACAGGCTGTATAACTGTGTACAATATCTCATGAAATAATAGTTATATTTTGTAGTGTATAATTATGCTCGAAAATATTCTTTTAGAAATTAGAAATTAAAATTGAATTTATGTAATATATATTTTATTATTTATTATTTTTTCACAGAGGGAAAGCTTTTATAAATAAAAGCTAAAAATTTCATTAAAAATTACTATATTGTTTGCTTACGCAGCTTCACACTTGATTTATATCTAAATTTACTATACTTATATGTACCAAAACTTGATATAGAATTGGTGCTGCATTAATGCACTCTTTTCTTAGGATTGTGAATTTTTAAGTTTAAACGATTCGATTCGCAATTTAGTATAATGTTTATAATAACGCTCGCTTGCTATTTTACAGTAAACTTACTAAGCTAATCAATCGCAGTTATTACTATTTTGTTAGTAGTGAACTACAATATTTGTATTTGTTACTTGTTCGAGATTATTCGAAGGGAATCTGTAAAAAGCTCAAAAACGACACTGCAGCACTATACCCTCACAAATTTTCACTGCTGCTTACTATAATACTATTTGTTATTTTGACAAATTTTTGTGCATCCAAGCAACGTAAATTTTACGTTGACTTTACGAGTCAAATTTTGGTAGATCAATTACTTAATAAAAGAAAGTGAATTACTATTTTATATTACTCTTTTTTATCACAAGAAGATGAATTCATTTTGCTATATAATTTACAAAGTCTTATTACACTTTTAATAAAAATTTAAATGACTTATATTGAATAATTGAACTGTATTATATTTATATCTAATTGCATTAAATTAAAAATAATTTTCCGTATAAGTATTACAATATTCTTTTATAATGCAAGTATAAGTCTTGCCATTTAAAAATTATAGTAATTTCTAAGTAAACTTTTTCTGTGTTGCTTATTAATGCATTTAATTTTAAAAGAAAACAGTAATTTTGCACCAAATGAAAATTTTATCCCACACTAAATTGTTTAAGAAGCTTGAATAAATATTTTAAGCTGTATCATAAATACTACATGAATAGTATTTAATTGTATTTACATTAATAATATTCGTCTATTATAAGTTCAAATTGAGAGATAATCTTGAATTAATCAGGTAATCGTTGAATTGAAGTGAAGTTAATTATAAACATAAATATCCTAATAAACCGTAACACTTATAAGTATATTCCAAATAAATATTAAATCTTATGTCAATCTTTTCGTATATTCAATATTCCAGGTATGTTAACCTCTCGCTACATGGTAACTTTTTAACTATGCCAATATTACAAAAGATAATCTTCTATTTTTACTGAACTGTACATTAATGCTTAGGATAAAATTTGGAAATGTAAAACTACAAGCCGAACCAATGACAGAATTTATGAATAATCCAGTGCGATTTTACACAACTTTTGATTCTTTTATACACGTCATAGCAAATCTAGCAGCTACATGCTACACCAACCGACCGACTGATTTTTTTCGTTCTACAAACGTATTAAATAACAGATTCGATACACTATTTAACGATGATATCTAACATTATCTAATCCATATTTATTTTAATATTAAAAATATTCATATGTTATAGCAAAAGCTCCACCTCTAGTCAATAACAATTAAATGATCGCACATCTTTAATTACCCTGTAAATATAATAGTCTATGTTAAATCTGCTGCAGACGAAAAATATCTTATTTTTATAAAACAAAGATTTGCGATTATATAATATTAAATATTATAAGTAAAAAATGCTTTAAAAAATAATTTTGCTTGGTAGAACTCGGAATATGATAAAATAAAAAAGCTTATATGTACTATCTAAATCTGAATCAGTGAATTAGTCACTGATATTTTGAATAACCCAAATTGTCACTGAATTATCATTGAAAAAATGAATGAACCAATTACTGGGCCTCGATATATTTGCGAACTACTATAAGATTTGTACACGTTCAATAAACTTTGCGATAAAGGTAGTCTGCGAAAGTGATAAAATTTGAAGTCGCCTATATTAGTTTTGGATGAAGTATCTGTTACGTAAAGATATTTTTACACTATTATTATTCAATAATACGTTAAAATTATTTAGATGAAAGTAGCTAATGATCTACTATTTTTGTATAAGAAAATATTTAATCATTTACGGATTCAAGAAATCGCTCATAAAATTCTTCAAATTTAAAATGTGGTTAAAGTGCATTTAGTAATACCTTTTTACAATATTTCACGTATAAAGATTAATTTAAATTAATTTTATGAAAGTAATTTTATTTAATATTTATGAATGTTTAATATGTGTGTATACGTATAATACATAATTCCTCTTATGTTTGCAGGAGATGTATGTATACAAAACTATTCAGTGCCAGAATGAGGTGAGCATCTACTAAAACATTTTATACCTGCAGAATTTTGGAAGGTAATGCAACTTACTCTCATTGAAAAATAAATATCAATATTATTTGTATTTATATTTTATATTTGATCAACAACTTTTCATGTATTATAACATGTAATTATATTTGATTATTGGATTTTTTAATTATTTTTATTGCGTATAACATTAATATTTATAGACCATGGAGATGCTGAATTGGTTGATTGGCAGACAAATTATTTCTAATGGTTTAAATGGACTGCGAAACCGCATTATAAATAATCATGGTTTAACATTATCTAGAGGTTTAAATAGCGGATTCGTTTGTGAGTAGAATGGATGTAATTGCCGATACAAATATTTTTTTTAAATTGAGACAACGTATAAAATTATTTGCATATTCAAAATTAAGTTCGAGGTTTTCAAGTAGATTCAATGCCTGTACATATTTTACTATGACTCTTAGACTCCTCGTAACAATAATGAAATTGAGGAATACTTTCTTAATTAAGTAAATAATAACGAAAATGGAGCTGAACATTGTAATGACATGAATTATCATGCAGGTCAAGGGGAATCTAAATTTAATTTAAAACATTTTATATTTTATATGTATCGTAATTATTCATTAATTAATAAAGTCAAATATTACTTTCAAAATTATCAAATGTATTTATATTGAATCATCAAATCTATTTGAACCAAAATAATTTTAAATATGAATATCTTTATTTAATATTATAGATTAATATTTCATTTTTGTTCTGATAAAAAAATCCAAAAGAACCTATTTTAATATACATAATAATTTTTCAAAAATTCTGATTATTCAGAAAATATTGACTAATTTAGTGAGCTTTTCTGTAAACGTTTACGCTCATATAAAAACACTAATACAATCAGTAATTATTCACTAAGAATCAGTGCGATTTGACTGATTTAGGTTTAGAGAGTAAAATTAAAAATTATTTTAAGGTTAAAAGAAGAAATTTTTGTAATTCTTTACCATATATTGATTTTTTGAAAACACTAATATTGATTTTGAAATTCTCAAAAATGCAGATTTAGGTACAGATTTGAACACAATTTTGAGAGCTAAAATCGCAATAAAATAATTATTATAATTAATACAATTATTTTTTAGTTAAGTAATTACCAACATGTGCACACAAAACAATTTTTTAGATATTTTATTTTATCTTGCAGAGTAAAATTTTTTACTGCAAAGTAGAAAGACTAAATCAGACAAATCTTGTAAAAAATTGGTATAAATTAGTAATTAGCACATATATTATTCTAATCTACATACAATATTCACTTAATATTGTTATCGATTTAATACGATATATTTATCTACTTTAATAAAAAAATTAAACTAAAAACGATAAAACGTTTAGTGAAAAAATACTGATTAAATTGTTTAGATTATTATTCAGCTAATTGAAATTATTATTTATTGCTTCATCAATTATTTATGAGTTTTATATACTAACATAAAATATAAACTTTTAAAAGATACTATACGGAACCACAGCCCATGTACAATGTATGTTTCTAATACTAGCATTAAAATCTTTTTCGAAAATTTTAAACAAAATTGAGGCTTATGCAAAGGAAAATGGTATTTTAAAAATTTCTATACCCATAACAAAAAACGACTTCTTCAGTAAAAACCTTTCTCGCAAAGTAATATCCATGATTAATAGACTAACAGATTAATGACTGCTATATAGTCTATAGTCGCCTCTTTTACACCTATTTGCTTCATAGATTCAAACGAGATTAAAACGAGGGTGCATATTTCGTTTTATGAAAATATTGGCATTTTCATTAAATATTAACATAAACTTAAAGTTTCTCTCTTGTTTTTACCTGTTACATTGCTTAGCAAATTTAATATAAAATTATAATGTCAATCTTAACAAATAAATTTGTTTTGATCTACATATAAATATTTATGTACAAAAACAACTTCCTCGTGTAAAATAAAATTACTTAAATAACAATAAACAAAAATTCATCCGATATACTCATCCAGATACTGTTCTATTAAAACAACCGTTAGAGAATACAGTGTTTTTATTAGATTTAATCAAATGATATCTAATGAGATGGATTACAATACTGAATCAAAACTGAATTAAAGAATCATGCGAGAGAAAGTAAGTAAAGACCAACGAGATGGTACATAAGTATAACCTTATACGAGACAAGCATGCAAACTAGCAAGTTCGTAACGCGTGTGATCACGGGTATCCTGCAGGAGCGCAGGCACTACATGTCATAGTGAACAAACAGGTGCCACAAACATAGAAAATTTATTTTAACCGATTTGAATAAATTTTTAAGGATGAATAGGCAGCATGCTTAGATATAATAGGTATCTATTTATGAAATTTAAAATAAATTTACGGTGATTACAAAAATTAAATTGGTTTCGTTTATAAATCAAAAAAACACTTTTGTTCAAAATAATGCACAAACTATGCAATCATGAATTATTTAAAAGAGGTCATATAGAATAAGCTGATACTTATGAACTGATTTCTAAACAAAGAATTATAATTCAATAGTTGTATATATGAAGTTATTGATAGTACTTAAAAATACTAATCATTGTAAGGCGAGACCTATTGATATAGTTTTACATGTAATAAGAGCATATGGCACACGGCGCTTATTTACGTTCATAAAAAATAAGCAATTATCGCAACAGTATAGTCAATCTGCAAAAAAAATCTGGTAAAATGACATTATCATATTTTTGAAATCATTATCTTCATAAATGAATGCAAGTATATTTTATAATAAATACGTCCACTCCGGCATGAACAATATTTATTACACCATTTGAACGAGATGGAGACTATCAATTTGATTTCAGTAAAATTTTTTATTAAAAATATGCATTTTTTTATATTTATCTACAGATCAAACATGATTATAAATTAATTTGATTTATATGGTTTAAAAACTATTTTCACCAATCACTATGTTTGACACACGTACGCGCTGATTAAAACCTACACTTGAAAATTTCGTTTTAACTATAGAGATAGCAAAAATCTGTTTCCACTGAAAAGACTTGAATGATGATAGCACGTTGCTCTAATGCATCTGTGTTGTGCGCTCGAAATTTGTGTGGTTGTTCGTTTACCGTAACTTCTGAGTAGCTATACTTATATTTGGTTATAACAACAGCATAATAAGGCTTCATACTCAATATTGTAACCTTCATTACGACAATATTAGGATAACAAGATTTTTTATTAGTCGATTTAATTCGAGAGTGAATTTATTTATAGTTTATGAGTGTAGAAAATATACTCGGTTTGTTTTTAGGACTTAATTTTCCCTCGTGTGTACAATAACATATCATCATTTGCTAGAATGTATATTACTATGTATATTTTTAAAGATTTTTTCAAACGTTTCTACGTAATATTGCAAAAGGCCTTCGAAAATTCATTTAAAAGTCATCCGAAAAAAGGTCATTGTGATTTGATTAAAATTCCTGACCTCTTACAGGTGGCTCCTAATCCCACAAAATCGAAAACTCGGTTGCGCGGGTACACTGACGAGGTCGCCGATCACGAGGACAGGCCGAGGAATGCAGAGCTCGCGGGATCTCCACGACGGTGGGTCCGCTCCTGACTGCCGAGTCGAGTTCAGGCAGCCTGCCTCGCCGCCACCAGCGCCGCGTCGTCCGTGAAAGTGCCGAAGATGAGACCGGTCACGGGAGCCCGGCACCGAGTCTCGTCCTGCACACGCTTGCTGTTATATAGGAAGGCCGCGAGGGGAACGTCCAGCGCGATGCATTCGCTCATGCTCGGTCCTTTTCCATCTCGCCGGCTTTTGCCCGCGAAATATGCCGGGAAAACCTGCCTTTGTTCTGCACACAAAAGTTACGCAATTGGGCGTATGCACCATCGTCGTTGCGATGGTGTCGTTAAGGATATCGTTTTTATACATGTACGATACCGAGTACGCGAATTTTCAACGGGCCTTATATTAAGTGGGCCAAAATACGGCCTTCAGATATAGCGTATGAACGTATACATGACATAATGCGTGTGCTTCTTGTAGAATCACTTTTTAAGGACATCTCAAATATTTTACGTATAAGATTATACAGTGATGTGATGAAAAATTTTTATTTGGTTAATTCAATAAAAATATTTTAATACATACAATATCTGCACAAAATGACTAGTTAAAACTACAGCATTTTGACGATTACTTGATTACTTTCAGTATAAGTGTTGCAAAAAATATCACAAGAAGTTAAACTAACTCTTTAATAATCACGTTGACAAAATCAGAGAACGATTGACTAGAATGCGCCTGTATAAAATTGAAGATGAATTTCTTGTGTGGAAACCGAACTGTTAATTCAAACGTTTATGTTTGCTAAGTTAAAGAGAGAGCGAGAGTGGGAGAGAGAAAGAGAGAGGTAGATAAATCTATTTATGATTTTTATTGCATGTGATATCTTTCAGCACTCGTGTATCCGTTATAAAAGATTTGAGCGCGGATGTTCAGTTAATCATTTTTAAACATTAATAATTAATAATTATATGTAATGAGAAGTATAGAGGACTACCATATTCTATTTTATTTTTAATCCATTATCTTTGTTCGTCTATCTTACAATCTCTCTATAGAGATCTCTCATTTCTCTCTTTTTTACGTGCACTCTGGTCGAAATCTAAAACGAAATAACAAATAAGTAATAATCAATATTGACAATTTTTTTAATAAGTGTTTGCGTTATTGTTAAATTACACGGCAGAATAAACATTTTATGATACAAAAAGAGATGCATATTCTATATACTTATACGTAACAAGTGTTTACTTTGTAGTTTACTAAGTAGATCAAGGCTGTAATTTTAGTATACCATAGCAAAACTGCATTACAGCATTTCTCTGTATAAATAACACATTCAGGTTAATTCTTTAAATTTAAACTTATACGTTGTCTGCATTAAGATCTTTAGTAAATATATCTCTATGTTGCACATTTTTGTAATATTTAATATACATTAGAATACATTTTTCTACTGTGAAAATATAATCTACAAAAAAGTCTGATTCCTTTTCATGTTTTAGATACATAAACAGGGTATTAAATCGACTATTTAGTCCTGCACTTTTTACGTCTATTAAACTTATTTTAGAGATAATTTTCAATCACATAGTAATTATAAATTTACGTAAATGTAAATTAAAAATCATAGAAAAATTATAAAACAGCTGGTTGACTATGTGCGCATCATATTATCGCTGGCTCGTTGCACTGACATGCATACATCTGCGTTTATCAATATATTGTGATTTCTTGAAGAGTTTTCATCATGTTTCTATTAAGTACAGCTAAAAAATTATAGCTGAGATCATTTATTTTTTACAAAAAATGGAATGAATATGCACTTTAAAGTTTTTAGAATCGTACATTTAAAAATCATATTATATAAGTTATCCTAATTTTATAAGCGCATTCCACTATTTGCACTATATCACCCACAGTGCGGTCTTATGCACAGTGTCTGATTTATAAACTTCTAACCAGTACGAATCGAATTATGTAAATTCAAAAATTGATACATGTTTCGTACAATTGCTCGATTCATTCGAGGATTGATTATTGAAATTTATTTTTGACCATAGTTTTGAACAACTTCCAAGGTCCGATAAGAATACAATAATAAAATATGAAATAATATAATAAATATATAAATGCATATTTAATTTGAAACTTGTAGAATCATGAAATAATACAATTGGGTCTATTAATCAAGAATCATCAGAGAAAAAAAAAGATCGAAAAAATCCTTTCTAAAAATAATTTAATTAATATTTTAATTAATTAGCTGGATTGGTTGGCAACTATTTAATTTTTTGCATCTATATTTTTTATTCATTTTTTTATACTATTATTTTTATTATTATTTTCTAATTTTTCTTATTATTCGATTACTAGTTAATAAAATTATTTTTGTGAAACCGTTTACTATGCATAAATATAAGTTTTCAATAAGTAATTGGTTACTCTTAGCACACTAATTAATTGAAATGCAATGAATTTATTTTTAATTAGGGTTATGATACGATTTTAAGGTTTTATTTATACTTAAAAAAATATGAATAATTTGCCTATATCTTAAGAAAAGTAAGCAAATTTAAGCTCACTTGATGAAATCCACAAATGTATGTTTCTTAAATTATACTGAAAACATAATATTTACTAGTTTATTTATTAAACGAATAATGCACATATTAAAATACAGTAATTGTATATTATGTTCATACCAATTAAATTTTCTTCAGTAAATTACGTGACTACAACAACGTGTTGAGAAAGTGTTGAGAAAGTTCGAGTTATACACCGGGAACATTTAATGCCACAATCCGAAGCATCGACTTTTTATTTTGTCTTAAGTTTTATACATAGTTACTACATTTACTAGTACCGAGACCAGAAATGTTTACAGACATTAAAAATATTTCAAAGATAAAAATAGCCTTCTAATTTTCGAACTAATACAAAGGTTTGGCGAAAGGATAAAAAATACTTTTATTCTGTAATTTTACTACTAATTTTAAATTAACACTACATTTTGAAAACAATTTAAGTAAAATACATAAACAATTAATTTTTTATTAATCAATTTATTATATAATTCGGAATTATACGCATAATATATATAATATTTTATATTTCTTCTTTATAAGTAATTATAAAGTTACAGTTACAGAAAAAAATCTACCGATTAAAAACGTACTTAAAGCCACTAAAAATTAAAGTAGATTACTCACAAAAATTGTCGCAAAAACTTTCATTACAATAATGCTTAAATTGAACACAATAAAAAAAATATAAAAAAATATAAAAAATCGTTTTTGTGATCTAATATAATAAATAAATTAATCACTCACAGTTTAATCTTTTCGCCTTCCATGTTCGATGATCGACTGTGATCGATGTGATGTTCATAGGACAATTCCGCTTACTCGTATTTGTTCCTACTGCCTTGCGTTTACTCTCGTCTTCTCTCTCTCTCTCTCTCTCTCTCTCTCTCTCTTTCTTTCTCTTTCTATATCTAATTCTCCTGTATTATCTATCTGTTAGTATTTTTTCCATCAATACTCTTCTTATTTATTATATTCTACATTAATAATAATTACTGAACTAATCGATCTTAGATCGAGCCATCTAGACATCTTAGTATTAAAATCTAATAATAGATACACATCAGAGCTTTACGAAGCTGGAACATAAAACTTGTAACTAACTTCGACCAGATTCGTTGTAGACTGAAAGATGAGGCCCCTTAGATAGGACTTGCTACATTTCTGTTAGTTTTTTCATCCATATCGGGCAGCATTACATTGATAAGACTACATATTTATTCATAATTTATTCGTTTTACCGTTTTTTACTAATGTTGTTAATGTTACTAAAAGTTCAATTAATCAGTTTTACTTAAATTTTTACTTTATTTTTGATACCTTTAATATATTTGTAAGTATAACTGTCTATCAATCACGTAAATTTTTATTGTCAATTTACTTGAATAAAAGTAAACAGAAGATAAAACAGTTTCAAATTATTGCATATTAATGACATGTGGATATTATCTTATAGAGATAATATTAGTAGATAACTATTTTTTTATTTTCTGTAAAGAATGTGAAAGTGTAGAAATAATAAAAAGATGAAATAGTTGTGCCAAATAAAGAATTTGCATGGTAGTAAATGGATCTAGAAAAGGACGAAAAGTTGTTACTAATTATGATTTTTTGAACATATAATATTTTAGTACGTAATACATTTATTTATTACAATATTTATTTAAACACGTCGTAATAATGAGTCTAAGAATTTAATCATTATCACATTTTATTATAAAATATTTATATTATTCTTCAGCTTTAAATGGAATCAATACATTAAAAAAGAATGGAAGAATAACACAACTACTCGTTTCTTATAGGTGCGAGCTTAAGAGATATACATAAAAGTAGGAAATTCTTAAGATTATGAGTGTGTCGTGTGCAATGCAAGACGAGGACAACGTGTTGCAAGGAGTAGAGGAGTTCGTATATGCCAAGCCGTGTGCAACACCGATACCAAAAACTTGATCGCCCGTACATTAATAACAAGGGAGGAGAGCCGCGTGCAACGATAACAATACGTGCCGTCATCGACTGATTTTCACTGAAATACTGAATCATTAAACCATGGGCTTCTAGATATATCTCTACAGATAACTTCGGAGGTTATATTATGCGCTCTTTCCTTTTTGCAGTCATCGTCTTATACTCTTTATCTCAGATTTATCTTGGTTATACTTGCTTATTGTGAGTTCAATTCTTCAAAAAAATGAAAGAGATAAAAATATTTCAGCAGTTCAAAAAAAAAATACTTAGAAAAATTGTCTGAC
This sequence comes from Sycophaga agraensis, assembly GCA_018906755.1. Lineage (NCBI taxonomy): Eukaryota > Metazoa > Arthropoda > Insecta > Hymenoptera > Pteromalidae > Sycophaga > Sycophaga agraensis. Next base: position 1,158,197 of record JACCIE010000035.1, read on the forward strand.
CATGTTCAATATTTTTAGTGTAAAGTAATCCTGTTTGAATTTCAATTTATTTTGACAGTTATTATTTTAAAAAGGGATTAATCTTATTCGCTTTGTGAACTTTAAATACCTATGATAAAAAACATATTACTTATAAAAACATTTTTATATTTGGTAAATTTTTTGTTGTAAAAAATATAAAATTTTATAGTTGAACTACACCTTATTAAAAGTATAGATTTTTTCTTGCAGCGATCAATGGATTTTATTTTGGAAGATTTTAAAATATAGATATATAATGCTCATTTTTAAATTTAATTTTAGTTTTTATAAATTTAAAGTCTTTCAAGAACTATTTACTTAATGAAAAGTGTGAAAAAGATCAAAAAGTTCATTCAAGTGTAAATTTTAATATATTTTATTAAAAAATTTTAAGTATTTTATAAATAATATATATTTCAGTTAGGTATTTAAAATTCAAGGAGGAAATAAGTTTAATTTTTTTTTAATACAAACTAAATTTAACTACTTTAAATTAGTTTAAAAGGGAGAATAAACTAAAAATATAAGGATTTTATCAACAAAGTAACAGTAACAATAATCCAAAATAATGTAGGTTTATTATAATAATTTAGTTCAGTTTTAATTATTTGTGTAAGAAATGTTTACCTATTACTTTGTTATTCATTTACTTATTACTTATTTGTTTATAACATTACTTATAATATTACTTATTAGAAGTTTTAACTTTTTTTATCAATATGAACAATGCAGTTTGTAGCATAGTTAATGCAGTACAGCTAACATATTTCAATATCACTTATTTAAAAATGCACTCACTATATAAACTAACTTCTATTATACGAGTATGTTGCTTTACTTCTCCTCATTACTTGACAGCTTTCGCGCGCCCGACTGCACATAATTTTCACGTATTTTTGCCCAATTGTGCAGTTTATAAATGCAAATTAAAAACGGTTCTCAAATTAAAAGACAATTACGATAAGCGATATGAACAAAACTCTATTAAATATTATAGTTCGATTTATAGCATATTTTATATGTAATAATGGTAATAATTGATTTTTATACATTAATATATATATTTTGTTAGAATTATATATTTTGTTTTAATTTTTTTTATTTTCGTTTTTTATTTCGAACCCGTGTGGGCGCACGCCTTGCCTTGTGTTTCGCGCGTATTCGAGTCTGACACGGCATGTGATACGATTATAGATGTCACTTGTGACCGTGCAGTTCAAAGCAGGCTTACAATCGAGAGCTCTATAGTACAAATTTTTCTTAACAATACTGTACTATCTGAAAGTAGATATCAATAGCTTAAAAATGTCTATTGCTTCTTTAACAGAGGAAAAACTGAGAACTATGTGTTATACCGAGTTACGTAGGATTATGATTATGGTTTCTTTTAATAAAATTATCACGTAGTTGATTAAAGTTACTACGATTTTATTTCTACCCCTACTAGAAAATAAATAAAACGCTGGCTAAGTGTCAACTATCTTTAAACTAACGCTATAGTTTTACGATATTTTTTAGCTTAAAGTTTTTTATGAACCTATCTAAATTCATAACAATTTGTATAAAGAATTCTAAGTAACAAACAATTAATTTTCACATGTCTCAAATTAACTATGTTAGTATACAAGCTGCTTCATTCGGTTTAGAATTATCAAATTGTTGTAGGATTCAAGAATAAAATATTTTATTATTAAATAATTCAAATGAAAGTTTACGCAAAACCAAAAGACTTTAAGAGATTAATATATTAGAATTGAATAATTTTAGCTCGAAATTTACGGACTTCTAATGAGTTTAACTTATTAACTAAAAATTTTAACATATTTTATCAAAAGTTAATTTTATCTTTTTATAATTCTATAGCAGAAAAGTAATGACAAAAATTGTAACATGGTTTATAAACACGTTATTGATTAATGAAAAGAATATAAAAAAAGGAAAAAATAAATTTAAAAAAAAAACAACTTTTCTTGCAACTTTCACATTTCTAAACTACAGATTAAATGTTTATTACAATATTATTATTTATATGTACAATAAATTTTTGTAACACTAGTCTAACTAATGTGTATGAATCTGACAAGTACTCATGTTTCTTTTACTGATATTCCATGCCTGCGTATGAAATCGAAAGAGTGACAATAAAGACGGAAAAGGAATAGCCCGAAGTATAAACTACTGCAAGAATTTAAAAATACACAAAAGAGGACGTGTAAAGATAAAAATACATTTAAAAAACTATTGAAAGAAATAAAAAAAAATTAGAAAGAGAAAAGAAAGCAGAAAAATCTAAGAATCAAAGTATGGGGTAAAGGAATATGGGAGATATAGTATAATATTAATTTTACTTTTGTACTTTTAATGCTTGAAGAACCATTATATTTTGACTATTATTTTTTTACGTTTACTACAACAAACGTATTTGATAAATAAATAATCCGAGTAAAAACTAAATTCTAAGCGAAATTCTGGCATGTTAATTCTACGATTCCTAACTTAAATAAAACATTTTCAGACTTTTATTTATATTTACAATTATTATATACACAATACAATTAATGAAATAGCCATTAATTTAGATCAATTTTTGACAAAGTTTCATTCAGTTTTTATAGTAAAATATAAATGCAACGTGTTATTTATTAGTTAATATAGGTTTCGCATTGGATCCACTTTTATTCACAAAAAATTAGGTTAACCTTTATGATAGTCGGTCATTGGAACGATAACAAGGTCGAAGAAGCGATGGTATTCAAAAAGTCTCGCGGAAGCAATTTCGAGGCCTTCGACCTTCATGCGCAAACTTAACTCGCTCCAGACATGTTAAACGAGGCATAAATACTTTTTTATTTTTCGCATAACATGAACACGGAAAATGTGAAAAATAATAAAATAAGGTCGAAGATAAATCGGTACTTTAAATATCATATAAACCTTTTTTAATTACCTAGAATTAATTAGGTGATTTTTAATAAAGAAATTCGAATGTATGAAATCTTTTTCTCTGATACATTCTAAAAATCTAAATGCTTTACTTTTTCAATTCACTTTGATTTACTATTTTAAATTACATCACATTAAATAAAGAAAGTGTAGCTCATTAACCGATGACGTTGACGGTCCGAGAATCAATATAAAGAGACGCTCTTTTTCACACTTCTACCCACAAGCCAAGATGTACCAGCGTTTTCTGATTGAAAATACATACGTATCATCTGCACTTGTCTTCAACTTAGTTGATACGTTAATTTTGCACTCTGTTTTATGAAGACTTGTTTAAGATGTATTTCTTGTCATCAGGCCTTACTTTATAGAATATGAACTGAATATATAGAATGCTTAACTCTACTAGTACCTCTCATTAGTTTTTTTGGTTAACGAGTTTGTCAACCAATTTACGTATCTTTTAGTTTTTGTTAACAATTTGAAAATTAACAGAACAGTTGAAATGGTTATGTGAGACAATTCGTAGCCAAAATAAATGCGAACAGTTGCCCTCAAGTCAATAATTATCGGAAATCCCGTCTATTAAGATATGAAACAGAAACTACAGGACAAATTTTATGGGCATACAACAAAAAAAAAAATTCTATAGTTTAGACTAAAGTAAATTTAATAAAATTTTCCACTTATCGCTACTAAAGAATCTTATTAAAAAATTTCTAAAAATTAAATTCCAATTGCAATCTTATTTTACTTTTTGATTGGAATACTATTTTATGTAGATAAATAAAAGAATATTTTGTAAATAAAACTTTGAACAAATGATTTTCATATTCATTCATTAAGCATTGATCAGACTAGTTGCATAATAGTTATTCAGTGTCTTGAGTGGCTAAAAGACAGAAAGCATTCTGTACAGCTATCAATCTAAAGTAAAACGGCGTTAGTAGAGAGAATATTCAATTTTTGCTGGCAAACTTAACGATACCGATGTAAAATATGGTAGAAATGATTGTAAACTGCTATTCGTGGTCTATGCTTTATTAATGTTATTAAGAAATCGTAGGAAATTAGTATTTCATCAATAATTATGTGAATAATACGTTGTTTATGTAATATACGAATGTTTTCGCCGATGCATTTGTAGGACCTTTAAAGCATTCACGTCAACTAACTTAGATACAAACACCATCTTTCAGGGTATCTAACAAAAAAATTGTACCTAATAGAAAAATCAAATCATACATTTCTTGTTGCAAAAAGCAATGTTTAATGCTATTTGTGGTCTCTCACACCTTAGCAGCAGAGCTAAATTAGTTACATTATTAAAATATAAAGATAAATTCAAAGATATTTTCTTTCATGACATCCGATTTATTATACAAGACTTGGGTCTTTTTGATTAATGTTTACTTGCTTCGATGGTTCACACACTTTTTGAATAGCGCATTATATCATACGAAAATTTATTAGGTATTTCATGGTTGAGCACTTAATGTGTAATATAGTATTAAGATTTTAAGTATTTTATTGTATATGCAAATATTTGCATACGAGAATCGAATCGTTTCCTATCCTAAAAGTTTAATATGAAGAATATAGTATGTTTCTATACATGAGTAAGGTGTGAAGTATTAACACAAGGTTATACTAATTGGTACATTCATCATAATGAGGATGAAATTATTATATATAAAATTATAAATTCATTTATAAATATTCTATGTTTCTAGGTATCCATGATTGATATACATATATATATATATATATATCCATCCCAAGAACAACATAATAGTTCGATGAATGTAATTAGGCATTTACAAGACTTACAATTAATTAAGTCTCTTTTTTGAAATTGATGCTATTGATCATATTAGTTTAAATACAATTACGTTTTGTTGCGACACGCTCTATTGCAAATTCATATTTATGACATAAGTCCAGAATAATATAAGAATAATATTTTATTTAAACATTTCATGAAAATTTAAAAAAATTTAAATTTAGTCGTAGTAGCAGGTCATATGAAAACGCTCTTTTAATATTCGAAGTACTCGATAAACCCCTTTAGACGGCAATCTTTTCATATTTTTACAACTTTTTACTCTCTGTAATGTTTAAATTATTATAAACAAATATTTTCTGTCATTCATAAAATTTGAAATATTAAGATATACAGTAAAAAATTAAATTGATTTCGTAAATAATAAAATTTTATTTATTAAATAAAAATTATAATTTCTTCTCTAAAGTTTTGGAATGTAAATACAACCATTAACAAAAAGTTTAGAGAATAAATATAAAATAAAACGTTATTCGGCTATAAAAGATAAATTTTTTAATTATTTATTAACAAAAAATGTAACAAAAATCAGAGATTCGTCTGAAGTGATTGATAATTTTATAGTATTAAATACAATATTGTTCTAAATTTTGATACAGAACATGAAATCTACAGCCATAAGCAAAGTTTAATTTCGATGTCATATTATGGACAAAACTTTTTCAGTATTACACATATATGTACATGTATAAAATGATAAACGTTAATATAGGTTCCATAATATCGCAGCATATATTGTCTTTGCTGTTTATATTTTGATGATAGAGGAAGAATGCAAAAGTGTTGTACAATTTTTAACCATAAATTCTAGTACATATTATGATTCTATTCATATAAACAAATTACGATAAAATTAAAACGATGTGTAATAAGTAATTATATAATAAAATTGTCGCAATTTTATAAATTATTTAATTAATAAAAACTAAAAATAATTAAAAATACATGCTTTTAGTATTATAGTTTCATTATATCCATGACAGATATCTACTAAATGAAAACAAGGCAACTTATAAAATGTCAGAACACTTTTAATTTATTAGGAAAATTTTAGATTTCTCAGTCATATATTGTTAATTTAATTACCCGCTTCGATTATTTTAATTATGGTATTAGAAATACTTGTAACAGCATGAATATAGGATATATTTATAAAAATATGGTAGAGGTAATTTGTAAATTTCTTAATCTTTTTTTTGCTCAAATTGTAAAATACTTACTTGGCATCGTTATTACTGGCATTCTCTGACATGATCAATGATGCTTTGTTTGATGCACAATAATTATTCACACTTGATATGCCTAGTTCTTTTCTCTTTCTTCACAAGTACACAAGTAGACTTCACGAGCTATGTACAAACACCCTTCCTTAAATCTTATATCGTTCGAATCAAATGATTTAACCGATAATGGCAGATAATACTTTGACCAATGATAGTTCGATAATATTATATAGAGCGATATTGTAGAATAAAGTAATGATATGTATACAGAACGATATAAAGATATAATAAGTTAAATTCTACATTCAATTATATTCATAATAATTCTTCTGCGTTCGTAATTTTTTTAGCATAAACACAGAAATACAGTCAATTAAGAAATATATACAGCAAAAATTACTTTGTATGTGATTTTATTATTTGCGTGCTACAAATAAAAATCTACAAGCATTTTTGTTTTATTTTTGTATGTTTATTTATTTAAATCATATTTTATTTATTTAAAATGATGTATTTAAATCAAATATAGCGTTTAATTTTATAGTAATATATTCCAAAGACGTTTTTAGCTACAATTTTTTTTAAGTTAATTAACAATACATATTTTAAACAATAAAGAAACAAAAATTAATTTTAATTTTATATAATTTTTATGAAGCATCGGCAATTAATTAAAAGGAAAAGGGATGACAGAGAAATAAAGCGATTTGAAATATAGCAAAGTTTATTTCTAATGAGTATGATTTAGTAGTTCAAAAATTAATAAGGAAATGAAGGAATTGATTGTATAATATGATATAAACGAGATAACTAATAAAGATATAGAAAATGTAAAGTGATTATAAGAATAACATTCAAAAACAAAAATATAAATAGTGGAAATTGAATTAAATAAAAAAAGAAAAAATGTAAATACTATGATCATGTTATCTAATCTTTAAATCATGTTTTGAAAGAATAATAATATTGAATGTGGAGATTTAGAAAAATAAAAAATATTATGAAAAATCTATGGGAGATTAGAAGTATACTACAGATCTGTTAGAATAAAAAGAGTGACTTCAAGATATCTTTAAGAAGAAAATGAAATATTTTGTAGATTGAGAAGAATAAGTGGAATAATAAGAAAATGAAGTTAAAGAATAAATCTTATAGATTTGGATCGTACAAAGAAACAAGTTAGTAGCAGAAACTAGAGACTGTAAGCATGATGAATACAAACTAACTTGCATTAAACTATTATATAGAAATATTTTAAGTAGTAATGCTTGTAACAAAAATGTTAACTGTACAAAAATGTTATTTTATTTTTTCTTGATAATTGTATAAAATCACAAGTTTATATTACAGCTTGACGAAATCACAGTTTTCACCAAAAAACGATAATAAACATAGTATTTTTTCACTTGGTGCTTACATTAACTTCACAAAATCTTGTACAACATTATGTTTTCTAAATATTAAATTCACACTTCTTTAAATCATTATAAATCAATTAAATACACACAATGTATAGGTTCATTTATATACACCATTCCTTCAAAAAATTTAGAATTTTTTTAAAAGCATTAACTATACTATATTCACAGTTCTTCGTGTTTGGTTAAATTTTCATTAATATCTTCTGTAAAAAAAAATTTAATTCGTTTAAATTATTAATTTTATGTAAAGTATTTAATTGATTATAATTTTCTCACCTTCCTTATCTGCTTGCCTATTTTCATTTTCTATTTTCTGTTGTAAGGCTTTAATTTCTTCATCATATCCAATCCACTCTGGTAGAATACGCATTGCTGCCTGCAGCTTTGCTTCCTTAGTCATTGGATTATTACACTAAAATTTAGTATAACATTATATAGTTGAAAAATATATAATAAATTAAATAACGTAAATAAATAAATAATAAATTTACAATATAAACAAATAGGAAACAAATATTGAGAACGCAGTTTTAAATTATCAAACTATGAATTGTTACGAACATTGTTTGGAATTTAGATGTACTTACCAGATCTATAGTTTTTGCATATTTTTTCGATTTATCATCACACCACGTTTCACACCATAGCCATTCTTGCGGTAATGTTTTAATTGCAACTTGATGGATCATGTTGTTTGGAAGATCCTTTGTTTGGTAAAAAATATTACATTAGCTAATTTTCACATTAAAAAAGAATTATATAATATTGAAATTACTTTTTAAATAAGAATTATAAATAATATTCATGAAAACGTAAGAACATAATACAGTAGAATTTTTCTTTTAACAGAGTATTTTGTAAAAGTTTGACATCAAAATTACCTGATCCAAATTGGACAAGCTATTTGGATCTTGACTAAGGGCCTGATATTGACCACGTAATCTGTCACCAGCTGCTATGCGACGAAATCGTTTGAGATCAACAACATATAAAGCACTAATATGATAAGAACGTCCCTGCAGGTGATTTCTCCAATATCCTTGATTCCAAAACCTAAAACCATCCATTTCCTTTCTACTATCACAGAATGGTGTATAGGCATATGGAGCACCACCAAGATCCATTGTTGCTAATTCTTTTAAATCAGCTCGAACAACCTGTTAAAGATCATTTTTGTAGTAAAATATATATTATTAATTGTCTACTAGTCTACAATTTATTGTACAAACGTTTAACTTCTACATAAAAAAACAGTTAGGTTAATATATGAATATTAAATATATAAAAATTTACCTGATCAGCATCAACAAATATTATTTTTTTGACATCAAGTGGAAACAGAACATCAAGGAATAATATTTTATAACCCCAGATTGTTCTTTGTTTTTCAGTTTGCTGGTGTAGCCATCGTGGCCACTTGTATTGAATTAATTCATATTCAAAGCCATACTCTTTGGCCATTTGAGGTAAAAAGTCCTAACAAAAATTTACGATTTTATGATTTTTTTAAAAATGATTATAAAAATTATTATTTTATGATTATAAAAATTTATGATTTTATACAAAACGGTTATAATATATATATATATATATAAATTCAATAAATTACCTTTACAGTAGGAGATAAGTAATTTTTAAGAAACCAAAACTTCACTGGGGTATTAGTATGTTTTACAACACTAATCATCATTATTTTCAAAAAACGTTCGTATAAATGTCCAGAAGCTAAAGAGAAAATATTTAGCTTTTCATCTTGCTCATCACCTTCTTCGGAATTTGTAAACGTTCTAAAGAAAAAATTTAGATTATAAGTAATATATAGTAATAAGTAAATCGTTAAAAGTCTATTAAATAAAAACTTTAAAGGGAATAAGAAACAATTATTTCTTCAAAAATAAATATTGATAATAAATAATCAGAAATAATAATAATAAGAAGAAATCAAAATTAATAAGATGAATTAAAACCCTTACCCAAATAGGTAGAAGCTAGACAGAAAGAATTAATTAAGTAGTTAGATTGTACCGAAGCAAATTGAACAATTAGAAAGAAAGAAACACGACCTGCTGATTATATATGTATTAAAAATTACCTAGAAATAGAATTCCAAATGCCAGATCCTTTATCATCTTCTGCTAGTAGATCTACACCAGCTTTATCTGCTTTTTTAGTTACTTTTAATTTAAGAACATTGCTTCTTAAAGAACTGACCAAAACTTTTACAATATTTTCTTTGTGAATAATATCCAATCCATCGACACTTGTAATGTCATAAATGTCAGATGATCTTCCTTGACGAAGTTTTAGTAACCATTCACCTGGATTGGCTTTTAACTGGAAATATCCTAAATTTGCCATAACTATTGTATCAACCTGTAAGGGTTGCTTCTCAGTACCAAGTGTAATTTGTAATCCACGAGGAGGATTACCAACTAATGCTTCAAAACAATGTCCTTCAAGTAATAAATACTCAAGTTCGAATTCACTAAAATAATTTTTGTATTTTGAAGTTTTAAATTCCAATTTGAATTTGATATGTTTACATATTTATAAAATTCAAGATCAAACTAAAATACCTGTGAACTCCAATAGCAACGTTATCAAGTTTGATATTGTCTAAATCATAAACACTTCGGACTACTTCAACTAACCAATTCTCAGGTGCATGAATATTCTGAGTTAAAAGTGACGAAGTAGGTAATTTTGTAAACTTTGCAGTTGCACCAAGGAGATCACCATTACTAGTAAATTGTAACTCTGGTTCAAGAACAAATCGATAGAAACTACAAAAAATTAATATATAGTTAAACAATTGAATATTTTATTTATAGATTAAATAACTATTCTGAATAAAGATACCTTTTGAGCGGCATATCGCTGTTTTTATCAACACAGTTTAAAAATATTTTAATATCACAATTTAGAGATTGGTGGAGGATATTTAAAATTGGCCCAAGCTTTTGAGCTCCACGCGAAACTGGATCCACTATAGAAATTACATTGAAAGAAACAGCATCTAAATTTAGCGCTGGAATCTTTATAGCGCTAAAAATTATGAAATAAGTAAATACTTAATAAATATAAATAATTGTTTCATTTTTATTTTAATTGACAAACCTATATTCATCACCATGAAAGGGAACATCAAATCGATTTCTGGTTTGTGGTCTTGGTACCAATAAAGATGTAATTTTCATTATCATATCATCAGACACATTACTTTTTTCTAGTAATACAATAAAAGAAATTAAATTCTATTATAAACAGTTAATTGAAAAAAATAATCAAAAATTACCATATTCATCTTCTAAAAGTTGACTCTTTAATAAATATTTAAATAATTTATCACCGTAAGTATTATGACTAAATCTCTCTAAAAGAGAGAAGTCTTCACTTGTAAACTCTTCTTTTTTTTCAAATGGACCAATAATACGACCATTGAAAATTAAAAGTCTTTCTTGATCAATTAAGTGCAATACATGCTTAGAATAATGCTGCTGTACATTCAATAAGAAATCCTGTTTTCCCAAATGATCTTTAATTGCATCTTCCTAAATTGACATATAATATATAATATAAACTATATTTAATTTAAAAAATTTTCAGTTTGTTTAATTTTAACAGAATGTAACAAATTTTACCTCAATAACAAATTCTCCATTTAACAGTGATTCATATGTTTCATCTTTAATTAAGTTGCGAATATAGTCATATGATTTTTCTACTGGTAATGCGCTAATTGCAGCAAGAGCAATTCTATTTATACTGGATTCAGGTGCATTAATTTCCTTATTATTTATAATAATTGAAGCTCTTGCATCTGGATTAGATTGCTATAATATAAAAAATGATAAATTTCAATCTTATTTGTTTTAATAATTGTATTTGTTTAATAATTTATAATTACCAAGTAATCAAGAGCTTCTTTCAAAAATCTTCTTCCTGACTGAAGTTCTAAATTACTTACAATCCATAAAGTATACACACGATTAATAACAGTTTTTCGTGGAACATAAAGGTAAGACATATTTTCCATTAACCATGCTGATATGTCCTGAGGACTCCAAGTTTTATAATCATTATCAACAGGAACTGACCCAATTAAGTTAAGCCATGTATTTTTTTCAGCTTTAAGTACACGTTCATTCAATCTGGAATTAGCATTTTTCATTACAAATTGTTAAATTACAAAATCATTTAAAATTTAATCATTACAAAAAATTAACAAAACTAATTTACCTTGGCATCACATTAGGTTGATTCATAAGAAAATTGAAAACATCATCCCCTTCTGTAATTTCTTCTCGGTAAACTGCTTTTTGAATAATGGGCGTTTGCAACATTATTGTTGATAACACTGCTTCTTCAAATGAATCAGCATTCAATTGGTTAGAAGGTAATGGAATTCCATTGAGGAGTACCTGAGGAAATTTTTGAAAACCAGTTCTTTTAATGAAGTCATTTGCAAGATGTCGCCCAACATCATATTCTGATTCTTCTCCAAGGATATAATTAGTATTTGCTTTTGGATCTTCGGTCAGCAAAGCTTTTTTTACATGGCTTACATCTAACCCATTACTTCCAATATAATTAGCTAACTAAAATTAACAAAATTATGTTTATACTTTGATGCCAAATAGTCAAATAATTAATAATTATTTTATAAAACAAATTTCTAACATTTGATAAGAAATTTAAAGCATCCTTTGGCGTTTTGCTTTCCATTAAATAATGATATACATTATTAATTGCAATGCTTGGATCTGTTATTCCAGTCTCAGCCATATTGAAATTGGTAAGAAATACAAAACCTACTCTTAATGGTGCATTATGAGAATAAAGAGATTTTGCTAAAGCGACTAGAGGAGTAGATTCTTCACTCAAAGGATCTATGATGATCACCTAAAGTATAATTATTAATTATCATAAAATCATTGATTTATAAGGAGAAATTTTAAACGATTTTTTACAAGATTGTAAAGATTACGACGAATATTTCGAAGCATGCCAGGAAATGTTGGACGTAATAATTCAGTTAATGAAGGAGACCAACGGCTGTATCGAAAATCAACTTCAATATCATTAACCCAAATAATGGCTGAATCACGTATATCAATTGCAAAATCATGACTATCTGCTGTATTTGATAAATCTAATGCCAATAATTTACTCATTTTTTTGCTACTGAATCCTGTAATAAATTAAATATCTATGAATTAAATTCAAATTAATGTTTTCGTTTTAATGCACAATTTTTTTACGTTTTACCTATTTTATAAAGAGATTCCATTACTCGAAGTTCAGAGCGGAGAGATTCTAAAAGTGTTAGTATATCTATAGCTTCTAAATCAAAAAAAAGACCATTAATAAATAAAGCTGTTTCAGTAGGTTGAATATTCAAACTAGTGGAAAATATTTCTTGATTTAGTTTGATTTCATCTTTAAGATTATTATTAACTTTCGTTTTAATTAACGATTTTGCCTATAAAAAAAAGTTATAATTTTTTAAATAAATGTAAAATTAAAACCTAAAAATAAGCTTTACCTGCATTGGAAAATTTTGAGATATATCAGTTAATACATTTATTGCTTCACTATGCGGAGAATTCATTATTCTTTCAGCTGCTTGATAACTTAATTCTTGAAACTGCCACACTTTCAAAGCACCCACTTCATGATTATTGTCTAAAAGATAAGTTTGCAGATCGTTCAACTTTTTTTCATCATTAGGATACAATTTTCTGAAATGTATATTATAATTAATATTAAAAACATTATATAATGTTTGCAAAATAAAAAATAAAATTACAAAAATTACATACTTTAAAACTGAAAAATTAATTCCATCAATTTCATCATTATCATCTGCACTGTCTTCAGCTTGCTCTTGATTATCTTTAATATCTGAATCATCAGTTGCTTTGTATTCAGTAGATTTCATTTGCAGTTCTACACCATAACCAGAAAGTCTGAGTCTTCTCTCAGATCTATCCTAATTATAAAATTTTTCTAAATTAAGATTTTTTCTTATTTAGAATTACATATATGTTTTAAGAGACTTACTTTCACATAATGTCGAAGAATATAATTATATTTGTTGGATTCAGCTAAAGATTTTAATTTATTATGTAATATAGAAAAGCCATTTGTACCCATTTGCCCATATAAAACTAATGTTTTATCTGTGTGTTGCTTTCCAAGATAAAAGTGATCTACACTATATGTGTCTATTGAAACTGAATCAATCTAAAAAATATTACATATTGTTATTAAATTCTTTAAAGTCATTAAAATTAATTAAAATTTGTAATATTCAAAATAACTCTTGGATTTAAAATATTAAACTAATAGCTCTTAGTAAATTTTTATTTTAATTTTTTTTTAAAGTAATGATGCGTTAAATTAATAACTGTTTAAAATAATAAATGAAAAAATGACGAATAACATAAAAATAGTAAAATTACTGACTTTCTCTAGAATATCTTCCAATCCTTCTAATGTACAAGTAAATCTGCCTCCAACATCAATAAAATTGGTACAGTTCAAGTTTGAAATATCTTTATTTTCAGCCATTTGAGAAAACATTTCTACTCTTGCAGAATGAATTCGTAATGATAGTCCTAACTTCATAACTGCAATTTCAGCTGGACTAAAAAACTTATCAGCTATAGAAATGACTAGATCATAATGATCTTTTGATTTCACTGAAAAAAGAAATAGATTATAAAGTAATTTAGAGATTAATTTTAGCAATTTAAAAGAGAAATATATGTTTTAAAATAAACTATGAATATTATTAATATGTAATGCTAAATTAATTAAGTGATACAAACCATTTTTCTCAAAATCAGATGTTCTCTTGCACACTTCATCAACAAATCTCCAAAAATAATTTGGATTTTCATCGTTTAAATATTCTGCTACTTCAAGTACCAATGGTGTATCTTTCCATTTAGCATCAATTAATGTAGTGACATATTTGTTGACTTTTTTTTCAGCATTGATGTTGCTAATCCTCAAAAACAGAGGACACAATAATATGAAAAACCACATCTGAAAATAAAGATATATGTAACAATTATAAAAAATTTTATTTATGTAAATATATTAAAAATAACCAAATTAAGTTTTGGTAAACATTATAACATTGTTTTGTAATAATATAAACAAACACTGATTGACTTTCTTAGCATCATAACCTTAATAATGATTCGGTGTCTGGACGCCTATCTAATAACATGATTACCTTTGAATTTTCAGGTGCATAAAGTGCTCCAATAAATCTTTTTCAATTAATAATTATCAGATATATATATATATATATATATTTCAACCAATCCATACAGTGCACGTGTACACCACAATTGTAAACGAACAAATAGGACCACTATATTAGATGTAACAAATCTATCATGTCAGCAGTCGGCAGTTCGGCACTCCGAGGCGGTACTCGGCGGAGTTACATCTATATAGGCTTTCGGTACTTGGCTGACTTCGCACAGTGGTTTTGTGCGAAATTAGCTATGCTATTGTGGCCTAAACCCTAGGCTTCTTCCCAATTTCAGTCAACCCGAGAATCAACCCTGTTTGTTTCGGCATAGATATCTGAATTATCCATTACACAGCTTCAACGAGTGTTGAGACGAGTGTTTAATTTTCTTTAATATGAATTAGCATATATTTTTTATACAAAAAATGATACTGTTTAAAAACTATTTAAATCTAATATTAATTTGTTCTTCTGTACAGATGACTAAAATATTAAACTTGATATAAATTATGAGAACTACATATTATAAACATAAGCACATGCAGAATAGACAGAAACTAGAATAACTTATGGAGTTTATAAGTCTACAAGAATATACACTGAATATTACCTTTGAGTCCGTTTCGGTATTACGTTATTATTGTACATATTTCGTAATTCATAAAATTATTCTCATAGTATTTTGTGTAAGATTTTAGTTTATTTTAACTTATCATTATAATTTACTAGATATAATGAAAACAAAACATAAAGATAAAAATATTCTTTATTAAATAATATCTGTTGATAATAAAATAAAAAGAATTAATGTACAGTAAAAAAACACAAAAACGACAAAAATGGTAATTTTTGACATTTTTATTTAAAATAAAAAACAAGAGTTCTTGAAATATTTTTGTATATGTTATATGACTATATTTTAAGTTTCTAAGCTTATAAAATTCGAAACGATTAAAGCTAAAGTTAGCTTATACGCATATATATATTGCAGTTGGATATAGGTCTGTAGAGTATAGACTTTTAATAAGACTCAATTAACTAAATTGTATGCTAAATTTGCTTTTTATTTGTTTTTTGTTCTTATTTTAAATTGTGCACTAAATCTTAAAAAATTAATGCTAGTGGAATATCAGATGTTTTATGTTCTATTCTAAACTTTAAAACCTAGTAAAGGTATCTTACATTATCATTATAAAAGGATCATAATATTTAGGATATAACTTTAAATAAGTGATTTATTTCAAGTTATACTTTTCTCACGTTACTTATCGAGTTACTTATTCAATCTATTCCTTTTAGTGAGAAGCAAAAAATATTAGCTATATTAGAAATTGACTCATTTCATTGAAGCATGAAAGAATATATTCGGGATCTCATTTGGTACTTATATGACCTTATACTATTATTCTCTTCTACTTTCTTCTACTCTCTTCTTCTTATCCTTACACTACTCTCATCTATCGACCTCCTGTATATTGACCTTATACTACTCTCATCTATCGACCTCTTATTTATTCACCTTATATTACTCTCTACATTTCGATATCAGATGTCCTTGCAGTTTACTAGTCCATGTTAGCATCGGGACAAGACATATTAAGCACAATTAACCTCTGTTAATTGTTATTGTTATTGTTATGGTTTCAGTGGCACCCTAATACAACATTATTCTTTTTATGCGATCTTGTCTTTTATCTGGAATTATTTCGACTTTTGTTAATTTAAGCCATATTATTTATTGAAAATTTCCTGTGATTAATTTATCTGTTATTGAAGACCTTTCCAGACAGATGCCAATAGAATTAGGTTATTTGTATATGCTAAGATATGGTGATGAATGTTAGCTAACATCTTGACTTCGCGACATCTTGACTATTGTCTCATTTGGAAATCATCTATGGTAAAGGTCAAACTAATTCCTTTATAGTTAACTAAGGCAAGTATCTTCCATTATTCTGCCAGGTAATTGCTCAGCTCCTCTCTTTACCATGAATTTGGTCTTTTCATTCTCCTGTATTGGCTTATTAAGGTTTTTCTAAATTGTTTTTTCATTTTTACACGACCGCGGAGCTTTTATCTACTTGCCATTTTCTTTATACGTGATATCGTAATGTTCATAACCTTTTCAGTTTTTATAATTTTTATTCACTCTTGCAAACTATTAAACGGAGAGATCAACTTTGTGAGTTCATTAAAACAATGCTGCTAGGGTTCCGATTAAACTATTATTGAGACGCTGATAATAATTTCACCGTCTCATCTACTTGAAGAGAAACCTGAGTTTCATGTACTGTTGTTCATAAACTCTTTTGACTATAGTAATCGTTTACTAGTTGATGTTGTAAATTCTGCAGCAACTTTTCTATAGAGTTTAACTCACTGGTCTCTAGAGAATCGTCCTCAGGAATAATCATTTTAACTTTCTTAATAATTTCCAGTACGATATAAGTTTTTTCTTAACTATTTAATTTTAGCATCGTAGAAATTATACGCATACTTTTACATAAAACGGGTTATCGCACTCAATTCAAGATACTCTGCAGTTACATTAGATTGGACCCCGCTGCTAATTTTCTATCTTCCTGTGTATTACAGTTAACTTTAAATAGCATTATGTACCGAAAGCTTCCAATTTAGCATGTTTATTATACAGTTGGTATTTGAGAGGGAAAAGGTTATTCTACAGATTAACTGCAGACTAGTCTCCAATAGAAACTAATTTTCTAACCCATTTGATACCTTTAGAGGGTAACATGTTTATCCCATTTAGCAATCATCACATATAACTGTATTTAGAAATTCAATCCCAGGTCAACTCCGTAGACGCATTTAAAGAAGCTGCAGAACAATAGCTAATATGAAAAAAGACAAAAAATTTATCAATTAAATAACTAAGGTAAGTACGGGAGATAATATTAAAAACAAGGATTACAATGAAATACTCCCTACGCCTCAGTAGAAAGCAAGCAAAGATGAAGCCTGTAGGGTCTAATATGATCAATTTTAGGAATATTTGAAAATACAAAATGTACATGTGCTTTACTGTAGGAATGATAAATATCGTTGTTTCGTTGAGATAAATTTCTAACTTGCTTAGTCTAATCAAAGATCATTATATAGTTTAATGGGCTCAAGAAGTGTGGTATCAAGTAACATGTTTCTGACTATCGAGTAAATAGTTCGGACAGTCGAGAACTTGGCCTCTGCTCGTTCCGTCCTTGAGAATGACATGAACATCTCATTTAGTACTCGTTACGTATATCATACACAAGAATTGAGTGACGGTTGAAATCTAGCTCTATGGACGCAAGCCCCAATCGTGTAGTGACAGAAAAATTTGAAGATCATTAGCGTATAAAATATTTAACACCGATCGGATTGAGAATAAGACCGAGATCAGTTTGATAGGTATTCGATGCGGATTCCAAGAAATATCGAGAACGAAAAAGAATGCTCTGTCTGGTTTATCACAATCAACTGCCTTGTAATCAGGAACTAGCTTGTGGCGTCCAAGCATACCGTGATAGTTTCAGACTGTTTTAAAGGCGGAAATAATTAATAATTATTCCGATACATCGTCTTCATATTTAAAATGTAATGTTTTATTCAAAATATTTATTTATTTAAAAACTAATAATATTTAATAATAATTATTATGTATTAACTATAAAAGTTGTTGAAAAAGAAAATTTATTATACTACTTTAAAGGGTGATAAATCTCTCGTAGCGTCAACCGACTTGATTTTTACTCTTTGTAAGAATAAAAATCATTCTTTCAGGTTTAGAAAATATCTTCTAAAGATTAACGATTAAAAAATGAAAAAATGTAATGAATGCAACACCAATTATCTAACCAATAAATACATGCTACTCAATTGTCCAGTGATAAAAAAGCAAAATCCATTTCATCTCACTGCAAATAAGCATTAAAATACATTACAAATTTAATCTTAGATTTGTTCGTAAATATATACGTATGTATATATAAGTAGCTCAAATTACACTGTAAAACATTTAAAATACTTAACAATAATATATTTTGTTTCAGTCACGGGCTCAAATATTAGACTTAAAAGCGAATCAATGCAGTCTTTAATAAATAATGGCCCTCAAGCAATCTCAAAACCTCGTTAAAAACTATTACATTATCGATGGCTAGTGATAATAATGATAAAAAATAACAAATGTCTTTGTAAAAATTTATTAATTGGCAGTATTCCTCCATAAATATCTTCGTTAAAAATGGTATATTTATATGAAAAACTGGTTGATTCTTTTTATTTTTAACCTTTTAAAATTTGTACCAGTAAATCTCATTCTTAGAACATTAATCATGTTATAGATTTTCGTCTTTCAATATGTTACATTTTTTTATTTCAAAACAAATACATTACCATATAATTGTTTCTCAATCTGTTCAAATCTTTTATTTCTAAAATAATTCATACTTCGTGTTTTATAACGATAGTTATATATAAGCAAAATATTATAGAATAACAAGGCTAACGTATAGGTTGTGCGACTTGTATCGTGCATGCACATGGTGCCGTTGATTAAATTGCTAGAACTTCATGAATATTTCGAATTTTAGTTTAAATTTGTTACAGCATATTCATGACATTAATTAAATTATTACATGTAGAATACATATCCTTTATTAATAATTAATATAATTATTAAAATATTGAATACGTTAAGTTTAAGAACTTAACTTGGAAAACTTGAAATTCGTCACATATAACTATTACCTTATCACTATGAATCTTCATGCATGTGCTCCACATAACAGTCAATTTTTTAAAAAGTTCTATCTCAATAAATTTATTGAACTAGAGAGACATAAAAACGTTCATGAATCGTAAAACACAATCGAGCATCAAGAAGATAGCTTCCTTCTTAGATTATATATATAGACGAGTGTCAAAGAGAATAAGAGACAAATGCAGACTACAAGTAAATAACGTTGTCACATGACAGGCATATTTTTTTAAATATATATTTCTTTTTATACTCTATATACCTGTAAGAAAAGTTCAAATAAAAATGTTATTCTATTAAAACAAAATTTTTTTTATAATACAGTATTATAGAAATGATATATTAAAACTTAATTTAATAGAAATATCTGTTTAATTTTTGTTTGAACAATGAAACAGTTTCATTTGTTAAAACCAAATGAAAACATTTGAAAACATTTACGTTATTAGCATACCAATGTCTTGCTTGTTGTAATAATACCAATAACTAACATATTACTGATATCAACTTGAAGTTTGTTATCGAAATATATTATACTTAATCAATCTGTCGTTTTTGTGATTGAGAAGGACAACCATGGGAAAGTTAAAGGTTAAGGTTATTAATTATATAGGTTATTTATTATTAATTATTTGTAATACATAACAACAAACTAATTTTTGATATTTTAATGCTGTTAATATACACGAGCCATAGCGAGAATCAGTGAGGACATTGATATAGTAAATTTATCTATTATAGTTAGTATTTGACAAAATAAAAAGTGGTCTTATCGTAACTCTCATCTTCGATTCTGAAACAAAATTGCCACGACAATTTGTTTCGCTGCAAAAACATTTGCCCAACTTCCATCCAAAAATCCCTTTAGAACAGTCCCGAATGAGTGCATTATTAACGCGAGACTGGCGAGCGGCGTGGAGTGCACCTACAGATATTCGCTGCCGGGTCAAAAGGAGAGCACGTAAGCACCTGACGGCGCTTGGGCGCCTCCCCGCGGAAGCGTGCGCGATCTGCCCGGCGACGGTGGCGGCGGCGATCGTGGTGGGGGTTTCGGGGGGCTCGTCCGCCCCCAGCGGGCGCTGGCGCCGCTTGGCCCTCAGTTCCACACCGACCGTCAGCCCGGAAGCTCGGCCGCCCTTCGTGAGTGTACTGCACCCCTGAGCCAGCCTCACGCGAATTCCGCCGAGTGTGTCGGTCCGGGCGCGATGTGAGTCTCAGGCAGGCGCCGCCGCAGCCTCCTGAGCTTCCTCCACTCGTTCCGTGGGTGTTTCCGTGCCAGTTGGACCCGCAGCGGATAAAAGGTAGTCGGCGCGCCACGTGCCCGGGCGCCCCGGGCCGAGCCCCGCCACCCCCGCAAAACACCGCCCACAGTTAACCCCCTCGCGCCAGGTAGGCACTGTGAGCCATGCGACTACCCTCCCGGGTGTCTTCGCTGTGGCGAGCGAGTGCTTTTCGAAAGCGCGCCGCAAGCTCATAAAACTGTTTGATTCTATTGAATGAGACCCGAGGGCTCGATTATGCGGAATAAATTGCTCATGCTAATGGCCGAGCCTTTCCATTCTGCGGCTTTTGTACACAGGGATATAATCGTTTTTATCCGATTTCCCTAATTCCTGTAACTATTTGCATAATTCTTCTTTTTGGAATTGAGAAAATTTGCACGCCGCTTGGAAAGTGAAAACTTTGAAGTCGGCTATCATACTTCCAACTTTTACCTCTTTTTTAGTTAAGGGCTTATTTGAACCCAAATCTAAATTCAATTCGTTCTAAATATTTGCAGCGCTCGATAAATCTCACGCCTTGTAAGCCCGCAGGCATTTATTTGCTAAACTGCGACCTAGAAAGCAAATAATTAGTTTTTTATGCTCAATCATGGCATTGTTGAACGTAAATTCTTTACCTAAAATTAGGATGTACTGCAATGTCTTTTGACTATTCACTCTGTTATAACTAAATTAGTTTTATTTTATAAAATGAATGTGATAAAATAGTAATAATAAGAGTTATAAAGACGCGTTTTTTGATGTTTAAGCAATATCTGCATAATAAATAGACAAATCTATTTTATTTCATACTATTCCTTTTATTATGTATTCTAATTATATACTGTAATTTCTATTCGAAAATTATCACATAATGTAATTAATCAAAAAACCTGTAATTTTAAGAATGAATGAATAATTGAAATTACAGATTTATAGTAATTTTGAAAAAAAGATAATATTTTTCAATTGCTTGTGAATATTTTAACGACACCTGAATAAAGTTCGTATCCTGTAGACAATGTTTCTAATACATAAACAGATGTCTTTAGTTTCGATTTCAATGTCGAGTTTTCGGGTAATGCTTAGTACTGATCTACTTGTACGTTAGGTCACATTTCGGCATGTCACTTTGTGGTTACTCCTGTGACCGCCACTAAATATTAAATGAATTATTTTAAGTAAGAATATTAGAATAATGTGAGAGTATGAGAATAATATTAGCTCATAAGCAAGTGAAATTTGATTAATACACAAGTCTAATGCGATCATTAAAATATTTGTTCTTTTTATTGAACACTAGCTCATACCACTCTTACACGGCATCCGCTAATAATTTTTCGCGCGCGCGCGTGTGTGTGTGAAAATGTGTGTGTGAGCGCGCGCGCATGTGTGTCTGTAAAAAGCGGTGGAAAGATGAAGGTAAAGAAATCGATAAAAATGCTTCTTTGAGCACTGTTCCTGGCGTCGCGAGAGAGGCAAGGTACAGCTACTAGCTAGGGCAGGTAAAGGCTGCACAAGTGAATGAGCGCAGAGATAATTTGAAATTTATTATTACTTTGAATTTTGCAATCGGGGCAATAAATCGAGAAAGTCGATGAGGCCTTTGGCTGCGAGTAAAAGTTGGCCGAGCCCTCGGTACACAGCGGCTTCTCTCTGTATATAAATACAACTCGGGTGCCGCTTCCGCAGAAGTATGAGAAGTAAAAGCAGTAGGGGTCGACGGAGTCTCTCCCCACGACAGACTTTTAGTTTCAATAAAAGCACGGAAGCAGATATCCTCCCGCGGCGTCCCGATCTTCGACGCGGCGGCCGCATGGCAAGTGGCTCGATCACACTGGTGTACCATGGGTCCGCGGCTCGAACAGCGCCCGAGAGTAAAAAGTTCTGGGGAATTTGGCCGATAAGCACGGGGGAGGAATTAGGGCCGATGCGATTTGGATCTGGCGGAAATTCCATCGGTGCGTGCGAAGGATCAGAGCGGCCGTAGAGATTGCACTAGCCGCACCGAGTCCCGACAGTCGTTGCCCTCGTTAATATTATCGGCTTCGAGCATCAGCTTTTTTTCCCGGTCCCTTCCTGAAGGCTTCTTCGTTCTTGTTCTTCTTTCGACTTTCTTCCAGATGTTATTTCCACTGGTCCTTATATTGTTTTGCCTATACTCGAAACTTTCCTTTATGTAATGGCTTCGAACTTGCGCTCTCCATAAATCCTCGAGAATTTAATCTTTTCCTTTTGTTTTTCCCTGTCCGACCTATCTCCTATACGCTTTTCTATCTTTATTTCGCGGCCCTCGACTTTGTTCTTTTTTATTCCCTTTTAAAATGTCTTTCTAGAGAAAGCTCTGACTATTGACGGCTCTGATTTATTGGACAATCGTTAATTTCAATGCACCGAGCATTTCAAGGTCTGCCCCTTTGGTAACAAACTTACTTTGAGATATTGTAAGTTGTAAGAAATAGTGCCAACCACGGCACGGATTGAACCAGAACATGAACGAGTAATGGCTACTGTTCTTTTAAGTGACGCTTCGGTGTTACATGTAAACATAAATATGCATGTGCGCACGCGCGCGTGTGTGTGTACACGTTTGTTGCGGAATTCATCGGATAAGGCAATCATCACAGCATGAAGCTACGCTAAAGTATAAGTTCTTTTGTTATCAATAAGCTTGATTAAAATAATACTTTGTTTAAATATTGAATATAATTGTAAAATTCGTGAATGATATACGAAAAACTTGAGTAAATTTTAATTTTTATTGAGATAATAAATTTGAGTTAATATATATATTAAGGTTGGAAAAAGCAATATTAAAGAAATTTAAATAATAATAATATTAAACGTAATGAAATAATTTTTAAAGAGAAGAAAGCGTTTAATAATTATTTAATTCCAAAGTGTAACATGAAAAAGTTATTCCCATTTCTTTGTCTGTTTCTATAACGTTGGATAGCTTTTTTTATTTCTAAAGTTCAGTCTTTTTAAATTTAATTAATTTAAAAATAATTAATTTTAACAAAATGTCAAAATGTATTACGGAGATGTTTGAAAGAAACGTGAAATGACTTAAAAAAATAATTGTTATTCGTTAAAAGAAAAGATTTTACATTTACATTACATGTATGATGTAAATGTTTTTAACGTACATTCATTCTACAAGTTAAATCACTATAATTGATGAGATTGCTAGTTCTTTTCCATAGTATCTAACCTTATTTAATTGCTGATATAAATATTAGTTATATTTATATTGATCACCTTATGGTTATTATTTTAATGCTCTATTGTTTTATTAACGCTTGTTATTTTTTAACGCTAGTTTATTCACCATTATCATTGTTACACTAAAATAATAAAGGGACTACTACACAATAATAATATCAGTCACAGATAACGTGTAAATCGCTGCTTAATTGCCGAGCGGAGACCAATGTTAATCAAATTTGGGTAGCAAACTTAACCCTTATCTTAGTGCATCACACATCGATTAGAGCAATAAGCACGATCTGCATAATTTCCAGACGCGTCAGGTCAAAGTGAATCTCGAGGAAGTGTACGCTCACTAGCTCATTTAAAAGTGAACGGGACTCGATCCATCAAGTAGATCAGCCGAAAGGTCAGTTAACATTGAAAGTCGGTGGAGCAACTGGTAGACGGGGGTCGGCGGCCGAAAGGCGCGGCGTCGGTCGCGCAGTGCGTTGGCCCGCGGCTTATTTCGGGCCGGGGGCCACGGGGCCGAAATAGACACGCCGCTTGCCGAGCTTTTTCATCCGGCGCCACTGAAATCCGATAATCGACTCGCGAAGCCGAATTTGGAGGCGGACCCTGATAATGCAAAGCTTTCCCTTTTACGGCCGCACGCGGGCTGGAGAATCCGGCCCGAGAATTAATTCGCTACTCCAGAGCGATTACTTTTCTTGCCTCCCTTTTAATATCCGAGTGTTTTGCCGCACGCTCTGAAACTTTTCTGCCCGCGTTGATGATTAAACGTTCTATTCAAGGTAAAATATCGTCCTTTAACCCGTCTCCGCTCCTTATCTCTCCTCCGGCACACTTTTATCCTTCCTTTTGTCCTTATAATTGTGTGAGCATGCGTTTTGGTCCTCGGCGTGAAGTGGAATTAATCACCTTTGAATTCCGTGCACAGGGAATCCGTATCAATGTTTCACGTAACACGTATTTCCATTTTCATTCGGTTCTTTCGGTCGGGCTACGTCGTTGGTACTGCACGGAATCTAGAGATTCATTATTCGCCAGGTTTCATTATTCATTACATTGGTTTTTTATGTGTCCATTAAAACAAATGTATTGGATTGCATTGGGAGAAGTAAGCTTATTGACTGTCGAGGCTACCGAGTAGAAAGTCACGCTTGGCCAAAGGCCCTGAACCTTGGCCTTTTGCGGAGGAAAAAGATGCCCTAATTTCGTTAAAGGATTATTTTTCTGCAAGCAACGGCTCTCTTGCTGAAACAATGTGTCCGCGCGCCCGGATAATAAATGCATGCATCTTATTGATTATTGAAACATTCGAGACTTATGTATTTAGAATATCATGGACTAGGACATTTTAAAAAGAATGGAATGAATTTAGAAAGACGCATATATATTTCAGATGTTTGACTTCCTAATACGACTTACTTAAAATATCCGACCGGAGATATGTAAATAAGCGATAAGTGCTCTTAAAGTGTTTGGTATCTACATACCAAGTAGATAAAACGATGTTTTCTCACTAAGTAAGTAAACTTTGTGTTGTTTATAGTTGGACGGTTCAGTACGCAATATCCGCAAGGTGTCATAAACACCGAACCCGTTATTAAACTTTTAAAATTGAAACCATTGGTCTGTTGTTCATGGCTCACTTTATTACAGTATCCGCCGAGAGCCACTTTTAATTTCGGCGACCGCTCTCATACATTCTGTCCCCGCTAATTAGTTCGCGCAATAGTCAAAGCCGAGGCGGCGATATATCAGAATAGATGCACCGATGCCGTACTTCTCGCGAAAACTCCACTTGGTCTGCCTTCCATCTCGTCCGATCGGAGGGGTATTAAAACCCCTTGATTATCTCTGACCGTCTTCCTATCCGGAGTGAGAGCTAACAATTGACGTCCAGATTTTATCGTCTCCTTGGCCCTGTCGGCTTCATTTATTCCATACGTTATTACATCTCTTATTTAGGAGTTCTTTATTTTTGTGTGCCTCTTAGCTAGTCGCTCATTTTAATCCGATTGTCGCTGCGATATGTGGAATTATTTCATTGAGTCATACTGGTTGTTCCATCCGAAGGTAATTTATTCACGATGATTACCGAAAATGTACTAGTACAGAATATTGAAAAACTATACTAACCATTAATGCGTCAGTATTAGTACTTAACTATGAATGAATGAGTTCTATTATATTTTAGAACCAATTTCACGAACAGATTTACTCATAAATATAGACTACAGCTTATAAATTATTCTAGAATAATGAAGAAAATATAAATGATAATTTTTTTAAGCAAAAAATGGCCATGAAAAGTATCCTTTAGATTTGGTGCTGCAGTTTATTCTTTTGAAAGACAACAAAAACTTTATATATGTAAAATATATATTTTATATGTATTTTAAGTTCATATTATAAATAAATATACATTTTTAATTCATATTATAAATAAATATATATTTTCAATTCGTACATTACCTTTATAAATTTAAAGAAAGCTGTTGTTCACAAATATATTTAAACATAAATGCACAGTTGCTAAAACCTTAGATAATACTGCATTAATCTGAGAACATCATGTACAGATATGGATTTAAATGTAGCGTACATATTATATGTAATTATAATACATTGTAAAATAAATAAAACTGAATACAAATATTTGTATACCTAATATTGTAATCGCTTAAATTATTTCTCACAAATAATATAATAACATTTTACGAATGCCTGTATTTTAATGCGACTTATAGGTGATTTTCACAAATTGGTTCATTTATTTCATTTTGTGTACAATAAATATTGAAACATTAAATCATTAAAGTTTTTAAAAGAATGCAGTTGTTAACTTATTGAGTCTAAATAGTTTAAACGCGGCGCTTCAAACAAATTGAGCGCTAGTTCAACTTCGTAACTATTAATATCTGCATATTTTGTCCTTATTAATGTCGAACGTACATCGCCTATTAAATTAGTTTGAACGAAACTAAAGCGTGTGTCGGCATTATACTGCGCGATTGCCGGATGTTAATAAACATGCGGTCAGAGCGAACGATCCAGAAAGAGCGTAACTCGATACCGGGATATATTCGAGGCACGTATTATGAAGGCACGACAATGAGAATGAGCGCGATACATATGTACAAGGGGGCAAGTGGAAAAGTTCGCGGTCAGGTCGGACGCACCGGAGGAGATAGCGCTGTCGATGCTAATTTGCCTGCCACCTCTTGGGGAGGAGACCAATCGACCACTATCGGTTAACCGGGAGGCTTCTGCTTGCAGATGGCGAGCGACGCGCGCCTGGTCCTTGTCCTCCTTATTCTGGGCTCCTCGGGGCTCCTGAGTGCCGCGAGGGCTCAGTGCGGACCCTCGGGCGCCGCTGACCAAGTCCGGCAGGAGCGCCAGAACAAGCTCGCCATGTACAAGGTTACTCTGAGGACCTATTGGTCGAGGGCCCGCTTCCCCAGGCACTACCCCGAGTGGCGGCCGCCCGCGCAGTTTGGCAAGCTAGTCGGTGAGTAACTCCACGATTTATTTACTATATACTCGTATGTATTATTGCGCCCTGTTGCGTACAGGTATATCGGAACTTTGACCTTATTTTATTCTGTTGTGTGCTGCTTTTAACCATTTTAACGCGTACTCTAAATAAGTCTAAGTTGGAAAACTTAACTAAATGTTATCTTCAAATTAACTGTGATAGCTATGTCCGAGTCTATGTAAAGTTTCCATTTGGTATGTTTGATAGTATAGTGCTTTTAGAGTACTAATTACAATTCTTATTATTAAATGTGGTAATTATTGTTGAATTGATCAGTTTATCGACAATTTAATAAAAATTATGTCAAAACTTACTGCACCACTTCTCTCAGTGCAAGCATACTTTTATCTCATAATCTAAAAAAGTTTAAATTAATACTTTAATTCATTATGTGGATAATTATATCAGGGTTTCGTTATTTCTAATGGGATTCTAGTCAAACTGTTTTTGGCATTGGTTATTGTTTAATACTATCATTTTATTTTAATTATAGTATAACGAGTTTTTAATTTATAATTCTTTGTGGATAATTTAATGAATTTTTCAATTTCAGATTTTTTATAACATTTACACTAAAACCTATTTCTTTAAGATTTAATTTTTTAGTATAGTTTTTTGATGATCTGAAAGTGAAAGTATTTTTTAAAAATCAAAATATTCAATAGTATATTCTGAGTAGATTATTTATAAATATATCCATTCAATCATGTCAAAATAATTCATAGTGGGTAGTGGAAAAAATTATGTACAAAATTCATCGATTTATATTACAATACTAGGAAAAAACATATTTAATCATCTAAAATAAAAGACTACAAATTTCTTACAATTAAGTTTTAATTAGTGTTTTAAAGTTCTAAAAGTTTTTTCATCTTCGTACTTAAAAAATTATAATCTTGCTTGCAATACTCTAACATTTATATTTAAACTGAGAGTCTAATTTTTAAAGTTCAGCTGCTGTTTTTAGTCAGAAAAGTCTTTCTGCCTCGTTATTTAGTGTGAACGGAAAAGTCTTTAGCATAATTTTAAAATAAATACATGTCTTGAATTTCAAACAATGGATAGTAGTTGTCATATTGTTTCTACTAGATTAACTGTAGTTTAACTTTGACAGAGTTTTTTTAAATGTTTTGCATTTAAAAAGTTGTGCTAGGATTTTTGAACTCATGTAAAAGCATATTAATTTAATACATGTTATACATTTTTTTTAATATTATTAAGTATATTTTCAGTGTAGAAGGATGAATCATTTTACAATCATTTTTAACATTACTTTTGATCGCCTTACAAATACTCAAACTACACTAAAAGACGTACAATTAAAATTGAAATAAAAAAAATTGTTATGGGATTGAAGTATGGCAAATTCAGATTTTTTGAAAATAGGTTCTGCATTCAAGAAATAAGGCTTAATACTGCACTATTTATCACTAGCTATTGGTGTGTGCATATATAGAAAAAAATGATTTTTTATAATTAAGAACTTTGATTAACTATTAACTAGCATAGATTAAAAATACAAAAGAATATTTCTTAACGAGTGCGACACTTATAACAGTATGCTGCGTATCAATAGCTTTCAAGATATTTAAGAAAGAATAAATATATTATATTACGATTACAAATCCAACAAAGAATTAATATAAAAAGACTTTGTATTTTCTTTTTTGTCTAATATGAGTATAACTTATTCTATTCATGTATAATTTGAAATTATATCTTTATTACTTAAAGATAACAGAATTCTCTCAGAAGAGAGATAACAGAACCAATCTGAAGAGGAATCTCCTTCAGATTTTATTTAACTATATACGAGTACATCGAATGCAATGGAGCAATCTAGGGTCCCCGTCACTCTCATCTCGACTTTTGTGTATACGCTATACAATCTTGTTCACCTCGCCACTGGCCTGTTCCGTTCCTCTCACTACTACGGTTGCGGCTGTAGTCTGGCGCCGACTCCCTATGTATTATTGGCTTTTCTCTCTCCCGCTTAGTGCTTTCTTATGTAAAAGCGCAAGCAGTTTTCACCTCTTCTGAAAATGCGAATGCAGAAGACTTTATCTGCCGTCCTTCGCAGATTCAATAGCGCAGAATACTCCAGTCTTCGACTGGCTACATCTACTGTAAGAGATAATTAACCTATACTAATTTCTTAAAGAAGGCTCTGAAGAAATCTCCGATATAAGCTAAGATATAATAGTTCAATTATATGTACGAAATTTACCAATTTTAATTACGGTTAACTATTTATAGTTCGACATAGCTTGAATTGTAATATATTGTTGAATTGAATTGTCTCTTGGAAAACTCATAAAAGATCCTCCTTCAAGTTTATAAAAAAAGTACTGTTGAACAAATTCAAAGCCTTCTGCCTTAAAATACAATATTAGGAAGAGTAAAGGTCACGTATCGTTGATCCATTTTTCTAGGATACAGCTTTGATATCTATCGAAAATAATATAAATAAACATCTTGTAAAAAATAAATAGTTTATTATTTTTTAATATTTTTTTTATATCTACTACATAATTTAATTGCATAATAAATTCAAAATTACACAATGTTAACTATTTTGTTAAATTTTTTTTGATTCTTCAAATTTGAACAAGAATTTAAATTTATAAAAAATGGACTGTTATTATATTGTAGATAAAATTGAAACTTGTTTAATTAATCATAGCATTCAAATGGAGTATAAAAGAATTTTATTATTTATCTAATTCCTTGTTATGTAATTTAGTTTCGTATTGAAAAAACAGGTGCAAAAGATTACTATATAATTAGCAAAGATATTTACTATTTGGTTTACAACTAATTTTGAATAAGGTGTAGGATTTAAATTGTTTAGTGTAATGTCAATATTTCTAGAAATATATTCATTAGGTAATATATGTGTGTGTGTATTCATATATATTCTCTTTAGTCAAATTAAATACTAATCAAATATATTAATATGAATGCAGTTATTAATGAAAGTACAATCGTCAGTTAAATTTTGGTAATAATTTAATATGCAGAATTCATTGGTTAAATGAATTATTTAAAATGCCAATGGCTATAGTAGATCAATTTTGAATCTTCAGTACGTTTGTTACTAAAAGATGATTCGGATATCGCGGGTAGGGCAAAATAATTCTATATCTATGTATATTAGAAAAGCAAGTGCATTAATGCAGGTCAGGTTGTATTTAAATTTTAAATGAATAGCAGTAAGTGCGTAGAGCGGGGGCGCTTGTTACTTACATATAAATGCACGAGCTAAGAGTACAATTTTCAAACGAGAAATTTAAATATTCTTTGAGAGTGCTATTATCCTGATATTAATTCTAGTCGATTTTTAGTCTTTAATAAGTTAAACGGCAATTTTAATCTGTATTTCAGATTTCTATTAGACGTTTCAACGAAAAATGGTTAAATGCTTTATTAATTAAAATACGATAATTTAAACGATAGCTAAACTGATAAATGTTATTGTATGTATTAATATTAATTCGTAGTAGATATTTGCAGGTCGAGCACCAACGTGCGAAGAAGGATATCCGATTGTTGAAATCTCGGTCGGTAGTGTTGGTCTAATTTCTACCGCGGCAGTTACAAAGCAGTTGGGCCAGGCTCTGAATGTGAGATCTGAACCATTAGTGCACAGAAAGCAGAACGGCGTTACGCGCGCATTCTGCCTCCTATGCCTTTCACACAGAGATGTTGGTCGCAGTAGGTGCAGGACGTCGCCCTGTACTTTTACACGACATCACGAGAGATAAGGGAAAAGTCGCGTCGAAGTCGGGTGATAACCTTCAGATGTCTTAGAGGCAGGAACTCAGGGGTCCGCGCATCTGCAGGCAGTTTACGGTGGTGCAGCCGGGGCTGTTGGTGAGCTTTGAGTGGCCGGTGAAGGAATCATCGTGCATAATTTGCACGGGTGCCGGCGCAGCCATGTCGGCCCAGTGCCGAAATAACAGCCAACTCGGCCGAGTTGGAGAGAAGGAACTGAATGTTTGCCAATCGGGTTTTCTATCGGGTCGAACGACTCCTTTTTTTCCCCGCATCGGTTTTAGCCGAGGAATATTCGGGAGAATTGCTTTTACGGAGGCTCGCGTCGCTGACCCTTAGGACTTGTATATATTCTCAAGGAGCAAATCCGTCGGCACCGAAGTGTCTACATGTCGAATGAGAATGAATCCCGCGAGCGAGTAGCGCTTGGAAAGAATACAATTGATGAAGACTTTTCTGAAGTATCTACGCAAATATGTGCCTATGTCGAATCAGACAAGAATATGACGCATTCGAGAGGAGTAGCGCCTGACGCGCGTCCCGAGTGCAACAATGTCGGGAAAATTGCCTCGCCCTTGTCGCATCAAGTGGCGAGCAGCTCTTGCTCTCGATTTACCCCCGAGATCGCTTTCTTTCATCTGACTTACCCTCGCTCCCTCCCGTCTCTTATCAGCTGCCATTCTTCAGCGATTTATTATCTATTATCCTTACTGCTGATAAACTGTTATCTAGATAACGGTGAATACAACCGTTCTTCTGCTATATTTTCACCCAATCCTCTAAGATTCTATAAATCTCGCGGAGCGTTGGCTTAAGTCAGAGTCAGCGAGATTTTAAGAGGAAAGGAAATCTATAAACGCGTTACTTTGACCTTCCATCAACTTACCTCTCATGGCGTCTATTTTTTTCAGGATTCAAGTCAGGATTCAAATCGTCAAGTTCGACGATTGAAAATTAACATTCTGAAGTGAAATGATGAAATGGATATAGGGTACAGGTAGATGGTTGGAATCTAGATAATTATATGTGCCATTATCAACTAACCTATGCCGATTTGAGTCGCGAACACGCTTAACATTTCAACGACTTTCACCTTTAAGATATAGATACAGATATAAAGGGATAGCTTGGTCTAATATCCAATTTTTCTTATTCGATCCTCATTCGTTTTAAACGTAATTTTTGGTCGTTCAAGAATTGGAAAATTATAATAAATCATAACGTATAAAAATAGATCGTTCAGAATTATTTGAGACTTATACTTGTTTAAGATAATCTATTGTTATATTGAAAATCATCATGCATATAGAATGACAGAAAAAGTACGTAGTTGAATATGATTCATATCTGCACGTCGAATATCTGTCGAGAGCGGTGAAGAGGAATAAGACAATATTCAGAAAAGTTTTGAACGGCATAAATGACGAAAGTAAATTGTATCAAAGCTGAAATTTATCACGGAAGATAAGATTTTATTGAGAGTTAAACGCTTCTCGAATACTTTAGACCACGTGTAACTTAAAATTTTTATGAATTATATACTTGATTATACGAAGTACCTTATATTTTATATTATTACAAAGGTACATTTAGATAATGAAAATGTTGACAAACCTGACTAACACGAAAAAAGTATCAAATACTTGCAATCAAGTTAATATGCATCGACATTGTATACGAGTAATACAATGAACACTAGTTTAATAAATATTAATAATTAATCCAAGTTGTGTAAAATAATATAATCTGATGAGTTATAAGATTATTTTCAGTAGGTAATGTATTCAGAAATATGTCACTCAATGAGATCATATTCTAAGAAAATGTGTAAATACGAAATTATGTTAAGTAACAAAAGATTAATTTTAGTAATTTAGGCATAAGTGATAAAATAAATAACTTAATATAATTCACAAAAATCTTGTAAAAATATAATATTGTATTTTTTTTATTTTATTTCAAAATCACAATTTACTTAATTTCATTGTATTATAAAAAAGTAGAACAAGAGAATACTATGTTGAAATGTGTATTAATTTAACAAGAATTTATAAATATTTAAATATACGCAGATCGATAGAGTAAGTTAGAATTATTCGTAAATAAATTTGATGTAATAGTGCATTGTGAGCAGTATATGATGACGTATATAATATTTTTGTCCTTGCATAGTAGAAATCATAATTGAATTTTAACGTGGCCCATCAGAAAAAGCTAATTTAAAAGAGTTAAATCAGTTTTAGATCATACTCCAAATTACATAAAAAAATATTTAAGAGTTGTAACCAAAAGTTTTAACGTATGACAATATTATCTATCAAATTTTATTACATATATAGATGAATTTATGGATATAGCTTTATTAGATTAACGTGTTGACTATAAAACTGGTTAATTCTCTGTCAGGGTGTTATTAAGAGAAAAGGCCTCCGATATCTCATGTCGTACGCTATAAGTGAGAGGTTCAAAAGTATAAAATCTAGTGTTTTGTAACTTAACCGAGGAAGAAAATAAAAATTAAAAGCTCAAAACCTTATGAGTTCGTTTGTAATTAGTCTTCTGGTGTTTACTTTGATTAACATTAACACGTGATTTATATTTACAAAATGTTTACGTTTTAAATCATGAATCTATAGAAATTAGATTAATATACGTTATGAAAGAAAATGATAATACATGAATAAAATAAAACATTTAAAATAATTGGAATAGGTAAATAAATGAAAATAATTATAAATAATATGTTTTTATTTAAGAAATAAAATAATCGAAAAATCAAAAAAATTAATCAATTGTATTCATAAATTATTAAGTAATTTAAGATTACAACAGCCATCGATGTTTTAAAGAGATTTATTTATCGTGCTATAGATGTTTCTCCATTTCCAATAAATATGAATTTTATGAGTTATACCCATCGTATGGCTCATTTGCTTCGAGATTTGCTTACTTCTTGTTGAACGAATTGCAGATACTACCCATATCTACCCATTAATTTGTATTTTGCTTTTAATCTTTTGTTTTTGTTCATCTACCTTGCAATTTTTCTTTTTGCTATCTATATGTTCCATTATTCAAATAACCAGTATAAACATAATTGGATAGTAAATTTTCCATTTAAAATTCAATCACAATACGTCACCAGGTATTAGGGTGCTGATAGTTTCCAACTACAAAATTGAAAGCAGAAACCAATCAGAATGAAAAATCCTTTTTGAAATATAGATGGAAATCCAAATTTTATCAGTATTAGTATTAAAATAATAAGTAAATTATTTGAATGATTATGTTAAAATAAAAAAGATACATGCATTATATAAGTTGACATATTTCCTAATAGTAGTATTTCAATGAAGAGTGGATAACAATGTACCAACATTTGTAACTACACATTAGATTTTTTTTGAATTTTCGATGTACATTGCTATAGAGGAAGCGAGAATATAATAGCTAATTGTTTTAAATATAAATCTAAAAAGAAAATTCCTAGAGTACAACATTAAAAAAATTATGATATCTGCATATTAAATTAAATTTACCCAACTAAGATAAAACAAAATGAATTAATTTAGTGTTATATTTTCGAGTTGCACAAGAAAATAAACTACATGAAATTATAAATTACCTAAACCATAAAGAAATATATGATATATAAATATCATTAACATTAAAAACATTGTACAAGACAAAATGTAGATAAATATTGACAAAAATGCCAATACACAAAATATCAAACAATTTTTATTTGTTTTTTTACTTGCAAAGAAAATATTTATTTCACATTTATATCTTGAGAAAATCATTTGCAGGATTAGTTTTTTTGTAATTTTTAATTTGGCTTAGATTTTAAAAATAGATTTTCGTTATATTTTCAAACTTCAAAACTGAATATATAGATATGACCAGGATTATTAAATATAGTTTTATTTTTATCTCGGTATAATTCTAGAAAATTTATTGAACTAGTTTATATTTAAATACTTTTTTATAACTTTAAATGAGCACAATGAAAAATTTATTGTAATAAGATGTAACTTTTTCTGATAAAATATATTTATTATAACTTCATTTGTTGATGAAGTTTAAATTTTACGTGTAAAACTGTCTTGATCTGATCGATGAGGTTAGTTCTGAAAAGGCTAGTAAATTTAAAGTATTTTTATTTGTTTTATTAATATTGCAAAAAAAATCTGAAGTGTAAGTCTAAGTCAAAAAGTCTAATTTTCATTAAAAAATTTTAAAGTAAATTAATTCTGTTTGTACCTATGAAAATAACAAATCTGTATACGGAATAACATTATTAAAATACTTGTTATTTGTAGTTCCAAACCTTTTAGAATAAAAAGATTGCAGTTCGTTTAAGAAAAAATCTATGCTAAATTTACATATTGATTAAAAATGCATTTCGTGAATATACGTATAGAGCATGCAGACTTATAATAGACTTAAAATAACATACTTCTCATACAATTTTTAACATATTTCATCAAAAAATATTTCATTTTGTTTATATTACATTTTTCTTTAGAGGTATAATTAAAAACTCACGGAAATAAGTATTCTTTACTATTTTAGTGAAGTATTTCAGTGATCCTATGAGGACTTACATATATAGGCTTAGAAAACATTTATACGTGCGAGGCACAGTACAGGTTCCAGTAAAGTTTACTTTCGAATTTCTGACTATTATTCTACGACCTGGAATATCTCGGAAAGCACAGGAGTACTGAGATGTTCATGGCCGATGGACCCGAACGGTGGAGCGCCCGTCGGATCCCCCCAATGCCGTAAATCCTGTTTATGTCGAATTGTCGACATTTGGGCAAGAGCCTCTGCCTCTGCTATCAGCACGCGTTTAGGAGCGAAGATACTACGTGCATCGTAACACGTCGCTGTCGTGCAGCCACGGCATACATCCTCGCTGGCGACCCCGTGTTCAACCTGTTAACTCCTTAATATCTGCCGGGAACGCTTTAAACCGACGAAGACACGCGCAGCCACAGAACACACGAAATTCCGGAAATCCTTGAGTGATCGGTTTTTCGAAGGAGCTACTTTAATTGGCTGGCTAGGAGGCGCTCGGCGTAAAATCGCACCGCATCCTGTCGAGCTGATGATCATTTATCGCACGCCGAATTTCCGACGCCCAGTTGAATATTCAGGAGGCGGCTTCCGCTCTGCTAATCGCTCTAATCGAGGGACTTGCGCGCACTTTCCGCGGCAGTAAGTCGTCATCGAGCGACCGATCCTTAATCGGAGATTGAATCCCGTGGAAACAACGAAATACGAACGATATTTTTCCGTTCAAATCGCAAGCGGGCCCACTACACGAGGCTATTGCTTAGCAATTAGTCAGGGCGCCGGAAAAATAGGCCGAGATCGCCTG
Source organism: Sycophaga agraensis (assembly GCA_018906755.1). Lineage (NCBI taxonomy): Eukaryota > Metazoa > Arthropoda > Insecta > Hymenoptera > Pteromalidae > Sycophaga > Sycophaga agraensis. The sequence continues at coordinate 1,194,853 of JACCIE010000035.1, forward strand.
ATTCGGATGGGGCGAATTACGCAAACGAGCAGCCGATTGATTAAACGCGCCGCGTAATCCCACCTCGGTCAATAATTAAAATCAAATTAGCGCTTTAACGGCGACTCGTCGACCCGCTCGCTAATGTATCCCCTGCATTATCAATCGCAGGGGCACGCCTATCAATCAATATGGGATGAAAATGTTATTGCTTTGCCGAAAAGTCTTATAACAGCTATACGATTGGCCTGCCATTAGGCAGGGCGCTTTCAATTACACAAGGCTCAGGTGAATACTGATTGCCATGAGGACCAGGCGAGTTGTTCCGTTTGCGCGTCCACTACTATAGGTTATTTTAATCAGCTTGTCCATAACAAATGTTTACAAGGTATCGGGCTAAGTAACTGGAAGCCGGGAAAAATCGAGGGCGTGTTTGCATATTAACGCTCTTGATCGTTCATCCCTTTGAAAATTGCATTAATCATTGGGTCTGTATTAATCCGTAAGAAATATAAATTACCACGACAATCCACTTGTAACTACTACAAGGTGTGTATATGAAAGTATGCAAAAACTCTTCCATTAATTGATGATAATTAACGAATGCTTAACCGAGGATCTTAACATCTCGTCGGCTGGAGTTAGCGGTCCCGCAGCAATCACGGTAGATGACCGATATTTTTTCGGGGACTGTGGCGATATTAAACTCGACTTTGACGAACCGGCGTGGCGCGGCGCTCACTGAAGCGCGACGTGCCCGGATCACCGAACAGCCATCGGGCCCAACGCAAGATAGCGTCGATCGAGTGTTGAATTAGTACATAATGGCTCTTGCGGACAATCCTGGGCCGCGTCTCCAGAAATAGCGGGCCCTCGGCGGCGCTAGAGATAGACGATCCCCGGGTCACCAAGCAGGGGCGGGTCGCGACGAAGGAAGCCGCCTGCGGCTATTATTAGGCGCCCGCCCGCGCCGCCCACTTGGATCTGGCGGCTAGCCACTTTGGTAAACAGCTCTGCCGACGGCTCCCTCGGCTCCATTCACGAGAGGAGCAGTGCCTGGGCAAATGGCGTCGATGAGGGACGAGAAAGAGCCGATTGATATCGGCTCCCTTGTTTCCCAAGGCTAGGCGCTCACCAAGCCGCCCATCTACTCTCCTAGCATCCATTTGCTTTCGAGCGCTTATCAGGCTCTGGGCAATAGTTCGTTAGAACCATGCCGGCCAACTGTATCTCGCTGCCCTGGAAGTAAAAACTTTCTCTGCCCTTGCACGACTCCAAAACTCTTCATCCATTCCTATTTTAGCGCTTTGCTTCTTGTTCTCTCTTTCCGTCTCTCTCGCTCTCTCTCTTCTGCTACTCATTTTGTAGTACTGGTCGAGGAGATAAAGTTTCGGGAAAATCAGGTCATTAGCAAATCCACCGAAATATTAATGTAAACTTCGCTAAAACATCGATAATAATTCTATGAAAATAATAGTGTATTTTCGTCGATTTGATATTTTTTCTTATAGCATTTCCATATTCGTATTTATCGATAGTGTGCAGTGTCGCATAATATTTTTATATCCATACAGCTCACAATACACAGTTAAATTATCCGATTCAATGATTTACTTTTGTAGATGCACGATTACTCTCTTCCAAAATAGAATCGAACTCAACCTTTATATTCATTGGGCTATCATCGTTAATATTATAATGTTGTATGAAATAACGATAACATCATTTTTCGTTACCGTCAAAGAAATACTGAACAAATAATAAATTGTATAACAAATCATGTACTTCTCGGATACCATTCTATATTCTTTAATTCTATGTTGTTTATTTTTTGCACTACTCTGTTAACAAATGTTTTGTTTTAACTAATTTAATTTTCCAGAATATGATTGTTGTAATATTGTTATAAATTCTAAGTATATGTACAATACCAAGTTATAATTCATAGTGACATATTTTTTAAAAACTACAAAAGTCTCGTATGAAATATTTAACTACATGCATAATATTACGGTTTCGATGTTCGGGTAATCAAATAAAAAGCATTTGCAGAATAATATTGCGTAAGTTCAAGGTTAAAAAAAGTTACTTGGGATCTCTGCATGACTAACAAACAAGTATATTGTATTTATGCAAGACTCGCTTGCGTAGAGTTTTCAATGCTCCATATATGGTTGACATAAGAATGGGTCAGAAAAGAAGGGCCATTTATCTTATTTAAATCTGCAAAAACGTTGGAATCAATTTAATGAAAATAACTCAAGTTTAAACTAACATTTATTCTTATTCAACTAACAACAATTTTAGAAGCTACTATGCCCTTCGGAACTTTGGTTGTGAAAAAATTCTATAGTTATGAGTCAACGGCTTTCCACTTCCCTTCCAAGTTGAGTATTCCTCGTAAAATCGAAAGCTTAGTTGAAAGCCATGTTGAAAGAAGTTGCAATATACCACCTTTCCTGTATGTATATACACATCGTATGGACCGAGGACGAATGCTTAATCGCCGAAATCCCCATCTTATTCGCCGGTCAAACATTCTTCTTCTAGAGGCGTAGGCGAGAATAGCCACGACTGCAGGGAACAAGGCTTCTTGTTCTCTTTTGTGCGTGAAAGCAAATGTAAAGAGAGGCTCTTCTAATGGTATCCCGTTTGGCGCAAGAGCGAGCCGAGCGAGAGGATGGAAGAGCGAGCGGTAGGAAATGCCTCTTTTCCGCCCGAGGTTTGTCCTTTTATTATCGCCCAGGCGAATACTCTCGTTTCAGAAATTTCGCCCCGAGCTTTGAAAGTGTTCAGTAGTCGCCCTGCACACCCACATACGCCCAGGCACACCAGTCGAATCATGTAAAGTGAATTTCTCTGTTTTATCCTGCGATCGACCCCCTTTTTTCATTCTTTTCCGACTCCTTCAGTTTCCTTTGTCTTTTTCCTCTCTATTTGTTGAGGAACTTATACAATTTGGAGCATTACGAATTTTGTCAATGTTTTTTCAATTCGCCTTTGGACATGGTTATAACTAACTGTACTTTTTTTATTAAAACATTTAAACAATATTACAGATTATAAAAAATACTATAATTATTAATTAATACACTATAATTCAATTTTTTTATTTTCTTCACTAATGTATTCGATTAATCGTATAAAAATTTCTAAATAACTACTTTGTACATAACTGTAAAGTAAAAATAATATGCTGTAACGTATAAATATCATAGAAGTATTTTGTAATTTTTAAATTTCTTCATGAAAATTTTCTTAAAAAATTGCATAATATTTTTAAAAATTTCTTGATTATTATTTTAATGATTTAAACGATCATATATAATGTTTTATTTACTTTTAATTACTGTTATTCTTTATGACTATCGCACGGCGCATGATAGTTATTTGTAAATTTCTCACATATTTATGGATCATATTATGCAGTTTAGGCATTACACCAATTATATACAGCTGTTATAATTAGCTTCTACAAGTATATAATTAATTAAAAACATTATTATTCTAAATTACTATTATTCATTCTTAATGCTTTTGTATGTTTAAAACAGACATGTTTATTAAATAACGCTAGCGCTATTTTGCTCCTCGATGTTATTTTTCATTCTAAATGAATCGTTTGATTTAAAATGTAAAACATTATAGAATGTTTTCTGTAGAAATATATATTGTGATTTCCCAAAAAGACCAAAGTTGATTAATTGAAAACTGCAGGTAGTACAAGTGTTTTCTAACTTCGAAAGCGTAGCATCGAGAAAAACTCACAAAGTTTCTAGCACTAATTACTTGCAGTGTAACTACCCACCTTTTGTGTAGTTGTAAACTCGTCTTTTTACTTTAAATATCGATTTTTACCGGAATGCTATTCCTTTATAACGAATTAAATATTTAAAAAAAACATTGAAATACCCGAGAAAATATCGTGGAAAATAATTATAAAACTTGTTTGGTTACACATATGAATAATATAATAATAGCCTAGATTTTTTAAGCACGACCCATCGTTCGGCTTAAATGCAGAAATAGACGTACAAAATTTATATCATGAGTTGACTATGATACTCTACTAGAATATTACAGCTACTAACAGCGACACTCCTCGCCGCCTATCAAAAGCTTGCTATTATATGTCCAGTTATAACAGTTAGCGAACGCAGGAAGGAAATCTCCGTCGAGCGGCAGAAAAACGTCTGGGACAGTCACTTGGGTGGGTGTCGAGATTTCTGGTCGGAGCATCTTGGGAATATTAAAAGGCGCGGAAATTCGGAGAAACTCGGGTGGTGGCGAGGCGAATTGGCCGTCGGCGCTTCGGGGTTGGGCGGCCCGCGCGAGTTACATGCGACAGTTATTAATAGAGGAGGTCGCGAACGCGTGGTATCCCGTATTCATGGTGTTCTCTAGCGGCAAACAAGCGGTGGCTGTTCCCGACGGACAGGGCCTCAAACTTCAGCCTAATTAAAAGAAGGGAAAAGTTGGTCGCGCGACCAATGCTAATTTGCTCGTAAATCCCCAGTTGGCGTCTTTTCTTTTCCAGAAACTTTCGGGAACAGATATAATCCGGCCGCGCCGTCGGCTCTTAAGGATTCCCTTAAGAAAAAGGAGCTCGGGGCCGTGCAGGACCTAATCTGAATCCGTTAGGAGGGCACACGGAAAGAGGTGTGAGCGATTGAGCCGTGTGAGGGAAGTAGCACCGAGTGGTCGTTTCCGATAAGAGCATGCGTCTCGCTTTTCTGCGGCTCCTCCCATTTATTTTCACTGTATTAAATTGTTCCACGACTTTTAACGACCCTAAGGACGAGCTCCGTCTTGCGTCACCAATTTCGTTTTCTAATTTTTCTCATTATTCTGCTTTTTAAATCTATTTATCACAAACATCGTTCGAGTCTGTTCTAACAACGTGCAATGGTTCCCTGCCAATCAGATTTAGTGAAAGATTGACAAGAGACTCGTCAAAGTTTTCCCAAAATTCACTTTCCTCGGAAAAGATGGAAGACTCGCTTTTCCATTGAAGTTTCCTCATTTATTGCAAATGTGTCAAACCATGACGTATATACATTTGCTCTTCAATATTTTTGAATATATAATACTTTGTAGGTAGCGCACTAATAGATTAATTCTGTTTGAATAATTTATTAGGTAATCACTTTGAAAATATCTTCCTATTTATAATTTTATTTTGCTTTAATCTGAATGAGCTACAGTTACTGGTTACATTGGTTAAGAGATCAGCTATACGTATTCACGCTGAATTCACATTTTTTGCATTTTTAACGTATTTTAAGTAACAAAGATAACTTGATTTATTCAACCTGTACATATAATGTTTTGTTCATTATCGTATTTCACATTGAATTAATTAATAATGAAATTATATTAAATGATTTATATAAACTCGTTCGAAGAAACATTATCGCAAAAGGTTTTGTGGATAATCTAGAATAATAGGGTTTTTAGTCAAGTACTATACATAGTTTATAACGCACGCACCGGGTATACAAGGTATTTTCTATACTTATCATCGTCTTTTTCTAGCACTTTAACTATAAATAGACGTGATAACCTACAAGTGCACGAGGAAAACTTAGCTATCGATGGCTACGTCGATGACGCTTCGCGACACGCGCGCCATTTGAATGATACGAGGAAGGAGCCTGCAGAGAGCTAATAAGTGATAAGAGTGGCGGCCGCATCCGTCAAATAACAATCCATCTTATAAATGGCCTAGTTGCACAAGAACGGGGTGCTCCGATTTTTCGCTGGAGGACCAATACCTGGCCTTATTGCCTTCCCCGCGGACGTGTGGTGGCTCAGTGATTCTCACTTCACCCTTAATTAACTGCTTTTCATAGTTGTTCGCAGGGAGAACGAGAAAGAGAAAGCGGCAGACTTGCATCGAGATAAGCGGGTGACCACCGTTGCACCTGCTCTCCTAATTCTCCGAGAATGGGACTGAGTGGCTCTTCCCGGCTTCTATAGTGCACGCTGTCCCTGCTCTTCTTATTTTTAATTGCCTCATCCGTTAATGCTCCCGTGGGCACTCGGCTACGAGCCAAACACTTTTCACAGATGATAGTTAGATCATTCGATGCGATAATGAGAAATTGAACACTAAGCTGGCGAGCACTCTTCTATTGCACCGATAGGGAAATTTGCGGGGGCCGCGAAGATATCGAGTTTAAACCTCTTAATCGACAAAAAGGAACTCATGGATACGATGTGATTATGACAATACCATGAGGCTCATGTAGCAGAATCCTAAATCATTAAACTAAATGTAAAATAATTAAAGTTATAGATTTTATCAGCTGTAAGGCAGTGAAAAAAGGAAAAAGAGCTTAAACTTTTCTTATGTGCTTTATCTGAATTGGGCAAATTTCTTGCTTAAACTACACTTTTGAATGTTATATATGTGCTTTATAGAATAATTCTTTATAACGCTTTCTGAGCATACGATTATTGGGAAAATTAACTATTTTATAATTGAAACTACCATCACTGCAGAGTATAAATTAATATATAATAGTCAAAGAGATTCGGACTATCTCATCATCTGATATTCATAAAAAATTTTGCGGTGGCGCCCTGTGGTGAGTTTTATTTTTCTTCTTCTGAAATTTCTTATCACAGATATGGCTGGATTAAATTGAAAGATAGTGTAATTTAAGATTTCTCTTAATTATCAAGAATCTTGATAGGAGAAAACGTGAGCCACCTTCTAGCCAATCAAGAGATCGCGCGCGATATGCACATGAGAGCGTCTGACGAAAAACTCTAAACTCTTTCAAAACTTAAACAGCTATACTTCAAAAATGTCTTACCGAAGTTGTAAGGAGTCTTTTATAAAATCTGCAATACTGCTTTCGTTAATGCAGTAATCGTGCATTTTAGTTACATTGATTACAAAATAAATGATTACCCAGGTAGAAATATTAGCAGATTTGAACTAATTTTTCAATAAATTATTAAGAATTAGAGTTTTAATAGTTAATCTGTCGGAATCCTAAAACTGCCGTCATTTTGTGCCACATAATTTGAGTTATAAATTAAACTATTTACAGATAATTTACACTTAACTATGAATGAAATATAAATAGACATAAGTTCTAACGTTAAACAAATATTAAATTATATGTTACTCATACATTAAATCTCATATTAAATAATACAAAATATATAATAATAAGTTAATTAAATTTTTTCAGGTGTAGATTACCTCAAAGTTTCATAAAAGTGTAATTAATTTTATACAAGAGTTAACAATTATCAATAAAAATAAAATGAAACCATGAAGCATATATACGAATAGCTAGAACTTAGCTATTTAATATAATTATAAAGATTATTTAACACCTTTTATAAAACCATATTTTTTATCAATGTATAAATACTTATTAAATATCACAAAGTATTTGAAGTAAAATGTACAATTAACTACAATATACTAGTCTAATTGGAGGTTATATTAATTTAAATCTAATTCGACGTTATACTTTTATGTTGCACGTACATACGATGAAATGAAATACGAGACAAGGCATTATACTTACGCTGGAAACAATCGAGTGGGCTGCATCAACCACAAAAGTTGCTTATACTAGAAATTACAATTTAAACTGGACGATTGCTACTCTAGCAAGATTACTTTTCGTACTTTAGCGCGAGTACTTTATCAATATCATTGTTTAAAAGCCCACCATTGGTAGTGAGAAATAGACTCGACGCTAAGAAACATTGGATTCAAAATATATAAAATATCTGGAGCTAGTCACCGGCTCATTATGCTTCTAAAGGAATCTTCGACCTTTAAAAGCGGGAAGTCGTAAATCCAACAAGCTACCAGGGGCTGGTCGTGGCTGCAGGCTTGTAGCGGGGCGATACTCCCACGCGCGCCTTTCGGGATCATAAGGTCATAATGAAAGTGCAAATCGAATCGGCGAGCATTTAGAGGGCGTTGCGAAACAGCGTTAAAGTATTTCATTGAAACGGCGCCGTACGGCCCGGCCGTAAAACCTGAAAGAAAGGCATAATAAAGGCCCGGTGCACGAGGCCCCGTAAAATCGCCGGGCGTATCGCGGACATGTAATTCCCGGGGCACTTGCCACCCGGCCCGAGAGATAACGGAAATCGAATTACCTGCCGGGCGTCTGTGCCCTCGAAAAATCTAATCGGCCGTTTAGCCTACCGTACCGGATCTCTCTAGTGAAGAAAACTGTGGCTTACTTGAATTATGCAAAGCGCCCGATAAGTTTGGCAGCATGCGTGTGCCGCTCCAAAAATTCACTCCGCGGTCTGTTGGTTGGGCCGTCTCAAGTACGTCGCTCGATTATTCCCGCCGCCGCGCCCTCTTATATAATTTATCGTCGGAGGGAGGATTTTCACGGGGAAATTGAATTTCATTCGCCATCGGTCGGTTATTAAAAGCTCGAGCTCTATTCGGAGCCGGGCCAGCCGGTAAATCCAGCCTCCCGCTTGATTATTCTACGAGCTATAGCTTCCAAAGATGCCGGTGTACTTCCTTGCACGATATCAAATTGGTTTTCCATTAAAGTTTAATTGAATCCTGTGTCGCTAATCAAAAACCACATTCTGGAGTACAACTTTTTCCTCGGCCTACAAACCGTCATGCGTTTAAAATTCGTTCTTTTTCTCTTTTTTAGGGATACATTTGTCCTGTACTACTGACTTTTACTCTTTATCTAGTACGAACTCTCTTCTGTATTTTAAGAAAGAAAGGCAAAAGAAATCCTCTTTGACAAGCTACGACCGCAATCTTCTGGCAACGTCGTGGAACCCCAACGTAAGTCGCGGAACCCCCATCTGGAAAAAGGAGCTAGTGGGGCGGAAGCGACGGTTTCGAACATGCCGGGACGCGAGATAAGCACTTCGCAAGGGCGAAAAAGGCATCCACGGAGGATTTAGGCGCGAATTCGGGCGGTTACAGCTAGGCATGACGGGCGACTTTGCCGCGCCCCTAAAGACCCGGGGACGTACCACGCCCGAAGTTCGATCGATAAAGTTGGCCATAGGCGTCTCCGAACAATTAAAACTTTTATCGGCGCGGCTCCCGCACCTGTCCTAAGACGGGCTACCATCGAAGTAGAACGATAACTGCTGCTCCCAACGCGGGGGAGCTGATGATAAAGGGAGACCGGCGTCCGAGATCGGCGACCAAGATTCTCGGTTAATGTAGCGTTATAGAGTGACTAAAATGCCCCTACATCGTCCGGCACTCTTCGCGGGACAGCCCCTCTCCCTTTCCTTTTATTTATCCCCCTTACAGCCTCCTTCCACCGCAGTTCATGCTTACGTACTCGTCCGATTTCGTTTGACCTGCTTCCTTTGGGATTATTATTCCACCATTGCTCGAAAATTTTTATTGTCGTTTGATTTATTTGTGTTTTTTTTTCTAAACTACTTGAGAAGAATGAACTATTGCAGGAGTATAAATCTTTCGAAATATACGCCAATGTATGCATATGTTTACGCGCACTTTTATTCAACTATTCAACTGAATTAGTGACTCGAGTAAAGAGCTTTCGCTCGGCGGCCATTTTCTCAAACATCTCGCTTAGAATTGAGCTATAAATAATTTAGGTGTGAGAAGTATTTCAAGTAAATCTTATCAGAGTGGAATCACAACAGCGTCAGGAGCAGAAATTTAGCATGCGAAATATCAAGACCGGCTCCACTCCTGAAAAGTGCCTTTAAAAATGTAAAACTCAGAGCTGGATCTATACTTTAAATGAATTTTGTTCTATAAAAGTACATTCAACCTCCTTACAGATTAAAAAAGCTTTTTCAAACATAATAATTTATTTACGTTGCAAGTCGCATATATTTTCAAATATAATGAACCCTTTAACTCTTATTCAATTTCTCTGTAATGTATGCGAATGAATGGAATCGATCTGGAAAATACAATATAGAGAATATCTAAAAAGTACCGCAACAGTGCAGTTACAAAGAAGTTAAAAATTTTTTAAATCAAACATTATATGAACATTAAGATTATCATAAGATTTATCAAAAAATTCAAGGGAAAGAAATTTCTGGTAGGTTTTTTTATTATTATTTATAACTATGATTCATTTTTTAAACATTAATGTCGCAACTATATCTGGCTTAGAATAACCTAATACCTACACCTGTATGATGTACTATTCTTTTTTTTTTGACTATTCTTTTGCTGTATATCCACAGAAAATTGTACTGTGTTTTATAAAAGATTTTAAAATCTATATAAATGCTTTTAAAATTTGTTACCTGTGCGATATTATTAATCAATAACTTTTAACTTATAGTTTAAAATTTCCACATATTGCACAGATATAATAAATATATTTATCAATATATCAAAGTGAAAAATTCTGTTAAGGCTCTAGAAGAATCCGAACATCGATCCCAACATGATAGCGTGACATCTTTTCATGCTCAGCTCGGACAGCTATATTATAGAATTACGTAGATAAGTTGGTGAAATCACAGGGCTGTTGGTCGCGTTGGCATCAATTTATTCTTTTTCCTTCTAATAATTAAATCTAATCAAGAGACTAAACATCGATGTAATTCCGGTGGATAGTCTCATGGGTGACGATCAGGATTATCCTCTAAGTTGCGGAAGCGTGAGTAATAAAAATGACGAATCACGCAGCGAATCTCAGGATTATATAGGTGGCATTTGAACAAATACCGCGGGGTTGCTATATCGGCCCCATCAAATTGTCGCCCCGTCCCGGGTCCATCGCACCCAAGATAATTACATCGGGCGAATACAGGGGATATAAGCCGCGAGTAATCGGTGGATAAAGTGCCGCGCGCCGCAGAATGAAGGAAATTGATGGGGACTCGCGAATGGACGAGTCCATGTATAATTCGAAGGGGGTGGGGGAGCGGCGAAGGCCGAAGCCGAATTTCCAGCGCTACCTCGTTACCGCGGATTCAACTCCATGAAATCCACTGGACCGGCCCTCTCCCGCTCGCTCCCGCAGCTCTTTTCACCGGCCCTCTTGTCTGTGCATTCTATGCACGATGCTCTTCCGTCGCACTAAATGTCAAATGAAAAACAATTTATATTTGGGCCTTATGTGTTCGCGTGATTACTGCTTTGGTTTAGCCAGTAAGGGATTCATACTGTTTTCGTCTTCTCGCGAGCGTTATGTCGTGCTTTATAATAAAATGTAAGATCTTTATCGCATAAGTATGCGTAAAGTACATCATTTGACTTTCAAAGTATACGAAAGGAAACTGTCTGTCAAAGTTTAGTTGGATACAATCGATATCAACAATTTACGAAACTTTGCAATGGAAAGTAAGTATTAATGAATCGTAAACATTAAGAGGGATTGAAAAGATGGAAAGTTAAGTGCTCCTGATTGAGATGTTGATTTTATAAATGAAAAGAAATAAATTTGGAATTAGAAACGAAAAGCTGCAAAAATTTGCTTTTCTAATTTTGTATTACGTCAAAGCGGCGAAAAAATATTAATTGTTCAGTACTTATTGATCTTATTATTACCGTTTTCACTATAATTATGTAAAATTTGATATATCTGCACGAAGCGATTAAAATTCACAATACTTAAGAGGATTTCATCTAGATTAACACTGCGAGCCTTTCTCGGATTTGAATTTGGTTGCATACTCCTAGCATATAATATATAGTTAAAATTGTCAGTCAATCTTCTCTCTCAAACCGCAAGCAATTTAATATATAATAATAACTTGATTCAATATAAGCAGTGCCCGATGCCAGAAACTTATTATGAATTAAATATGAAGGAAGCGAAAGGTTATGATTATAAATTTATTGTATCTATACAATATGATTAAAGGTGTAAAAATGTTTTAGGAAGTCTTCTCTGTTCTCTCAACATTTTACCTTTTTATGATTATTTTGGTCAAATGGAATTTTATAATTGCATAATTCAACTATTATATATTTTTATAATTCATGCGAATTATACGTTCGTAGAGAAATGTAAGGACTATCTAAAAAATATCAAAAGTATTCTTTTAACTTCTTTTGCTATATCTCTGAATATTAAGTCCATTAACTATGAAGACGCACAACAAAAGATTTTTTTGTTTCAATTAGTTGTGTGCTTTATTGTCTAAGCACACCTTGACATAATCACAGTATACCCAATAAAGTAGATTCATCAATAAGAAACAGTCTTCCGAGAGTTACCGCCGACCTCGTTATACCTTAGTCGGAACATATAGGCCGAAAGGCGCGTACAGGCCGCGGATCTGAGAATGGCAATTCGGGACGTATTTTTGAATGATAATAGCGAGTCTAAAGGCTAACTTGCCCAAACGATTAGACTTGGGGTTACGCTATAGTCTTCATTTGGTCCGTAGTGGGCCAATCTGTACGGAACCGATCTTATGGTCGCCCATCTTATCCTAGCATGCATGATTCACGTTCGCTTTTCCAGTATATCGGCGCATCGTCCGTTTCGACTCATATTAACAATCGGACGCGATGCCCTTCTTAACTTTATGCATTTACTCATTTTCTTTATTTTATTTTATCTTCTATATTTATTTTTAATAGACAAGAAAGTAGTATATAGGGAAAAACTGTAAGTGTGTCTTAGTATAACAAACTATAAAATAACTATTAAGTGCCTATTTTTAGTTTTATTTAAACAACAAATAAAGAAGTTAATCATACTTTCACCATAATAAATAATTTTTTTAATTTAGTGTTTTTAATTTTTCTGATAGGTTTCTACTGTCTGTTTTTTACATGAATACATTTAATTAGATATCGAACTAAATAGTACTTAGAATAATAGTAGTTTTACTATGCTGTATTAAATATGTAAAACCCAAAAAAATTGTGAGAATATTCGCTAATAATTATATCTAGTTTCTAGCTGATTGACTATTAAAAAGTTAGTTAAAAAATAGTTTACTTTTCTACCAGGGATAGATTTTTAATAATTTTGTTTTTTATAATGTGAAATATATTGATTCGATAATTAATGAAGAGCACTCAGGTTTTTCAATCTTATGAACCAATATTGTTATAACAAAATTTAAAAAAGATTTATCAAATTGACATTGCATGAAAATCCTTTGGATTAAATTATTTTGAATGAACGGCGACGAGTCATCATCACCGGAAAATGGTCGCTTTCAGAAGTTTCTTGCATATTCATTGATAAGTTAATGTATAAAGCGAAATTTCATACTCAATCAATTTTCGATTTCTCTTCCACATTCAAGTAGGATAGCCCGCACTGTATCAGCTCATCGCCGTAAAGCATCATTTCTTATACCAATGTATAGTATACTCGTGAAGAGCAAATGAAATTTGATATTTTGAGGTCATGTTCAATAGCTGAAACTGGACAACAATTACCAACAACTGAATACTACTGAATACATCTGAGTTAATAAACAAGGACCAGCGCGTTTTGTTCTGGGTTTAAGTAAAGAGTAAGCTGTGCCTATAATACAGGGCCGCGTGCGTGCGGCTGATAAGGATTCGCTCAAATCGACTTGGTAGGAATCGAGCCCGCGCTGTCTGAGCTTTGGGCGAAATGTAGGGTTATTAGTCCAGGCGCACTTTATGAGGCTTCCTTGTTTCACTCGACAATGGCCGCGGGGGATCAGGCTCACATTTTTACTGCTCCATTCATCCGAGCCGGGTGCGCCTTTCAGCCGAGCTCTGAAAGCAAATGTTTGTCGCGGCCGCTTTTTACGCGCGTCGCCCCCCCCCCCCCCCCCGACAGTGTCTCGAGTGCACTTAAATGTACAGGACATTATCAGCCGTGAAGGATTCCTCTTGGAGCGTGGAGACGCCACAACCCTGTTCTTTTTTAGGCTGAGAGTTTACTGGGGAACTTCGACGAAGGATTATTACTAGTGTGCTGTTTGCGGTGTATGTAAGAATTGCAATCCGCTTTTCAGGCCCTTTACAGCGACCTCTTAAACGAAGTTTCAGATTTGATGAAGGACTTCTTACCAAAGTTCTCTCTGGCAGATGTTTAACGACATTTATTTGCACAATACACGCGTTAAGTATATGTTAAGCGTGTCTAATACGTTACAATTCATTCTTATCTAAAAGTGATAGTTGGTCTTGTAGCTAAGAGGAAAGAATTAGTTTATCGTTACTTTTTTTTGTATTTAATACAGCTATAGAAAGCACTGAGATGAAACAAAAATTTATATTCAAACAAACTAAAAATATTTTAGTAATAATTAGTGAATAAATCGATTAATTTATAAAAGTAAACTAAATTAAATTCAATTTAATATAAATTTAATTAATTAAATTGCATTACTTTTGAATATTCTTTGCTGAATAATAATATAACTAGCAAATGATATTAAAATAACACAATTGAATTAAATTAAATGTAATCGTTACTAATTATAAAATGTACTCTTTTCTGTGTTATGAATAATGTGTATTATCTTCTTGATTATAATATCAGATGTAAATTAGTTGACGTTAAGTATTGTATTACAATTAATACTTCTTTAAACGAATAGCGTTAGAATTGGTTATGGAACGACGCAGATAGAAAATTGACCAGAAATTAAAGCCTTGCGAGTGGGAGGGTGGGAATATGACGAACATAAAGAAGTACCGAATACACAGAAGTGATGACAGCCGAGCATTGTTTTTTTAAATAATTTATTGTAACTTATTATTTATTTTTTATTTTATTATTTATTCTTCTGCATGTTCAGCAGATAGTTTGCATAATCAATACATTGATTATTATTAAAAAATGTATGACTATTAAATTGTGAATAAAAATTTACATGGAAATGTAATTTTAATTTAGTTTTAACATAATTGTTTATACATTTAAACCCATAACTCCACTAATGCAATTTCAATCATAAATTAATCATGGACTTGAAAATATAAAATTATATTTCCATATAAATTTTTGTTTTGATAGCTATCGGCTAACTATACAAACAGTAAATTAAAATAATTTATTTAGAAAAACGATTTGTTGTCATATATTTTATTCAAAAACATTGATATAAAAGTAGCAAAAGAAAAATCGAGCAGAGTATGTAGTGTTTGTTGTAAAACGCAAAAGTTTAACAAATGTATATTTTATTAAATGTTTTATTACTACATTAATATAGAAGGTGGTTTTATTATTTTCACGAAGCTCGCATGTAATTGTATAAGCCGAATGCTATTTTCTACTTCTGCAGAATACGGGATGCGCGACCTGTGTAACGTACTTACTTCTTTCGTACTTACCGACTCAACAACAAATCATTATGGTAATACTCCTGCGATAACGCTTCATGCGATTCCTGCATTACTTCAGCTATACGGGTCGTTCACAACGTCAATGCGGTTATTTTCATCTCGTCCGCGTTCAGCTGTATCATAACTTCTGCGCATTCGGTACTATTGCATATTCAGGACTTTTTCATGTTCATCACACATTTCCACCCTCCCTGCGAGTAACTACTGTCCAGATTTTTTGACCAGAATCTGTTCTATGAATTTAGCATATTCTGCATAGGTTTTGTTTAATGCTATATGTCACGAATTAGTTCATAACCCTCAATTCAAGATATCTGCAATTGACATTATAAAAATGCTATAGGTATTATTTATTAAAATATATTTAAAAAATGGTTTTTTAATTCCAGTTCTTTAATTTATTCAAAAATAGATAATGAGCAACTTTAGCTGATAGGAATAACTGTGTACCACGCACTTTATACATATTTTTATATCTTTTAATACCTTTCCCAATACAATTCTATTCCTATAAAATGGAAAATAATAGAGAAAAAAGATATTCGAACAGAAAAAGTAAAGAAATAAGTTTTAAACGTTTTAAGCAATGTAGCAATTCTGTAGAAAATAAAAGTGCTACTGAATTAAATTCAAGTGACTCGAAGATTACGAATTTTAATATAAATCAATCCGATTTGATTGATTTGTCTTTTCCAGATTTAAATTTACAAAGTGACAGTAACATCAAAATAAATAGAAATTCAGGTCAACTGAATTATGTACTTTAATTGAAGATTAGAATTATATTCTATTATATTTATTTCTCATAATCATCCAAATATTCATTGTTTTCATACATTAACAAATTTAAAATAATAATAAATATAAGTTTTAATATTAATTAATTACATATATTAATTATATGTATCTACCAAGAGTATGCTCTTTCTTTTTATTATTAAGAATTTACAAAAAATGCTCTCGCATAGTTTGATCTCACTGTAACCCGTTTTGTAAAAGAAAATTTTTTTTTAAAGTATTTATCATTAAATATATAATGACAATTGTTCACGATTCGGATATAGTGCGGATTCATTGTGATTGTACTTTATCAAATGTATATCCTATATTAATTCCTAACAGATAATTATAAGTAATTATAAGTACTGTTACGTACACACCTTCGGCGCGATACGCAACGGATCCGCGAAGGCTGCGGCTCCGATATCCGCTGTCGCGGGGAATTCGGGGGCCCCCGCACTCGTAGCGCGGGGTCACCTTCGGCCGAACCGCGACGGAGCCGCGGAGGCAGCAGCTCCGATATCCGCTGTCGCGGGGAAAAGCGGCGGGCCCCGCAAGCAGCCGGGCCAAGGCGACCGGAAGCTCGGAGCTAAGCCGCGAAATCGGCAGCTCGGGTATCCGCCGATCGACGAAAACTCGGGGCCCCGGGCCGACGCGGCCTGGCAACAGGAAGGCGCCCGAAGCAGACGCAAGATCAGCAACTACCAAACGCAGAGATACGGGGAAGTCGGCAGACCGCAAGTGGGGAAAAGCGGCGGGAAGCAGCTATAAATAGGAAGAGGATTGCAACGATGGGGAGCGATTGAGTGATTGTAAAGCGAACGGGCGGATTGTAACGCGGGCGGCTAGTCCGTCAACTTAGCGCTCGAACGACACGCGGGAGCGCCGCCTCTTCTTCCCCCGACGATACAAGCGAGTAACGTCGAGGTTCAATAAAGTAGCTGCTTCGATCGCAACCTGGTGCTTCAATCGCCTCGCCACTCCTCCGGTCTCCAGCTCCTGTCGAGAGTTCGACACCCCTCCCCCCTCGCGCGCCGCTGTCTCCAGCCTGCCGTCCCCCTGGCAGCAGAGGGAGCAGAGCGCGTACGTAACAGTACATATATTTATGTTGATCTTACTAAACATGATACCTGCTTGTATGTCTTACCATTGGTTGTAATTAATGCAATTCGTTTGTCAACTTTGTCTTTTTCAGCTGTGAAACTATTCATCAATATGCGCTTAACTCCTGTGATAGGCGAGTTCGGAAAACAGCAAATGCAATTTATAAAAAATTAAACGAAGAGTATGTCGATGATTAAGTTTCCGTGCCTTTGGATGCAGTTCGCGTCGGTCGCAACCACCAAAGTTTACCTTAATCACCCATGCTCTTAAGGCCGCAAGCGAGGTTGTCGGTAGCGCAGTGACTCTGGTGAAATACTCGTTGCAACGTTAAGTACTTAGTCGATAGAATCAGTTGTTACCTCTGCAAACTATATTGAATGAATAGCGACACATACACAATTCCGAGGAAATTGTAGAACACATGTTTTACACATATTGTAACATGTTTTACATCAACCTGTATATCATGGATCTTCGTCCTTGAGTATTAGTATAATAGATTGAGAGAATGAATGGTGCTCTCATGTATTCTCTCCTTCGAAGCAATAGTGAGTTGGTGGATGCTGCTTTGTTTTTGACTTCTGCGTCCTTCCTCGTGATGTTAGCTTATTAACCTTTTTTAGAGATTTATGCATCGCTAGTGATTTTTGTCTCGCAATAAAGTATAGGCTGTACGGCCAAGTTAACACTTGCTATCTTTCTTACTCTTTTCATGACTCGTGATTATTCCTACACAAAGAAGCACCCATTAGTACTTGTTTCGAAAGTCTTGCGACAAAAATATTAAACTGAAATGAAATCAGTTTTAATGATAGTCCAAAAAAAAAACATTTATATAAATTATATGTAAAGAAATAAAATATATTAATAATTGCCAGCTTAGATACAGATAGAGAATGATTAGTCATTAGATGCTCTATGTTATAATTTGAACAAAATGAGCATCAATAAACTGCTTTGTAAATGAAATCACATTCACACATTTCTCTAAGAATGTAACTGAAAAATTGTAGATAAATATAGATATAAAATTTATTTATATGTAATCTTTAAATTAATACACATTTAAAAATGATAAAAAATATAAAAGACTAACTTCTGTTAGGAAACCTATCATTTCCACGATAGGTACATTTTTTTGACTGTCTAATGGACATACAATTATGACGATTAATGTATGTCAGACCTTTTGGATTATTAAAGTATATAATAGATATTTTGTTCACATGGAGTACCAAAATAGCTGATATGACCTACTGTGATAGACTGTAACCAACTTACATAAGCTGCTAGATAGCTTTGATATAGTAAATCTGAAGATCATCGGCATAAAATATGTAGCCCATATTCAACAAACAATTAATCCAAGATTATTTACATAATGATAGTACAGATCCAAGTTACGATCCCTGGGGAAGACCGAGATATATAAAGGGTATAGGGAGCCAAACCGATCGCTTTGAAAAATAAGTATATACACATTCAAAGATAATTTAAATTACGCGAAGACTGGACACACACTATTGTTCTCAATAGTATTAATGATGAAATACGTCCTCTAGAAGTAAAAGTATAGCAGTTTATGCGAACATTACCGTTCAAAACCAGACTGAAGCAGATTAGGATATTAATCGATACAAATTCGTTAACTTTCGATTACAGATCAATTTTTTTAAGGTATTTGAGAGAAAATACAGATTGGCAATTGGTCAAAAATCCAACGAAGACATTATTGATAAGCCTAGCCCTGAAATTGAGTAATCTAAAAGCGTGTATCTGGCGCTGAGGTAGCCTTACAGGATCTGCTGATATTGACATCGGATACGCGTAACGAGATGAAGCGGTCGCAAGCGCTCATGGCACAAGGTAATTTCAAAGGCGATATCGATTTCAGGCTCACCTAAGCTGCCGAGCGCGAACGAGCTACTTGGACCCTCGTTATAAAAGCATGCCCCTCGTTTATCTTGGTTAAGAGTAAACACGCGCTCGTGAGGCCGGCAATACTTTCTACAGGATTAATTAACCACGACGCGCGTATCGTTTATGAAGGAGCTACCTGCCACAGCAGCTCTCAAGCCCGCGCCCCTAATTAGGAAATATGGCGTTTAGGGGGCTTTGAGAGGTACTTGTGTCCTATTTAGTGACTGCTCCATATGCAGCCGAGGCAAGGAGCATTTTTTCAGTGGCTGGAATAGGCTTTGACCTGGAGCTGGGCGTTTTAACCTTGGGCTGGTCGGTAGTACATAATAAGGGACAATAGTGGGGTAAGCGCTACGCTTATTCATATTCTCCGGATGTTTTTCGAAATTAATTAGGACGCAACTTCCGCGGCCATTCAAACGCTCTGATTACCCGGGTGCAACAGATTTAATTAAGCGATAACGCTTGGCGCGCTTAATTTTTACGCGCCACGCCCCGCGTTATCTTAACTACATTATGTATGCCAACAGAATCGTTTAATTAAATTTGGGACATTATTTGCTCGACTGCCATGATCTCAATCACTGGACGGTTAATACTGCGACTAAAACAGTTAAGACATCGAAAATATAACCTACCGCAGTATTGATCCGTCCGATGGAACTACGGCAAACAGCGAACCAACGGGAAAATTAATACTCCTCCATACAGTGTTCAACTACCCTGAAAGAAATCTGATAGGAATCCGCTACTATTTGGTTGCTACTAAATAAGGTATACATAATTTTCGCTTTTATAAATTTAATTAAATATAGATGTATTAAAATTTATTATTAGCTTTTTAATCCTGTGTTACCAAACAAAATTTATCTTTATTAATGACTAGACCAGCGCTCTCAGTGAAATCTCTGAATCACTCGGTGTTAATGGTAAAATCTGTTAATTGCGATAAGTATATCAAAGCAAAGCTAGGACGACACGGTCAGACTATCTGAGACTTAAAACATTAAAAGTTATTGTGAATAAAATAAGATAGATAAGAATACTATTTAAACACAGTGTTATACAAAATATAACATTTTAACTAAAAAGTTCCGGATCTAATGAAGAAAAAATTGTTTTTATTCATCAATATAATTTCCATCAAGAGCAACATAATTATGCTAGTGCTACTCTAATATTTAAATATGACTTTTGTAGAACAATTTATCTTTTGTCTCGAAGTAGATCTCAATTAAGTGATAACTTCATCATTCGAGCGAAGATTTTTACCGGCGAGCATTTTTTAAATTCTATGAAAAGCCAATAGTCGCTGCTGGAACTAAATCTATATCACACATACCCCAAAATATCGATGCCATAACGTTTCTAGCAAATTGCATTTTCAGGTGCTTTGGACGAAATTCACTAGTTATTGTCCACTCAGATGACGATCGTTTTCATTCTGGAATTAAGTAATGGATCAATGTTTCATCTATTGTCAAATACTGCTTAGTACCATCAGCACGTTGTTTTTGGTTAACATTGAGCATACGCGGTGTCCACTTTGAATAGACCTTTCTCATAGATACATGCTCAAGCAATGTGCTGTCTGATTTGGTATCTTTATGATTTCGGTTAATTCATCCAATTTTACTTTTAAATCATTCAAAACGATTTTTCGGAATATTTTTATTTTTTTTTGATTCTATTGCCTCATGTGGATGACATGGTTTGTGATCACACTTCGTGATCACTCGACATGTGATCACGTTGTTTGAATTCAGTAAACCAACGTTTTATTGTTGCTATAGATAGAATGAAGTCTCCATATCATTTTTCAAGCCAATGATATTTTTTTCATCAAAAAGCAGTGTAAAATTAAAACACAAAATTGTTTCTGATCCACTATTTTGAAAATAACAAAAGTAGTGTTACTTAGCACAATAACTCACAAACTAATGAAAAGAATGTCACGAAATTTAACAACTGTCTTTTGAAGGTTAATACTATAAATCTCTGTGTGAGGTCCGATACCTTTCGGCCCACATTCCAGATAAAATTTACGATATTTTTTGCTACTTTTTTCATATCAAATTATACGCCGAGTATAACGAAAAAACGCTTTATAGCGTACTCCAGTATCCTGATGGGTTAGCAAATCATTGGGCAGTTTACGAAAAAGCAACGACTTTCACGGCTTTGACTGTCCACATCGTTGAATTGTGCATTCTTGTGCATATGTGCTGGTAGGAACTCCAAAGTCCGGTAACGTCCTAAAAATATCGTGGCATTACGTGGAAGGGAATGTCACTCATCAAGGCGTGACCCTCGTCAAAAGAGTGAAATTTTTACTGATAATTTAGTGAAAGAACCGCTTGCAACACCTTTTTGAAATTTATATTATTTATCTCGAGTTTTAATAAAAATCTAGAGGCTTCGAGATGTTTGCGAATATGTAAGGATCGATCTAGCTATTGATTTGTGTGGTCGCTATAACATAATTCCCTTGATAAATGTAAATAATTGCCACGCAATTGCCACGTGGTTGGTATTATTACTGAAACTATAGAATAAATATATTCGCTACTGGCGAGTCGCACCATTGCAATGGATTGGAATTTCGTTCAACTTATTCTGAAAGAGAATTTTGATTTGTAACGATAATAACACTCCTGCATATATTATAGTTAATTGAAATCTCAATTTATCGGTAAAGATATAATATTTTGTATTATCATAATGTTTTGCGCATTATTTATTTATAATTTAGTAAATTATCGAGTAATCATAATGGAATTTCAAAATTTGATACAACTATAAAAAATTTAATAAGTAAGTTTGTTAAATAAGCAATTTACGGAAAACTAAAAAATGCCAGCATAAACATTACTTTTCATGAAAGCCAGAAGAATTTTTCTAATATACATTTTTTACATCATTATTTACTATTATTCTATAGCGATTTTACTACAGTAAAAGTTGACATGTATTTTGTATTTGGAAAACAATAGAGAAAGATCACTTGATGATACAATATTTAAACGAATTCGTAATCGGTCCTTAACATAAAGAAATATTTAAGATATAAATATAAAGATATAAAGATCATATTTGACACTTGCTGATGCGCACTTCAAATACAGGTGCATCGAGAAGTTATTGATACTTATTCATCTTCAATTAAAGATTTAGGTAATTGCGAGTTCATACAATTTCCTAATCTTAGAAATACATACAAACAGCAAAGTACCTATTGCAATAATCCATGCACTAAGGGATGAGTGAGGCAAAGAGCTCTCTGTTATTGCCGTGTTAGAGCCGTCTGGAACGGAGTAGTCCAAGCCTGAGTCACTAGCGTGACGTAAATATTAATTATATGAAAGTAAAACCCGAGATATAACAAGAAACTGTCACGTTGAGTTAACAAACGTAATAAAAACTCATTATTGGTCAGGTTATACACTATTTTCGTACATTTCTAGAAATCATTGTAGTATTTATATTAATATAGTACGGAATTTATTGTTAATAAACTAGTAGGGGTTCTTTCAACATTTATAGTATGTGTTGGTCATTGTGTTAATTTTAAATGTATTAATTTAATAAAATTTAAAATTAAGAAAATTAATTAAAAATTAATTATAATAAAAGTAAATAAAAATCACAGAAAATCATGAATACACGTTAAAATATTAAAATATTAATGTGTGTACGTTCTTATACTTTAATAATTTTTACCTAATTCAAAATGGGAGGCCCAAAGCTAATTTGTATAAAAATTAATTTAGAAACACAATATTCTCATTACAATACGATATAGTAGATTTTTTCTACAATATACTAAGGTACAATTTATAATTAAACTTATTTGCTTTCGCGCAATGCTTTTGCCAGACGTTTAAACTGCCAATTATATAGTAACCCATCATGAAGAATAATAGAAATTGGCAGTGGCACTAGTATTTATTTATTCATGAAATTTTAGAGAAAAGAAAAAGGGGAAGAAGAAAAAACGTGATAACGAAGCATTGCGAGGTAATAAGTAGAGACGAAGAAATTAGGTGGAATCCCGGAAGACGGGTTGGAAAACCGCTGTGAGAGCAAGTAGGTTGTTGATAAAAGTAGCGGTATAAATAGTCGGGGCTGGCAGGGGCCGCTGTGCGAGCCGATCTGCCGGCAAGTCTGCTTTTGATGTAGCTTAATGAAGGGAGACGAAAGAGTCCGGGAAAGAAGAGATGGCCGGTCAGCGGTTGCGGAAAGAGAATTTCCCGGGACCGGTTTTACGCCCGAGTAGTGCCTACGCTGATTTATTGTAGCATAAAAAAGAAAAAATGCAAAATGTATCAAAATTCAGATAATTTATTCATCATTTTTAATTTAATAAAAAACGAAAGTACTAACAAATTAATATCAACTAACTCTTTGCGTAGAATTACGTCAACGGATATTTTAAACTCAAAATTTAAAAAAATCATTAATTCAAGCTACAGATTAAACTTTTGAAAAATATTGTATCAAAATCAGATAAACTTATACATATTTTCATATGTTTTATTAAACAATTTTTTATTTTTAAAGAAAATTAAGTATTTACGGTACTATAATATGCTCTTAATTTACTGTACATTAAACAGTGCAAAATAAATTACTGCATGAAGGAAATAAATTTCTAACAGTTTTGATAGTTATAGTATATATTTCAGGCTTTACTTTTTCTGCTTGAAGTAATTAATGGATTTTGTTCAGATATTTCTTTCATGTAAGGTTTGATATAATCACAGTTTATTAAACTATTAAAAAAATAATCGATTATAATAATGGATATGAATAATAATTATAATGGATATTAATAATGGATTATGTTTACGCAAAAAAAAAATTTAAGTACCTTTAGAAAAATAAACATTCTTCGCTTAGAAGTATTGTTAAAGTAAAGCTTTTTGAGGCTTTTTATGCTGTTATACATATTTATCAACAACATAAATTCTTTTATCATCAATCATAAATTGTTAATGTTAGAACCATTAGTGACATTACATAAATTCTTCTTGATGTAAATTTTAGCTAAATTCTATATTTTAACAATAACTCAGGATATAAAATAGTAACAATTTTGTAGATACATAATTCATTTGGAAAAGAGATTCTGGAAAAAAGTGTTTTGCCGCAGAAAGGAGAAATTGGCCAATTATCCTTGAATGTTTAAGTTAATTATAATAATCAGCGATAGACCGACGGATAGAATGACATTAGGTGGGGAAAATATGCTCGCGAAGCAGGAGGTCTTTGTCGGCTCCGAGCACTCGGAAAATACATACGCAGAAAATATGCGAGCTCATAATTATTCATTCCTGAGATTAGCCGGATTGGAGGAGTCTCGTGGGAAGCAGCGCGGCCCATTTGCCTCGGGATCCGCTTGGCCCTTAATCTGGGGACGGGAGTGCAAAAGACGCGGATGAATCCGGGGGTCATTAATAAAGTCGTTGGCGTACTTGCCGGGAAAAGTAACGAGAGACTGACAGGTGGCTCTCTTTTCAATAATTGAACCAGCCTAATGGCACCAGTGCTAGTTTTTCTGGATGATCCAGAGATCCGGTCGGTCTCTCCAAACATAAATATTTACGAAAATAAAGCAACGAGTAGCGTTAATCGAGCAGGTGTGCACTCAAGGGGTCCAGGTGTTTTGTAACTGCTTATGGAAAGACTGGCTCTTCCTCCAAGTTCGAGGTGATAATTCGAGCTTCGGTACGCCATTGAACTCGAGAGCAAGTTGGAAAAAGGAACTCTGATTGAGCGTCAACCATGCGTCTCGATAAGCCCCCTGATAATTGTAATCGGACAGCAGTCCCGGAACTTTAGCCTAACGGTCTATGTACTACTTTGTGGTTTTTTCCGGTTTAATCGAAACGGTTAATGCTCTTCGATTCTGGGGATCCAATTACCGCGTCTGCTCGGTAAGTTATACCAGTCAAAGGCTCCGCGAAAACCTTCCAAAGTAGTGGAACGCAAGCTGCTTCAATCGTTAACACCCTATCCTCTAGACTGTACCTGACTATTGCCTTCGTCCTTTTACGTCTACTTTAATCATATGGCCATTTATATTCTGACTGTTTTTTGATCACCAGTTTTCTGTTTTACCAGCTTTTTCATCGAATTATTATATATATCGAATATATATTATATATATTGAATTATTATTATACAATCGTTCACTCGAAACCGGAATTGAATATCCTTCCGAGTTATCTACACATTGTATCATTTGATTCAGTTTCCTATTAGCACTCATCAACGGATTAATATGAGTATGTCCTTATATGAGTATACGTACCTAGTAGTTTATAAATAATGTTTGGAAAAATCTACTCTCTAAATTCCTTGCAAGGAATCTCACTATAATATTGAATCAAATATTCATCTATTGTTGTAATCTCATGTAACTCCAATAAAGTAAAAAATTCACTGACAATGCCGCGAATGCTTTTAGACTATAAGAACATAAAGAGAATGGAAAATATAAAATCCTACCTATAATGGTTATGAAAATGCAGCGTATTATTTTATTCAAAGAGAAAGGACTATTTTAATTAAACAAATATTCATATATGTTAATTACATAGATAAATAAAATCAGTTTTGCAATGAATAGATTCCATTTATCAAAAAGTAACTATTCCAAACCTATCGCGTTTATCAATTTTGGAGTTTGTCATTAAATATCTTTAGATATACGTAGCATGTTTCATAGCTGGATAATGGTATAAATCTCTACAGCGTTACACAGAGTTCAATTATATTGTAGTTTTCATTTTGATTAATCAGCAAAAATCAAGTACAAAGTAATCTCTTTTCCTAAGATTGGTATGAAAAGACAGATAAAAAGAGGGATGCAAGGACATCAAATAATTGAAAATTCTCAATTCATTTATGGTGTACCTCGCAATATTTCATGTTTTTTCCTTACAATTATATTCAAAAAGGAAAAAAGTAGTAGTTATTTTTTTTTAAAGCAATACTTAGTTGTTTCGTAAAAGTTAAGAAGTAGTTAACCGAAATAGACACTTTATTTTTAAAAGTATCTGTTCTACTTTTAAAAAATGAAGTTCCAACCTTTTTTAAAGTATCTACAATCTGCGCATCGAAAAGTAACTGCTACTGGTTTTTTTCAGTGTATGTCAAGTGCATAGCAAAGACACGACTCAAAGTCTTTGTAAACAATCTCATCGTGACTTTGTCCTTACAAGTAAACTTGTAATGTAATTAAACATTCGAACTTAAAGAAAAATTGATCCTGAAATGGGACGCAATTAGAAGAGGTTCTTTGACAAGGTAACCGTGCGCACCGCGACTCATGAAATATTCATCCGAGCCCCCTTAGAGGTAGACGAGATTGAGCAAAATTAGCAGCGAACAATAATGAAATCTTGTGACCCATTTCCTCGGATTTCTTTATCCTTGCTTTACTCATAGCACATCATTTAACGTTGCCAGGCGCGATTAATAAGCGACGGCATGCAAAAACATTTTTAGACTTTGAGGATGCTCTCTTTGTTTCTCTTTACTTCCTTTTAAAATCGGGCTTCAAATTGCGATGACTTTTAAATAATGAAGGTATGCACTTATGAATTCATATTTAAGATACACATGAATCCAACTCTTGTCATAGAAAGATACTGTTTCATTCAAGCGTTAAATCTACGAAAATAAAAAAAAATATTTTATTGAATGTTTATAATTTCGCTAAAAAAATTAAAAATAAATTGGCTATATTTTTAGCATATTAGCGTATTGATGATCATGGCATCAAGCCATGAATATAGCATATTGACATACAAAATGTACTCAATGATTCAGAAATCAGCGATTCATACTATTTGCTATCTGTATGTAAATATTTATTTCTATTAAACGTAACTTCGTACGAGGTATGTTCAAA
Source organism: Sycophaga agraensis (assembly GCA_018906755.1). NCBI lineage: Eukaryota > Metazoa > Arthropoda > Insecta > Hymenoptera > Pteromalidae > Sycophaga > Sycophaga agraensis. The sequence continues at coordinate 1,221,813 of JACCIE010000035.1, forward strand.
AAATAACGAGAATTTTTGTTTTATGAAAAAAATATTTATTTATTCATGAATATCTATTTTGTCCCCTTCAAAGTAATCCCCCTCGGATATAATATACTTCTGCCAACGCTTCGAAACACTTTTGAAACTCGATCTGTAACAGCTCTTTTAGCAATTCGCTTTTAATGTCATCTATGCCTGCAAAACGACGGTCTTTTAATGTTCTCTTTATTTTTGGAAATAGAAAAAAGTCACATGGAGCCATATCTGGCGAATATGGAGGCTGAGGCATCGTTACAGTTTTGTTTTTAACCAAAAATTCACGAACAAGCAATGAAGTATGAGCAGGTGCATTATCGTGGTGCAAAAGCCATGAATTGTTTTGCCACAAATCCGGGCGTTTTTTTCGGATTGCTTCACGCAAACGGCGTTGAACTTGTAGGTAGTACTCCTTATTGATTGTTTGATCTTGTGGCAAGAATTCATGATGCACTATGCCATTAAATTATCACGTTTTCATCGGTTGTTGATGTGCTTGGGCGTCCGGGTCGTTCGTCATCTTCAACATTTTCGCGGCTATCTTGGAATCGCTTATACCACTTGTAAATCCTTGCTTTACTCATAGCAGACTCACCATATACCTTTGTTAACATTTTACAAACTTCACTACACTTTATTTCATTTTTTACGCAAAATTGAATACATATTCTTTCTATCCATTTTTTTTCACAAACGAAAATCGCCGAATAAAAAAAATTTTTATACAGGCGGACTCTCCAAACCCGCGAAATTAAAAAATTCTTGTTACTTTTTGACACCAATACAAGTGTTTGGAATCGAAACGCGAGTTGCGGTACCTTTAACAATAAATATCCGGGCAATGAAGTTTTTAAGAAAGAAATGCATATGTAGTGGATGGATTGAAGCGAATTTTGTCGCAATTCGTCCGAAAGCCATCCGCCACATGCTAGCCCTCGTTGTGACCCGCGCATCGAAGATACGAGCTAAATTTAGATGAGCTAGCAGCGTCTGACCACTCGCTGCTCAGGATTTTAATTTGAATTTGATTATGGCGACAAACTACACAAAGAAAGATGTACCTCTATGAAGAGGATTGATGAGCACAGCTCTGGGCGTCGGCCCAGCCGACTTCAACGTGGTGGTACCTTTGGTAATCCCTAATTGCTCATCTGAAACGGAAGCAGTAATGGCGAGGAGGCAGCAGGTTGCGAGAGCGACGTATATCTACAGTGCCCGCGCTGAGAGCAGTAGTATGGTGTTATTACCATCAGAGTTTTGGAAATAACGCCGAACGTTGTCGAGAGCTTTGCAGTTTCTAGATCTAAATAGTATTGATATACTTCACGGATGAAAGCTCGTGCAGAGTTTTCCTCATCAATTTGCAATCGGTGATCTCCTTGATTTCCGGAGCTTATACTGCAAAAAGCTCAAGCCTTATGATATGGTACTCTTTACAACCTAATATCGAAATATGCGGGTAATGAGTTACAATGCTGAATTTCAACGAGCCACAACGTGTTCCTCTACGATTACCGACACCAAGATGCTAATTTACGAAGTCAATCTTCCAGCTGTTATGGACTGCGCATCGACGTTAAACGAGACGACTCTATGATCTTGCAATGGCACTCAGCAGCCCAGGTCACTTATAAGCAACGCCAATACATTCTGTCGACCATAGACTCAACTGTTTTGCCTATGAATGTTGATCAAATTCGCAGAAGTAATCAAAACACGATCTTTGTCCCCTTGTAACAGGCAATGACCCAGACATTTTATGGATGACAGCTTGTCAGCAGTCAAAAACCATTTTAGCTCATTGTAGAGTCTCGGAATTCTCCGCCCGTTCTCGAGTTAATGGCTCAACCCATCACGCCTGGTACCGAAGGATAGCGAAGAATGGTGAGTCACGGGAGACTATTGGCAATTGAATGTCCGCACATTTGCTAACCGAGACACTATTCCGCTGGTGGAGGATCTTTTGCACAAGCTTCAGGGAAAATCAATTCTTTCAGTTTTGAATCTTGAGAGCCTAATACGGCCTTTATGAAAGCATCAGCAAGGTGCTCGGTCTCAGAAATGCAACGTGAATCTTTCAGAGGTATATGTCATACTTTGTCATCTGTTTCGTGGATGATCTTATAGTAATGTCCTATATACACTGACAGCATGTCCGTCATCTTGAGGCAATCTTCAACGTACTTCTCAACAACCAATTGGTGAACTTAGAAAAGTGTCAAATGGACAGGAAACAAGTAATGTACCTGGGCTACCTCATCGTCGAAGCATGGATTTAAACCGCCAGATGACCGGATGCGGGTAATCGCATCGTCGCGCGTGATACTCGCAGTCAGATGCTCCATCCGCGAGTGCATTATACGAGCCAGTACGTGTGGCAGAATTCGCGAATCGCGATTGTTACTAATGAAAAATTGTGCGTGGCAATGACAATTGTGTGTTCAATTTTTCATTTGTCCCCGTGAACGCCTCCCATCCGTTTCCAAACGCTAAATACGTAAGCAGTATATGGATCGCATGTTATTAATTATGGTATCTACTATCGACAATTTGAGACAAAGTTATTATTTTGTGAAAGTATGTCTTATCAGCAACAGACTCATAATTGTTTTAAATTATATTGTCACGTACACACCTTAGGTACGATACGCGACGGAGCCGCGAAGGCAGCGGCTCTGATATCCGCTGTCGCGGGGAATTCGGGGGCCCCACACTCAATACCTTTAGTCGAGCCGACGGACGCCTGGCAACAACAAGGCGCCCGGAGGATTCGCAAGATCGGCAACTCCAACCAAGATGGAGGCATACGGGGAATTCGGCAAGCTATGGGTGGGCAAGAGCGATGCGAAGCGGCTATAAAAAGTAAGGGGATCAACAAACGGGGCTTCTAGTCATCTTTCGTCCGAGCGACACGCGTCGGAGCGCTGCCTCTTCTTCCTGACGATCTACATAAACCGATCAATAAAGTAACTATTTCTACCGCAACCTAGTGACTCAATCGCCCCGCTACTCCTCCAGTCTCCAGCCCTTGTCGAGAGTTCGATCCCCGCCACCGTACTCACTCACTCACTGGTTCTCGCGCAGAGACGCGCGCCGCCTCCCCCACAGCAGGCGCCCGTACGTAACACTATATTGGAGAAATTCAAAATTTTCAATTATGATTTCAATCTCACAAAAATCAGACAAATCCAGCTATGTAAATTATAAAATATAGATATGAAAAATGGATTAAGAAATTATTAATGCATTACAAAAACTTCAGTAGTAAAGATTATCACGATTTTATAAATTTCTCATTTTAAGAGTTTCTTATAATAAGTCTTACAACTCTTCTTACAACACTTCTATAATCTTTGTAAAGAGAAAACTGAAATCTAAAAACCAGAAATTGATCTTTATTTCAAACTAGTCTGAACCAAGGTCCTCATCCTCCATATCAGTTTACATACATGTATCGACTTACTCCACTTCTATGTCAGAGATTAATATGTATGATTTTACGGTTTGTAGAAGAACGCGTTCTACCCCCAAGGCGGTATGCCCGCATAGACAGTCTCGAATGAGTGGTGAGCGTTTAAATAATAAAAAATATGCAATTCGACTGTATGTTCGATATGTATCGACTTTCGAGAAACTTGCGCGCTTCAATATTTAATTCTCCTAACTAATCCTCTGTTAATTTGTGCGCGAAAGCCACAATGATAGGATTGGCTTGTCCTATAAAAGAGCGATTGTTTTGTACAGTCAAGCTTTAGTTTTAGTTAATTTCTCGGTCCGGCCCGATCGGTGGGCAAATTGCGAGCGACTCGGTTACGCAATCGGAGACGTGCCGGGCGAGCAGGAGAAAGAAGCAAGACAGTATCCGGGCGGACCACAGTGATCTGCAAAGAGCTAAAGAGCTTGGCGGGGTTGGGATAGATTCTCCCCATTTAGTGCCATCCTCGGTTCGAGGGAGTCTGAGGACTCTCTCCGTGATATTTTGGGCCCGACATATAGGCATGCTGAGTGTGCTCTATAGCGTCGTAGGCCGCTCGCAGCATGGACATTTTGGCTATGGATGCTCGGCCATGAGAGCGAGAATCGAGGGAAAGTTGCGAGGGCTCGCCGCTACCGGCGGCAGCTGTAGAAAAATCCCTTCTTTCGTCGTCCTGCCGTGAAAAGTAGGGGAACCGGACTGAAATCTGTGCCCATGCGACGCGCGCAAAGCGAGGGCATTACTCTCGTTATCTCTCAAGCGAGCGCAACAACTATTGTTAAATACTTGTTAAGCTACATTCAAGTTATAAAAGGCATTCATCGTCAAATCTTTCGAATATTATTAATACCTGATCAAATGAGAATACCTGCTAGGACAATAATCGTCGGTTTATAAACGATGTATATTTAATTAACGATCTTTTGTACTTAATTTCAAAACCTATTTTTAACCTAAATATTATGATACACCAATAACATCAATAAGAGCACTTGCGTGCACGTGTGGCTGTGTAGTGCGATTTCGCATTACGTGTGTGTAAATAAACGTGGTGCGATATAAAAAGGAACGATAAGTCTTTTTCGTTACCCACTTAGTTAAAAGGTTATAAAAGGCAGGTACACACATCAATCTATGAGTGTGGCAGAAAGACCATCCCTTTTGTATCGAATATAAATATGTAAATGCCTGAAACGAAAATTATTAAATTTGGTCTCTATCATTTCTTAAATGAAGTTTTTTATTTTTTTTTTATTTTCGTACATTCTATTATATTCTATGAACATTAATAGTAAAAACGTATATTATGATTTTTTTCAAACTGTTTATCGACCACTGGTCAATTTTTGGTTAAAACTCAGTGCAACTATTATAGGAAAATAAATTGTTTAATATTTACCGAATTGTTTTAAAAGCATATCCGAAATTTTATTAACATATTATACATAGCTCGAGCACGCAGGTTGATCAATGTTTAATGTTTCACATTCTCTGGATAATTAATACCGAATGTCATTTTATAATTAATCGCCATTTCAATTATTTACGTACATTTAGCATCATTGTACAAAATCAGAGGCATGAAACATCACTGTTTCTAATATTCTATTGACCATCTACAAGTGCACAATTCGTTACGTGGATTGATCCTTGGTACAATCAGGACGGCCGCCGCTTACAATATATTCGCTTTCGTCATGAGGCTTCGGCATCAAAGTCTAATTCAACGGCAAACACTAGTATATCAGTATTCGCGATAAAGTAGTCGCCACGGGCTCGGCAATGAATTTTTAATAAAACGCTCGATCATGGGCGACCTTTAGAATGGGCGCCATCGTCGAGCTAATGACGCCGGCTGATCGGTGCGGGGGCGAAAGAATCAATACGGAAGTCGCGACAAACGGGAGGGGCTCGCCGAGGGCTCGCCATGCGTGGTCTTTGGTACGCCCGTCCGAGCTGCGATAATCCAATAGTATCGACCTTTTCTTTAGTTGTGGCGCTTTCTCATCGGCCGATCGATGTGCCCGTCACGCGCATCGCTTCAGTGATATCGTGGCTCGTTGTCTGTCATAATTAGGCGTGTCTCCGCGGCCCGATCACCCCGGCTTCTTCATCGACATCCCGACTGCCTCTCCGGGGTAATAAACAGCGGTAGGCTGAATGTTCCGTTTCTGTCGTATAGCTTGAAGCTCGTAGGCGCGTTAATATATAGAAAAAGAGAATACAAGCTAGGTTGTCTAGTTGTTCCTGCGATCCGTGGACAAATCTTTGTACGAGAGTATTGCGTTTTTACAAATTGATCGATCGTTGAGTTTACTCCTGTGAATACCTATAAGACTGCTCGCCCGTGCGTCAATTAATCGGGTAGCTATGGTTTTAAATTTGTAAGCGAAATTTAACGGTAATAGGCTGCATATTAGTCGTTTACACGATCAATTTATACATGTATGTGATAAATTTCCAGTGAATATTCTCTCTGTACGGAGAGAAAAGTACAGTAATGATCATTTACTGAGATCAGAAAGCTAAAAATGATAAATTCGATAGGACTTGTTCCCCGATATTTTTTGGATTAATTACCTTGTATACAATAATATTACAATAAAATAATAATTGATCTCAAATTAATCTTATTATATTATATCGTTTTCAGCTTATTAATTACGATAAGTAATCATTTTTATACTTTTTTCTCTTTGTACGAATACAAGAAATCAAATAGATTTATTACTGATACGTGCACTCATGTGCGGAGGTGTAATATTAAAATTGATTTGTAGTTAATTCTGCTATATGGGTTAAAGAATCCGCTATTACATTTACTAAAAATTTATTACATTTCAATTTAATTCAAGTAGCGTAATAACGGGCGCTGTTTAATAGATTTAACCAAGCGGATGTCTTAACGTGTGCAAAACTATAAAACTACGCAGTAGAATGAAGCAGTAACATTGTCGAGTATTTCCAGTGATTCGATGGTATTAGACCGCATTTTGAATACAGCAAAACTACACTGTTACGTGCAGTAAAATCCTTATCATCAAGGAAACTATACGATCGCGGTAGGCTTTACTTAATAGTCCCTAAAAAAATTGGCCGAGTTACGGGTATTCTGTGAAGGCAAAGAAAAACGCATTAACGAGTATAGTTTGCCAATTAGAGAAACTGGCACTCAAGGGATAAAATAAACATTTGAATAGAAATTAAACAGCGTATAGGTATTATTTGCATCGATCGGACGTTTGACTCGGGGCTCGGGAAAACAGCCAACTTCTCCTTCGTCTGATTTATGGAAATCCAATTAAAACAATTCATATGCAAGGCTATTTCGCAGAGAATTGATACTGCACATGGGTTCGAGCTCATAAAAAGCGATTCATTTACATACTTAAATTTCCTGGTGACGGCCCGCTTGCCATTTTAATTCCGGGCAAACTGATGAAAATTTAGATGGCCACCAGCCGAATTACGCGGCCAATCAGTGGACTTTTTCTGCGATGGCAGCCATGGAAAAAGCCCCGGCTCTCGTTCGCAAAGGTCGTGCGACTCATTATCACCGCGAGCGGAAGGGAAAAGCCTCTCGATAATGGGTTGCCCAGCGTAAGAGCCATAACTCGTCCGCTTTTGTGCGGGAAACAAGTCAAACTCTTCTCCAGGGGCTGGCTGGGCTTTCCGGGAGCTGTGCCCTTCTCCCGCGGGTCTTCTTCTTCATTTATCTATCTCTTTATTCTGCGCATCGAAGATTGGCGCTCGCTTAGTACACCCGTGTTCCAGAAAATCTCACTTCTTTCTATCCGCTGTGGGGGTATCCGGTCGGCTGCGACGGCAGCAGATTCCGCTTGTCTTTCCATTTCTCTCTGCTTCCTTCCTTACATTTTGATCATGGGCCGCGAGATTCGAAGGCAAAGTGCATTTGGAAAATTGTATTGAATGCTTAGCGCCGTTTTAATGGGGCGACTTTCGAGCGGAATTTAACATTTGTCTTTCTCGCTTTTGAGTTTTTCCCTTTGAAAGTCATGGACTGTTTTGAGCTTGCTTTTTTCTCTTTTCGGAGTGTGACGAGTAAAATGAACTTATCGCAAGTGTTATTATATTGTGCTTGATAGCATGTCTCAAAATTCAATGATAATAATAATAGGTCGTGATGTAATTTTCCATTTTAAGTGCAGTAATCTAAAATATAGAATGTTTAGCTAATAGTATTAAATGTAGTATAAAGTGAACATGAATAGTCTTAATATACTTTCAAAATTTATTAATACTGTTCTCAGTTTTGTAAGTTATAGAATTCCATTGAAATCTGCAAACAGAAAGTTTAAATAGTATATAAAAAGATTAAAAGTTTCTTATTTTAAAATTAAATTCATTGAAAATTATGTTAAAAATTAAATAATGATAAGAACACAAGGAGATACATAAGCTCAGAAAGACAATGAAATTTTTTAAAGTATAGTAATCATAACTTAACTAATACATTTATAATAAGTATAGCATAATCTGACAAAAGTATATATATAGATTTATATATAGGGACTCGTAACTTAAAAGTTAAAGAAACATTTCAAAAAGGTATGAGACAAAGTGAATTTCATTATTCGCCATTTAGTTATATGACAGTCTTTAGGAAATCATTACTATTTTGCTTGCATGTAGAGACATAAAATCAAAAGATACCTTTTGTTGAATTTTTTGATCGCAGTTTATAGAAAATAATAAATACAATTTAAAAAGCGGGCTTACATGCAAGATAAACTTGTATATAAAAATTGATGTGTAATTATATTAATCAATTATTATTTCTTTCTATGCTTTGGAAAACAATTATAAAATTTATTTAAACAGTTGTTAAATTTAAACTAAATATAAATAAAACTTTTATTTTTTTGAATGTTATAAAACTCGACATTTTTGTAATAATGAAGTTTATTAAAGGTATCGCAGTTTGGCCCGGCATAAAAATAACATTGTTTGAAGTTTATAATTTTATTATCCAAATGTATATAAACCATGTTTTAAAATTCTGTGCAAAATTAATATTTTTTTGTACATGTATTATTTGTGATTATAAAATTTGATATGAAAGTTATTTTGTATTTTTTAAGATAACTTTTTTGCTGTAACAGTGATTTTTTATCTTTTCTTAGAGCATTTGAATTATTAGAAATTAATGGTTTGTCGAAAAAAAGGAAGTTCTTTTATTTAATCAATTAAAACGTTGCTCAAAGAATGTAATATGCAAGAATTACAAGCTTAATCTGTAACTTTAGAGTAATATCTTCATTTTAAAATGATTATGAAATAAAAAATTAATGAGGTATAGTTTTTAAAATAATTAAGCTTTAAGGAAATAGTAAGACGTAATGGCTTTTGGAACGATGTACTTTAAAAATAAATTGGTCGCAGATGTTGGATTCTAATCCGTCACGTAAACCTACCTAGTTTCTATGCGATGACGCTGATGTGTAGAAATGGTTTAATATTTTAATTAATCTTACTTAAATTATTCGACCGTTATTTTATGGTTATTATAACTAAATATTCAGAGATGATACTAGTGCAGATGACTTTTTTTGCAGAAATATGAATCATTTTAGTTTGGTACTATGGTCTCTTCTAATTGAAACTAATTGTTATTGTTATTGTTAGATAATTGTTATTTTTCAACTTAATCTCCTTTAAACCAATACAGCTCGTCCAACTATTCTCTAGTTTATTGATCCCTTGCGAATAATAGGATTTGTCCAAGTCTATAAAATAGGAATTCGTTTCTGCAATCACCTCCTCGTTGGTGTAAAATCTTTTTCTCGCCAGCCATTTCTTTTTATTGGAGAAGTAATAATCGGAAGGAGCCAAATCTGTAGAATAGGGGGAATGTGAAATGAGTCGAAACCCTACTTCTATCAGTTTTGGAGTCATCGGTGCGTCATCGTGATTGAAAACGACTTTTTTGTGGGCCAATCGTGGACGTTTTTCTTGCAGCTCAGTTTGCGAACAGTCTAATTGGACACTCCGAAAATTTTGAAACCACTTATAAACTGTTCTAATTAAAGATACAAAGTCACCATAATGTTTATCAAGCTTCTCTTTAGTTTCATAAGGCGATTTGCCCTTCATAAAATAATGTTTAATCAACACACACAATTATTTTTCGTCCATGTTTTTAAAATTTCTCGAAGAAATAAACCGATCTGGCTGAAATTTAGAATTGTGTTTTCCCAAATGATGCTACTAACTGAAAATAATTTCGATATGCACTAGTAATGCCCTAGTTTCACCCTAGGATCGACAATTAAAAGTCTACTCGTTTTCTCCAGTTGTGGCTACTAATTCGTCAAAATTAGCAGTCGGATAACTTCGCTTATTTAGTTCAATACAATCCAATTTATTCCAATTTTTTTCTTAATAATTTGAACAAGATAGCTTTATTGATTATAATGTTAGGTGATGGAAATGAGTTATGCATATACAAATAATAACGACCGTGAAAAAAGATAGGAACTATCATGCGATGTTGATGGAGCGATGCCAATCCAGACAGTTGATCTTTTAAAGTCATCGGTTTAATGAACAAAGCCTGAGTATTCATAGGAGCTCTTTCATGAAAGTACAAAAAATCTCTCCACTGTGGAGCTGCAAGCGCCGCAGGTGACCGATGGACGAATGCCTGTCGGCAATCTGGAGAGCTTAAGATTTCGTCTTAATTGCTCCGAGCCGAAGAAACCTCAGGTTGACTGCAGGACGAGGCGCGTAAGCGACTAACACGCACGTGCGGCCCGCTAGTTAGGGATGGCAACGGATCGATTGGGACTTTTCGGCGTGGAGCTGATAGCGCTCGCAGCTGGCTGAAGACGTCTATCATTCTTAAGGCCCATATTTCACGTCGGTCTTTAACGCCGCCGCGGATATGATGTCCGGGCGACGTGTGGCTCCCTTGTAAATTTCTGATATTGTGTCTTTCATTTCGCCGGGGAAAAATCACGGGATACTCGGGGATTGTTCTAGGGTCTGCGTGGGAACCACAACGGCCTGCAATTAGACGGCCTTAACTTGGTTCGCCGGAAACTTCCATTAACGCAGTTTTAAGTGGAAGCCCCGCGTCGTCAAAGTCTCTTCATCGCCTCAGCACCAGGGCGCATCGGAGTTAGTACATAAATTACTGCGGTTTGATTTACATTCGGGCCCTTGCGAGTTGGCACCTTGGCCAAACTTGATTCCGGCAATGCTCGACGTTCCTTAAAAATTCACAATTAGCCCAATTTCGGCTCGAAGCAGCCGCGGTGCGCCGCTAAATGCAGTTCCCGTATGTTCGTTCTACTCCGTACCGAATTACCTGTTCACTGGGCCGGTGGATTGTCTTCGCAAGTCATTTTTATTCCATTATTTTCACTAAATCATCTCAAGTCATTTTTCGATTTCGGCTAAGCACGCGGCACACCAGTTACTAATTCCACGTAAAGGTCCCGCGCCCTCTGTATTTTTTAAATCTATAAGACTTTTGCATTTTATAAAAATTAGTTTAATTTACTTAATATAGTTACTTTGAGTATAAGCATTAATATCCAAAAGTTCATTATTCTATTTTGTGTCTTTTTCGATTTGTATTTACAATTTATTACTTGAATGTAAGTATTAACAGCTTTTCTGATAACATTGTGCGGTACACACTGTGCATTTGCAGTTGGATCAGCAGATATGCTCACAGCGGCAGTATTATTCAGGTTAAATTTTTTTCGATACAAAAATATGTTTTTCTGGTACGTTCTCTAACTATTTTGATTCGAGCGAACGTATCAACTTGTCCAATCGGCGTTTCAAATTCTTGCTCAGGGCGTATACAGCTTTTTCAGTCTCACTTATACTAGTACTCATGATTAACAAATCAAGTCTTATTCCATTTATTTTCATAAATCAAAAATTTGTTAACTTATCTATGAATTTGTTCCTCTAATATTTACATGCTTCTATAATCACAGCGCTTAATTTGATATTGTAATTTGATATCCTCGGTTGAATCTAATTTCTTTTTGACAGTCAATATGACGCCTAAGAAATAGCTACTTCCTTTTGCTGATGGATAACTTCTCAAGTACTATTCTTAACATAAAGCAATAATTCACTCTACAATAATATCTCTTCATTGCCTCTCGTCGAAACAATTCAATTGTCGAGGTAAGTATAGCTTTACTTCTTAACGATGGCTTCTTTTCTCGTACATTCTGTTTCTTTTATCTATTTTTCTTTTACTTGTACTTAGGAGTGCGACCTGTTTTAATTTATTAAAAGCATTGAGCTAACTTCACATCTTTTATACAGAAATGTTTAATTTAAAAAAAAACTGTGGCTAAATTGTATTGTATTTTGATCATCTGTCAAATATTATTCGACTTTCTACAACTAACGGTTTTCAATATAAATAATATAAATATTGTATATATATAAATAATAAATACAAATAATATATATTTATATAATAAAACTCATATGGAATAGTGATTAATAGAAAATACACAAAAGTTGTTAAAATTCGTGCAACTACGCAACTACTAGAATACAACCGAGAAATGACAATAATTTTGAAAAATTACAATGGAATTACAGTGAAATGTTATTAACTATTCTATACCAGCATATAGTAGCAGAGGCTGCAGTGGTGCTACGGCGTTGGTGCGACTATTTCGTATAATTGCGATCGCATTTGTAGCGATCGTAACTAATAATTACGCATCTAGTGAGGGTTAGGGGCGTTACACCTGTCGTGCAATGATGCGCCAGTGAAAAGGCAATAGCAACGGCAATTACATTTACAAAATACGTTACGAAGAGGCATTAATGCTATACCTTTGATAAATAAGCAGGAATCTACAGAGACTGGTAGTGTACTCTAATGACGTTATTCCTCTAATTTTGGCATCCAGACATGAACATCATTTTCTAGGAGATTTTTCTAAAACGATCACACGATAACGCCGTCAATGAAAAATACAGTAATAACTACTTTTTTGCAGGTAGCCACTACCTAAAAAATAATAACTACTTTATGATAATCAGGTTATAGATATTTTAAAAAAAGGAGAAATCTCCTTTTTGCAAAACTTTTAAGTAGTACTTTAAAAAAAAATAGCTAGTATTTTTTCACATTCCGGGTTTAGCATGTTTATTGTTGAGATGATTATTGAAAAACTACTAAATAAATAATTGTTCCTTTAAACTGTTGAGAAGTTCAATTTTAAATCAAAACAGTTGGAGGTGTTGTAAAAAATCTAGCGATTTAAAATTTTAATTATAATTTTATTTTAAGTAGAAATTGACTAATAATTACTTAAACCTTTTCTGATCTTTCAGAATTCAGAAAAGTAAAAGAAATTTAAACAGAAAACAAATATATTTTAGGAATTTAGGGACAAAGTATTACCTAAATATATTGTTACGTAGAATATTTTTCTTGAACTACTTTTAGGAATTGCAATAACCCAGGAAGGGGTTTGATGTGGATAAACGGGTATAAAATAAAAACTACTGAATTACGTTTGTACTTTCGACTCTAGTAATGTTACCTCTTGCATAGGGTAGCTGAATATGCGTAGCGTTGCCAGATGCATCAGTCTTTACTATCACGAATCTGCAATTCAGCGAAATGCGTTTGTACCACAGCTTGCAACTTCACGGCTTTAGAACATTCACTATTACCTATTTTAACAGTAAATGGACTTAATGTAATAATTGTACTGTATTATTGTTAACAGTTATATATATATAATAACAGTTTAATGAAGTTGAAACATAGTATGTAACTATAGCATATAAGTTGATACAAAGTTGTGTTTATTTTGTTGGATTAATTTATAATGAGTTTTTGTGCAATAAGTTATAGTATAGCTAAAAAATTCTAAATGCTGCTAACAGATTAAATACATTAATCGCAAGTTTTATTACATGAAAATGAAATCACAATAAACTCAAAGACATATTTACGAATTCGTCAAAAACACATTAAATAGAAACCGAGTAAACCTGCTTCGATCTAGATACGACATCCCCATCCTCAAAATCCACCAAAAAAATTTTCATTGAAAACAACGAGAATATAAAGGCAGTTTCGAGATATTACATAAACTTGTGAGTTGTAAAGAATAACGGAGTAGTTGATAAGTGCAACAGTGATATGCGAAGCTAATTAATAAGCGCCGTGGCGAATATAATCGAGCAAGAATCACGAGAGTAACTAGGATAGGGTAGGGGTCCCTCGAGCACCACCTGAAAATTTACGCTATGATCACCCATGCTTCGAGAGCTCGTCCCATTAACAAGCGGCTTGCAGACTGTGCGTCCGAGGGTGAAAGCAGCCCAAGTGCCAGTTGACTATTAAAATCCAATTGCCGAAGCAATTTGGCCAGTTGGCCTTTCTTCCCCCAGCGAGCGCCTTGCCGATGCGACAGTCGGTACAGCCTTTCGGTTGATATAATCAGGACAGACAGCCTCCGGTGGCCTATCGTATCTGACCTCAATGCATCCTGCGATAGTGGCATGTACATGTCGCGAGCATAAATCCTGCCGCTGCCCTTCCGACTGGACTTAGTGGGCCATCTAACTTCGTATTTAATAAATATACTTCAGGGACGTTCGTCCACCTGACTCTATAGCCAAATACTGGAAAAGTTTAATAGTTGGAAAAGACCGAGACTCGCGCACTGGCTAGTCTTCGTATTGGTACGATAACTATAATTATGCCATAACTTTAGTTGAGAAGTCAGCAATTTTGATTAAATAGTTTCCATCGCTCGAATAGAGCCGAACCTTGCATAAATGCATACCATCACAGAGCTTTTTATTTTTCTGTAACCTGTATTCGCATTACGATTTAGTTAGATATTATAAAAATGTAATGTCTGTGTCACGTCTGACCGAAATTATGTTGATACTACTTAGAAACTATGTTCGATAAACTTTAATGCTTTGCAATTCTTAAATAAAGAAAAGATAATCAGTCGTAAAATAATCTGGATTAAATCAGAAAAATAAAAAGATTGAATCATTTAAAGGAATTATTTAAATGTTAAATAAAATTTGTTGGTTACATACAAAATATAAAGAACTCAAGGAAAATATAGAAAATTTTGTATTTGATACGATTATTTACTGCCTAATCATCTACTTAAAATAATTACTTTCATTTACGTATAGAAGCATATGTTTATATTTTTATTATCATATTATAAAGGAAATGAACGGCAAATGTGGTTATTTAAAACAAACAAAAACTATCGATTCATTTCTACTGCGATGGCTTCCTGGTAACTAAGTTTACCGAATGTAAACAAATACGCTAGAGAGAATTTCAAGAATTTTGAAATAAAACATTACTTCGCAGAATGCCACCAAATATATACAGTCTTTTTGTAATTAGCTGTCTCTACACTGTTAGAAAAGTTCTTAAATTTAATAGACATTAGTTCATTAAAATTAATAAACTGGTATTTGAATTCAAAATTAATAACAATTCATACAAAATTCAAACCTTTGTGTATCAAAATTAATAACTTTATTTGAATTCACAATTGATATACATTATATTAATTTTAATAAGCATGAATTAAAAACTTACATTAAATGTATTAAAACCCTTTACGTAGTTATGAAAGTGCAGGTTAACAATCTCACACACTAATAAAAAAGAATAGTAAATCTTACCATATTAACTGGTAATGTAGGATATGGTAACTTATTTAGTAATTTTTTCAATTTTTTTCTTAAAAATTCCTATATGATTAATAAAAATTACTATTTTAAGATTGTTATATTTACATATTACAAAATTAATTATTTTTTTTATAATATAAAAGAATAATGAAGAAATTATTATTTGCGAATGGGGATTGATTTAATAATAAAATATTATAATTGGTTGATTAATAATTATCTATTTCATTATTACATATCTAATCTTTTTAATTATTTACTAGTGGTTCTTTATAGAAGAAAGTAACATATATTAGTAGTTCATATTCACATCTAAAATCTGAAAGTATTTGGAAACGTGGTTGATTAGTATATATTGGGGTTGATAGGCTTAAGTAACTGTAGCGATTTACTGCAGGTGGCGTAGCGAGCAAGATAATGTGTAATATACAAGTTAGGTTAGCGTTACAAATAAATGTAAATACAAATAAGTAAATTATTCCATGTTTAGAACTGAAAAATAACAGAATAGCCGATTGTTTTTTTGTTTTTCTACATCTATTTTTTAATCACAAATTTTTAATATACTAGTATATTATATAGTAGTATTTAATATTTTATTATTAATTTGTGATAAATACTCGGCTGTTATGTATCTCTAATTTTGAATAAAATTAATTATCTTAGATGTTAATTATTTAAAAGAGATGCTTACATAGAATTATATACTTGTATAAGCTTATGAATTGTAGTTCGAAAGAAAGTACGGAAGAATCTACTTGCTACGCTCCTCTATTCGTATAGTGAAGGTACTATTTGTACGAACCGAAGTATAGTTATACAAGAAATTAATTTCCAACCGTTATTTGTGCAAGTCCTTGGTTTTTGAAGAAAATAGTTCTATTATACTTAAAGTATTAATTTTATAAAAAATATTTGTAGAATACAAGTTTTAATAATATGCATCAATATACCCTTCTAGCCTTATATAAAGTACCTTTAGAATATAAACATATTTATTTTTTTTTTAACAATAAAAATGAATAGTTTATAATCATTTATTTCTATAAGTTCCATAAGTTTCTACCTTGTCAGATTTTGAATTAACTTATGAATTTTTATTCAATAAAATATTTTGTTAGATATGTGTGAAACCATATTATTCAAATTTCTAACTGTAAAAAATAATCGATATCTTATAGTTTTATAAAAATTGTTTTTAATTATATAAACAATTAAAAAGGTGTAATAAATGGTAATATGTATTCGTATATTATTTTGGGTAGTGTAATTGATAACCATCCCTTCGTAGGGATAAAATCAGTTTCAAGGAAGATTACCCTTAATATATACGTTTTTGAACGTAAGAGAACACAAAGCTGAAGATAGCCGAAGCAGTGAAGCAGCGGCAGTGCCATTTCAAGTGCATCCGCAAAATATCTCAAGTCCTTAGCCACCATGTTACTGAGTTTACGTTTCTCCTTGATTTGAGTACCGCTTGTGAAGTAGCGCTGAGAATTAGTGCGAATCGTACTCGGTCCGACTGAATCTATACTAGGCGCGCGGTACATAATGGCGCTGCTGCCAGTTGCCATTCAACTGCAGACAAGTGCGAAGTCGTAACATGACTGTCGTATGACAGGTAAATACCTGTACTGACCAAAAGATTATGATATGAAGACACGCTCGAGCCTCGTCTATTTTTTAACTTTTGCAAATTTTATATAACATCATTAAAAGTATAACTATGCTTATAGAGACACTTTAAAAATTGTATTTGTTGTAAATTAACCTCTTTTATTTAAAATTAGTGTGAGAGTTTTTTTTTACGAGTACATATCGACCTTAAAAGAAATACCAACATTAAAATATGTTCGGATTTTGAAAGCGAATGCGAACGAGCAAACCGTGATTCGTAATTCAAGAGAACTTGACGCTCGTGTAAATAAACCACTTGTTTGAGTAGATCTTACTCGTAGACAAAGTGGTAGTGGTAGGTGTGCGACGTCTGTTATTTTAGGTCATGTAGCTCAGAGGGAGAGAGGCCTGTGATTAGCAAAGGGTAAATTAGGTTGGGGTGCGAACGGCTAGTGGGTCAAGAGCTAATGTAAGACGTATTTACACGAGCGGGGCGCAATTAGGCCCGCTCTCATCGTACCCCACTGCATTATTGCGATACTTTAGTTGCCTTTTCGCGCTACTTGTGTCTACCAGGCTTTCGTATCCACGGGCAAAATCCTTACGAGGGATCGTGATTACTCAGGCTGGGATTTTATTTATACTTAATCCACCGCAGTTTTTAATCCACTGGAGCATTTTAATGAAAGAATTTTATGGACCACCAAAATAATTCAAGAGCTCGAGAATAGTGCCCCGGAAGGAAACGGATTTTTCTGCGTAATCGAGTGTTCGGGGTATAACTATCAATAAAGAATAAAGATATTCCATTATAAAGCTCTATAGGGTTTATATCTTTTTTAAAGCCAACAAAAATGAATCGCCAAGGAATATGAAGCGCATAAAGGGGCAAATAAAATGCACCTTCCGCGCATTGTATATGTATTTGCGCTTGTCTGGAATATCCCTTAGTTCTTTCCCGGCCTTACTCCTGGTTAATATATACATACACCTACCCGCAGAAGAATAGTAGGATAATAAAGTAAAAATGTCCGTGAAGTATAAAATAATGCAATTAGGTGGAAAATCACACCGAAGAACAAGCACACCGAAAAAGCTATTGCTGATAAATGATCGCAGCAAATATATTTCGCCTTTAAATTTTGTATGTTTGTATATTATAAATTGCAAATTAATGATGTTTAATAAGTTAAATATACACGTGTATACATATATATAGTTAACAAATCATGCGCTGTAAAGTAGGTAAAAATACAAAGGGAAATTTAAGTAAAAAAAATATGTACGAAACAAATGTACTATGCACGTGGCATTTAAATCAATTAAGTAATATTCTGCGCAATAATAAAATTATCCTTTTGAAATAAGTGGTATAAGTATCTCAGAATTTTTTATCCATTAAGATGATACACCCTTTGGAAATATAAACGATAATAAACAGCACAATTAAAAAGATTTTCAAGAAGGCCTTTCCTTACATTCTGGCGACAATAAAGAATAAATAATTTAATAAGTGAAATAATCGTAGTACTTACGGCGTCCTATATATCTAGCAGAAGCAATAAAAACCAGCTTGAAAAAAAGTAATTATTCTCCTCGCGTTATACGTTTCAGAGCAGACGCGCGAAAACATAAAATCACGCTATAGAGTATAGGGTAGTGGTGGTGGCGGTGGCGGAGGCGGCAGCGGTAGTGGCCGTTCCATTTAATTTCAGCACCAGATGTGGCGTTCGTGACGCCGGTAATTTTTCCTTCGTAATCGCCTTATCTCTCTGTCTCCCGAGGAAATCATTCCTCTGAGCCGCGTCTCCGTCTAGAAATTTATATCGGGCGAGAATGAGCGGGAGCATCGTGCACGACAATTGCTCAGGGAATGAAATTTCGGCGGATTACAGGCGAACTGTAATGACCGCTTAAACGGACACCGCCCGACTACCGATATTACGCCCCCGCTTGAGACCCGCTCCTGGATTGATGCTATGCCCCCCGACCGCTTTTATACGGATTAAGCTCGGGTAGCGAGTGCATTCGGTGAATTTCCCCCCTAAGGAGAATACTGCGATGCCTTAATGCCCCTCAATGGACGACTTGCGGCCGACGGCCGCAGTGCACAGGAGGAACCGAGTGGAATTCTCATGCGGAAATTCTTTCGAATCCCCTCGAAAGCGGATTAACTGAGATTACCTTTGCTTGCAAGCTGAACAAATTGTAAATTAGCGAGTAGAGTATCGTGTTTAGCGGCTTGTTAAAATTATTTATGTCTTTGATACGGTGAGTACATGCACGTAGTCTCTACGAATGGTGCGGTATTCTAAAATGACCGTATTTTTTACTTTAATTTGGCATTTTATAATGTAAATTTAATTTCTTCATTTGGCATACCTGCATATCGTCGAATGCGAATGATTAAATATAAAACGATTTTTTTGCACAATAAATCAAGTTGGAAAAGATGTACAGAGGTAATGGAAAAAACGAATTACATTCCGCGACGTAACTTTTATATTTATAACTTTAAAGACAAAAAAATAATTTGAACTTTGATACGATTGTAACAAAATCCTTTTAGTTCACATTATTATTATTTACTTCCATTCTGATATTTCTGTGTATTTATTTATAAAACTGTACGGGTGTATCGTATTCCATCGTAGTTAATTTTGATTACACAAAAATTTTTAAAATAATATTTTCACTAGTAATTCAACATATCCAGTGGCATAACTGATACGCGGACCTTGTACATATTTTCCATTAGAAATAATAGAAAATCAAAAGTAGTAAGAAGCGAAAATTGTAAAAATAATTTAAAATAATCCCTCGCACTTATCAATGTGCTGGTGACAAACATTTATAAGCCGATTCGTGAGCCGTGCAATTAAATTCTAGTGAGAACAAAGCCATGTGTCATTATCGCACCGTCACACATCGCGTACCTCAGTGCGTGTCCATTTAGATGCGTGAAGCGTTAAAGTGCGAGTATGACGCGTTTAAATTTTTTGTTATTCAACTGCAAGTCACTCAAGGTGCATTATTACACTTCGCGCGTGCGAATTCGCCCAGGCATAAACGGGGGGCGTTAATTAAGAGGAATGTCAGCATCAATTTTGTGGGTGGACGTCAGGCTTGGTCGGGTTGGCGGATGAGGAAATAGCGCTCGTTCGAGAAAAGTCGCGCAATATCGGAGATGAGACAAACAAACTGGCTCGCGGTCAGTAGGCGTGCATGCGCAGATACCCCTCCCCCCTCCAACGATGGTGGAGATTCTCGTAATCGGGACATTCCTCCTTTAGACCAAGCATTATAAACTTTTTTTGTAAAAAAATCTAAACAGTTAGCCGACTGTGCAATATCGTTTGGAATAGTTTGTACATCATTAAAATAAAACATATAACAGCCAGTTTTACCGACGCTATTTGTTATTAACGATTTTATGCAAAAAATCACACTTTTTTTGGTTTTTTACTTATAACTCAAAATATTACTCAGCGATCAAACTGCTATAACGAGCATATTTATAGATAATACAAATACAAATAATTCTAAATTTAAAGCAACCCAATCGGATAATTAGAAGTGGAGAAAATTCGGAAATAGTGGACATTTTTTATTTTTTTTTATAAAATTCATATCTTTGTTAATTATAAAACTGAAAAGATGTTTTAGCCACGTAAGTGTAGTGTTTGAAATACGTGCGACGTCATGTGGACATAATATGTCTTAGAGAAAATAACGAGCCGCAAGATCGTCTTCTGAAACACCGACAACGTTCATGCCAACGCTGAAAATTAAATTGAAAAGCGATTCTACAGAAATCATAGTGCATGCGGTGATAGATACGGGTTCTCAGAACTCATATATCTTAAAAGAAGTTGCGGAAAAACTAAGATATCAGTCACAAGAAAAGCAGGATATAGTGCATTTGTTTTTCGGCGGTGAAAAATCAGGCATTAAGACACATAACAAATATTCGATTCGCGCTGGTAATTTGAAGGGAAAATATTGGTGCTACTGTCCAGTGCTAGACGAAGACATAATCTGTTCAGATATACCATCTGTAACGAGTGGCAGTTGGTTACAAGAGCTGGACGACCTGCATGTAAATTTGACGGATGTGAACAGCAAAGAAAAATCCGTCGCTATTCTTTTTGGAGCTGACGTGGCCAGGCTGTTGTTTACCAGATATGTACACATTTTACCAAGCGGATTAATGGCGATAGAAACTTACCTGGGATGGACACTGATGGATAAGATTCCAGCGATAGGGCCCACAATAAACGGCCGAGTGAATTTAGCCAGAACTGCAATATCAATGTACATGCAAGAAGCAGGCGTAAAAGATCTATGATCTCTGGGTGTATTGGGGATTAAAGATCCCATAGACCATAAGACCCAACGGCAACATGATCTACAGGTAGAAAGAGCATTTAAGAAAGGTATTCTAAAAAATAGTGAAGGCCGATATGAAGTGAAGCTTCCGTGGCTCGAGTGCCACCCAGAACTTGAAGACAATAAGCTAATGGCAACGATTATCACATACGACCAAGAAATAACAAGCAGCTGGGAAATATGAAGAATACGATGGCATCTTTCAAGAGTAGTTGAAAGAAGGGGTCATTGATTAATAAGAATAATTCTAAAGCAGCGTTTTAATAGTTTAGAAGATAAAGGCATTATTAACCTTTAACCATTTTTTGTTAAAGAAGGTGTAATTAGAATTAAATCTAAAATTTTGTTTCGCGAAGACAGTTTTAATTTTGGATGTCCGATTATTTTACCAAACAATGAATATTTTGTGAAAGCCATAATTAAAGAGAGACATGAGGATTCAAATCATGCAGGAGTTACATTTACATTAAGCCGGCTAAGAGAAAAATTCTGGATAGTTAAAGGTCGAAAAGTTGTAAATGAAGTAATTAAAAATGTGTGATTTGTAGAAGACATTACTCTAAGCAGAGTTATGCGCAGACAGCTCCACTGCCCCTTGATAGAGTGAGAGCTGCCACAGTGTTCAAAGTGATAGGTGTGGATTTCGCGGGTCCAATTAATCTTAAAGCGGGACAAAAGTAGTGGATCTGCATTTTTACATGCGCGGTGTATAGAGCGATACACCTACAATTGGTTAACTCCTTAAATACAGCTTCATTTCTAATGGCATTGCGACGGTTTATAGTTAGACGAAGTAGACCCAGCGAAATATTCAGTGATAATGGTACAAATTTCGCAGGTTTAAATAATCGATTAAAAACTTTGGATTATATTAAGATTGTCAAAACGCTTGCGATACAAGAGATTGATTGGAAGTTTAATCCTCCATCGGCACTCTGGTGGGGAGGTTTCTGGGAGCATTTCATTGGCGTACTTAAGAGGCTGCTTCGACACACGCTCGGAAGAGCATGCTTAAATTATGAAGAAATGTTAACAACATTAATTGATTGTAAAGCAGTCATAAATTCGCGACCAATTACTTACATATCCAATAGTAATGACATTGCACCACTGACTCCATCTATATTTCGGCAAGAAGTGCAAGAAATCGGTGTGTTAGATTTAGATACAATAGAAAAAGTAGAATTAAACAAAATATTTGCTTATAGGCAAAAAATAAGAGAAGACTTGCGTCAACGTTTTAGAAACGAGTATCTAGGAGCGTTATCATATCCATAACGAAAGAATCCTACAAGCAGTAAATTACAAGTCAGCAATGTCGTTTTAGTCGGTAACGGCAATGATAAGCGGATTGATTGGCCAGAAGTATTATTGTTATTACATTTTATTTTACGTTAATAAAGCAACACTGAAACCAAAAGAGAAATATTTTTTATTGGTGGAATGTGCTTCAAGCCTCCGGCGCAGGATAACAATAAAAGGTTTTTCCCACAAGTCTAGACGGGTTCAAGTTGAAGCTTTATAGAATGCAATCACTCGGGGCCAGGTAACTACCTGGCGAAGAAACAGAATGCGTCGTATCGGTTAGACGAGGAAGACGTCCTACCTGAGGGCCAATATTCCGTTAAGTTGCGTTAATTGTACTATAGCGAGAACGGATGTATTTTGTAAGCTGGAGTGCGAAGACTCCGGCAGTCTTTGACGACAGCTTCGATCGAGCATATCTCGTTCGACAGCTCATTGTAAAGCCCTTTTCCAATTTAACCACGTACTTACTAAATAAAACAATAATCACTGTCGATTTGCGCGAGGTCTCTTGAAAAATCAGCGCGCGCTTCTCGGCAAGATCCAGGGTCAAACGAGGCCGCGCGCTAAGTAAGCAAGCTAGGGAGAAAAGAGGTCGGTTCCAAATATACCTGCCGCTCGGCTCGCGAGCTCTTCATCCGCTGCATCCCCGTTTTATTCGACATGTGCTTCAGCTCGCTGCGGTAACACGTCTTATCTCAATGTAATAGAGTTTTTCAAGATCAGTTGACACAGTCACAAATCAACTGTTAATTATTTGTGTCTAAAATTAGCCTGAGTTTTTTGCCACCTTTCTTGCCTTGATAGAAACATTAAGATTAATTAAGTCATTCTTAATTAAATATTTTGTTAGCTTAGTAAGGTTTACCCAATTTTACAGATTTTTAATTTATCAATACCATAAATGTAACATTGTTTTAATATTCATGTATTTTAGAGTTTATATTTCATTAAAGATGTACTCAATAAGAAAACTACAGGCGGCAGAGCTATATATAGTAGTGACAACTTATACACATAGATGGACATAGTGCTTATTGGTGCTTACTGCCTAAGAATTTATGTCAGACTAGCATGGAGATCAAAAAAACATTTGCATATAGGATATAAGAATACTACTAATGAGTATGCACAAACTTTACAATGTAACATTTGTCTGTAGAACTTTTGGAATTTCACATATTATATATAAGTATATATTAATCGTTACATTACTTTCATTTCCAATCATGATCATACAAATCGTTACAATTCATAAATATAATTTTTATTTAATTAAATTACAATATTATATAAATTATTACAATATTATTTGTTTTCTTTGGTACATTCTCGCGTATTTTGAAAGTCTTGAAATACATGAATATACTATGGAAGATAGCCACAACTTACTTAAACTCTCAATAAGACTACCTTTATGTTTTACTTGAAGGTATCGGATAAATCGTCCAATCGTAAATGCACGATTTACGAGTGGAAGATCCCTTATTGTTTATAAAGATGCGTAAACCGCGGCTTTCGTCGCGTAATAAACTTTGAAGCGTAAGGTCAATGGGTTTGCAGAGCGGAAGAAGGGTTAAATTATGCGAGAATGAAATATCGAGGAAAAAGGTATGAATGCGAAAGTGTTGCCTCTCGGGGTGCATAGTAAAGAAATTTGAGAGAATACTCGGAGTGCTAAAATACCGCAGCCGCAGTATCTGTGCGGGCAAGAAGAACGCTTATCAGGGATTGAAAATCTAGACTACTCTATCGGCGCACTAATTAGTGGCACAACAAGCGAGTGTCGCGCGTCTCCCGATTGCTTTGAAAGTCAAATCGAGTTTCAAATTCTTAAGCCGCTTATGTTGTTCGATTAGCTAGGAGACGCCACGAGCATAGAGGACTAATGGATGAATGCAATCTCATCGACTTCATTCATTAGGGATCATCGTGTAAAGAACTGAAAAACTGATGGGTAGCTTAACAGTAAAGAGTATGGATTTTATGCCGCTTTGCCTGAATGTAAACTAATATTGAAAAATGAGGAATAATAATAAGGTATTATGTAAGGCGTTGACTCGATTTGTGAGTTCGGTTAACTCGACCCACAGATCCTGTCTATTGAACCTATCAAAGCTTTACTTGCCTGCTGGGGAAATCTTCCGGGAATCGATAAGCTCTGATCTTCTTATAAGTAATATTTTTGAATTTATCTCAACTAATGTTTGTTTCAAATTTTATTGCAGTTACTCCTATGGCAGACAGTTCTTTATACAGTCCTTTTTTATATTTATACATATATATTTTTTATAGACAGATATTTTAATATCAAATACTCTAATTATGTGAAAAGGTCGAAAAACTTTTCGAATGTTGAAATTAATTTTTTCTTGATTGATATTAATGCAAATGAATTAAACAAAAAAAACTATATATTCTTACGTTTAGCTTATAATATTTTTCAAATATAAACTGAAATTTTATAATATGTTACACTAATTGCATTTTTCATTATTTTCAGGTGAGTCATGAAACTGTTATTATAACTTACTTCCCTGTCATGTAAGTTTAACATTCATAATTATATATAATACACTGTCAGTATCAGAGGGAAATTGTGAGACCCTGCGGTTAATGGATGTGTCTTCATCGAAAAAAGATCACAGAGGGGAGAATAAAAACGATTATTATTGATTGTGGGAATATCGTCCCTATCATAACACTCGCTGTAAGTTCCGACTGCGAGAGATGCACTTATAAGTCTGATATGAGCACAAGCACTGATCACTGATTAGGAAACTACGAGAGACACCGGTTGACAACGACAAAGCTGCTAATTGGTCGCTGAGCTAGGCGAGGGATAACTTAGTGTTGCTTGTTGGTGTTCTTGACGACACGTGTTATAACCAACTTTGAGCTTCGAGGACTCAAGAGATCAGAGAAAGAGACGCGCGAAGTGCATATCTGCGGGCACCCGTCAAATTGTGCAATTATGCATGTATACCTGTCAACTTAACAATTACGCGGTTACTGTAGCGTTCCCTGCTTTGCATTTATAGAAATTTATGTAGACAGCAAACTTGCTGCATTGGAATTTTCGTGATTAAAAAAATGAGTTCTACGAGTCTCTTGATTAAATTAATTTGATTCTTGTAACTGTAGTGGGGATATTCAGTGCCTTTCGCCTCGATTGCGACTAGAGAACTATATTCGGGATAGGCAATAAGAACCTGATCAAATATCGATACGTCTATTCCGTTGAATTCCAGCATTTTCTCCTTGGCTGATATATTGCCTCTTTTCCATCCTTTCCTTGCTCTTTTATTCATGTATCACGGAATGCAACCAGTTTTACAGCAAATGTATTTGCAACGTTGCGGAATCAATATCAGTGGATCTTTTTGTTGAGCTCAATCCCTAATAAACATTTACCAGTCAAGCTGATTGTCGCACAACCGCCAAGATTTAATCTGACCAGATTTTATAGCAAAATATTGTCTTTGTATGAAGAACAGGTTCGGGTATTGTACATCGTAGTTTCTAGTGCCCAGGTTGAAAATCAAATTAGAAATATTTATGTAGGTATTAAGGAATGACCTTAGTCTTATCCGGAAATAACGTTCAGACAATATACAGAGAACTCGGAAAAACAAGCTCTAGTTAGTAAGTACAATAGTTTTATAGTATTGATAACAGAGTTCAGTCATCAAAGACTTATTCGTAAAACGCTAAATAATCTTAATAAAATAATCTTAAGTAAAGAAAATGATAAATAATGAATAATTAGTTCCATAACTTAGATGATGTTAGTTAAGAATAATATTATAAAAAGTGAAGACTTAGACTTAAATTTAGACTTATAACATAACATTTTTTCAGTATACTTTGACTATTACTAACATTTACTTCAGAATGTTGAAATGCAGCAACATGCAGATATATAAAATGTAAATGAATACAAGCGCCTTGCAATTAACCTTAATATAGTAATGTAATCAAATAGTAGATAAACTACGAAAATGCGCTGATTTGAATGAATGGAAATTATTAGGCTTTCGCTCACCGATACATTTGGGACGAAGAAAGGCGCAATAAATATTGGAAATATTCGTTCAGGTGCAAGCTTTATCAAATCGTCGGCATCGGGGAGCGAGATAAACCTCGCTCTAGTAATAAGCGCGGTGCGAAGATTAGCCGTATTGGCCTCGTGGTTGGCGTTAGACGCGCTCGCGGTGCGCATCTTCGCCAAGTGGAGTTGGCACTTGAGGGTGGAAAGGGCGTGGACCTCGGGCATGGGTAGATAAAGCTGGACGTGGAAAGAACGAAGAGGGTTGGGAAAAATGAAATCAGATCGCGTTAGCATCGGTGGGCATCGGTCAGTCGCGACAAAACACTGATTGACCCGGGCGCCGACTGCTTTTATCTCTGCCCTGCCTGCACGCACTCCACCGAAAAGCAGAGCTTGCGCATCGAGGAAAATATGTCGTCAGAGTAAGAGGCAACTGGTCGCCGTAGATGCAATTTCCGTCTCAACTTTGACTACTCCAAGTCTTGGAGAGGCCTTGTCTCCGCCTGATTGCCCATTTTGTCTCTCCATCTAGAAATCGCAAGTTTAATTCTATCGCTTTTTTTCAAGTAGATTAGGCCTTGGTCAAAGGAAATTAGGTAAGTGCCACGTTGGCAAAAGCCGTTATGTTTAGGATCAAAATGTTAACAAGTCAGCGTTGAGTAATGTAACTGTTAACATTATTTTATTTTCTTTTGTAATTAATTTTATAACAATGTATTTAGCATTAGGAATAGCATATTAGGATGCATAAGTCGCTAGCGACAGGTAAAATGCATTCGGGATATTAACCAATGGCATTGTTCTTTGAGGTTTAAATAGATCGAAGCACAAGACAGCGTTTCAGCTTCTATAGGGAGAAAACGAAAAAACTTGATTATCGAATCGGTAACTAAGGCACTCATCAATTCGGGGTGACAGAAAATATTATCTAAGCGGAAAATCGAGGAGAAATAGGGTTCGAACGACGCGAGGGGGTAAATGCACAGCAGATGCCTTTTGCCTAATTTTCACAAATTTTTATAAAATACAGTTTTTATATTATATGCATATATATTGGATTTGATAAAAGCTTCAGAAAAATTATACACTTGTACGAGTTTGGTATAAAAAAGTTATTCGCAATAATTAAAGAATCGTTTTCGGTATATTTTCACCTTTTATGAAGCAGATAAAGTATGAGGTTTATAGTCTCGGAGCGTACGCAGAGGGGGATTAGGCTCGTATAAAGTGAGGGGTGCATGTGCTCACGCCTGTGTACTGAGCCGGCCGCATGCACACTGGAATATAATAATAAAATAATTGTTTAAATGAGCTTTCGTAGCGGACTAAAGGAAGATTCATAGTTAGATTTATAGCGACAGTAGAGCGGAGAGAAACGGCGAAAGCTTTTGTACGAGCCGTCGAGCCTGCATTCGACGAGTTACAGGTGTATCATCCCCCGGTTCGTCTGTCCTCCCTTCATGCCCACGGCCTCGTAAATAATTTAAGCGGACTGTGCGCGCATGCGGCTGAATATACGCGCCCCACCGTCCAAATGGACTGTGAGCCGTCTGCATTCTAATTTCGAAGCTTGTTTTACAATCGAACGCCCACCGAACGCCATCTTGTGACGATCCCCGGCTCTTGACGCGTCGGACGGAAAAACCCGCGGATTAAAATTGAAATGAGAATGCATGCGCTTTCGATTGCCCTGACCAAATAGCGCAATGCACTTTCAGCAACTCACTCGGCGATGCAAACACGTGTCCGCTGCAGTCAATTGCCGTTGCCCTCGACTTTAATCTGTATCCGACCTCTAGAAGCTTAATCCCAAAAGCCTCCCACCATTAATAGTGAGCTCTTCTCGCGGTTATTTTTGCAGTGCCGTTGAGATTTTTCCGCAAACTTATTACCACTCCTTCGACAACGTCCTTCTGTAGGAGATATTGCGCTAAAAGGTATTTGCCCCGGATCAACATTTGGGCGTTCGGTTCACGCACGACGTAAAGCCGGCGCTTATGCAAGTGGACAATGTTTGACAGCCAGCTTTATTGCTTCGCTTGTCGACTTTTTAGATACATAGAGCTTCTTTCAAGAGAAAGTTGTATGAGGAGAAAAATTGTATATTAAACATTTGTTACTAAGTAAAAATTATAAAAAATACTGTACCTCTACAAAATATTAACAATTATAGAGAAATTTCTATTTTTCTAGAGAACTAAGTATAGTAACAAAATAATTTCTGCTCTTTTTTTACCTCGAAAATTGATTTATTTTTACGATCAATGAATTACTCGAAGAGAGTATTACTATATTTATTTATAAAAACCTTTATTTACAAAATATCAACTTTCAAAGCTTAATTGCGATATTCGATCAGCCATTTTGAATTTTTTATTTTGATTGAATCAATACAATAACATTATTGTATTACAATTATTATGCAGGATTATCTATTTCTGTAATTTTAAGTAAACGAAGAATACAAAGCACAACAACTGATTTTTTCGATTAAATCAGACTTTGATTTAATATTTTCTGATTTCAATTTTGATTTTTACGAATGATTCTTATATAATTATTAAGCATCTAATCTAGTTAACTTAAACTATGAAAGCAATCAGATCAAGGTCTCTGGCCAGGCGCAATCCTTTAGAAATAACGATACTCCATAAGAGTTCTGGTAAATTCTATGCGAATCCTAAGAAAATTTTTATAGCTCAGTTTCTTTAAATATTTAGATATAATTATGTAGATCTAATATTTGTATTTGAATATAAATAGCAAGCTAAAAATTAATAATCTATCCTTGAAATAACTTATTCTAATAGCAATCTAGACAGAAAATCAAGATCAATATTATTTTATTTTAATTTTTTCTTATCTAAATCTTAACTAATATTTAATATCGGTGATTTTTAGTTGTTCACAATATTTCTGCTAATCTAATTTTAGAAAGTTTTATTAGTTTTACTTAAAACATAAAAAAATCTAACCATGTAACTATAGTTACAGAATAAAAACCTTTCCTGTGCGTGTCTTTTACTTTTTCATGTGTAATACACCTTGTAATCTGCAGTAGTTGGATTTTTGAACCGCCGTCAGTGTATAAAGTATACAAAACAGAGAGAAAAGAGGAATTAATTTTTTTATTTCTCTCGAGACAGGATAGAAAGCATATGCAAACTATCCTTGTTAAGAGCAATCAAAATTTTTTCGATAAATCTCATCAAAATGAAACCCGCGGACAAACTATTCGTGGAGGAAATTTCTTTCCAAAGTAACTTTAACAAACGTAATTTACTGAATTTATCTTGAGGTCTGTTCAAAATTTATAGAATCACGCTCGCTAACGATAGTAATATAAAAGTATTTTAGCAAGTTTGAAAGTGTTTACTCGGTCAACTTATAATGGGCTGTCCTGATACTTTTTCCGTGGAAGTAGGACTGTGTGGCTGGCAATTAGTCGGCGAAGTCAGCGTTTGTTCAAATGCATGGGAACTCGATCGTTTGTGTAACCACTCTAACGTGCGGTCAAATCAAAAGTAGACCCTTACGAAAAATACGGTCCGCTAAAAAGTTACCCGTGCAACAAAATCAGCACTGCATAGCTCAAACAGAAGGATCTGGGAAAATGATAGCTGGAAAATTGGTTTTTCCAATGGCGGTCCGATTCGGCGTCCAATTAGGAGCTCACAAGTCGGTATTTGCATGGCACTGTCGAATGTTCGAGTCGAATTACGATCGTATCCAGCGCTGCAGCTACAGCTGGGTCCGATCGCACGCATTTTCTAATGAGAGGAAAAACATAGGCGCCATTTGATTACCCTTCCCGCGGTTCTGCCTACCTCCTCGACCTTTCGTTCGACAGCTGCCTGCACCTGTGATCCCACCCAACGAGTTTTTTTAACCGCGAACCTCGCGCTACTAATGCAACCTGGCTTACATAGCCGGCGTGCAGTGGAAAAATATGCATTGGCCACTTTGCCGCTTCTGTATCAATGGTGTTTTCTCCAGCTTGCTATGCCCGCGGGCTTTAAGTCTCTTTAGAAACATTCACAACTTTCTAATAAAACTAAGCTCGAGTTAGTTTGCGTGCAAACTTGATGGCCTGCGATGTAAAGTATTTCAAAGAAACAATAAACTACACTTTATAGCTGTTTCACTGCTGCAATGCGTAATTCAGAACCCCTACACGCGAATATATACTCGCTAATCGGATTATTATTCAAATCGAATCCAAACATCGCGCAAAGCGAAATGGATTTTTATAAATGTACCATTAACCTAATTAGATGGAAATGGGATTAACAGTTCACTACACCGAATAAGAAAAAAATTGACTGGAGTTCACTTAAGATTTTTAGTTACAGAACCAATTAAATTAATATTTGCTGCGATGTCTTTTATAATATTATAGGTTAACTTAATAATTTGATAATACAAATTATCTGTATAAATTATTGTATTGCACATGAATATAAATATAGCAATTTAACTTAGAATAAGACACTAATAGAAAAAGAGATATAACGGCAAAGAGATCAAAGTAAAAAATATCATTTCAGATAATGTTATATTGGACAAATTAAAATAAAATAAACTAA
This sequence comes from Sycophaga agraensis, assembly GCA_018906755.1. Lineage (NCBI taxonomy): Eukaryota > Metazoa > Arthropoda > Insecta > Hymenoptera > Pteromalidae > Sycophaga > Sycophaga agraensis. The sequence continues at coordinate 1,252,951 of JACCIE010000035.1, forward strand.
TGTGTTATATCAGGAGCTATCTTTCAACTAACAATCGCATAATCTTTGAAAGTGAAAAGCGATAATTCGTAAATTAAAAAAAAATGCTCTTTATTATAAAAATATTATATAAAAATCTTGTTTGAATGCTGTAGGTATTTGGTTTACGCGCAGCATATAGATTATGATGCTTTAATTTTCTTATTCCATGTTATAACGTAGTATTTTTGTTTGTGTCTACGGCCAAATAAATTTCATATTCCTGCCTTAAATTCGTAAGGCTGCGGGCAGGAACGGTGGATCTACAGCAGATCTAAGCGCGTCTCGAGAGACGCAATCTACAGGGCGCGCGGCGCGGCCAACTCGAGTGCGAGGGAATCAATCCGGCTAAGGGCGGAGCAATTTGTAGCGGGGCGGCGATTCGCGCGGTCACGCTCGCAATCAGGATATTGGGTTGGGGAACGGGGGAAAGAGCGTCGGCGGCCCCTTATCGGCCTGAGGCTCCTTCGCCCTCCCGCGCGACGATAGGGCGGCTAATTGTAAAGCGAAGCGGCTGTCAGTGCTTTATCGCCCGAATGATCGGCGCTTCAGACGGGCCGCAGGGCCCGATATTGTTCCGGGAGCCGTGCAATAAAACCCCTAGAATAAGCTGCAGCGATGTTCGCCCGCTACCCACGTGTACTCCACCTGTGTTCCCATACTCCGTCACATCCTATCAATTGTACGTAAATACACCAGGTACAATTACAAATGATTATTAGCTGTTTTTTCTCCAGCGTAACTAGTATCGATTTCCTTTTGGGTAGTTTAACAAAAATAATTCTCAAACTATTTGGTACATATAATAATATAGAAAATATAACTTATGTTAATGAGTAATAATCACCTAAGGTTTGTACAGTACTTTATGTAATATAAATCATACAAGCATTACATGCAGTACTTTGTAACTCTGATAGATTCAAGTGTATACTTCACACACCATTAAGGTAAAATTATAATTTAATGAAAAATTTTTAATAAAAATTAATTATAGCAGCTTACGTATTAAATTATATAAAAATAAACATAAATAAACATAAATCTGCATGAAGATTGTAAAATAAAATATTGTATAGGTGCACAAATAATAGTATTAAAAAAGGCATAAATAACTTTAATGCTATAATGTTTAAACCTTTTCTGCATATACGAGTATGTATAAGTTATACTACCCGTAATCTCGTACAGTTATCGATTTTGTTAGCTGATATTGAAATTAGGTATGCCCATAGGTAAAGTATACATATACAAGATTAATGTAATTTTCTATAAAAAAGTTAATTTGCGATTGGATCCATATTATAGTCATTGATATCTGCTTTCGACTTGGTCGCCGAGTAAACAGCGAGCGACTCTTAGACTTTTCGGGCACTCGTGCGTTTTTTGCGCGGGTGATTTACGAATGCTGCAGAGCCGCGATTAGAAGGCACCCACAGATGCTTCTCAGGATGAGCTTTAAATTGGCAATATCGTGACGGGTCGAGGACGACGTCCCGTAGCTGCTTCCCGGTCGCAGGTCCGCCCCGAGTGTTTCGTGACGGCGCTCGAGCTTCATCACGAGCTTGCAAACCCTTCGACTACACGACTTTGTTGCTGTTTTCTATGGTCCATGTTTGATTGCCTGAATATTGGTACGTGCAGTAATCGTTTTTGAGCCGAATTAGCTTTTGAAATCCTATTCTGACGCTGTATATTAATATTCTTTGTACAATCAATATACGCGTATTATACGGCGTAAATTATAACTCGACGCAGTAGATAGAGCTTTTCCAACACGCTATTAAGTTATTAAAAAGGTTAACGCGGGAACATAAAAAGTAAGGAGCTTGCACAATGACTCTTTTCGACTTTGTAATGAAACGAATCGAATAAGGTTGCAATTGTTGTCTCCGACTAACTAACGTAAATATCTATATAGATACTGTGAATGTAGTTGCTACATTATTTTCTAAATATCTATATCTTTGCGGACAAGGGGTGAAATCCCAATATGGATTTGAATGTTCAAGATAAATGTTATTTTATTAAAAATCTATTGTTAAAACAAAAATATCTCTTAAAATTGTGCAATCGCACATCGTATAAATATTTTACTTTTTTGCTACATGTATTTTATAGAAAGGGAGGGAAGAGATAAGGATTGAACCTTTCAATTTTCCTTCAGGTGCTTAAATTAATAATGAAAGATAAAAATGTAAACAAATCCTGTCTTAGCGGTACTTTTACATTTCTTCACTTGGTTTTAGTCATTTTCTTTTTAATTTAATTTGAATTTACGTTTATTATTTCGTTCTATCCAATTTTTGCTTTTTCATGAAAAACAGTAACATATAACCAAATACCGGTCGTGGCTGTGGACGTGCACAAAACGGTAATAATGACACCATTCGGCTTGTTTGAGTTCTCGTATATGAGCTGCGGACTCCGGAACGAGGCACAAACATTCATGCGATTTGTCGACGACATGCCCCGGCGTTTGCGGTTTTTGCTACGCATACATTGATGACATTTTGCTGGCATCGAGTGACGAACAATAATATCAACAACACCTACAGCTTCTATTCGAGAGGCTGTGGGATTATGGGATAGTGATAAATCTAGCCAAATGTCTGTTTAGAAAGAAGAAAGTGCCTTTTCTGGGATTCATGGTATCGAGTACCGGTATCACACTATTGCCGGGGAAAATAGAGGCCATTGTTAATTATACGCAGCTAGCACTGCAAAGCAGCAACGGCAGTTTTTTGGCATGGCAAATTTTTACAGAAACTCAACGATTGAGTAACAAACCGATTGAGACGACACCGCTGGCAGCAGAGGCATTCACTCAAATCAAGGAGGAACTAGCTCGGGCAGCGCTCTTAGCACATCCGCTCGCGAACGTCCGCCTATCACTAGTATGAAAGTGATAAGCCCTGCGATAAGTCCTGCAGCTAGATTTCATCGGTCAATTTTCTACAGACATTAGGCACGTAGCGGACGCAATCTAGCGTGTGGAATCTATACAACGCGAAATGAACTACGAAAGACTGGCGACTGAGCAAGAGATTAATGCAGAATTAAGATATTACATAGGAAGGAACACCATGATGCAAATAAAACGACTTGTTATGCCGGGAACAACAGCGGCCATTTTTTACGATATGGTAAGGGGAAATACGCAACTATTCTTGACAACATTATTTGAATGAGCTGCCTTCGACGCAATCCACCAACCGGCGCATCTAGACACTAAGGCAACAGCAAAGCTGGTAACGCCGAGATTTATGTGATCATCGATCAGGGCTGATTGCAGTTCATGGGTACAAGCGTGCATACAATGCCAGGGGATAGAGATATCTTGGTATGTAACAACAAGACGCGTAAAATTCACGCCGCCGTCTTCAAGGTTGGAACACGTGCACGTTGACGTAGTAGTAATGCTCGTAGCTGCCGAAAATAGATACTGTCTGGCGTGCATGGATTGTTTGTCGCAATGACCTGAGAAATTCCCGTTGCTGGGCCAAGAAGTAGAGACTGTATCCCGGGCGTTTTACGAAGGGTCGATATGCCGGTTCGGGACACCACAACAAATAACAACAGATCTAGGGCGACAATTTGAATCATATCTTTTTAAGGCGCTCAGTCGGATCATGAGAGCGACACAACTTTGAACGTCTCCATACCATGCACAGGCGGACGGGATGGTCAAAAGATTGCACCGCCAGCTGAAGGCGGCAATCAGGCTGCACGATAACGGGAAATGAACAGAAGCACTCCCCACCGTCCTGTTAGACACGAGAGTCACGTGTTACGAGAACCTGCAGAGCACAGCAGCGAAGATTATGTACGGAGAGCCTCTCTGATTGCCGGGCGAGCTCTTGGAACAAAGACCACCTTAAGATACCGAGGTAGCAGAGTTCATTCGCGCGCTACGCGGACGCATGCAACAGCTTCGACCAGCAGAGATAAAAAGACACAGAATACCAAAGTTATTCATATTTAAGGAACTAGCGACCCCAAAGCAAGTGTTCATCTCTCACGACGTAATGAAAAAATCCTTGCAAATGCCATATGACGGACCATACGCGGTGATCGAACGCCGATGGAAGACATACGTCGTATGAGTAAAGAAAAAGACTTTGTCGTAGCTATCGATCGACTTAAACCTGCTTCTGTATTGACAGCGGAGAAGACGGATGACAGGGAGCAAGAACAACAGTTCCTGCGCCTGCAAAATTCAGGAACAAGCGAACAGAGCAAAGAGGAACCCCAGGGAACTTGCCGTTCATGAATACGCATCCGATTTGCCAAGCTGGACTTACGTAAAATACAACTCCGTTGCTGGCAGAGAGTACTGTGGGGACCGCCGTAAAGGCATGGGAGATAGAAGCAGACAGGCTTAAGCCTGCATCCGCAGATCGGCAATGAGAAAAACTCTTGGCTGAATAGGCAGGAGCATTAATGAGGGAAACAGTACGCAGAATTCCTCAGTATATAAGGAATTAATAACGGAAAGGTACGGAATAACTGAAGAAAAAAGAAGAAGAGTTGAGGAGAAAAACAGAGTGGACAGTGACGCAGACGCTACCGAGCGGAACAAATCTGGAGCGCGCTGCTTATGTATTACGAACTAGATCATAAATGAACAGTTACTCGACTCAACGTGTTGCTTGTTCTACATAACCCTCAACTCCTTCGGTCCCCAAATACATATAACTTTATAGAGTAATTTTAGTTAAATAATCCGTAAAGATAGTCAATTATTTATAAAAAAACGTTAGGTATAAACATTATAGGTATAAATATTAGTTGCAGGTACCAAATTGCAAAATTATAACGAATTAAAATGTGCACTATTTAAAATTTTTATAAATGTATATCGGTATTCACTGATTGGTTTCAGCCAGCCATTTGGTAATTAAAATCAATTCTTTATGTATATTATTCTGCCGTACAAATATAAATACTTGTACTTCTAATTTAGAATTAATTTTATAATGAAATTTCTACCCGATAGAAGTTGAATATAATGTTAGGTGCGCAACTTTGTTTCCGCCGTTTTTCGATAGATGGCTGCAGCAGTGCTGGTTGAAATAAGCAGGTCACACATTTCATACAGCAAGGTTAGATATCCATCAATATAATGACAGCACCACATTAATGAATTGATGTTTGCATCAGAAGTGGATTCTCGATCAAAAATGTCAGTCTTCGAGCCAAAAATACGAAAGTAAGAAAATTAGGTTCCATACAAATTGAAGATGAGAGTTAGTTCGAGAATGAAAAATAGTTCCTTTACGATAATCCCAGGTGCAGAAAATTATGGGGAATGCCCGGACATGCCTTCGAATCGACGCCCACATCGAATATTCATCGTGCCAAGCTTATGCTCTGCATTTGGTGGGACTAACTCGGTGAGTAAACAGGGGATCAGTATTCAACGCAATTGATGCGTTTGAGCCAAGCAATGAAGGAGAAATGGCCAAAGTACCAAAAGAAATGCAAAATCCGTCAAAGGATACTTGGAAACTCTGAAATGTGAAGTCTTACCCTACCCATCGTGTTCTTTGCAGACATTGCTCCTTTCGACTACCATTTGTTCTGATCGATAGTACATGGCCTAACTGAGCAGCATGTCCACTTTTATAAAGAAGTCAAAGAATAGATTGATTCATAGATCGCCTCAAACGACGCATCGTTTTTCGAGATGGTATTCAACAATTGTTTAAAAGTTGGAAAATGACGGATAGTACGGATAGTGACGGATAGTACTTTATATCATAAACAGGTAATCATTTTAACGAATAAAGTCTTAAATTTTGGAAAAAAGTCGGTGGAAGCAAAGTTGTGCACCTTATATATTGCCACAAATGGAACGTCTACTGTGCGAAACTAAATAATATAATAGTTTACATGCGGGGTGAAATAAAAAATTAGGTAGCTATCGCAGTACAGGACGATAAAACAAATAAAATAATAGGGAAAAGAAATAGTGAACTGGAAGGGAAGTATGAAATTCTCAACGCGTGGGTAAGGGTCAACCAGGGAAGTATCCGACGGTGGCACCTCGACACATTATCTGGTCGCATTAATTTGAGCGCTTGCGCGAACGCTCCTAGGGCCAAGCAAAGACTCACTCACGTGACCACCTCGCGCAATTTCATCGAACAACAGTCTGAAGTAACAAGCTCTATTTTTTTCTACAATTGTCAGACATTGCATCACGTGGCGAATAGAAAGTGGCTTCTCCCCACTACAGCCGTCCGAATCCGCTCCTTTAGCCATCGATTTATCTACCAAGCATTTGCACGCCCTTGCACGCATATACTTCCACGCGGCCATTGCGTACCAAGATTGATAGACACAGGTGCACTGTCGCAAGTTCCCTTCCGATTTTTATTTAATATGTAGTACCGTATACATATTCAACATATATATCGACATATGCAGTCAAGAGAAAAAATATTGAAAATACCATTAATTTCATTCAACTAACCTGTAATGTTTTATTATATTTATCATATTTAATCATTTGTTTTTACTGTCGTATATAATTCGAAACAAAAGAATTACTCGCTGATCATTCTTTCGTTTTTATTTTGTTTAATTTTAAGATTGGACACTGTATAACTAAAGTTTACCAAAATTTGGTTACCACTATATCGTCAATTAGTTTTTCACGAAATAAAAGGCTTGAATGAGATATTAAATTATAAGTCAAAAGCTATAGTGGATAATAAAAGAAAAGAAATGACATGAGGAGAACTCATTGAAGATAACATAAGTATTTTATAATACTTGAGATCAGTATTAAGTTAGACTAAATCATACCGTAATTAATTATAATATAATATTAAAACTCATTGATGATGAATTATTGGAATGATTTTGGATAAACTGAGAAGGTAGAATTGCATTTTATGCTGTTGGTAGAACTGAACAGCATAAAGTGATCATAATATGCTGAATTTTATGCTGGATGTTCATTTGATATTCCATATAATGTGTAAATTTCGCCATAATTCTCGCCACCTGGCGACATACTTATGAATAGAAAATATGTGTCTTATGCCCAGTGTTATGCTGAAACAACACAGATGAATCTTCGAACTTAATCTCAAATTTTGTTTATAAATATGTTACGTGAATTTAGAATATAAGGAGGTATAAAATTAATTTCAATTTTTTTATAAATAATTTAATAATTTAATTTAATTAATTCTATAATAATTTATTCTATAATAAATTTTTTTAAATATTTGGTTACATGTTTAGGCTATTTGAATCATGTAGCTATTAGTATGCATTTCAATATTCTTTTCTAATTTAGTTTGTATACCATAGTATTCAAAATTTCGTTTAGTGCTAGTAAGGTAATGTTGGGGATGGTGTTGCTCGTATTGTTGAGCCTTGGGCATAACATGCACATAATTATGATGCATTTTCTGCTCATGATTATGCTTTACAGTACGGTCATATTTATGAGTATCCATCATAACATATGCCAAATCTTCTACCAGGAATATGAATAATTCTATTCCAACAAGTAGACGTATGACTAAGTTTATAGTGTGTACTTTTTTCACTTGAGAATAATGCCTCTCTAAAGCTAGCTTTCAAGTAAACAGCAAAAATAAGCTTAGACATTCACAAAAGTTTTTGACAAGAGCTTGCCGAATTGCTTCTAAGCAACAAACTAAATAATTTCATTGTCTCGAGATATTACTTAAATTTGGTTAGATAGTTTGGACAGTTAGGATTTTCATCAGGTTTATTTCGTAATATTTATACCATGGTCTATATTAGAAGTAACTATATTCTTTCAAAAAAACATTGAGATACTTAGAGTTCTTACTACTTTTTTAAACTTCAATATTAGTTTTAGCAATTTTTTTTATATATCGTAAAGTGCGTAGTAAATGAAATAAGGAAACTTGTAAAAAGAGTTATTAATAGAGAGGGTAAAGAATGACTATTTCTGTTTTTATGACTCTTATTGCAATTCTATTTCGGCTGATTTAATTCTTGAATCCTAAGTCAGGTTAACATAGAGAGAACAGTATAATAGTAATTCCATCTTTAATTTTTTAAGACTAGCAACCTAACTCGTAAGTTAATATTATTAATAATTAGAGATTGATAATCATTTCGATTCATTAATTCTGGTAGGTAATAACTATTATACTTATCTGTCTATGTATGGTAGAAATTTTAGTTATGCTGTTGATTCTATGGATTGACAACAGTTATACTTAATTTATACTTAATTACATTTTACATTTACATTTTTTTACCTGTACTAAATTCCAATGCTTGTAAACTATTGAGTTGGCTAAATCGCTCACTGAAATCCCATTGCACCGTGGACGATTAAACACACTTATTCTCTCCCGCGTTAAACGAGCGAAACGCGATCATGTGTGAACGCCTGAGCGAGACACGCGCAACACAGGCATTTGCACACTATCGGCGTGCATTGGTGTTTCCCCGCACGCACTCGTCGTCTTGCTGACGGGACTTATAGCCTGGCTAATAAAGCTGTACTATCCAGAAGTATTAGTCGACTAGTGATATACGTGCCAACAACCTAAACGGAGCCGCGCAGTTAATTTGGCCGAGTAGGTGACCGAACGGCCATACAGGAATCTTCGGCCATCGATGCCGACAATCATGCCTCATCAATTGGAAGAGAATATAGCACGAAGCGACCCCTCATAAACGTCGCTGCTGTCTCCTCCTATATCTCCACCGACCCACAAATAAACATTAATACGTGACCCGACGGTCGGTCACGTATCTCGACGGGATTTATAGGCTACCCCCTAGTCGTGCGAATTCTTTTTACTCCTTGGTAAATATCCCTTTTTAATCTACGCCCGGACGCCCACGACTACGGCTAAATCACTTGCCGGAAGATTAGTTTTAGGGGCCAGGCATTCAATTCATTTGTATTGCGATGGTTTCAATTGTAAAACATTGCTTGAACATTTTCTAATTTTCTCCTCGCATAAATATTAAATCTCTATCTATCTCCAATATTGAAATCAAATGAAAACGATCGGCGTTTTATGATTATATTCTAGATGGAGACTTATTTTTCATGCAATTTGAAGGATATGAAACGGAAAAAAATTATTTGGAAAGTCTTTCAAAGTTTGACAATAAAGGTAGCGACTGGTAACTGGTGTAATCACAAGAGGAACATTAAGCGATTATTAACTAATTAGCTGCTATCTTAGTAAGATTTAGTTATTTTTAAAGAATTTTATTCTATTATTACTCTAAATGTGATACGATTTTAGTAAAATTTTAAGGGATTGTACAACTTATATTTCCTTAAGAATCTACTTAATAAGTAGACGATCTATGCAATGTCAATTTATTTATAAAAAGTTTATAGAAAAGTATATATAAACATAATTATGTATATAATACATGACTTTATATTAATATTTACAAATATGATTTTAATTTAATCAAACAACAATATTTTGTAATTTATTACTTTTATATCGCATGTTTCCTTCGGTATATCTCTACACATTTTGAAGTATATTGTCGACATTTTAGTATATTCTTATCTTTTCAGAATATCTAAAGCTTACTTAAGCCCTTAATAAGACCATCTTTATTTTTTACTAAGGCTAGCTGATTTCCAAGTTAACTAAATCGATCTAAAACAGTATACAAATATTCAACATCAATATAAATTGTGATACTCTTTGTCGACTTTTGCCCCCAGAAATTTTTGTCCTCGTGAACAAATGGAGAAGGGGAGGATCGCTTTGTTTTCCTTTCGAGCAAAATGAATAATTCGCAGAGACATCGGCGCCCATTTGTTTCGGGGTGGTGGTGGAAGTGCGTTCAAATGGTCATCGGCTCTCCCGCCGCCGCCATCAATCAAAAATAATTACTTCGCCCGCCCTTTCTTAGCGCGCTCTTTTCCTTATTAGCTCGACCCATGCGACGTTCAAAGACGAACTACATTTTTTTATGGGAATGCGGGCGCACGGGAGGTAAATAGCAATTTCCTCGGATGATTTAACGAAGGCGCGGAGGCCGGAGAGTCACGCGGTGTAAATAACCGCATGGAAGCCGTGCGGCACATTCCTCTACTAAGGCGGCAGATTTGTAGGGATTTTTTCCCGGTGGGCCGCGGCGCCCATGCGAATCAACTAACCCAACTTGTAACTGCACGATGGCCACACAATTTCTACGCCCTGGAATTTGTGTAGGAGTAGCAGCGGCCGCTTCCATTCGACTTTTAGCAAGTATTTTATTACCCGGGCTAAATGGAATTTCAGTTACCGGGTATTTCATTAAATTCCGTTGAACTACAATTCATAAATTATTATCTCCAAAGCATTTGCGTTATTTATTTTATTTATATTTACTTTGAAATTAGTGCCTAGATGTTTAAAAGAATTTTTTAAGATTTCTTATGACTAGAAATGCAATGAAAGTTGAGTGCTTCAGGTAGTGCGTATTCATTGAAATAAGTTTTGAAATACGTATAACTTCCAGTGAATATAGGCACCGAGTTTTTATTAAATTTGACTGAAAAATGTTTAGAGAGTGCACTTCCTTTTACCTAGTTAAATAGTGGTTCTATTGAAGTTCGTTCTATATTCTAGTATTTGACATAAACTTTCTTTGATTCAATTATGCATCGTTTGAACTTGAATAGTCTCATTTATACAAATTTACTGAGCTCATATATATATATATATATATATATGAACGAATGCGATTAAAAGTTTTAAGATATATAAATGAACATTATTTAATGAAATTTTAATGAAGATGCTTTTCTCGGTTTAACCATTGAAATAAATAAGAAAAGATGAGGAGAAGACGCAATTCATGGGCAACTCTCGTAATCGCTTTAACGAGTCCAGTGTTAGATACGACTGCACTGAATAATATTACAAAGCTATTCGCTCGAAAAGCGGCCGAGCTCGATCATGTAAACACAACACTCTCATACACTGCATGTTAATGCCAATGCTTTAAGCCTCGAACTTACATTGTGTGTCTTTATATGATCGAGCTCGGCCGCTTTTCGAGCTCTACGCTACTAAAAGCAGCGGACCCGTCCGCTGCGAATAGATTCGTAATGTTTTTCAGCGTAGGTGTGATAAAAGATTAATCATCGTACGTTGCGAAGGTGCACATTTTCACGTTTGATAAAACCGCAACATATACGACAGATTTGAGTATAAGTTTCGACTGTCTCTTACTTATTCTGCATTAATTTCTTGTGTGCCGTTTGGAATATTTGGATTATTTGTGCGCGTGTATGTTCAGTGATAATATAAGATTAATTGCGGTTGTTCAAGAGTAATGGAGTTTTATGAGAAGGATGAAGCAGGCGTTTTCATGAAGTTCACAAGTTTGTTAATTAATTAGTTCACAGGAACAGTAAATGTAGTTAATAGTTTAAAGCAGTCAGCGACTGAAGACTTTGGATCCTTCGGAAGAGACATTTGAGAAAGCTACGCGATTCCAGGCTACCTGATAAACTAAACTCTTCGGATTTATAAAAAAAGTGCAACATTGAGCGAGTCTGTAAAGAGGGGGCGCAATAGGAAATCGCAAGCGCCTTATATGTGTGCATAACGACGCTGATTAAAAATCAAATTGATGGGATCGAGGGGTGCGTCCCTGGCGCTTTAACTTGGATTAATGAGATCTTGTTCAAATTATTCAAAAGACCAAGAGCAAGTAGACATGCCGATTGGCTGGTACGGAGGCTGGTCGACTTTCCGTCGATTACTGTTTCTCTCGATCCCGTTAAGAGGTGGAGGAATTAACACGGCTCGGCTGCCCGACTGAGGATAATTCGCGAGATGCTCTCCGGGTAATTAGGGACTCAACCTACACTAAACATTAGTTTTAATTGTAACATTAAAAATGAAACCTCTAGTATTTTATGATCAATCCAAGGATTAATCGTTCATTCAAAGAGTTGACGAATTATTAATAAACTATGGACAGTTTGGTTGACGAAGTTTCTATCAATACTTAGGATTTCATATGGTTTTCCGTAAAATAAATTTTGTAATAAGCTTTGGACTAATTGAAAATTTTAGTTTACATGCAACCTTAACAGGTATCATGTTAAATGGCGTTGCATATAGGTATAACAACGATAAGATTACTGAATGCAAGCTAAGAAAGTGTGCAACAGTCTAATCACTGAGGTTGCAGCGCGTCACCACTCCCAAGAACATCTTGTGCGGCTTTTCTGATAAGACTGCGGTTAGACTTCCGGATGAAACGATATTAGGGCCCTCTGATAAGACTCTCTTATTAAGTTTAAAGAGTTTTTTGAGTAAGAGTGTCGTAAACATCTAAACCGCTGTTAACCTTTTCCCCGGATTCAAAAAAGCAACTATAAATTAAGTACAAGATTTATTGTACGTTATCAATAACACGCACGTTGTGATGTCATAATTTCTTGTATTGTACGGTAAAATTTTCTTAAATTTTTATCATTAAAATCATTTAAAATTAATCTTATATAATGTTTTTATAAATAATGTAATCATTTAAACCGTTACAGTACAATAAGTTTAGTGTTAAATAAAAAATTAAATTATTGTATCGTGCAAATAAGATACCAAAAGAAACGTGTTTGTATTATATTACAATGTTTTATCCAACGAATCTTCTGTAATGCTGAAGGATAATAGATTTAAATTCTTGTTAAATATTCAATTGAAAAATATGCAACTTTAAACAATTAATTGTTTGGCATATTATTCTTCTTAAGTTACTGTATTTAACTAATTTAATTATTTTTTAAAAGCTTTTTACTGCAGAATGAAGTTTGCGCCATCACCAAATTGAGCGTGGCATCAGTGAAATTTGCTAGCGAAGTGTTGAACCTTTGAGATCGCGCCTCGTATTATTAGACTTCTCTATTTACTCTCTTAACGGCTGCCAGGATATATATTGAATACTTAGTTATACATCATGATGTTCATTATCAAAAAAATTGCTAAATGTAGTATAAGAATTTAAAAATTCTAGATGCTGTTCATTTTCTATGAAATAAGTTTTCTACAAGGTTTTCTAACATTGTTTTCAATAAATTTATTGACGTAAAAACGAGTTCAAGCTTTGTGCTTATAAGCCTCATTGATTTACCAATTATATACCATGAAAGATGTATTTTATGTACTTTTAATATTTCTTTTGTTTTAATTAAGTATAATTTATCGATCTTGCTCTATTAAACTACATATAGTATGTATTTAAACATTTTGTAACTCGTGGTCTTCCAAATAATTAATCTACAAAATCTTTAATATTTGTTGTGTAGAATTTAATCAATTGTTTTAAGATGCGTTTATGCATAAATACTTATAATCTTTATTGCTAGTGATCAGTGTAATCTCAAGCTTAAATTCCATAGCAATCAACTTAATTAAGAATACTCCAAACTTTTAAATATATATATTTATTTTCTTTAAAATATGATCCTTTTTTCTTCTATAGCCTCTAATATTAAATTATTCATAGATCGCCTCGAGTTCGAATAAAATGTGCATTGAATCCATGTGAATCCGAATTCCAATGATTTACTTTGATTTGTATAAACTTTAAAATTTTATCTTAAAAATATCTTTATTATTTTTCATTATTTATTTTTTAGTTATCTTCTAAATATAAGATACATTCACGAATACGGAAAAAAACATTTAATATAGTAATTGAAAAAATAGCAATGCTACCAAATTTTGTAGTGTAACCGAGCTAAAAATAACTAGTACTAATAAATAGTACTACTAAAGCAGCAACATTTATGACTACGTCAACTCAAAGTCTATTTGATTACATTAACAAAAACTGTTTTGTATCGTTCAACCTAATAATTTTAATAAGTTAATGTATAGTTTCTTGATTAAGTGAGTCTATTTATACATTTTAATGTACAATAGCAAAGCATTTTAGCTGTAGTTAGTACTTACTTTTTCTCTTGTGTTAAATATATCAATGTTCTAAAAATATTAAGTTTTACATAGAATAATGCATGCTCGAAGGCTTTAAGGTAAAGTTCACTATTCCATTGTCATTCCTTGACTTAGTAAATTTCTTACAAATTAAGTGCAACTGCGTGGAAAATGTTCTCTGCCCAAATGCTCGCTAAAGGAGGAATTTGAGACCGAGACTGTAGTTTCGAATTATAGTCTCGACATTATAATGCCTGTCGCCCGAGTGTTGCCTATATACTGTTGTATGGGCGCTAGTAGTCGCGCTAAATACTATTGTAACGATGGGATACTCCTTTAAGCTACTTTTTTCTCTCTTGTCCGTTTCTCTTTGTTGTTCCTTTTGCGATTTTATGATGCTTTGACAAGCCTGACTCTTATCTGTTACTTCGCTACATCATTGTTTGCAATTAGTTCAATCGAGTAAATAAATGTGTTTGCGTGTGCTCCTATACGCTTTCATGAATAATGACTACGACCGTAATTTTAAGGAAGCACAATCGCGATTGATCATATTTTTTTATCAACAACATTGATAAATAATTTACTTTTTCTATAAGCTGTAAGACAACTGCCAGAAAATTTATTGTATTTGCTTAAATATGCTCATTATTTGGGCGTAAAAAATAGCCCGTTTATTGTGTAAAAATATTAAAATTAAAGCTAATGGACTTTGTTAACTGTTTATTTCAGTTTAATTTGAAGGTCTTTGCTTTAACAAGGCCTCTTGATCGCGAAATTTTACTCCTGTCAACAATATTATCTTACAACGCTCTTATAACATGTTATAAGATATACGCAAATTATGCACTATTATAAAAAAATGTGTATATATTTTATACATGAATAATTAATTAAGAGAAATTGATGAGTTAATCAAATCTAATGTCTTTAAAACATTAATTTAGTATAAATTAAAAAAAAATAATAAACTTTATAATTGAAATCAATTAATCAGAAACAAATAAAATAAAAAAAAAACAAAATATTGTTAAATATTATAAATGCACTAATCAGAGGTTATTTTGTTGTTGATGATTATGTACCTAAAAAATAATTCAAGTAAATATTAAGCTTGCCATAAATATAATCTCAAAAATCTATAAATTATTTCATAAATGATTATAAATACGTATTTATTATTATCAGTATCTGAAAGGTCATCAACGCTTTAACGTACTGTTTGTTGAGTAATTTTATTGTCGGTAAGACAATCAGGAACGTGGAAAAGTCGAACCTGCAATTATAATGACTCTTAACTGTAGCGACTTGACGATTCTCATTCGGAGTCTCGATATATATACTTGCCTATTTAAGTCTTCTAAGCAGTATATAATAAGTTTTAGTTCTGAATTTATTGAACAGTGCGCATTATTATAGTGTTAGCCAATAATTTTAATAACAAAGACATAATGAAGCAGCAAGACACTCTACTGATTTTATTCAATTGTAAGTAAAATATTTTTTATGAATCATTTTCTATTTGGCAAAACATACTACGAATATACTAGCAACAAGTATTTATTAAAATATATTATACAAAGAAGTAATTCCATCTTACTTTATTTTAAATTTCTTTGTTTAAATTATTTTTATCTCTTGCTTTTACGACAAATACACAATTAAAATACTAATCAAATTAACTTTGTACGGTCACTGAGGTACTTTTATATATATATATAAAAATGAATAAACTATGTTATGATTTAAAAGATATAATATGTTTATTCTTAAAAGATAAAAATAGAAATTTTAATTACGCATATTAATAGAAATGATCTTAATTTTCAGTTAATAAAAATAAAAATAGGGAAAAAATTTGTTAAAGATATAAAGTATTTTGATAATTTTTTAAAATCAGTTGACATATGCCTAATTATTCTTGATTGAATTTAGTTAGTAGCCGTACTTTACATAGAAAGGAAAATAAAATTTTCTCTGAAACTTGTGAAGTACAGATATATCAAATTTGTTTACTTTTATTGAGTGACACGAAGCATAAATAATATTTATCTTTAAATAATCGAAAAAAGGTAGTGCACGTTACTCATACTGTTTGTGACATCAAAACATGTTTTTGCATTTTTTAGTTTCTTAATTTTAGTTTGTTTCTGTACTTGGAAATTGATAGTATTTTCTGCCAGGGAATACAAAAAAGTCTTAAACTTATTAAAAATGAAAGTTAACATGAGAAACGTATTTGATTATATTTGAAAAATCTATTTTAGTATTTGCAGTATTTTCTTTTGGAATAACTAAAAAAAATTCATGCTACGAGTATTGTAAAATTGCTACCGCATATCAGGAAATTAATCCTGTGTGTGGAAGCGATAATTTAACTTACGTCAACAGAGAAATATTGGATTGTCGTAATAAATGTGAAGGGCTTTGTAAGTGAAATGCATTTAAGAACACTTGAATATATTTTTAATATCAGCAATCGCACTTTATTTTGCATAGCAATTGAAGAGATTGATGACAAGCCATGTCAATGTATATGCTTCAATACAAAAGAATTAATGCCAGTGTGCGCTAGCAATGGTGAGACTTACAATAACAAAGGAGCAGTTCGTTGCTACAACACATGCAATTACGAAAGTAAGATCTAGTACATTTTTTATTTTAAATAATAATAAAATTATAATTATCATTTCATTTATTTCAGAAATTACAATTTTATATGCATCGGAGTGCTTAAAAAAGACATAATTAATTTGAGATTGATACTTATATATCATTGATTACTTATAATACAGATAGTTTTTATTACTTTGTTATCGTATAACATGTTTTGTAATCGTACAATAAATTTTTTAGTTAATAATGTCAACGTTTATTTTATGATTTTACATCGTTATGAAATACTTTAATATTGTTTACACAGTTTCAGTAATCCCATCTGTAGTAAATATTAAATTATAAATAAAATGAATTAGTTTAAAATTAAGTTGAAATTTTGTTTATTAATCAGAATATCTATTAAAGAAGATGCTAAAATTACATTCTGGTCAAAGAATTAGATAACGGCAGAGTATATAACAAATACGTCCGTTATAACGGAAGTAAATGCACTCTGCGTCCTTAAACATGTGTTCCAAACGCCAATCTCTCGTCTTTAGGTCTATCGTGCCTTTTTATACCTGTACCTAGTATCTCTAGTTTAACCCGTGCCCGTAGCAGCAGCATCAGCGACGGCAGTAGCGACATGCCGCTCACGCCGTTCTGTTCATTACTCACGTACATTTATACACATATATGACAAAGTGTCGGGCGCAGGCTTTTAGTTTATAGTATACGAAGACTATAATTTAGCTACGTATATATATTTACGCACTAATAATATAATATTATACGTATAAATATATTGGATACTATGTATACATTGGTATTGTAAAACAACCCTCTTTTATTTTCCATTTTCAATCTAAATAACAATATGTATACAAACGATAAGACTTTCGGCTCGAATGCTTGACCGAGTATCCTTAACTATTTTATATAGTAATCTAAAACACAACTAAAACATGAAAACGTGAAAGGCTCTACGTGTAGTATCAAAGGCTTATAGTTGTTATTTGGCTTAGATTCCAAAAGACTCGTGCACTTTATATTTTTTAAAGAATTGATAGGCAAAAATCAATTAGGTGTATGAAGGTGTCTTGGACGAGAGTCCGATCGAGCAGGATCTGGGCATCGGGCATTGCGTACCGGCTGCGGCATTGATTGTGGCCAAAGACGCGTTAGACTAAAAATTGGGTAGATCCGAGGCTCGCCCCGGGACGATGCATCATCGCACAAATTTCCAATTTTCCAGCTGGGGAGCCCGGCGTTCTTGGGGCGCGGCCGATCAATCATGCCGGGGGCGAGTGCGCGTGCCTCTTGGATCACGGGCCGGCAATCAATTGGGCCCGCGGCGAGCGGCCGCTAGGGTCCATGACAGGCTGGTAAGCCCGCGGGCCTTTTACAATACCCTGAATAATTAAAACCCTATGCGCCCACTATTCTCTCTCTTTCACTCTCTGGCGCTTAATTCAAACGCTCGCTAAGCTTGTTCGATTTTGATAATGTAATTTAATGGTTACTCGCAATAAGATTATTTAACATTAAGATATTAATATTAAGCCTTTTTACATTGCATACACGCGAAGGAGAAAAGCGTAGTAACAGTACAACCTACCAGGATTAATAACCGAAAATGACAAATTTCGACTATATATTTCGACTGTTTATTCGAAGTACGACAATAAGCGTATAAGCTAAATTATGAATTTTTTCCTTTCCCTTTAATTAAAAAAAATGTATTAATCGATTCGTAATCAGTGATTGCAAAAACATTTGTATACCACTTTTCTTAAATGACCAAAATTTTATTTATTTATATGATTAATTTGTAGCTCATAAAAATATTACGTATTGCTTGATAATTCTGATATTTTGTGATTTTTCTTTTCTGTTCATTGTCTCCTATTTTTTATAGCATTATTGTTGTACTGAAAGTACGTGACGATTTTCTGAATTTTTGGCAATGTTAAGATGTGGCAAGATTTTAGATAAATATTATTTACAATTACAGTACAAAATATTTATTTTTATTCAAATAGTTTTTGATTTTCATAGAATTTTAATGTCACAATAAGGTAGACTATACGATCATATTTTTATTAAATTATTACTTGAATACAAGTTTGTCTGTTTTCTAATCCTGGCAATATGTGATTTATTAGTTATTTTTAATGTATTTATAATTTGATTGAAAATGCTACACTTTATAGGTAATATACTACGCGTATATTATGTTGATATGCATAGTAATGCAGGCGACACGATTCAAAAAATAATGTCTATTATTAATTTCTGAATTTGAAAGAGAACATAGGTAACCTTACCAACCTTACTATCAAATATTTTATACGAAAAATAAATACACTATATACTGCTGATAGAAATTGAAACAAGATTAGGATATGACTATATAACTTATGATATAAACTAATTTTTGTGCGTTCACTACGAATAAAGAAAAAGTTTAGACACATAAAGAGAAAACAGATATTAGTTGTACCTTACATTTTACCGACAATCTTTTACGTTTATTACATTATTTTATGAGTTGAAAGCTCCATTTAATTAGTACGTGGACCATACAAAAAGTGATTAATGTTCTACCAGGGATCCGTGTAGATTGAAGCTAACGTTAATCATTAAGCCCGTTATATATTAACGACAGGGAAAATTAACACAGCATCTTGAATGCACGACACACTGTTCACTCGAATGAGCAGCGTATTCTTTCGGATCCACTGAGTGCATTTTCGTTCCCTACGGCGCGGCAAATGGAATTTGCGACGAGAGGATAAGTGCGTGAAAAGTTACGCTGACACCGGTGTCCGGTGTCCCGCGAAACAGTAGTTGGCCCGCCTGCAATTTGACGCGTACCACCCCTTTTTAATTGCAATTAGCGCAAGTCGGTCTGCTGCGGCTGTGCTTACAAGGCGGTGAGCCTCGCGGATTTCGAAGAAGAAGTGAACAGCCGGGTAATTTGGGAATGATTTACGCCGGCGCACCCGAGATGCGCCCGCCCAGGGGAATTCATTTATTGACTGCTGCACCCTACGTATATTATTTATCTACTCAAGAAGAGTGCCGAGCTTTTTATTTGCCAAGCATCCGATGCTCTTCGTTATTCACTCATCCCGACTGTCTACCACGCCGGAATAATCTGCAAAGCGGCTACACCGCTAGCGTATATCATCGAGCGGTCTCTTCAAACTAAACCTCGTTGTCTATATAAATAATAAATCTTAGCTTATCTATTCCCCTAGAAATTAAGATCGCGCATGATTTTGAAACGCACCGATTATTCATTCGCGTTGATATTTTTAAGTTTCGGTAGTTTCATTATGGCTGTTATGTCGGGTGCATAACACGAAGACAGTGATTGATGTATTAAAATTTTATTTAGAGCTTTATTCATTTTAATTAATATTTTCTCTGTTGATTTAACTTGATATTGTTAGAAAGAAAAGGCATCAAATAGGAAAATTTATCATACACTCTTAAATTGGCGTTAAATTGTGGCAAAAGATTATAACTTTTCTTTTACCTGAAATTTATGCCAATAAAAAATTTGTAAATTTCACATATTTGAGTTATTCGTAAAGATATTCTTCGAATAGAGTATGAAATAAAATAGGTAATACGTTGTAATAAGAATTCCATATGATTGCAATTCCAAGCTGATTTATGGTTTTATGAAAGTATCAAAAGCGTTACATGGGTTAAAACCCAGGGTTTCCGACAATTGAATATTGGATAAGTAGTAAATGTCGAATAATCGTATGTTGATATTCTTTCTATATAGTTCCATATGTTTTTACTGCGTCTTTGATATAACTTTGCGATTGTACATTTTTCTTTATGCTCATAATTTAACTTTCTCCCATTTTTTAGATAAGAGAAGATATTTTATGCTAATAGGGTAATATGGTAATTAAATAATGAAACTTAAAATGCTTATAATACTTTAAATATTAACTCTGGGATTCAGTACAAATATTTCTCGCATCGATACACTATCGAAGTGGTAAGATCTCGGGCCAGAGTGATCAACTTTTCGGATCGACTTCTAATATTACGGAAGCAACAGTTTGATCCCAAGGTGCAGATCAACGCCATTTTAATCTGCAAAGTTATTTCCCACACGCGATACCCTGGTAGAAACATTTAACAGTGCATTTATACGTATTTAAAATATTAATTTTAATTGTTGTTTAAAAAATGAATTTAAAATATATAACCTACCTCTCTAAGTACGTGAAAAATATTTTCAAGAAAATAATATTGAAAACAACTGCAAAATACAAAAAATTATAGTTTACACGGGTATTATAACTCAATTGCCAAAAATAATCTTCACCTAAAACTTTCGAAACGCAAAAAACTTTTTATGAAGTAGTATTTATCAAACTATGCGTTGTACTTAAACAACAACAATTATCTAGAAAATAACAAACAGCAAATTCTTTTCTAAAAATTGTACTTATAATGCAAACTGTTACGCGTTGAATTCAGTCGAACCTAGTACGAACCCAACTTCTCAAGCCTCTCGTTCAACTTTTTTTTACGAGTGCTCCTAGTTTTGTGTACAGAGACTCTGAATAGTCTTTGACTAAACCGAATATTTGTGTAACTCTTCAAGGAACCTGACGATCCTCTTCAATCCAATAAAGATTTTATATTAATCAGTGAACACATGACTTACTTTTAAAAAAAATACCGAGATCAAATCAAATTTTGGAAAACTTGACTCTTATTACAGAAGGAAAAGATCACTGCGAAAAATGCAAATAAACCGAAAGTTTACAAGCTTAAAACAGAGCGGATTAAAGGGAAGCTGTAATCCAGACGATGCAAACACTAGCGGTCGGCGTATATGCCTCCCAGCAAAAAGTTGGAAATCTCGGCCTCTGATCTGTCTGAGAAAAAGCGGCAATCGCGTCTGAGGTCACATGGCGTCACTGCGTGCAGCCTCGTATCTCCCTCACGCTCTCTGAGCGTGCCGACAAATCTCTACAAATTCGCCCTGTCCCTGGCTCACCTGGAGTTCGGCAGCTACCCTATGACTATTGTCTGGATATCTGACTTTGACGCTCTCACGCTTTGGAGTTTCGCTTTTTTTAGCGAGCAAGCTTTGTCAGACTACTTTTTCCGCTAGTCGGCTCATCTAACCTGCGATTCGGAAGATGCGCGCTTATTAGATAAGGTCCTTTCGCCATTGTTCCTTTCCTATTGTATGCTGGTTATTGTTCTGGGGTACGATGGACTCCCCTATCCAAGTGAATGTATCAATTCTGGATTATGATGCTGAATTAAAAATATTAAACGCGATCAATGTCTCATTATGCCGAGATCGATAATAGAATCTTTATTAGACTTTAGACGGTAGAAGAGTGACTCTTAATTTATATAACTTTTCTCAACTTTGCAACGTCCAATAGTCGCACCGTTTTCCATTTATTTCACCACATCCTGTAACTCATTATTATTCACTTGTTATGTAAAGTTATTAGAGGACAGGTGACATATGTTTACTTTTGCTTAGACTTTTCGATTAGTATGTATGGTGTGTATAATATAGCATTATCAAGTTTACGTCAGAAATTAGAATATCATATTTCGTTTTTACTTGGAATTCAATTTTATTTAATAAATACGTTAATTATAATGAAATAGCATAGTTTGCAACTACCAGAGTTCAGTATTGATTAGAGATTTTACTCTAAAATCCAGATTAGCTGCAGGTACATATTATATAGTATAATCCATCATCATGATAATACTGCTAGTGTAAGAGTACTTGATACAAGATAATATTAAGTGCCGTAGTATGGATTTCAGTAGAATTTCATAGATTCATTCACGGAAGATATCTATTTCTACAGTTGTTGTGCATTCCAGTCACGTTTGATGCCGTCGAAAATTCGGTTACGCATTCGAGAGGTACGCGCTGCAAAGTTTCGTATTCAAAATTTGAAAGGATGCCTCAAAAATACTTATAGGACACTCCTCTCTTGGCGCCTCTATTGCTTTTCCTGTATTCAAGGAAATGAGTTGCTCCGAGTATTTTCTGCTTTACCTTGCGAAGCTGCGTTTACGACCGGGCCGTTGCATATGCACCGCCGAACCCTTCTTTCACATTTCCCAAGCAGGCCCAAATAAAGGCTTTTCATGAGTATATTAATTTCTAAAGGCCTTTTTCTTTGCAATAGATGTAATATTATATAAAAATAATACATACAGCTTTACAGAAAATAATTTCCTCTTTCCAAAAAGACCTCACACACGATTAAAAGATATAAAATAAGTATAAAAATTAAGAAACACTAATGATGGTCTGATCCGCACCATTCAAGATCGAAGTTACTCAATTGAAAGAAAGATAGACCAATATGAAAACTCTGCTACCGCCAATACCTCCATAATCCGATCATAATAATGCATAAACTGTAAGAGAAAAGAGCCCGATAGAATTTTCCCCCAAAATGGCCGCCCTGCACGTGCAGTAACGGGGCCCACGCTGACCTCACCACCAACTCGTCCCTCTCTCTCTCTCGGAGATGCAGCGCCACGCACCGTCTCTCCTCCCTCACTACTGCCTCTCTTTTATCTCCCTCACGCCTACGCCTAAGAGAATACACTAGGGCCCGGCGCTTATTTCCTATATGCTCTCTAACTCTCTCTTACCACCGGTTTCAAATGTAAAATGTAACTTGCGCAGCTTCCGCTGCACTGGTAAATCAGCAGTTAGGGCCTTACGGAGAGGAAACTCGCGCCCTTATTCGCTGCCCTTCGCCCCTGCTCGCGACTTTTCCGAGAAACGTGCGGCGCTGTAAGTTTTCAGCGGCGACGAACCTTATAAAAGCCATTGCGCAAAAAAAATCAAAACACTCGGTTCTCTTGATTGGAATCATTTCTCAATTAGAAGTTGCTAGTCAGAGAAGGGAATTTTGTCATTTATTAACTTTTGCTGCTACAGCTCTTTGGAATCAACTTAGCGTTTGTTGGAACTTTCCAAATTATTGTATTGGATAATCGGTTACTTCTGACGTCGAAGGTCTACTGTCTTGGGACGGTCGTACTTCTGAGACTAGGGTTAACTGATTCCTTGTTTAAACCACCGGTTACTCCTGACGTCGGAGGTTTACTGTTTTTGGATGGTCATACTTCTGAGACTAAGGCTAACTAATCCACCGGTTACTTCTGACATCGGAGGTCTACTGTCTTTGGACGGTCGTACTTCTGAGACAAGGGCTAACTGATTCCTCATCCCACCAATCAATTACTCCTGACATCGAAGGTCTACTGCCTTCGGATGGTCGTATTTCTGAGGTAAGGGCTAATTGATTCCTCAACCAATTCAATCGGTTACTTCTGACGTCGGAAGTCTACTGTCTCTGGACGGTAGTGCTTTTAGAATAAGGGAAAACAAACTTCTGTTTTCAAACCTTATTAGATTAATCGTACATCCGAGTAAAGGCTTGATTAGCAATTTCCTAACTGACGAATCATTAGTACCCGCCATACGAACAAGAAATCAAAAGTAAGGGGTAGATTATTTTATATTAGCACTCTACTTGTTCCATCCTTGATAACGAAATGCAAAGTAACGAACTACATTAAAACGAATTGAAATGAACCGTAATGTAATTAAATTGTAGCATAGTGTAAACTGTAATACGAAAACTTGTTAAAACCGCAAATGCAAACGATTTATTCAAAATCTGTAAATCGACCTTATTAAAATTCAATAAACTCAAAACTAAAATTCAAAACAATCCTATTTTACTTTATTTAGAAAATCTTCTATTACGTAAGCTGAAAAACTTTTCCGGTTAAATAAAGAGAGGGAAATGTCGTAGGGAAATCCATAGGCTCTCGCCTTGGAGATAATCCCGGCAAGGTAATCAGAAAATTGGTTACCCCTTTTCGGTCACTTTTCTCAGGCTATTAGGCGCCAGCCCAGGCCTAAAAATTGGCAATAGAAACGCTCAGTCTTCCACTGAAGTGCGAACAACTGTGTCGGATTCCCAATAGAAACCTTTGGATTTCGGTGCGGAGTTTATTAAGAATAAATATTTCATCACCGGACGTGACAGTCTAGAAAGAATTATAATACAATATTTCTATTTTATATATTATATCATATATTTGTATTGCAAATCAAATTGATACCAATAAGAACAATGAAATGTCCAATTATTTAATATGTTAGTTGACTCATTCGTAAATTAAAATTATAAATTAAGAGCTTGCACGTACATTTAAAATATGTCAAAGTTAAAGTATAAAGAGACTGAACATCGCAGAATTACAGATCCTCTCGGTAATCATGTTTACCAAAGTACGGAAATTAGTTACACAAATTCGGCAAATACAATGAAATGCGGTTTTTAAATAAAGCTGTACACAAAGAAACACTCTTATTTGATTATACATGATAAGTACATGTAGGTATTAGTTTGCATCGGTACTTGTTTAAAATCACCCTCCTGGAATGTTTGCTAGATTTCCCGAAAAGGTTAAGTCCACCGATCCCGCAATCATGTCAGTTAAATATCCCAAGCGGTGAACCACTAGATTCAACTAGGAGCTTTTTAACCGCAACAACTGTAATCCACGTTATCGGAGCTGGAATTACTGCGGCGGCTAGTTACGCGCCCCTCTGATGGATCCTAGCGTAAAAGGATTTAAACCAAGCTCGCTCCGATTTCCTGACCACGGATGACTCTTAAATTCTCGGTTTTTGTTACACTTTAAATTGTTGTTTTATTCATTCGACCGTATTTCATTTTCAACACCGACAAACAATAAAAAGAAATACGTATTTAAACTACTGTCCGATTAAAAAGAGTGATGAATGCATAAGAGAGATTCGTATGAAAAATTATAAAAATAAACTGGTTCATTTTACTGCTTTATTTCCGTATAGCAACTTTCTATATTATTTTTGTAATATTCGAATTTACATACCCATATATCGTGGGAAAACTTTGCGAAACAATATTATTTTTTAGTTAATATCAATGTAAACCATATTTTACATATCAATAAAAGTATATAGCGTATCAGAAGTAAAAGGAGCTTTATACTGTGATATTTGAATTTAGCCTATGGAAAGCATTAAAAAACAATAGTTTAAAGAGCAACGAGCTCGTTACGTATAAAAAAGTACCGCTACAGTTAACTTTCAAACTACTGCATACTTTTTCGACGAACAAAAAGCAATCAAAGAAAGTCAAAGCTTGATCCACGATATAAACAAATACAATGAAAACAATTTGGGAGCAAAAATACAATGGAATGGGGGCATTTATATCTACTAGAAAATGAACCGAGCAAACGAGTCAGGTGCACAACTCACTACCTCGGGATGAATCGAATCAGTTTTTATAGATGCGCGCGCATATACGCGCATTATGAGAGGGGAAGCACACCTAGATGGCTGAGTCTAGATAAATAACAGGTCTCGCGATTCTCACAAAGACAAGTCGTACATTTCCGTTTTATATTCGGAGTCGGGCGACTTATCGGCCCTCTTTTGTACTACTTTCTAACTGTCCTCTCGTTTTCTTCATGTCCGCGATGCATTTTTCTTTATATTCCAGCTCTTTCACCGCTCTCTATTTTTCAGTAATTCGGCTTGCTGCATTTTATTTCTGTTCCAGAAATGAAAATTCATTCGGTGGTCGACCCCCGTCGCTTATCCTTTTTCGTGACTTTATCGGCCTCTCGTTTCGAGGCTTGCCTTTCGGTAATTGGGCCTCAGGGGCATACCGTTCTTGTGGAATGTAATGCATTGTTTGTTGGTAAACAATAACATCGAGTTAATTATGTAAATGAAATAAATACGGAGAGTTATAGTACCCGAAACAAAGTGACGGAATTCAGCGTGTTATTTCACTGCGCGTCGGCACTATATACTGGATTCTCTCGACTGCACTTGATTAAATATTGATTAAATTAATGATTGAAAATGTTTGGCTTAATAACTTGTAACGAGTGTGAGTGGGCCGTTTGTATTCGCAGTGCGTATCGTCGAGCGCGTTGAGTATTTCAATAAAACGCGACCTGCTTGAAAAGAGCCTGTAAAGCAGTAGTGGCGTGCAATATTTAAAGGCTGTAACGTGCTCGCCGCTTACAGCCTTGTGCAATTGCACAATCGCTTATCACTCGCAGCCTCATTGACCGGCCAAGCCAAATGACAATAGCTGGTTCCGGGAAAAGTTAATTAAAGTAGATGACGCTCGCGCGGGCGTTAAAAATGGGAAGGCGTGGCCGAGAGGTCGAAACACTGCGGGCCAAGCATAACCTGCAAGCCCCGCGCAATAAGCTACGTCCGTTGTTTTACAAAAGCTCGTGGCGTAGATTGGGCGGCGTAATTTATTGGTGTGCGAACGTGCCCCGAGCGTTAAAAATCGAGGCCGCAGACGCTCTCCAGCAGGGCTGCGCACACGAGTTGCGCAATTGCCGCCGGGGGCCGTTTCACCCTCGAACAACCGGTCCTCCTTTGAATTAATCGTAGCTCGTCCGTTACCCCCACCGATGAAATTATTAGATTATTTAGCCTCTGCTAAATTAGATCCGGGCCACGTCGCTTGCTCCCTCTCTCTCTCTTCACCCTTTCCCCTGTGTAATACCTGCACCCCATAGAAAAATAATAAAATCAAAGATTAATAGTATTTTCAATTAATGACAATTAATTAAACGTACCTATAAAATTGTTGAAATCATAATAGGCTTCTTTTAGACCAATATGCACATGTCCTCAATTAATCCAATTTTCGATTCACTTCTTATAGGCCTTACTTACGATGGAGCATAGTTTCTTTAGCAAATTTCATATCATGGCCTCAATCAAATTATTCTCTCAAATCAAATTAGTTTCTTAAACAGAAAAAAGACACAGCGAGTCAAATTAGGCGAATAAGGATTAACGACACTGTGTTGAGTCAATCCGCAAGAGATGATGAAAGCCTATGCGTTAAAAATCTTATATAATAATCTCTATAATAATCATCCAACTACTCCTAAACACAATTTTCTTCACTCATTCAGTATTATTATTGTTAATGGTAATAGGTATGTACCTCATATGGCTTTGAAACTTAAATACTTGTGTTTTTATACTCTGTGGTAGCTCATTCGATGAAATGTCAAGTTTATTTTTCGATAGTCCCAGATCCGATCCCTAGTCTCTCCGATTAACGAAAAGCCCATTAAATCTTCTCATGAATTTCGTTTTACGTACACCACTCCGTGTTTAATTAGCGCCGAAATGGGCAGTGTAAATAGAAAGACAATAACCAAAAAAAATATTTGCATTCTCAATAAATTTCTGAAAAGAATTCCAAAACAACTGAAATATTTTTAAATATTTTGAATCTATGATCTTTTTGTATCATAAATAAGTAACTACCTAACGCATTAATGGTCGTTTCCTGTTCAAACAAATAATTATATCATAAGCAAAGTTTTTTTTGAGTAATGTATTTTTAATAATTAAAAGTACATTTACTTCAAGACTCGGCTAAAGATTTAGTTCAGTTGATAGTTGTTTAAAACCCTCGTATGTGATCTTACTTTCACTTATGTTTAACATGATTCATTTAAATTTTGAAAAAAATTTAAAATGAAGTAGAATTGAGACTATAAATAATATTAAAGTCACAATTAAAAATAATGTTAACGAAAATAAAATCAAACCTACTTATTATCTAAACTAAAATTTACAACCTGTAAGTAGTTTATACATAGATCATATTTATTGGCATTTAAATGAAATTTTTTCAAATTTTACAATTCAGTTTTAACAGATTACAAAAATTTGCTCTAAACTTGTCTCAAACGCATTTTTTAATAAATAACATGCTATTTTTTTCTGTTCATTAGGTACTCAAGTGTAGTATAGATGTATGTATTATATATAGCCTGCGTTACATGGGGAAGATCGAGTTTTCTTTATGCTTATAACGATATTCGTGTCTGTGAATTTGCTGTGTCCAACGCTTTTAATTTTTCAAAGCCAACTGGATGTTGTTGGGTCTTCTTATACGGTACAGCGCAATCCTACACCTGGAACATTACTAAACTAAAAGAATCACTTTTATAATGCGTACTGTTAAAGGTAATTAATGAAAAATTATACTATATCTCCCATAAAACCAAATGTACTTGTAAGTATAGAATGTATATTCACCCTTTTATCTTTTTAAAAGAAATATATCTATTTAAAAGAAATTTATTTTAGAAATTAAAGCTGTTTTTGTTATTTTACAATATTTGAAAATATTATTACAGATTTTATTATGTTGTTACATCGTATGTGTATTTATTAATTCGAATATGTGTGTATGTGTATCGGTAAATACAGAGATTAACATACTTGACTTAAATACAAATAGTCATAGGAGAAACATGCGCTATTCTGGCTAAGTGTACCACTTCTCGCATAACACATCTACGCTGGTCAGGAAAAACCTTAACGAAGAATTACGTTTAGAATATTAAGATTGAGTATCTTATTGTTTATCTAATATTGTATCTGTTCTGCCTCAACCATTTAGGCCGCCCAGTTAGAATGTACTACCATATCAGCCGACTAAACTTTCTACACGTATAAGATATTTATGAAATATTGTATCACGTATTTTAGCAGAGAACTTTGTTTTTTAATGTGCATGTAATTTATTTTCTACTATTTTGTTTTACATATTTATTTTCCATAATATCTGCATGAAGAAAAATTATAATCAATTTTTCCACGAAATGTGGGACTTCAGCTGCTACTATTCTGAAGATATTTATTTACAATTTTTGCATCGATCCCGTACAATAATAGAAAAGATAACATTTGCAGAAAAACTGCATTGAAGTATGCAGTAGGTAAAATTTCAACGGCTACGTTGAATATATGTATCAATATAGCGTAGCAGTAATTTCAAGCGGCCCGTCGAAAATAGGATAGATAAAATCATTAATATCAATGATTTTTTTGTTCGAATATAGACTTTTTCGTTTAATAAAACAGGTTTTACGTATTAAATACTAATTGTAGTTATAAGTTTGTAAACTTTCAATTAAAGAAAAATTTAAATAGTAGTCTTTATGCAATTGCCAATGGGTGGTACATGCGCATATATCATTTAGAAAATCGAGAAATTTTTTGTTTAAGATTCTGTATTGACTAAAATATGTATATAGACGGAAATATGATAAAGAAGTTTTTTGTTTTCGTGGAATATTGTACAGATGTCTTAGTATTGTTCCCTAGAAGTTAATATATTCTGACCAACTGAAATATTAATCATAAACTAGAGTCTTTTGACTCCCTTGTTTCAGTGAAGGAAAATGCTATGCACAAGCAATAGCAAATGATATCTTAAATACTTATATATCTTGAGACAACGGCTTTATAAGCTGAATCATGTTCAGCATTTAAAGTTTAAAAGTATTACAATACGGATGTATATAACACCAATGGCCTTCTAAAAAAAACTTTAGAACGTTTCTCCTTCAGATAAAATCACTCTAGCAGTAGTATTTAAGTTGTTCTGCCTTATCTGGCGTCACAACTAGATCGATGCCGAAGGTAATTTTAATATTCAGTCTAAGTGACGAAGATGGACAGTCTATCTTTGAAGTATGCAGCTTTTCATTTCACATACAAGAAACAAATCCCAAATAGAAAAGAAATACAATAATAGAACTCACGAACAAAATTAATTATTATAGATTATACAGTTTATTGATAGCTTGAAAATTGCAGAAACTATCAGAGTGGGCTCTACAAAAACGAGGGAACATATTGATTTTATAAAAAAATACCAATAGCATGCGTACACTCTGACAATTAGGACTTTCGCCACCCTAAAGACTGAAACCTAGGCACTTGATAAAACTGAATTGTATATTAAGACTTTAGAGTGACCTAAATAGATTAAATTTTTGGAAAACCTAAACTCTTAACATTTATTATTTTTAACATAGCTAAATATATATTTATTAATAATACTTCATATAATATTTTTCTATACAATTCTAAATTTATTACTTAAAATTTTACAGAATCAATATTAAATTTAGATAAGTTGCAAATTAGAAAAAATGCAAACAGCCTGCATTCATTTTAAGCTGAACAGACTTACTTTCTATCGATCGCAGTTGCATTAACGCTACAAAACACGTGTTTTTGATTTTTTTACTTTTTTGCTAATTCCTTTATATTATTTTTAATTTAAATAAATATACTTATCTCCACTGCTTCTAATCTATATTATAAGGCTGGTCTTCGAAGCTATATGCTATTGCAGTTAAATACACTATTATAATCAATAAATTTCGATATTATGTTGAAAGCCGCTTTTTTACGATTGTGTTTGCAGCATCCAAAATATCTTCAATGTATCGGCGGTTTACGAGGCAAGTAAGCTGGAGTTTAGTCATAGCCTGCTCTTGAGACGCAAGAGGTCGATATTTTGCCGTATTTCCAGGAACCTTGATAAGCAGAGTGACTGGCAAAAAAACTAATACGTATATGAAGCCGGAACAGGAGTGATAAGGGTAGACAACAGCATAATTGAGGTTATGGGAAGAATTTTTAAGTGCGAGTGGTAGGCGTTGTAGTCTCAGCGGTGACGGCAAGTATATGCGTACTACAAAGCGTTGAATTTTCATAATAACGAGCAGTCAAGCGCAACTGCGAATAGGCCGCGTCTAGGAGACGGAAGCATATCGTGCGCCATTGTCGGCCCTCGGCGCGTCCTTTTAAAATTCACGCAGCGCGTTTTGCGCCCTTATCCCGGGGGTCGTTGCCGGGGGCTCGTACGTGCTGGTAGCGCCGCCACCGTGCGCTCGCAAATTCGAGCCTCGGCCCGGCAGCCGTGCAATTAATATGTAAAAGATTGCCGCGTACACCGCGGGCACAGGGTCGTTTAATGCGGTCTGCTTGTCGCGCGTCAGGATTATGTCACTCGTCTTCATTAACGGCCCTGGACGGGCTCTCGGCTATCCGCAGCTGAATTAAAAATTCATCCAAGGATTATCTTCTTATTTTTCCCGGGTAACGGGTGAAATTTTGCACGGAGGAAATAGTGCACCGGATCAGGGCTACGGTTACACTACTTAGTTTACTAGCCGCACTCTAATTGTTATCTCATTTTTATTAGAGCGCATGCAATTTGACGAAATCACAACTTTCGAGTTTTTATTTTACGCCATAAACAGCTTACGAGTTAAGTGAATTGTCTTATCCTGAATTTACTTGCGGTACACTAGCGCATTTATGCCCGAAGCCGCTTCATAAAATTTCATTTTTGTTGAAAATTTACAATATCTCTCTAGTTGAAATCCTAAAATTTTATTTGATATTAAATTTAGGCAACATTGATATCTGGGTATTCAAAAAATCTATTTTGAGACTATAAAATAACTGTTTCTAATAGTAGGCTTATAAGATAAAAACAAGGTATTAATGGTAGTAATTTTGGTAGAAAATTCAGCCAACTTAACGTACTTTATACTTATCGTAGTATTTAAAAGTCAATAAATAATTAAAAGTATTATTCTACTAATTAAAGGTTGCTTGTTAGCCCACTTTGGTTGACCAAAGTTCTATGTGGGTCAATTTCGACAATATTTATGAAATACAGATTTAATATTATCATTTATGTATTACTTTGGTTTAACCATAACTACATATTTTTGATTAGAGAATTTGAATCTGTACAATTATCAATATCGTGATATCAATTAATAAAATACATAATACTATATGTACATAATACTATATATGGGAATGTGTGAACAATTTATCTTTTATATATAATATATTATCTCAATTGATTTATTTTTTTTTGTTTCAGGTATGTACTAAGTAATTTGATGTCGAGGTCAACTACTGTAGGTATATTCTGATAATTATTAATGTAATACGTTTTTTCCAAATAAAAAAGCGCCAAATTAATTTAAAAGTTTAAATTGCAAAAATAACTATAATAATATATAATACAAATGGAAAGTTGCTATTACGTAAAACTTCTTTATAACATTTACGCTTTTCAATCAAAAAATTGCAACAATTCGAATGTTTTATACTTCAATCCGTATGCAATCGAACTTTAAATTCAGTGGACTTGCAATTATAAAATTGCTTGTTGGGAAAGAAAAATTTAAAGGAGCCAAGGGAGTTGTCGGGGAGGTTGGCGGTTGCAGAGGGTCAAAGGGGGAGAGAGAAAGAGGGCCAGCCGGGTACCGAGCAGAAAGTAACAAAGTCGGTTAAAGAGCCTTGGCGCTGTAAAGGGCCCGGACGAACGTCATCGCGCACTCGCCACGGTGTTATGGGGCCAGCAATTATTTCCCCGTCTCGGGGGCTGTTTTTGCCCGTGTTTCACGACTTGACGCCCGCTTCAGCAACGGAACGGAGCGGCCTGCAACTCGGACAGAAATGAGGGTCACCCGTCACGCAGGCCACGTACCGCACCGCTGAACCCCCCCCCCCCCCCCTCTTGCACTTGTCACTTTCTCCCGGAGCGAAGCCCGGTTTTTTCACCCGTCTCTGCGATGTTTACTTCAAAGCTGCCTTTACCGAGCCTCCTGTCACTTTTACTTTTTCCTTCCACCACCCGCTCCCGTTTCATTTTGCACCCAGCCCCATTCTTGCACTACGCGTACGCGGTTGCCATCATGTGCACTGTTTCCCCCGGATTCTTTCGCTTTCCGCATTTTTCACTTGTATCCCTTGTCACGCTCGTGACATTTTA
Organism: Sycophaga agraensis; assembly: GCA_018906755.1. Taxonomy (NCBI): domain Eukaryota; kingdom Metazoa; phylum Arthropoda; class Insecta; order Hymenoptera; family Pteromalidae; genus Sycophaga; species Sycophaga agraensis. The sequence continues at coordinate 1,286,264 of JACCIE010000035.1, forward strand.
TCCCGTATCTTTGTTCGGTCACCCCTTTTGCTACCGTCCTTGTTGGACTTCCCCTAACGCGTCGCAATAAATAATTTAGGGGAAATTTTTCGAGGCTTTTCCCCGCAAAGATCTTACGCGCCCAGGAAATTCTAAAAGTTTCACGCAAACCCTGCTACGAGTCATATTGTAAAAATAATTTTCTCTTTACAGTTGTTTTAAGTCTGAAAAATATTAATGGAGGATGTTGTATTAGTTTTGAAATCACCCTTTCGTCATTTGTACACGAGCTTATAGCTAAAAATTAAAAACATTTAATTGTTATTAAGCAATGGAAGTTTTCTTGTAGAAAAATTCGTCATGCACTTGACATGGACTAGAGTGTATAACGATTTTTCTTAGCTAGTTTATTAGGAGATGGTTTAAGAAATATTTCACTGCATGTTAGATAAACAAAAGCTTCATGGTGTACATATGCACACATTGCTTGCAAACTATTACTTTAAGAAGAAATCTAACTACATTTAATAAAATGCTGCTTTCAATAATGACACTTAAATTTCTTTATAAATTTCTTCCCAATCATTTCATTATTTTTGCTGTTTTAATCGAAATAAATCATAAGCAAATTGATATTTGTTATGCTAGAGAAAAGATAGCTAACTGTCGGTTAAGAATCGTATCACATTATTGCTTGCAGGTATCAGTATCGAAAGCCAAGCCAATCGTTTTATACACTTGAAATTATAGAATATTGTAGGGTTATAGGTGTTTTTAATATTAATGTTTCATAACCGTTATAATATAAAAACGTGTTCTCACTTAAAGCTTTTTTTTGTTAATTACTTCGTATAAAATTATCACAAGCTTTATTTTGTAACTCATGTAGTTTCTATCGTAGCCGATAAAACCCCCCCTGATGAGCGAAACAATAATTTAATTTTGTCATCATCAAATTAAAAGAATTCACTTTTAATATTATATTTGCTAGTATTTATTAATAAATAGAAACAAAGTTCAAAATAAATAAACTAATTTCTATTATTTGTTAAATTTTTAAAATACCTATGGATTTTCTGTATCATTTTGTATTCATATAATAAATAATATAACTTATTAATAAAGATACACACATATAGGCGCTGTAATCTAGATATTTTTTATAAATTATATTTATTTATAAAATTTATATTCTTCATTATATATCCTGCAAAATAAATAAGCTATTTCAAGAAACTTTTATAAAAGTGAAATTAAGATGACCAAATTCTAACCGTTACAAGTCTTTATTCATCACAAATAAAGCAGAGGTTAAACGTTCGTTAAAATGCAAGAAAATAGTAGACGATGTGGAACATCTCACAACGAGTTGCGTGGTAATTATACATGGGCTATCGGAAGACAGTGAATCTCAGTGAAGACGAGGCAGTACACTTTATTCAAATATAAATCCCGTAATAGCAGTAGAATGTAACAGCTGTCGATTAAACAAGCCGAGCGGAAAATAGTCGTGTCGGGGGACTTTTCCCCATTGTCGCTGGTAATAAAGAAGCAATTAATGACGGGCACTCATAAGCCGGCAGGGACTATTAGGGCTCGACCAAGTTTGCACGGGCTTCTTCGCGCGCAGTTGCTTGAATCTTGGCCGGACCCGGAAAGTTGGGTGGCCAGCTGCGCGGCGACCGCGCGCAGGCCCCCACCTAACAGAGGAAACTTGCAGTCGATGTCAGCTGGGCCGCGAGTTACCTCAACTCTCTGGTTTCTTACTTATATTGTGGCGGCCAGGCGTGAGATCTCCTTGTACCAGCCGTCACGGAAACTACTTACTTTTATGCCCCACGACCGACTCTTCTGTCATTTCACCTTTTTCCGGTTGCTTTCCGTAAGGTCCTAATTATGGTTTTCAGTTATGTGAACAGTTAAAGAAGAAAATAGTACTCTCAGTTGCTCTTCACTGAACTATAGATAGAAAGTCTTACTTCAAAATTATAAATATGCTGATTAAATATTAAATATTAATAATAATTAATATTTAATTATATAATAATAAATGCTTTACAAGAGAAACTTTATAATTATAAAGATCATTTTATTTGGAGTATAATAATGATATCAGTGTGCTTTATATAGATTACTGATCCTTAATTATTTATACCCGCTTCGGAAATCAGAGCTTCTGCGAGTCTTCCAGGTGGCTGTCTCGGTGCAGGCGGGCAAAAAGCAGTTGGGCTAATCGGCGGGTTGGTTTTTCAAGGGGATACGCCTTAGGTGCATCTGGCCACCGTAAAACACGTCGACGCAATATTAACAGGAGAAGCGACAGTTGGGCTTTTTCGTCGCCGCTAGTTAACCCGCGGTCGAAGCGCCCCGTACTTGGACAACATGAGAACAATTTTCGGAACGCTCGACTAACCCTGAAAAAATATATATATGTACATTTTAATAAGATTCTCTGGGTTAGCAATCTGTCGATCTGACTTGAACTCTGAGTACAGACGTGAGTTTTGCGTCGCGAGCTTTTATGGTAAGTTGCGCGATATCTGTACAACGCCATTTTCTGCCATGAATGTCAAACAGCGATGGGCGTTAAATCATATTTACTCCTTTTTGTGGGGCGTGCTGATGATTCGACTGCAAATGCTCAAATGTGAATCTTCATCCCATAGTTATTTGTTGAGGCCTTTTATGTAATTCTGAAACTTATGTTGAGTCTTGGATAGAGGAAGATTGCGATGTTGTCACTTATGAGAGAATGAGTGCAGGTGTGAAAGAGAGAAGCGCGAGTACGACGGCAGCAGCTCCGCTGAGGACCGAGCCATCGGGCTGCATAGCAATATGGCATCAATTCGGTAGGCCGCGGCAGTGGCCTAGAAGAGCCGCCCTAGCACCGGCTAGGCCCCCAACGTAGGCCACCCAAGGAGTAGAGATACCTTGTAGACTCCGTTGGGCGCGCTATGCTAAATAACGACGCGCACAGTGGAGAGCCACCGCGGCCATCTTGATAAATCGCCGGTCAGTGTCAAACCCCACCGCTGCCGTGCCGTAGCATGGAGTAACCACGCCATGCTCGGGCCAACCGACTCCGCAGCTAACAAAACTTAGAAAGAAGACGAAGCCGAGGAGACGATAACGGCGAGAAGTAGCCGAGGAAGGGAGTTGTCTGACAGGCCATCCAGGAGAGGCCCAAATAATACTCGTGAGCTCCGATTGCCATTACCGCGAGAGGACCTGAGGGGAGGGCCCGCATCCCTTTGCCTCAGCGCTCTGCGACATATTCGATCTGGCGGTCGTCGCGGGCAGTTGCAGGAGAGATAGCGTTGGGCGGTCGTGGCGTACAGACGTGAAGACGTAGAAGAGTCGTGGCGTGAAGAGACGAGAAGAGTTGTGACAATCGTGACGTAGACGAGGCTTGATGAAGAGTGCAGTGAAGACGTAGCGAGAGCTATCCCGAAGGAGCTCTTGACGAACGTCGCCAGCCTCCAGTGGAATCTTGGGCTACTGACGAGAGTGAGCGAAGACTACCTGCGACCTCGTTCATTCCTCCAAGATTCATCGACAAGCGACGTAGCCGACGCCGCTCCAAGGAGGCATAAACGACGCAGCCAACGCTGTTCCAGGGACAAGTGGCGCAGACGACGCTGCTCCAGGTACCAACGTGCAACGCAACCAAAACCGCCAGCGATCGACTGGCGGGACAGCCAGTCGTCGCCTCCAACATCCGACGGACGGCGAATCCAGATGCCGCATTCGGACAATCCAGGCGACAACCTCCAACACCACCTCCAGCATCTGACGGTCGCTCTCCTGTCTAGAAGACGACGTCCGTAGTCATCACCAGTGAGTGAGCTAGGGAGGAAATCCTCCGGTGCGCGGAGTGCTTGGTCGCGAACGGGACGCGACTCCGACGGGCTGACGAAATAGCAACCGCGCCGGTCTCGTATATCGCCGCGGAAGTCGGACCGCGTTTGCGTAAGTGGTGGTCGAGCGCGACCACCACCGACGGATCCTCACGCGTCTCGACAACGTGGTTGGGACAACACGTTTGTGTCGTTTATTGTGTTTTCTCCTCTCCTCCCATTGTATTTATTATAAGACGAGAGAAGCTCGTGCCGGTACCTTCCCGCCGAGGCCAGCGGGACCTCCCCAGGAGAAGAGAGAGTCTCCATTGGCTAGCCAGGGGCCGCTCGCTTGGCGCCCTTTATTTACAAATTATTAACGAGCACGCCGTTGTTGAACCGTCATGAGGCGAAAAGGCGTCTCCTGCGTGGTACAGGAAAGCGACGCGTTACAAGGTCTTTGCGTTAAGTGTTGTGAATATTCGACATAAATTTTAATGTAATTACTTTCAAAGACTTGACAACCATTCATCAAATCAAGTTAAATGGTCGATTTTGGCTTTTTTGTGCAACAATAAAATAATTTATTTGGTTTTGTACAATGTAAAATATAATTCACGAAATACGTTTAAAAATGTTCGAAAATGCAAATTATTTTTTAAATCACGTACCATGTATAATCTAATATATTATATTTTTAGAACGCATGTTATTTTCAATTTTTAATAGTTTATGCAGTATAGAAATATTTCGAATATCAACAATTTCTAGTTTGAAATCAATGATATCGCCTTAAAGATGCGATATTATAATTTAAACAATTACTATTTCATATATTTAAAATATACAATAAAAACTAAATAAATTAGATATTAATTACGTACTATCGGTATATGTCATGCACATTTATTTAAATTTAATCAGATCATCGTAAATAGAAAAAACAAAAAAATACTACAGTATACAAAACATTTCTCTATATTTTTATCCTTTAAATATAAAGAAAAGCATAAAGTTTTTGATCTTAAAATAGGTTTCTTTTCAACCAAGTTATTAAATACAGATAATTCAATGTTACTTAGATATAAGTTGATGGAATATTCGGTACTATATGTACACTACTTCATATTCATGAACAATTAAGCACATTTTTAGAGGAGCTCTTTTCCGTACAACGATCGTTTTCCCATTCATAAAAAATACTCCTACTTGTACTACACCAAATGATAGATCAAAGATTTAACGGGTTCGGTACAGTAACAAATTAAACAGGGTTGAAATATTCAAGCAAATTGGATAAAAATGAAGAACATAAATCGGGGCGCGTATATTGCAATAGGATGCGTGTTTACGAAAGCAACTTAGGGAATGGCGATGTCGAGAAAAATCGGTTGCTCGAAAAATTAGAAATACCAGAGATACGCGTGCGGGCGAATCGGGGCTGGATTATTAAACTTGGGTAGGGACCTGAGCTGCCATAGCACGTTGTGCCCCAGGAGACATGGCCCGTAAGATTCGTTCCCAATGAGCCGCCGCTATCCGATCCCCCTTTTTCCTATTAATTTTTCACGCGGTCGCCGAGCGCGTTAAACAGGCCGTTACTTGCTCGGAATTCCATGCCATCCGATAATCGCGAGAGCCGCGAGTTGCGTCAAAAATTCCCTGCCCACGAATAATCCTTATTCAACTTGTCTTTTCGTCTAGATTCTAAACGAAAGCGTTAGACTATAGCAAAGGAATTCGCCGGAATAACAAAAAAATGTCACTGTTATCTCAAAATAAGAAGTCTCTTTTCATTATTTTAATAGACGCCGATATTAGAAGCACTTTATTTACTTCCGTAGATATTTATAATCTTGCCTTGCTATTATTTGTAACCATGGATAATTTTTCATTTTATTAATTAGAGGCTAGATCCTTTCGATGAAACCATAAAAAGGCGGTCTACCTTCACAGAGACTCAAAACGCAAGGGAAGTCGGGTTAATTGAAAGCGGCCGTGTCGATTGGCGCTTTCCATAATTACACCGCAATTTGGACTTTAAATCGAATTTCCAACTGATAGAGGCCTGCGCAACCGCCTTAGGAGCTGCTTCACCTAGCCCATTCACCGCCAAGGCTTCGTCGAATAGAACCTCAGAGTCGCCTGCCGCGCGAGAAGCACACATCGATCCATTAGACCGATTGTTTGCGCGATCTTATGCATGGAGACGCGCGATGATCAACGGCCTTTTTTCAGGCAAAATGTTTGCGTTAAGTTGATTACGCGGGCATCGGTCCGATTATTCGAATGTTAATGTGATAGCGCAATAAAATAACCTACATTGGGTACCGGGAGAGTATCATCTCGTGAGCAAGGCACCCTCGAGGGTTTCATTGAGCCTCCAAGCTGGGAACAGCCACATTGAGAAGCGTGAATTATTCGATCAGTTTCTGCTTCGCATCTATAATTTTACCTGAATCGGTATATTAAAGTCTGCTTGTTTTTTATGCGTGAGTTAACTTTAGTAAAATTGGCAGCTCGTTTTCCAAAGGTAAGCACATACATCTTGGTGCCATTCTTCATAGTTAGATTGAAAGCCTTACCGAAATAAACTAAGACATAACTAGTCCAAAGAAACAATTATACGCTAAAATTATGTTTTTCCTATTTTGGAAAAACCTGTTCCATCAATCTTTTATGAAAAGGAAAAAAAGGTATATATCTATTGCATTGTAAAGATCGTAAAATTAGAATATCAGGATTTTATACAAACTACTTATCGAAGGCGAACCATCAAAGTTTCATAAATACATAAAACGCATAGCTTCAATGTTGTTCTTAAGAATCCTTCTTTATTTCTCATCACAAGGTTCAAATTTATAATTTTTAGGAATGGAAAACAATTTACAGAATCGATCTATTTTCAATCAAACTTAAACAACCCATATAGCCAGGTTCATTTGCCAATAATTTTACAACTAACATTATTTTGATTCGTTTAATAATAAATATTAATTAAATAAGTTCAATAGTTAAAATTAATACATATTTTTCTATACACTCGGTATGTACGTATTAACAAACTATTCATATATTTCAATACTCTACAATTACAAATTGCAGTTATTAAAATAGTTTTGTACAGTATATGTACATTCTTGAACACGTGTCTATACATTCAGTGGATGCAATTTTTTGATACCCTTTGAATGGCATTGAAAAGCCCTATGGATTTAGCGGTAATTAATGCATGCAGGGCTACGGAAAAATTGTTAAGCATGGCCGCTGCACTGGAGTGCAGGTGTAGCGAGGAGGGAGCGTAGTTAAAAAGGGGCGCCGCGGACAAGTGATCGCGGGCGGGCCGCATGCATTATGGACGCGGGGCTTTCTCGGTCCCGGGGACAATGGGGCCGGCATGCATTTTTGACGAGGCGCTCCCATAAACGTCCCCGCCCGTTTGCTAGATAATATTTCATGGAGCGACCGCCCGGCTAACGCACCTCTTTTTCCTGCGTCTTCCGCGAGCTTCTGAATCTTTAACGAGCCTCCTGATACGCCGATAATGGACCCGCCGTTGGTCGCCCGCTTTTTAATTAAATCCCTGTCGAATTTATTGGCCCGTTAAAAATGGAAACCATTGAGGAGCCTGTAAATAAGGCCGGTTTCGCTATTATTGGTGCGGCAATGCATGCGGGGCTGTCCACCGACGATCCACTAAACGAACCTTTTAGCCTGCGCGGACATTTCATCCACGAGTATCTTCGAGCGATTGGTAATGCGAGCAGACCTTACCCTTTAATCTGCGCTGCTGGTAATTATCGGCATTAATGTGCATTGCTCCAACTGAAAATAATGGTAACAATTAGATACTTTCTTGTTAAATTTAAGCAATAAACGTTGACATTTGCATTTACATAATACTATCTAATCTTATACCAATTACAAAAAGAAATATTTAAACGAGTATAGTTTTAATCTTTAGAACCGTTAAGGATTAATAGAATATTTCATATGTGAAAAAAAGCAATATTAATCATACTGCTTTATATAAATAAAAATATTACTCGTTTGCGTCGCTATATCCAATTAGCTTAATTCTGCCTAATAGTCCGAAAAATTTATGATACAGAAAGTCATAAATAAATTATCACATATGAGAAAAAAAATTTTTCAAGGTTCTCATCCACGAAAGATATACGTTAAATATCATTAATGTTTATAGTTATTAACGTTTAAAGTTGTAGGACAGAATGGGACAGAATGATGTGCCGCGGTAGATTTAGTATTGGAACGCTTGATAAGTTTGCTTGAGTCAAGCGCGCAATATTCTCCTTGTCGACGTACGATAATTGCAGACGTTCCAGTAAATATGCATTATTATTAATTAAAAAATTATGAATAAAGTGAGCTAACGCATAGGATTTCCGCCATAATACACTATGCAAGAGGGGCGCTAGGAAATCGACGAGTAGGCCCTATATATTCGATAGCCAGGCGTAGTGGGAGTTACAAAAGACGAGCGTAGCGATCGATCCACGAATTTGGGTCTTTTTTCCCCAACGGGCGTGAGAAATTCGAGGGAGAAATTGAATTGGCGACGAGTGTAAAGTTTGTCGCCCGAGCGCAACGGGGTCGGCACTCGCGCACCTCGAGTATATTCGATGCTGGGGCAAAGTGCTTCCCATACTTAACTGAAAATACGTTGGGTGAATTATCTGCTTAGTGCGCACAAAAGTACACGCGACTAGTTTAGCGAGCGAGTTTAAAAAGCTGGGCAGGCATTTAAATGTAAACTGTCTTGACGATTTGAGATTAATCTTATGCTGCAAATAAGTATGTATTTACATCCTTGAAAGTGAACGAGTTCTCAGGTTTCAATTTAAATGCGTTTTATTAATAATTAAAATGTGTTATTATTTTGATCAATGTATTCGAATCCCAATATTTTTAACGGGACATGTCTTAATAAAGATCTATCAACAGCTTTAAAACAAATTTTATTTAAATAAAATCAAATAAATTCTATCGGATGCTATTAAATCCTCGAAATGATTAAAAGCTAATTAATATTCATTAGTTTTTGAAGCGCAAAACGTTTATTATTCATTTCAAATTATAACTTTAAAAGATGACGTTTATTACACGTTAGGTAAATGCGTACGATCTTACACGCACGAGATAATTTCTCGCGAGAAAGCAGTTCCCCAACGGAAATGTGCTTGTCATCCAACACAAGCAGGAATTCGGCGAGCAATAAAGGAGAGCGCGTGTAGGCGTTCTTCCGGTTTAATTGAACCGCCGGATCAGCCAGTCGAAATAATTAGTCGCGTGCATTCGACTCGGCGCTTTGGTGCGACTTCTTAAATGACCGCGCGAATATAGACGTGGGCGCCGCACAGATATGACGGTTTGAGATTCGATGACAAGCGAATTGTGTGCCAATTTCCCCGGCCTGTCTCAAAATACTCGGCGATGCCCGGCTTAGTATGTTGCTGAGGCCGCTGAGAAAATCTGGCTGAGCATTGGTCTGGCGCATTCCTGGGCGTCCCCTCAGAGTCACCCAGTCAAGTGCCCATCGATTTACCCCAAATCCATTACCATGCCGGCCACAGCCCGTTCCTCACTTGCCGAAAGCTCACGATCCCTTCGTTACCGATCGAGCGGGGCCCCTATTCGACCATTGTGTGCGACTCGCCGTCAGGCGTCCGCACTCGCAACGGTAGACACTTATGTATTCCGAGGCACCTCCCTTGTTGATGTGCTCGCTCTCGCTGTCGGACTCGTAGCCGCTTTGATATGCGATGCAGTAATTTCCACGCGTACGGGTTGTATAGGAGATATATAAGTATTGACACAGCTCGGGCTGGAAAGCGGGTCTTGGGCGAACTAGTAGTGCGATCTGAGGTACAGCCAGACGGGAGCGCAATCATCTGATCTTGTCGTCTGCCTAGTGCAAGGAGGTGCCATCTTGAAAGAAAGCTTCAGAAAAGAGAGTAGTCGAGTTTACTATTGAAAGTACCATGTGAAGAAAGGCACTGTCTCAAGAATATACTTTGTTAAATTATAAATTTAAATCATGTTTTAAGATACCAATAATTTTTTAATGTTGTGCTCGCGCGTGTGTGTAGTAAATTAAAATCATTTTTTTATGCACTGATTGTTAGTATCGTTATTATCATTATGTTTACTTGATTAAATTAATTATAATCTCGTTGTATTTGTGAATTCAAATATACAAAACAAATTATAGATTGAAACTTTAAATAGAATAACGCGCAAAATTACATTGAGAGTTGTTACATAAAATAAGAGGTTTACATTTTATTGTGAAAATTTATTTTGTTGTCTTCAAAATATTACCCGTTGGAGACTATACACGTATTCTAGCACCTTTTCCAATCTTCACAACATTTTCTACAGCCACTTTCCGGTATGGTCTTCAACTCCTTCCACGAATTTTGTTTTATGGTTTCAATGTACTTAAAACGAGTTCTATACTGAGCAGAATTTCAGTTTGAGGAACAAAAAAAGTCACACAGAATTAACTAAGACAAATATGGTAGTTGATTGTCTGTATAATTACTACATTTTTCGTAAACTCATTAATAATTCTATGGTTCTCCTCAATAAAATGCATTATATAGTATCGTAAAATTGTTGAATGTTTTATATATGTTTTCCGCCATTTTACATAATCTATTACGAAAGTACCTCGGTACAATCAAATAGCACTTACAACTTGTGGTCTAACCACTAAAACAAATTTGTCAAATGCGATGTTGTTCAGTTGAGCGTCAAAAGTGAAAGGTAATTTAAAACACAACAAGTTTTAAACAATCTCATGATATTTCTTGAACTGTTCTCATACTGTTTCTCTGAATCTCATACTGTTTCTACAGCAATTAAACGAATTGGAGTAATTTGCGTTAAAAGTAAAATGAAGATGAATGGATTGACATTTAGCATTTTCTTGCGGTGGCAATATCCGAGGCCGCCTCTTGGTGAACTAATCTCCTCTGCAACTAGACTACAAGTCGTAAAAGAGGCGTGTTGATATTTATAAGTACCAAGACGCATTATACAGGTCGAATTATGCTCGGACAAGAATGCGGGAGAGCAAACGGTGGTTCCCGATTTACATGTTGTTCATCCACAGCTGAGGATCGAGAGAAAATTAATAAGGATTGGTCGGAGGAGCTATCCACGGATAAAGGCTTCGAGGAGAGGCGGTTCATGAAAAAGGCGGGGGAAGAGGTAACGTGCGTACCCGGTTAGACTCCGGATTTTCCGCTGTGCTGATGAGATGGATTAATTAGATGGAGTGGGTGGAATATGTCCGCGTAGCTCTTTCCGATTTCTCGAACGCCCCTCTCAGGGACACGCGAGACAAGTCGCTTGGACTTTCCTGCCTCAGTCGAATACTCAATTCCTACACGCGACCCGTGGAAAGCGTTTGGAGCTCAATCAGAAGGCCCGGGCAATTGCCTTTCATATTAAAGCTGCTGAAGTCACTTCGCGTAGGTTGGCGGACCGCTGTGCACGTACTTTGCGATCTGGCTAATAAGCTATATTGGTTGAATTAGAAATTCCGAATTCGAGAAAATTAGTTTTTCGACCTACTATAACGCCCAAATTTTATGTAGCAAATGACCGCGGAACTCAAGGTTTGGCTAGATTTCACCGTAGTAATAGTGATAGAAACATACCAATAAAAATAACACGAATTGTACGAAGCGTATACAGATTGCTTGATGTTTTTTACTTGTTACTTAGCGTAATAGGTAAAAATAAAGCTTAACCTGAATTACAGTTAAAATCTAAAGCTGAAAGAAAAGCAGAGAGATAGATCACGCATAGGTCACAATGTTACGGTAAAACTGCCAGTATTTATTATGTATAAACTATATATTTTAATGACATTTTACTTAATGATTATTATTAAGTAAAATGAACGGGTAAATTAAATTATTATACTTAATGACATTTTTAACTCAAACGAATACATATCTTGACATTATTAAAATGTAATAATGTAATACTTTAGGTTACGATCTCACTACTTTATAGGTATAGCCGATTTGAAAATGGAAAGGTTTATAAAGTTAGAGGTAGATTTCCTAACAACCGGCTCTCTGTAAACAATAATAATTATAGGGCTTGTCGCAAAGTGCTAATATACTTTGTTTAAAGACAAATTAAAATATTTTTAATAATCTGTCAGGTGATGAACGTACACGTAAAAGCATAAAGGATGAGTTACAATGGGAAGGTAAAGAGCGTCTGAGCATCGCGCGTCGCTAAAGGAGGCAAACACTCGCTATTTCTCGGCGCGTGCCGTTGATGTGCTACCGGGGATATTTTCTTTGAGGACAGGATATCGCGGTCGACGCAAAGTGCAGCTAAATTACCGGGAGCGAGCGCTAAGCGCGACTTCGGATGCGCGCAACTCAGTTAGAAAGTATCTGCCGCAATGTCGGCGTTGAACGCGCGTCTCGCGCATAGTTCGCACTGGAACGTTTGCGAAATGGAGGGGATGCCGCGGAGTTGCTTTGTTTCCCAAGGACGAATGTCGGCGCTCCTTTATCCTTGTTAAACTCGGCTGCGGCTAAACAAAGGTCGCTAGAGAAAAATGATATGTAGAGACGAGTTTCCGTTACGCTCCAACGGTTCTTTATTCAAGCCGAACAGCCAAAGCTACGCACCGAGCAATGTATCAAAGCGCATATTTGCAAAAGAAGCAATCAAAGAGGCAATTTTTCAAGGACTAGTAAAATATGCATCGGAAGAGGCGTGCGCATCGTGAGCCTCCATAGAACACCTCTTGCGGACTTGTATAACGCGACTGAATTTAAGACCGGGTGCGTAAAAGCGGAAAAGTAGTTTGACGAGAGGAACGTATTACCCGGGTGCTCTGTAAAAACGCTCTTGAGCGCACGACCGATGTATAACGGTAATGACTTTTGTTAGGGGGCTAATTGCGTGGAGGACCGGCTGGAAAAGTACTCTCAGGAGCGAGGGCGTAAATCGAGTGTCTAATATCGATCGGCGCGGCCGCCGGGAAAAAGGGCCCGCGAGGAGCTGTTTACGCCAAGGAGCGCGCCCACTCAAAGCCAATTATAACTTAGGCTAATCAGGGGAGATAAGACGCGGGGCCCGCGTGATTCATAAGCCTCGGTGTCATAGGCATCCAGATTGCTAGTTCCGCGTGCGCCGTATCTGATTTGCATTTATCGTGGCTCCCGACCGACTACTTACGCAGCCGACCCTCCGACTCAGCTCCGCGTGAGCTCCATTTAATATCCTCCGCTCGGCTCTCTGCTCCTCTGAAAATTCCCACTTGTACAACGTGTCTAAAAACTATTTTCTTTGTAAGAACGCCCGAGAATTACAAGTGTAAGCATGTGCAGTTATTTTAGAAATTCATGCGTGTATGAATGCACTGTCTAGTTATAAAGTTTGTATATAAGTATCCCATATAACTGAATAAAATTTACTTCAAGATCAAGATGAATCTTTAATAATTAATCTTTATAAAAAATATGACTAAGGAGCGACGTCATCTGGTGACAGATGCTTGTCGGGATTGCCGTCTCCTCCCGTAGCCTAAAGAGTCGATCACCCACACATCGCCGAAGGTGATTTGCAGTTATGTCGACCGGCTACACGCGTACTGCGAACCATCCCTGGAGCATTACACCTTAAAGCTTAGCCACGCCTTAACGCCTACCGGGAAAAAGAATTCCGCCAAATTTGTTTCCTTCCGTTCGAAGTTTCTTTTCGTTCGGATCCATTCTCCGGATATACCGAATACAGGCATGTGTTGCTAATGTAAATAATATCTATTTAGTCAATATTGGGGACTACATTAAAATTACACTGTCAATAGGAGTATCGTTTATCGGAGGGTGAAATTTTGAACGAATTCGTAAGTGCGGCAAATTTATAGCTGCACTCGTTCAATGGTATATTTATAAATCTAGATGGATACACTTCAAAAATTCAAGTTTGCTACTGCTCGTCGAAGTGGTTTTGCATATTACAATACGTCAAAAAATATATTAACCTTTTATCAATACCGGGACTAGTATAATAAGTAGTTAACCTTCCATATATATATATATATATACACACACACACATATATATACAAACAAAAAATTACTGAATAAATAAATTCATGAATAAATTCCTTTTAGTTAAATACATCTCTGTCAACGTGATATTGATAATTATTCAATTCTTAAAAGTATCCATTGACCACAGACTACTTTATCATCATTGACAAGTTGAAAACAGAAAATAATTTAAATACGACAAATTTGGCGAGTAAGGTCTGAAAATAAATTCGCAGTTGAACTTTTTTATTTTGACCATTGTGGTAGATTATATTTATAGAGTATTGCATTATTGGTATGAAATAACACTTTTTATATTATTATTAAAATCCTCATAGCTTTTAAGAAAAATACAACTGTCATCATATGTTTTCTTGTTTCTGCATATACTTTCAAAATATTGTGAGGATTCTTACAACTTCATTATGTATATTGTAATTATACATAGAAATTAAACAGAAATGATATATTAGAATACTTTTCACATATATATGTATATTACAGTTTAATCGCGAGATTGAAAGTTAAAAGAGACCAAATCTAGTTACCTATGCTAAATGAGGTATTTGTGTTTGAAATTTGGATAGAAATCTAATTTCCGACGGAAATATGTATAAACCACATAATATTACCTCGCAATTATGGACTCGTCAATATAAAGGTTGTACTAGTGTTTTAGTAATAATCCTCTAGCATATTTTTAATCGCAAAATGTTGCAATCCTATCTAACGTAATCGATCGTGGTGGGTATATGCGAGGCGAAATCTGGGCTGTGATTGGCTAGAATCGTATTTAAAGGGGCGCATGTGCACGACGCACCTACACGACTACCTTCCTCGGAGCCCTATGTAATGCAAACCAATCAAGCGTTAACGCGCGTGTAATATAATTGTATTGGCAAAATAATATTTTGGCATCGATTAAGTGTGCAAGGCTCGACGTATTCTCTGATGCAAATCAGCCCAGACTCCCGGAGAATTGAAAGGCCGATGCGCTTGCGAAAATAGTCCTGTAAAATTATCCTTTGGGATTCATGAATTTCCGCGCTCCACTTCAGTTGCACTGCGAAGGCAAAACAAATAAGGAATCAATTGTCACGCTTATACTATAAGCTGTTCCCGGGTTGCGAAAAAGGGATATTGCACTGTACTGCTGATTATATTGGCCAATGACTTTTTCCCGTATATTGTTTCGCAAAGGAATGTACAAACTGGCTTGATATGGCGAAACTGGATGCGATGCTTTTATTTAATGAGTCAGTTAGGTAGGGTACGCAGTTTATACATCCGGTCTATCGATTCCGGCTTGGAGTTCAATCATCCAAGTTGAAATCTGCCTTGACTTGGACGGTTATTTTTCAACGGGTGAAAACATTCAGAGGATCCCTGCCGCGAGCTTGCAAACTGTATTGGTCCTGAGGTGCGATCGAGCTATCGAAGGCTGTGAGCGACTTAATGTAGCCGATAGGTTAATTGCCTCAGAGCCGGGCACACCGCAGATAAGTAGTCCTGGGGCTTGCGGAAAGTTAGCCTAGTCGGCGATCTAACCGCGTTAGGAGGGCCGACGTCTAGTCGATAACCCGACAGGATAACTCGGCCACATGCGTGTACCAGGCCGATCCCCGGTGCATCCAAGTTGCTCGCCCCTGCAGCTTGCGGTTCTCTCTACGCCACGCCCCCACGAGCTTAGCTGCAACTAGCTTGCACCTCAAATATTGGTACTTTCGCCGAAGTTGCTTTAATTACGCGCTTATATTCTGCCGCGCGAGCCCCACCTCCGTTGCGCGCCTCCACGGCTCCCATCGAACATTATATATATCTTGTATAAATTAATAGAGATGGCGCGACAGAGAGTATTTTTAATAAGACCAAATGCTTTCGTGCCCTTGCACTTTATTCTCCACTATCAAACGATTTTGATTTTGGCATTTTTTTATCTGTCATGACATACACTTATAAATATTTTTCGAAGGCTGGGCTAAACGATAAAAAAATCATTTTAGAACAGACTCTGTTTTCATTCCGTTGCAGAAACAGTATCGAAAAAGTCGTTAAAATGAGTGTTAAAATAATTTATAATTAATACTACATGCATCTGTGAGCTAACACTCATTATTTTAAAGTATTCAGGAATAATACCTTATATTAATAATAGTCTATAAACTTGAAAGTAATATTAATAGAGTATGAATAATATAATATATTGATTCATAATTATTCGCATACTTATACTTATTCATAATTCGCACTTTCAAAATAATTTCAAAGTATTTAGCTCAGAATTTACGTTAAAATTTGAAGTAGGATTTTTGGCTTTTTAGGATTTTTAGATTAAATCTCAAGAATCAATTTTTTAAAGCCCTCCTTATTTTTGTAGTATTAGCGTTAGTTATTAGTGTAGTGATAATTATATAATTTTAATCAATATATTAAAAAGTAAATAAAAAATTTTAAATTACTATAAGAATAAGTTATCTTTAAGTATCTATAAACATCAATTAGATTTAACAATTGGCCCTTGGTGATAATCAGCGCATTAACTTTATCGGGCTCCAGAATCTTAGGAACTATTGGTATCAATAATAAATAAATAGGTAAAAAATATTTAGTATTTATAGACAGCTGAGCTATTGAGAAAGCTTTTGTGGTATTAAAAGATCCAACTGTGTATTCCGATACTCAATATCGAGAAGTAACCGAAGTTCTGCTGACAATAAAAAATAAAAATTTTGGGGCAATACTCAACATCGCAGGTCTCAAGATCAATAGGTAAAAGTAATTCCATTAAAAAGGAAACGCCAATATAAGGGCTTCAATATGTCCATGAAGAAGTAATGTTGATGGAAACACTTATCAGGTTTCACGATATACTATAGGTTCTGCTACGCTATTGCTCCCAGAACCTATCGAAATTAGAATAAATCCGATAAAAAAAAAGGATAAGCACGACACCGATAGATGCACAGTAAGTTCGCACATCTGATGGGTAAAAACTACCGAGGCTTAGTGAAATTCATTATTGAAAAATAACATGGTGGAAAGCTTTATGACATGTTTGGTATTAAGGCTCTACACGATACCGAGTTTGAAATGCCTTTCTTGCCCGTGCATGATAATAAGAGAGGCGAAAGCATCAATTATAGATGATACAGAAAAGTTCCCGGAGTCACAAGATGGGCTGCGAGCGAGTCATCCGAAACAGGCATGCGCAGAAATTTAATCAAGGCGCGTGGCGGCTGAAGGTTTGATCGGTTACCTAGCTCCTCCACGAGGCGATTTATTCCACTGGAAAGGCGCGCTCACTAATTTTTGTATGCACCCCGGCTGATTCCATTATCGGCAAGATTCTGGTGCGCAGCCGCGTGAAGAAATACTCGGGCGAACGTAAGAGCCGCGCTTCGTGGATTCGAAATTCATGGGCGCAGGGTCGATCGGCCTTGGTACCTGGATCAAGCCACAATATTATGCAGCCTTCCATCCGGTTTACGATCTCTTTTACTTATCTGCCGTGTAATTTCTTTTCTCCTTAGAGCAACTCATATTGTAACTCCGTAACGCTACTGCACCGCTAGTCGATGAGCTGGTTTTGTTTATAGACGGCCAGCTGGAGATTGTTGGCTCCTAACCATTAATCGTTTATTCTGCATATAGAGACTTTTTACTTGAAGCTCAATTGATGCAACCAGAATGTCGATCGAATTTCGAGAAATGTTACAACTACTGTAGCTCCTCAAGCTTTAAACAGTTTACAGAAGTATTCCAATTCATTTAGTTCCTCGTTATCTTGATAAGTGGGAATGGTTTTTGGTCCAACTGAAATAATCAATCATCCTCATAATCGCACAACACAATGACGCGACTTGATGTCCTATAATGTCATAAATTCCACTTGATTATTAGTATATTGCAAACAGTATTAAGATAATTCATATTATATCACTATTCTATGGAAATATTTTAGATGTGTACGTAGGCAACCTTGACGTATAAGACTGACTTTCTGCAATTTTCGCCTTCACTTACTTTTATTAACTGACAGATGGTATAATTTAAAAATATAAGAGCAAACATCTTAAATATCACGTAGTACTTAAATATCGCATGTGAGGGAATTGGACAAAAACGTCCGCCTGTCAAATGTGAATGCGTGAAAGGTTCGGCAAAAGGTTACATCGCAAAAAAGAAGGAACAAAGCAAAACGGAAGCGATATCGCATCAGTGTCGAAAAAACCGAAGTGCTGGAATTGATTACGTCAGAAGGGTAGCAGCTGACGCGCCGATGCGCCCGTAGGTCCACGGCCAAACGTTAGTGGAGAAAAACGCCGGACACGCGTCTTCGTGAAGTCGTGCGTGCAAATCTGAACACAAAAGGTAGTCCCTGCATCGGACGGGTAGTGCGCCGGCCGGGAAAAAGCGCTTGATATATTGAACGCGGATTGTGGAGGAGTTGACCCTCTCCCCCGGAAAAATATGGAGCGCTGCCACATTTTACAGGGCCGCTGGCGCTAACGAGAAATCGCTCGATCGGTTCGAGCGTAAAAAAATTTGTGGCCCCTATGAAGCGGGGTGGTTTCGCGCGTTCCGTGATTGGACGCGCTTTCGGGAGCAGTTACCATCCTGGCAATGCGCCTATAATGTCACCTCCTTTGTATTCTCCTCGTTTCATCTGTAGAAATCGAGCTTTCATTATTCCGCATACCTTTAAGCGATGTGATAAAGACGATATAAGAAACAAATAGCTGTGGCTAAATATTTATAATTTAAAACATTTAATTACCATTATCGAATTGCTGCAATCGTATAAGTAAATGACGTTATCTTACCCTGTCGAATGACTTTGTGGAATATATTTAGCACGAATATACGTTTGTCCTGATTTAAACATGCACCTGAAAATTGAACTATGCCTACTCCCTGAATCTATTCGGAATTCAAAGCGTATTCTGACCAGCCTTTCTTGCACGGTTTCTGGTTGCCCTGCTAGAAGAGCAGGTCGAATTTCTACTAGGCTTCCAGTTTCTGATTGATTCTCTCGCGATCAATCTATCGTACAGTTCGCATCGAACAGGAGAACCTCGATCCGAATATGAAGCGGCGATTATTAATTTAATCACAACTTTTTATCGAGATTTAATATGCGTTAAACTTCTGCGCCAATACTCAGTCGCTTCGTCAGCTTTATTACTGTAATAAAGTTAATTAAACGGACAAAAAAGTTTGCGCGAAAGCGGCGGCGTATCGGTTTTAATAACACATTCGTAAATGCTGAATATAAATTTTAATATAATTAGGTCGATCCTTACAAAATTACAATGATAGATAATTCCGGTGAGCGTGCGAGCGACGCACACAAGTATATACAAGAACTATTTGAAAAATTTCATTTACGCGCAAGAGTATTGGAAGGTGACCGGTGGAAACCGCGACTGAGATCGTTTTACTCGGTGTGATTTTCCTAAAAATATGAAAGGTCAGTCTTATACTGCCTTTTCTAATTATAAAACCTTATCTTTATACCATAGACTATAAAATAATCTTTGCAAATTCTAGTTCCCGGGGCGATAATTAAGTATCATGAAGTTGAAGGAATTAATAACGATTCTGAGAGGAATTTATTACCTGCATTTTCAGCGTTAAACTCGCGTATAAAAATTACATCTGCCATGTAGAATCCATGATCTGAAAGTCTTAATATAAATTGATAAATTAATACTCCCTATTAAAATGATAAATTATTTGCAAAGTGCATTATTAATTATGTGAAGATTTTTTGTCGATACACTTAATAAACTTTCCGATGATCTTATTAAACCAATAACTGTCAAACTGTAGACTAATCTGCATAATTAAGGTTATAATAATTATGATACATTGTACACAGCACAAGGTCACGGGAAAAGTTTAATTAGCATATACGAGTACACACTCGTTCAGACACGTTATCAGTATAGTTTATTAAATTGCATGCGTTATTTATCTATTGCCGGATTACTGAACAAACGCGCTCGGGTGACCTACTTTGCCGTGGTTTTTTCTCTCTGGGCACACCTCTCGTCTAATATTCAGGGCGCGTAAGCAATACGCGATTCCGCCGAGACTGTGGGCGCGAGGACCGCAAAAAAACGGAGCTGCACTCGCGGGGATAATCGCGAGGCAATTTAGTGCCGCGCAGGAATAATTCCATCGGGGCACACCTGCGCGGATAATAACAAGCCGCGGCCAACTCTCGGTCAGTCTAATTCTGCTGTTTGCACGACCAAAGTTCGGGACGCGCACCATTTTCAAGTCACCTTCCCCCGACATTTCCCTCGCGTTTACCCTCGAGCGGGCATCCGCAAGTGGTGTATCTGCGCCGCACACCTCCGCAGCTTCATTAATTCAATTTTATTTTTTCCACTATATACCGCCAACTCGATTTATTGTCTAACTCACCTAAGTTTTCGTGCATCTCCATTTGTCTGTACTTGATTTCTCTACAAGTTTAACAAGCGAGGTCTCTGTTGCTACGATATGCAACGTATAAAAGTATACCGAGCGATAAACTGTAAAAAGACGGGTTTTTCTGTGAGTTAGATGTTGAATTTGCTAAATTAGAAGTAATTGGATGGGTAAGAACGCGGCCGCGTGAGAGATCGCAGGACTAAGTACAAAGCGGGTAGCCCCGCCCCCATGCGTTTGCGACAGGATCTGGCGATTTTGTACAGGGTTAATTCGTAACGAACAAGGAGATATTCACTACTAGCTCTACTTGTGATAAAGCTAAATTTTACGCACCAAGCATTTGCAGGACACAAGCAAAAATAAATGTAAAAATATAAATTGACGATTTATTGAATAAAAATATTCAAATTTACAAATCAATGCATTAAAGTTGTTTCATTACAAAAAATTGAAAACAAACTTCAGAGCTGTAATACATTTTATGCGTGAACAATAAGTAGATTACAGTTATTTTCTAAAACTAGGCAATATAAAAATATTAAGCGAAGAGTTCAGTTTATCATCGAGTTTATCAACTTAACCTATCCTCGAACAAGTTGTAAATTTTGAGAAGAAACAAATTATTATTCCACTGGTAAGAATCAAATATTCTGTTGAATCAACTATAGGTAAATCGATTCCGAAATAAGTGTAAAAAATATTGATCAGAAATAAGAATTAATAAGGTAAATATCTTGAAAGAACAATAAAATATTAACTAATTGTTACAATAAAATAAATTTCAGATTACTTAATTACTTAAATTAGATTACGTTTTACAAAGACATGTGAAGGAGAAATAATTAGAAGTTGTGAGAACGAAATATATGCTTAGAAATCAATAAAATCGTTAGAAAGTTTGTGAATACGAATGCGTTTACTTCATCCTGAACAGTAACAAAATTTAAATTAAGAGTATACAAAATTAATGATACATCAAATAGATGAAGTATTATAGACTGCAATAAAAAATGTATTATAGACTTTTTTAGAGCATGGATAGCACCATATTTATATGTACCATAAGATCTAGGACTAATCGTTAGGATTAATCTTTTTGCTTTCACCTTTAATCGCCTACAAACATGCAATGGAAAAATATTCTTAAATTTTAATACTGTAGTAATTAGATAATATCCTGTAGTGTCAACTATTTTTTTATTTATTGAAGCAATTGGACATTTTGTAAACATAAAATTTTGCTGAATATGGAGAAATTAAAGTGCAGGTCTATGTCTATCTATAATCGTATATATCTATTATTTTTTAATTAGTTATTTCCGTCTTTGCATGGATAAGAAGTGTTCTCTTTTAGGTCGGTTTCGTTAGAGAAGTAGACAATATGTTATTATTCGATCTACACCTATTTATAATTCTTACTATTTGATTCTCTTATAGTTTTTATTATGAATCCACAGTTTAGTAGCACGATTACGGAATTTCTCGCAGTAAACATGTTTTTGTAATTTTTCTCTTTTTTAATTTACGGTATTTGTTATTCATTCTATATTTCTTTTTATTTAACATTATTCTATTTATGTTCCCCTTAAAGTGTTAGTCAGCAACGGAGCTATGCGGTGAATGGTAAAAAAATAGAAAGACTGGGTATTAAACCAGAGATCACAGAAATACGAGCTCAACATCAATTTACTACTGCTAATTTACTAATTCATTTTATTTTAATATAGTTTTTTAAATCGGTATCTGTATCTATCCGATGCTAATTTTATAATATATTTAAATTTATAATCCTATAACAACTTATCCTAGACATTTCTTTTTCAAATAAAACATATATAATATTTAGAATACCAACTGAAGGTACTGCCTTGAATGTTTCTTATTTCCACTTCAAGTCCTCTTATTGATGGACTCAGTTGTTGAACCAGGCGAAAGGTAGGATATTTTTATAAGAAAAGAGCGTGAGAGGGAGAAGTAAATAAAAATAACAATTAAATAAACAAATAACAAAACAATAACAGATGAATAACAATGAATAGCAGTAAATAATAATGAAAGTACAAGTATAACTTGGGGCGTGCGTCGGCTGTGAGAGCTTCAGCGAGAGTGTCGCGCCCATCGTGCCATCGCCCGCTCCGGCCTGAGTCCGACGGCGCCCCGACGCGAGCGCCGCGTCGAGAGCTTTTTTACATCATCGCTGGCCCCGGTAGGCTCGCGCCTCGAGACCCTTTGTCTCAGTTTACGGAAAGCCGAAATCGCGCTGCGCGCCAGAATTTGTGGGCATTTCCCGGTATCAAGTGAGCTGAGGTTTTCTTTCGCAACGCGCCTCAGCTCACGGACTCCATGACCTAGGAGGTATCCCCTCCCTAGGAGTCATGTCGGCTGTGTACTGCAGGTGTGTCCCACCTCGCACCCTCGAGGTAGCCCCCCTTCAAATTCTGGCGTCCCTTTTACCACTCCTTGTTCGCGTATCGAACTCGCACCGATCGCGCGCTCAGCCAGCTCATTTCGCCAAGCCAATTTATTTACTCCAAACAAAGGTTACAATAAATTACATATCAATTCGATCGCGTACATGTTTGACATATAAATCTCGCACAAACCAATTAACCTATTAATTTCTGTTGGTAACAGACTCAACATTCCATGTTATTCACTTTAACGTCAGTATGAGGGTTTAATCTATAAGGTCTCTTTACAATCATTGACCATATATAGCGCTTTTTCGTTATTATAGAATTTTACCAAATGCAAAAAGTAGCTGCTGAGCCTCGATTGAGGTCTTGGTCTTATTCATCTTTATATTATTATTCTACTACTGTTTTCCATAAGGTTGACATATATCTCTTTTTCATTTTATTATGCATCCTAGTGAATACTAATATTGTTGAATAACTTAATATGAAGAATAAATTTTAATCTTCGATTGACTCGGTGGATATAATATATTCATTTCTATCTTTTCCAAATCAACAATATAAATTTTAAGAAAAGATATTAGTATTAGTACATGTATACATGCATTAGATACAGATTACTCTACTGTAGGATATGAACGTACTACGTACAGTTATACTTCTTATATGCTCTCGTATATACTTTCAACAGAGATAAAATTTTTATATAAAATACTATTCTAAATTCATTTGTTTATTAAGATATTTCTACTTAAAATAATAAAAAAGTTTTTAGAAGCAATACGAAGCAATACGAAGCTATTGAAATCTGAGATAATAACTAATATCTATGTTTCACAGCATATTCATGTTTAGTTAAAAGCTCAATTTTAATGCAATTGCTAATTAAATGTGATCATTTTATTCTTGTGGAAGTTATGTTCATTTTACACATAATATAATAAATTTTGCAAACTTCTTATTGTTTTTTCTTTGTCACTTTCTTCAATTCGAATTATACTTACAAATTTGATTTGAAAGTATTTCGCAAGTAGTTTTTTCAGACTAATTGTTTTACTTTGTTTATAATAGCAGGAGATATTTGGAAGCTTTTCAAATTTTGTCCCAAGATTTATTATCAATAAGTTAAAGCGTGGACAAAGAAGGAAAACGTGCAGTAGAGTGTACAAAGCGAGGACAGACTAGACGAAAGCGGGAATATTTCTTGTCTAGAGTAACAATTTATCTCGGTACACGGGAGCTTCTCGGGCACAAAGAACAAGAATGGAGGGATTGCGGGGGATAGGATCGCGAGGGGCCGATCTACGCAATCCTTTTCTTGTTAGTAACAGATTAGCAGTGACCGAATGAACTTCCCAGCGTTGCGGAAATTCAGCATGCGACGTGCGCTGCACAACGGTGCCCCAAAGAGAGATGGACCTCGGGCGATGCATACCGCAAGCGCGTGGAATAAAACTCCGGCGAAGCAGAAAGCGTGCCAGGACTAAATCAGCTCCTTTTTCGGCAGCCGCCGCAGATAAGAAATGGCCTTCGATTGCAGCCTGGCGGACGGAACGTTTTCACTTTGAAAGATCTCCCGCCCGTCTCAAAGACGCGCGCGACGTCGCCGTGCCGGTGAAAAGAAGAGCCCACGATCGAAACTTTTTCCCCGATAAGGCGCTGCTGCACTCGAGCACAGCCAACCGGGCCCCCTTATCAATGCCACCTTCTTTTGTCCCCCAGCCGCGGTTCCTTTGTGCCCGTCTCCGCAAAATCGGCCCGTCGCTCTTTATCGGATCCAAAATTGTGTTATTGGTGAGCGCGAATAACCGATAGTACCAGATTCCCTGGCCATGGGTATCGAGATACTCTGCACCGCGAAATCCATTCCTCTATAATGTACCTTGATTCTTCCCGGTTTTTACGAGGACGCTCGTTAAAAGCACTCCTAAGTGCCTTACATACTCTCGCGCTGCCTTATATAAAATTGCGCTTTGGAGAAGCTACCCTCATTATGACAGTGAATGCTTAGATGTAGTTTCTTAATCATAAAGTCCTATCTGTGCATATGTCTATTTAACATGTTTTCAATTGTTTCATATTTTTCAAATTAATTTCTTGTTTTGATTCAATTTTTATATCTCGTTACACATTTAGTATTAATTAATTTTCTGAATTTTCATTTCTTTTGATTGTATACATATGGACAGATTATAAAGAATGTAAGACAATTGTTGGAAATCTTTATTATGTAAAATTCTAAGCTAGGAACCAGAGCTACATTTGCATAAGGACACTGAGGGTTCAGTTTCATGAACACTGATTAATTAAAATTTATTTTAAAATGATTTATTTATAATGATATTAGTTTAAAAAAATAATCGATGTTCTAAAATTTATTCATAATAGTACAAACTCAGCATGCTACAGTAAAATATAGTGGAAAAACTGAACAATTTTTATAAATTATAACAATTTTTCGCAGTATTTTATTATATTGTCAAAGCCAATAAATAATAATTTCATCTCAAATTTGCTAAAGCGCTACAAAAGTCACAGTGAATATTTGCGAAAAAGAAGTGCGCTGTGTAATTTGAATGAATCTAATTATAATCTATATTATAATCTGTAATCTATTTATTGATGAGCAGCTTTATTTTGAGTGGGAGACTTTCACGACAAATTTTGTCAGCTGCGCAGTAAAGATTCTAATTGATCATTTTAAAGGAGGAAGGGGGGTAGACGGGCGATAAGTTCAGCTCAGCTTGGTTGCGACAATGACCAAGTCGTCGGAAAAAAACCGAGAGCCTGGAAGACTGTGAAAAACGGAAGAGGTGCGACTCGCCACTCGCATTTGTGCAGGGCTACATTTTCATTTTCGGAATAAAGCGGTTTAACGGCTCAGCGCGGACGGGACCTTCGCGGAACAGTACAACCCGTAAAATGAAAAGATGATACGCAAGGGGAGACAGTTGACACGTAAACTCAGAAGGAGATATTTTGCGAGTTGACCCTCTTTTTTCTTACGACGCTGAATCGCATTCGTGAGATTCGATAGCGCATATCGATACAGCAGAACGCATCCGGGAACGTTATTTTACCGAAAAATTGATGAATCTGTATAAGAATATGTCGACTTGTGAATTTTGAATTGGCTGTATGCTTGTCCCTAGAAGAAGTGATAGCTTACTTCACTGTCGTAGTATTTGTTGATATGATCTGTATGTATACATGTTAACTTTATTAGTTTAGGAATCTACTTAAAATCTACTCAATTTTCTGTATGGATAAAACAATTTCGCACAATTTAATATATGGTGCAATATGGACTGTTTGATTCTTTTAGCTTTTATAAATTTTTATTAAAAATTCGAAACTGATTTGTAAGGTTATGATGTCAATTTAGAATTAGTTAGGAGTAGTACAATGACTCATAATTAATAAATTTTCCTTTTGAAAAGTGTTGCTTTCGATAAAACGAACCTCATTCGAAATGTTTCGTGCGAAAATTCGAAGCAGTCAATAACAGCAAAAAATTGTCTCGAGAGAAGTCTCTTTAGACTTTCGAGATGTCTCAAACCTTGTTGGGGAACACGTGCCTAGGAACACGGTTCGCCTGCTCATCTGCATTTGCGCTCCGCCATTAGTCGACTTTCTTTGGCTGGTTCGCTTTCCTCCCAGCTGCTCCGTCTTAGTTACACTTGCGAGTCGAGGGCTTTCGAAGCCCCTTTGTCTGGGCCCTGGCGCTGTACAAATACACGGAGCATTCGAGCAAAGGCTTATTGCTCAGCGGCTTCATCAATTATCCAATTGAACGTCGAGCGGCCCGGTTGTCGGAGGCACCGAGCGCCTCACCCCACTACCAATCTCCGCCTTTAACGCATCTCGAGTTTACCTCGCTCTCGAAAACTTTTCTGCTTCGGTTATTGTTTCACTCGGCTCCTCCATTCAGCGACGCTCATTCTCGTTGCCCGTGCCGCTCCGTGTCTCTTCGCCCGCAATCTCGCCCATTACTTCACTCTCATTATTCCACTTTTATATTTATTGCCTTTTATGTTATTAGTAATCGAGCTAATTTACATTTATTCTTTACAAATACACACTTTTCCTTACCTGCCTTCCTTAAAAATAGTATTTCCCTTGGAAGAAAGTTATACTTCACGGAGTTGGTCTAATATCACCATCCGTTATTTATAGAAAGTTAAATATTTCACTGCACGTAAAATGTATAGCATTTATTACATTTTTTATTGTTATACATATACTTGACAGATGTACACAGAGAACGGTTCCACGCTAAAAATTGGATACTGCACGGTAATATTACCCGCTACACTACTGTAGCTTTTTGTACAATTCGAATTTATAGCATAGTAGCTATAGAGATGCGTAGAAATTCTTATTACGCCGTAACGGATTCTACGTGTCCTGTATTGTATATTTTTCACTTTGCAAGCGTAGGTCGCCTCAACTAAATGCTTGTTTGCAAACAATTTGTAAGCTTTATTAAATGTTTACATAAACAACGATGTGAAATGTTATTGCTATGCAAATGCATTATTCGTAACCTACTGAGTGTACATACTCGTAGACATTCAGCATCTAACATCGGAAAAACATGCTCGTCATCATACATGAATTGTTTTAATATTAAAATATCGACTACAGCATTTACGACAAACGAGAATGAAACGCAATTTAAAATTGCGAGAAAATATTACTCGAGTCGGTACTCTTGCGATTGTTTGAAGCAACAAAAGACTGGGCGCATAGAGACTATAGATTAATGAATAAACAAGTGAGTGGCGGAAGAAACGAATGTGGCAGCTTTTGGAGCCTCACTGGTTGGATAATTAATTTAAAGACCTTGAGGAAAAATGTAGACACTTCGAAGGAATGAAAGCTTTAGCACGGGTTTATGCAAGTGTAATTAATGACGTAAAGTAGGCAGTAAGCAGCGGAGAGCCGGCCAAACACGGATTAACAGTCGCTGGAAAATAGCAGAATGTCGTCCAGGCGAGTAGACGGCGCTGCGACGGATAAATTATGTAGTGCGCGAGTCATCGTCGTGCGAGAGAATCGATCAAGCAATTTGCGCAATAAATTATATCATCTGGGCGGATACACAACGGCCGCACTCTGTGTAGCTACGCCCCCGCTGAGTAAGCGATCACAATTCGCGAGCGAGCACCTGCGCCCCGAAACAAAGTCGCCCGTTGATCTGTGCTTTTGTCGGAGCGAGGTATGAATCTTGACGACCCCTAGCAACACTGGGAAGAAGCGTGCACAACTATTTATCCTTCACATCGGTTGCGTCGTGACGACGGCGGCTCATTCAACTCCGGTTAACAATGACTGAACATTATATGAAAACGTGGCTTTTTCGGCCGCCGCGTCGCCCCGTCGTTCGCCTATCTCCTCGGGAATTTCGTGCAATTAGCATTGTGTCGACCCTGTACCCTGGAAGAAAAACAATGACGCTGGTAGTCAAAAGAGGAAGCCGAATATGCCCTGGCTTCTAGAGGAATCATCCTCTGTATAATGCATTCTTATGCCAGAGCTGCGGGAGCTGAGTAATTGAGGAATTTATGCTTGCACACTTTACCCACTCGCCTTTATTTTCCTACAGACATTTTCAAAACGATTCATTCTATCATCAGCAACCATATATATCTTTTCCGAAACCGTTTTTATAACATACTATCGTCACCGTTTTTAAACATCTTACAAGTTTTTTGGAATTTTATTTTTAAACTTGCACCTACGGCATACTATTGCTTGAAGTCGCTTATTCATGTCAATGTAGAATTCATAAAAAATGTATAATTATTAGAAAAATTCGATAATTTTCAATTTCATTATCAAAATTGAATTTTATCATTATTTCAAACAGGTTTATATTGCAAAAACACAAAAAATACTAAAAAATGCTTTCGACTACATTAATAATAACGTATAATGTTCCCTGGTAGGAAATTGAGGCACTTCGGCCCATAATATGTTAAATTTTATATTCTGTAGGCATATTATGTACTATATTATGCCCATATTGCACCTCTAGGAGACGATTGTAACTGGGCATAATATTTTAAAAATTATACTAAATTATGTTAAGAATGATTTGGACATATATATTAAGTTTCATTTCATAATTAATCATAGTCAATTTTGCTTCGATTTGTCCTTATAAAATGACAAGATATTGATATAAGATATAAGAATAAGATATTGATAAGTAAACTCGAAAGATGAGAAATCTTTTGGAGTTGAATAATAAAATTGGGAAATTTGTTTCTGTTTCAGGTACGTATGTATAACATTCTTATTTCCTTCCGAATAAAATTTGTAAAGGTAAGATAATTACATGAGCAATAATGAAATAAATAAATAAATTTGATAAATAAGTTTGATAAATGACTATACCTCTGATTTATTCGAAATCAGAATTGTCTCAAATAGAAAAGCCCTATACTTAGTCGAGAATAAGATATGTGCAACAGCTAGTAGGTGGATGGCCGAGCCAAAGGGTAGGGGTGTAGCGAAAACCGAAAATTCCCAGAAAGAGGGCGGCGGGGCGGGATGGGGCTTTCGGCGACGCCTCGTTGGTGTGCGACGCTCAGCCAGGCAGAAGGACTGCTCTCCTTTTGATCGATCGGCCTTTTCAAAAGGTCTACCCGATCAAAGGGAACGGCACGAGTCTTTTGTCCACCGCCGCGGTGGCACATCCCACACCCACTTTGACTTAATTAACCGGTTCGCGCGCTTTTCACAATATCGCGGCTTTACTGGCACCGTCCTCATTAAATCATGCGGGTGATTTCCTGCATTGGAATTTTTTATAAATGCGCTTTTACGACTCGAGATTCGGTTACAAATCGAACTCTCGAGTCTCAGCCCGCAACTGCAGTCAACTCATTAGTTTTTCAAACCTATAATACTTTCATGCAGGAGTCGCCCTTTGGTCGAAATTAACGCTGCCTTTATTCACGGAAGCCTGGCGCTCAGCTTTCAATAGACTCGTCATTGCCCTATTCCGCGTTAGCAGAGCGCGAGCATTTCATTTTTCCCAGAGCACTATGTTGATACGAACCTCGGCTATTCATAACTCGGACATTGAAGTATTCCCGGGGAATTCTATGGCTTTCGACGTGGCTTTCGATTGTTGAAAAAGAAACCGACACGATCCTGCTAAAATTCAAAAACGCCCGAATTCCATTTACTCCGGCCCCTCTCAGCTTGGCTCTTTACCTGTTACATGATTAACTATTACCAAAGAGTTCACGCCACTTGTAATTGGTCAGCTGTATAATTTAAACTATTGGTAGCTATTGGCATAAGAATTATGTTATATGCAGTCCGCAATGTCAAACATGCATTATTGATGATTATTTAACGACACTTCTTCAATTTGTAATTCGATATAAACTTTGTATAATATTTATTTAAATGATATTAATCTTCTCTTGCTGCGTAATAAATAATCAACGAAGAGCTAGTAACAAGTTGACCCAAATGCCGCACATACCATTTAGAAATCCCTAAGCGGTATTTTGCAGTTCTTTTTTGCACCACATATAGTCACAAACCTTAATACTTAAGAAAAATGCAAGGGAATCTGATCAAACAAGCGAGTCATTTATTCGACCCCCTATTCATACATAGGATATGTTTTAGGTAATGCTGATCTATTTCTCCAGTTATAATAAATTATTGTAAATATATGGTTATTTTTTACCTAGATATTGTATGATAAATAAAGTTAAAATAAACAATGATATACATAATCATGCTGCCTCTTCAAGGATGTTTGCACTAATTTA
This sequence comes from Sycophaga agraensis, assembly GCA_018906755.1. NCBI lineage: Eukaryota > Metazoa > Arthropoda > Insecta > Hymenoptera > Pteromalidae > Sycophaga > Sycophaga agraensis. The sequence continues at coordinate 1,316,832 of JACCIE010000035.1, forward strand.
AACTTTGTACTATAAATGCCTGTAATTAAAGATATATTACAATATCAAAATTTAATTATTTTTACCGTAAAACAATAAAAAATGTTTTTAAATCCTGCTAGGAGTTCTTAAGCTAATATAAATACAATAGGAAAAATTTTCAAAATTTATACTTTGTCATAAACTATAACTCGAAACACTCACAGATTATCAAGCTTTACAGCTTTTAAAATCTTGGTATTTAATGCGTGTTTTGAATGCAGTTTTGATTCTAATTAATTGTAATATTGAAATATAAAAAATGTAAGTTATATAAATGGTACTAATGATATAAAACTTTCAGCAACTATAATTTAAATTAATTAAAAAGATTTTAGCAATTAATAAAACATAAAAATAACGTGTAAATGGTATTGTAGAAATTTAGATGCATTTTTTTGAAGCTCAATAATCTTAATAGTACTAATAAATTTATTTAAAGGCATTATTCATTTCAATATGCCATTTACAACATTTAGACTGTATAGAGTCGTGTTGTGATCGTAAAAACGAAATTTTGATTTTTACATTTCTTTTTATTTATAATTTTCAAAGATTCTTCTTACTTGAATCTTTATAACATATAGTTATGTTTAATTGTGTCTGGATATGAAGTTTGAACGCGTTTATATTTTTGTTTGTTATCTCGTACAGCTGGCAAAGTCACCGAATTTGCAGGTTCTAGTCGTGTCTCAAATATTATATTATCAGTTACAATTCGCAACTGCTTGCGAGCTGTACGTGCCCGAAAATCTGAAGCGGATCATCAACGTTCGCGTATTACGCATGGAGAGAAGAATCCACAGAAAATAAAAGCACTAGTGTAGACGAAGAATCTAAGGAGGAAATGGAGTCCAGGTGTAAATGACACTGCTATTGCGTTGTGTGTATTAATTTTATTTGTGTAGTCGGCAGGTACAAAACGAAGCTTTCTTGCTCTGCTCGGATGAGCGTACAAAAACAGCATGCCGCGCACTTGTTGGCGAAGGTCTTTGTCGCGGTCAATCCCCACTATCAGGGCTCTCCTTGGCCCTATCGTTATAGCCGAACACTCATCGATTTGGCGGGAATTACGGAAAGGCAACAGCGTCGGAAAATATATGCCGACCCGCGTACCTCCAGTCGCGCCCTTCGCATGTCGGGCAGGCCAAGATATACGCCTACCTTCGCCCCGGTGTAGAGGTGCCGAAGAGGCCCACCTTTTGCCGGCGGGGTCTATTTAAGCCAAGAGCTTGCCCTTCATGTAACGCCAAAGGCAAGCCCTCCTATCAGACCCTACGGCCCAGGGACGATTTCTCGCCCGTGCCCATCGGCGACTGCCAGGCTAAGGTGCACAGTCGCCCCGCCCGCGAAGGTTCCCTGTCTAAAAGTCGCGCTTGTTAGCCCGTGTTCCTGCCATATTGCTGTCCGACTTTTCGCGCGCATACCTGAGCAACACTCGTTGCGCTCCGGCGGTGATTGCCCTACGTCGTTTTCAACTACATTTCAGTAGCAGAAGCTATTCTAATCCTAGAACATTTTGATCTGATTCTTAGCTAGTAAATTTATGGTGCTGACGATACCATTTATATTGTTGGTACTCATCAATTTACTATACTAGATGTTGTCTATCTGAATGTCTATCATTTAAATTAGAATACATTCATCGATGAACCTAAGTAAGATACACAATGATGAAAATTTAAAAAGTCAGCCAGTGCACTGGTTGATTTTTAAAAATGTTCATCATTTTATGAATATCTTTTTTAGACCGACCGACCCTTAGCCTCGGAATTAGGTATGTGAATCAACTGCTTGTGTGTCGGAAGCTTATTTAAAAAAAAAACTTATTTACCTATGCTATTGTTTTTAATAAGTGAACTAGTTTATCCAGAATTCGAGAATATAAGCAATAGCAGAATGACGACTGTATCTAACAGAAGTCCTTAGATAGCGTAGCTAGGATAAGTTTGTGTTAAACTATATATACGAGTACATTGGCGCTGGCAGTATCGATGCCGTTGATGCAGATAACCTGCCGGTGTTCGTGATCCATAGCAAGCTGACGTCAAGTCGAGGGTCACCAAGCGCAGGTTATCCCGCCCCTGGCAAAGCATGCAGGGGGTGACGGGACGCTTACATTTGTCGTTACGCTACGGATTAACGGAGAATTTATGTACTCCTAGGTTGTGTCATCATGCGATTCTATAGGGGTGAAAAGCGCTCCGATTTATAGACGCAGCTAGTGTATCAAGATTGGTGAGAGCGACGGTCATTATCTCAAAATTAAAAGTGATTCCATTTACACATGATACCTTAAAGGAATTAAGCAGAGTTAATGAATAAGAAGAGTATGAAGATTAGACATCTCTCACATGACGCGGCTACCTCTTCTACGTGTTTTGTCGGTGATGGCGCGAAATAATATCATCTTTGTCCATTGTACGTAAAATACTTTCTCGCGTGTCGGAATTCGCGGTGAGTCCAAGCGTTTCAATTGCTGACTCTTGCTTCATGCAACGCAAATGCTAGTCAGGTAGACATGCGTGGTCATTTGAACGAAAGAATTTAAATGTCAGGCGTATAAAGGATTCCAATTTTTTAAACTGCACGTTTGCGTCCGTTCTGTTTATTACGCATTTTACATTTCGACCTGCAATCCAGCTGTATTATTATTTTTTAATCTCGTCAGCAACATGCGATTTAAAAAAAGACACTTAAATATTAACATCGGCCAGCGAACATATCTAACTATTCTCGAAGAATAATATCTCTTGCAGCGAACACATTCTTTTAAAAGAGAGAAGAATATTATACTCAAGGAATGTTATGTAAAGTATATACATATATTTGAAATGGAAAAGTACCGAGAAAAACTTCTTTTCTTTTTATATATTTCTGAAAATTTCTGAGATTATTATATAATAGATTTCAAAATCGAGTAATAATTAATTAGGGTACCGTTTCTGAATTAGTGCAATTTACGGAATGAACGCGTCTCGATACATGCACGTCAAGTTTTTATTCAGATGATGTATGTTGGAATATTCAGCTATAGGTTCTGCATTACTTTTAATTCAATTTTCCAATGGTAAGGTTGATTTTTTCTTAGTATCTGACATGCGACACATTCTAGTGAATTTCATAACAGTGATAACAATGATATTCTTTCTACCTTATTTAAAAACACTTGTTTGTTTACCTCAAAAGGTAATTTAACAGTTGGCGAAATCAATGAAAGTTTCGCTTTATAAACGCCGTGCTGAGAGCGCGCATGGAGATAAAACGTCATTGAGCGATCGGTAAACTCATAATCAGCAGACACTTCTGAAAAAATGCAAATGAATTGTTTTATGAGGATGATTTGATATCGGACCTCCGCACGCGAAGCCGGGTGGACCGAGCGGAAGAAACGGAAGTTGGCTGGATGAAGAGAAAGTTGGACGTGTCCCCGGGGAGCTTGGGTTGAAAACTTTTAATCAGTACATCCGCGAGCGCTCTGGTGATACAGGGGCCCGCGGTCATAAATCCGCGGCCCTGGCGATCCACCTCCCGTTTTTCGTGGTACCTGATATTTATTGCTCTTCATCAATTTCATTACGCGCTGGACTAAACTTTCCAATAACATGGCCTCGACCATAGTGAGTGTGCAAGGGTTGTCGGAAAAAACGATGTCGAGATCGATGACTGGCAAAGATGAAATTTAAATATATACATGCATTAGGAATATCTTCCGACCGCTATGCGCTTTCAATTAATTTGGCTTATTCATTTGTCTGGCCATATTAATCATGACTAGTTTTGCATTTTTATTCATTTAAGAAACTCGCCTCGGCTTAGGCTTAATAGTAACTGGTGGCTTAAATTAAAGCATTATTTAACTGTACGTCAGTTTAACTTTTATCGCCATAAAAAACCTAATATAAACGATTCCGTTATTATTTATCTTATATTTGATAATTATAAAGTTAATGTAATTATTATATATCTTAAAATCTTAAAAGTATGAGTTATGTGAAATTTATATTTGCAAGCAGAATCTGAATTTCGCATTTGCAAACAAAAACATAATCTTCAAAGCAGTTTCATGAGCCATTAAAAACGTATAGTTAAAAGCTCTTATTATTATTGAATATATATACACATATATATATATATACATTTATATTATGTACACATCTTCAAAAATACAATTGAATTCATATCTATGTTAAAAAAATATTAAAAAAATTCAAATAAAAATTGATATTAAAATTACAACATTAATTTTAATTAATTATAATGATATAAGTATTATACACGATAATAAGTCAATAAAATTTTTATAAATATTTTATAATTTACGTACAGTGTAACTTGCTTTCAGAGATCAGGTTTTATGCTACATGCATCGAATCGCCTCACAATCCACGTGATGCGCTTGAAATCATGCTCCACGTTAAGATTGCTGTTGCTAGGCATCTACGAGGTCTTGCGAATTGAGCAGCAAGATTAAATTAATAAAAATTCAGGATGTACCGTCCCAGACGTCATTTTTCACCAAAATTAGTAAGGGAAGTCGAGTATTGGTAATAGGTATACGGAGCACCGATCGAGGCGCGCACCACGTCCTCGGCACGTGGTGCATGCCTTTTCGGGAAAGGGCCATTGAGCCCAAGTTAGAGGTCGTTCTGCGGGGACGATAAGCACGCTAGAGGTACGCTCGCGCATTCGCCCCGACACGCGACCGAGATAACGAAAAGAAATGAACAGAATACCCGAGAATGGATTTTCGTCTGTAGGCCGACCACGCTGTAGCGACTCGCAAGCATATATTTAATTTAAGATAGCGCTGAGGAAATTTGCTTGAGTAACCGATTAGTTAAGAACTTCAAGAAGCTAAAGATTACATAAGTGTCGATTGTTGGACGGTTATGTAATGGAAGGACAAGTTTTGTAATGGAAGAAAATATGAATATATGTAAAATAATATAATCTATATATATATAGATTATATATACAAGCAATGCATTAATAAGAAAATATTTAATTTTTACTACTTATTAATACTACTTATTATTACTATTTATTTATTTAATCAATAAGTAATATCATATAACATGATGTGATTATGCAAAAAGAAATAAGAAAAAGTAATTTATGGACTTTGCCTTAAACTCAAGGAGATTGAAATTACCTTTTTTTAGAGGCTTTAGTAATTTTAAGTCTAGACAAAATTACAAAGTGGTATTAAGGAAAAACAAAGTGGTTTATCCGATGCGTTATAGGCAGAGAGCGTTGACCTTACCTTATAATGAGAAGCTCGTGTCCCACAGATGGAACCTACTCCTGGGAGGTTACGTTTAAAGCAGATTCGATGCCTTGTCAAAAGGGCAGAGAGTGCCGGCTTAACTGCGTGACATGCATCATGCTCATACCGAGTACACTTCCAGTGGTGGAAAAGGAAGGAGATCGTTTGGAAATAAAAAAAGAGTATTAGATAGCGAGGTGATGCAAGGATCCTGCATATTGATTTTAACAGCTGTTGTGGTAACGCGAAATGATAAAAAAAATTACCATAAACTACAATAGTTGTACTTTTAGAGCAGCTGTTGAGACTTATTAAAAATTAAAAAATACCGCCCTCTGAATTTAGCCCAATATCAACCCACAGGCATATTTTTATTTGACTAGAAGTGCACAAGTCTGTAAAATCCATAATATTCTAAGCAAAGTTTGATTTAAAGCCGCGATTCTTGTGCTTTTAAATTCGAATTTTTTTCGAATAGTTTTTGCTGCAGGAGCTGATTATGAAATGAAAGTAATGTTTTGCATTTATTTTTATTGAAAAATAAACATCTTGTATATCAATGACATCCATACTCGCTATATACATACTCTCCATAATAGTGCATGATCTTTCTTTTTTCTAATATTTTATATGATAATTTTTTTATATGATAATCGATTAATCCTGGATTGTATCTTGAAGGTTATTGTCTTCATAGCAGACAGTTACATCGACTATAAAAGTTCGTACCTAATTTAATGTTACAACGAAATCGGGTTTTTATACCCTCAGTAATCGGGTTGTCCTGGACTCATGAAATAAGTTTTTGGACCTAACAATTTATCAGTTATGAATTCCTTTATTTCATGATGGCAGATTTTAGATCATTAAATTCGAAATTGAATGGACACCACTATAAGTATAAGGAGAAAAGTTTGATCGGTATACTCGTACTCTGTATATATCTCGTTTATTTCATTCAAATACTGCTGAATTCAGTTATGGAAAAAAGAAATTGACAATTATAATGGATAATAAAAATAATTCGATTTGAAAAATAATAGATATCGGGCGAGAAAAAAGCTTCGGTAGAGTAGGAACAATTGGAAAATGCTCAAGAATTTGTATAGACATGGGAGCATATAGAGGTATACATTATTCCAGCATTGAGTGAAACGTCAGCTGCTACGATCAGACATCAGCTGGCCTTATGCTTTCATCTTTCTATATGAAGGTAAAAGCAGACAGCATAATGTTTTGTCATAACATCTCTCGTTTTCTTTCATTTGCTCTTCCTGGGTCGCGTACTGCATTTCTTCCATCGTCGCTCTGTTATCAGTGCTCGACAAAGGTTGGTCCACGTTAATGTATCATTCTAGTTTATATTTTTGATAGAAGCATCTCTTCGCTGAGTATATTTAATACTAATTTCATTCTTTTACTCCATAAATAATATCTCTATACACGTATCAACATAATTGTCATAAAACAATGAGTCGATTAATAAACAGCAATTAATGAGTTTATAATTTTGATAGAATGTCTTATGAATTTTTGATCTTTTGAAGAATGGGGATGATGGTGTGGAGGCAGCGAGTGGGAAGTCCCCAGCATATCAGGCCAGCGTATTAACTTTTGAAAATGTTATTCGCTCGCGCGCTCGCTCTACAGCGCGTAACTTTTTCTCATTTGGTCACATGTAGCCAGGGCTGCACGGATCGATCGCGCTTTCATTCCGGGCGGACGGACGCGGAAAAGGCGAGAAGGTGAAAAACGCGACTATATAACTCCGGGAGAAAAGAGCTTCCGGCACGAGGGGAGTACAGGCGCATGTTTGTTATTACGCAGTGTAATTCAGCGGGCATGAAAGGCGGTATGAGGAGACCGGCCAGTGGCTACTGGCGAAGTGTAAATTTTCCCGCCTTATCCCGTCCACGATCCGCCTTTTTTCTGCCTTCCGATCACTCCCTCCTTCTCCTCTTTCTGGGGACCAAAGGATTTTTGTGAAACCGCGAACGGCGAGCATTTCGAGTGCCCGTGAATAATGGGGATCATCCAGATTATCCAGGCCCGGTACAGTTCACGTCATTCGTTGCATACCTTCTGCGCATTCCGCCGGCCGTCTTCTTTGACCTCTTTCTCTGTACTATTTCCTTTTTCGAGGGAAAAGTCGATGGCACGACTAGTGACTCAAAAGTCTAAAAAAGACAAATAATCGTAAAATAGCGAGAGTAGCATTAGTAAGTGAACTTTTAGCTGAACTTGTAAAAATGTTACTTGTACTATGTTACTGTTTAGCGCGTCAGCTGAAAGAATGAAGTTTTGCACTATTTGAGTGGAAAATAATCCTTCTAAACTAATCCTGAAACTAATCCTGAAGAAAATCCTTCATTTTCAGCGATCGAGATACTTTAGTATATAGCGAAGTATACATCGCGTGCAGAGCTACAGTGAATGCTTGGTCGTAATATGATGGCCGGTTTTTCATTCGATAGTCGACACTTCACATCCGCATAGCCACATCATTCCTTTAAATTCAAAGAGTACATAGTTAATATTTAATGGCAAATTGAAAATAATGTTTAACATTGCAAGAGAAGGTTGAGCAGGCCGCTAAAGATTCCCAGCGGCACATTGAGAAAGAAGTTATTAGGCGAGAAACAAAAGGGAACAAAGGGGACAAGCGGACGGGTCGCGGAAAATCGTTCACCCCGCGAGCGCCAGGCCCCTCGCAAGCACCCCACCGCAATTCACAAGAGCGAACTAGCGGCGCTTCCGCTCGCAGCTCACTGAGCACTCGACGAACGGGCCTCGAGGGTCGATTTACAAATGGCCGCTTTCAATTGGCTGCCGCGCGGCTTTGTCCGTCGCCATGCCGCGGATGCGCATCGCCTCCATGGACTCGCCCCTTTCACTGCTCTCCATGGCTTCTAGAAAGGCTGCGCGAGTGTAATGCGCACGCCTCGCCTGCAGTGCATTTCTCTCGCAGCTTGTTACTACGTCCAAGGGACCGCTCGAACTTATACAATCTCCACGACGTTCCTTTCGCTTTTTTCCCGCGGTACACTTGCAAAGATCGCGACAGTCGAGACTCTTATTTATGCGGCTAATCTGCTCTCGAATAAGAAGCAACCTGTATTAACTTATAATAGATGACTCCTCGTATTATCCAAGTTCTCGATATACTTTTTTTCCAGCTACCATCCTTCTAGAACATTACTTTTATCTGCTCAACATTTTTATTAATTAAACTATTACTTACTTTAAAGTACAAAGAGTACATTTTACCAAAAACAATCGTCTATTTTATAAAATCACGCCGATTTTTAATCAATAGTTTAACGACATTCTTTTATTAATACCGGATGACAATATATTATTGTTTACATTTTTTACTGTTAAATTTAATTGCTATTGGAGATATTTCAAATAGTAAAGAAGTCGCTTTATATCTGGTAGAAAATTGATGCAAATAATCGTAGCAAATAATGTAGTAGCAAACAATCGTAGGTGTAACACAAAAATATTATCACAGATCTAGCCCCAATGACTAATATCTTGCAATAACGCGAGTTTTTTCTATTCCAAAATGGGCTATTCCAAATGGTCAAATTATTTAAGTGTTTTTCAAGTACAAAGAGATTTAGTTCTAATAATGAATTGTACAGACGAATGAACTCTCACCGACTACTTAGACAATAAGATTACCACATGCAATGTATATATAAAAATGTATCATCAAATCAATATATTAAACGATTTTTTTCCGACCTTTTTAATATTTCAAATGCAAAAAATAGCGTCATAGACTTATCGCTCTGCAGTCAAAATCTATCCACAATGCTTGATTAGAAAATTTTAAAAGAACTAAGTAGAAGCGACTATTCTCCAATACAAATGTACATTACAAAAGACAATAATAAACTCAATAAAATAGCTTAACACAAGTGCAAATTCATAGAAACAAATACATTATAGTACAAGTTATAAATATCTAATAACATAAGCAAAATAAACAAATATTTAAATGATAACAACAAAAATACAGGTATCAATAAAATAAAAATTTAATTAAACAAAATAATTATCCAAGCAGCCGAAGAAAGCATTTCCAAAATTAAAAATAAAATTAATATTAAAATAACTCCATGATGGAACAACGATTGTAAAAATTCTATATAAACATGTTAAAAAAGCATTTAATTGATATAAAAAAATTAAGAATGAAAAAAACAAAATTGAATTTGTGACAATGTCACAGGTAGAGGGTAAAGTAAAGAGGAATCTGGGGGGGAAAGAACGGGACGGACTGCGATGCATGTAACGCGACCGCGGGGCGACCTCCAGCATTATCCGATTTCGCGATTGTCGAGTCATCGCGCATTAACCTTTGTACGTTGTGAGGGCTACCTGTGAGGCAACAACAACCTGGACACGACAAGGCGTACCACCCACGGCCACAGGAGCGGCCCCTACTACAGGGAACTGGGAGGGCTCCAGCCGAGGTCGGTTGAGGACGCGGAGGAGCGTCGGCCCGGTGAAGCACGCCAGCAGCCGCCAGGGCGCAACAACGCCGGCCTACGAAAGGCCTAGAGGCGGCCCGTCAGCGAACGCCAGGGAGGCCGCGGAGGCGGCCCAGCGACAAGCGCCAGCGGCCAGCTATCAAGATGGCAACAACCGCCAGCAGTTGCCGCCGGGGCGACACGACGCCGTCGTCGACGAAGCAGCCGCAGCAGCGAGCAGAGAAGGGGGCAGCGCGGAAGATAGAGATACGGACGGGGGAACGGGAGGGACGGTCGCACATGGGGATGCCGCGGGCGGAGCTCGTGAACAGGGTGGGGAGCACTCTCGCGGCGCGCGAGCGTACGACGTCGGCGGACGGCAAATAGCAACCGCGGCGGAAGACCCTCGCTCTCTTTCGCCTGGACCTCCGACTTGGGAAGACGTCTCCGGAAGACTCCTCCCGATAGAAGGAAGAACGTCCTACCGACTCTCTCGCCCCGACGCTGAGACGGAGGGAGATACCACGGCGTGTGCAGACGATTGCTGCTACGGCAGTGCCCAGGAGGAAAAGCCACTGCGCCCTCCAGCCCCGGTGCACCAGCCTGACCGGGAAGCCGCGCCATTCAGCGGGAGCATCGGTCTAAGAGCCAGCACTGCAGCAGAGAGGCCGATTGATCAACGCCGCCACGAGCACCAGGGCTACCCGAGCAGCCTGAGCCATCAAGGAGCCACGCCGACGGACCGCGATACGCGGTGAGTGGGCTCGCGAGCCCCGGGCGTCCTTCACGCGGACGGGAGTGCTCGGGACGGGTACGCGGGGACAATCGGTCGGACAGGGTGGGTCGCGAGCAAGAGTGCGTACCGCGACGACGGACGGAGTTGGAGGTCGTGAAGCGGGCGTGCGGTGAAAACGTGTTATGCGCGGTGGTGCTAGGGGGAGCGATTCCTAGGGAGGGGAAGCATTAGAATAGGGCCGGCCAGCGGGCCGGGAGTTTTGTAACAGACTAGGCAATAAAGGACTACCACTGATTAGTATTGGCTGCATTTGATTTAAGCAATCCCCCCCCCCTCTCCCCACGTGCTTTTGGTTTCCTTCGGGACGAGGAGATAAAGCATCACATCCGGGGCTGCGCCTCTCCGTAGCAGCCAGCGGTGCCCCCTCTGAGAGAGAGAGCCGCTCAAGGATACCCCGCTAGCCCGATTGAGCTCGCCCGGCGCCCGATAAAATACGGCGGGCTCAAGGAGTGGACCGCGCGAATCGGAGGAAGGCTCTGAAGCCTGCACGGCATTCGCGAAGTGTTACAAATTTAAAAGAAATAAGGTCATAGCTAAAAGAACTATTAAAAACACTAAGAAGTAATCATGGCTCGAATACTTCAAAACTATAAATCAGTAGAGTACTTGTAATGAAGCATGGAGCAAAATAAAATATACAGAGGTAGGAAAACAAATTTACAGCCAGTAGTGAATTAACGAAAAATAATAAAATAATATAGCATGGCATTGAAATAGCAAATATTCTAGCAAAAACATTCTCAAATAACTCAAGTAATTTCAACAGGGAGTTTCTCAAAAATAAAATTAAAAACAATATGTATACAACTATTTTCTAAATCAACTTTTGATTGTAGGCATCGACACGATACTAAAAATTTATAACTTAATTTAAAAAACAAAAACATTTCTAAACCTAAAAATGAGGAAAATAAAACTTGTAAAGAGAATTATAGGCCAATCGCGTCAATATGTTGTTTATGTAAAATATTTTAAAAAATTATGAATAAAAGACTACGACAATATGTCGGAAAAATATAATAAGCAAATATTAAACAAAATTTAAGAAAGCAAAGAGAGATGCCTTGGCAATATTTACAGATGGCAGCAAAACTCAGGAAAGTGTAGGATCTGCCTGTATTTGACCGGAAAATGGGTCAGTTATTAAAAGAAAATAAACAAACTTGTATCTCAGCTTTTTTTACAGCTTGCATCTCAGCAACATTTATACTCTGATTGTCAAAGTGCCTTACTCGCATTAAAGTCAAATAAAATAGATATTAAAACTAACTAGTATTTAATAGATACAAGGAATAAAGTGAAAGCTTTTAAAAATAATAATAATTTAACAGAAATTAATTTTTTCTGGATTCTGGCCGGAATCTTAGGAAATGAATTAGCTGACAAAACAGCAAAAGAAGCTTCGCTCGGTAGTAGTTTAGATGTTGTAAGAGTACCATTCACAGATCTGTATGAAATAATTAAAAAAAATACTTTTGAAAACTCCAGTGTATGGATAATGAGAGCAGGGTTCCTTGATTTAAGAAGCTGGAGCTAGATAGAAATTCGATTACTACAATATGTTGCATCAGAGCGAACCACTACAATTTTGCGGCCTGATTAGAAAGAATTAATATTATGAATGATTCAGGGTGTAAATGCAGTACCAGTAAAGAAGAGATCAATCATATTCTATGGCAATGCCCCCTATATGAGGAAAGCAGAGTAACTCTTAGAACATGTCTAAGTAAATTAAAATTATACCTTCCTTATAACGTTGAGCAATTAGTCACGAAGCCAAATATTGGTGTGTGCAAGAGGGTAATATCTTTTCTAAATAGTTGCAATTTAAAAATTTAGTAACTAATCAAGGCGATCTACGATTTCGTTGGTATTATGTTAATCTTGTGATAAAGGCATTTGTAAAAATGAAAGCAATGTTATATGAACTGATATTATTAATGTAAGGCTGAAATAATTCTTAAGTATGTGATTGGATTGAAAGGCCTAATAAAAAAAAACGGATTTAAAGGAAACTGTTCGACAACGGACTGCCTTATAACACTCGAATCCAATATAAAAAATTTAGAATCAATATAAATATAAACAAAATATACAAAAAGATTTAATAAATATAAGAAATCATGAAATATTAGAAGGCTAATTATGACATATCATAAACAAAATGCAATAAGTAAATTAATAGAAGATACATATGACAGTTGCAAAAAAAATCACAACCAAAAGTAGCATTAAACCAAAAAGTGATCGAAATCGTAGTAATAATGTTAAATAACGAAAAAAATTTACTAAAAATGCCAGCCTGGGTAAGCATCAAAACGACATTAGACAATTTAATAATACTAATACTTAATAATATGCAAAACTTACCCGATAAGTACATAATTTATACCGAAGTAGTAACCACAAAAATAAAACATCAAAACAACATCTCAAATATTGTACAAAACAGGGTCAATAAATTAAATGGAAAAATATTGATACACAATATACAATATACAAATGTTTGAGAATAGGACATACTTAAATAAGTCATCAATATTTCATTAGCATAAATGAAGCAAATATAACCACCGTAGTGTAAGCCACTGTAATGTTCAAATCACAATATAAAACATTTTAATAGAATGCCTGAAATATACTTAAAACTGCAAGAAATACAAATTAAAGAACAGCATAAACGAAATGCTAAATAACAAAAAAGAATGCACAAAATTAATTCAATTCATAGACAGCGTAGATACGCGCAAACTTTTATAATGCAAAACAACTTTATCAACGTAACATAAAAAAAATGTAATAAATGTATAAAAATGTAAATATATATGTCGCTAATGCTTGAACCAGAGGATACTGTAAATGAAGAAAATGAAAAAGAAACTGATGCAGCTAAAATACTTATATTATATTTTTAATGCTCTTATGATAATCAAGAGCTCAAAAATTGATTATAAATCCTTCCGATAAAGGTGTGAGAAACAGATATATCAAGTTATGTCAGAAATGCAGACAAACTGTTAAGACGAATTATTCAGTTAAAATTATCGATTAATACGCAGAGAGATTAAAAACAACAAACATTATGTTTTAGAAATTTAGAATTTAGGAAAAACTATTATATTAAAGGATTGTAATATTTATAAAATAATTAATTAATTATTATTACTAATAATTATTATTTTGCATTTAGATTCTTATTCAGTCATTTGTAACAGTAAATGCTGTAATGATTATTTTTCTTATTCGATGGTTTTATAATTTTTTATTCTTAAAAATGAAGTTTATAAAAGAACAAAAAAGTTTATAAAGTTTTTTAAAATTTATACTAGAACATTGTTGTAGGGCATTAGTATTAGTAGGTGATAGAGGATTAGCCTATGTAAATGAGAAGTAAGCAATAAGCTTGTTTTTATTATAATGTATTCTAATTTTATTAAAATATTACAATATATTTTATTATAATTAATCAATGGTAATATCATATAATACTATTAATGATATGTACAGTTTTTTACTCTGGTAAATAAAGATGTATATAAAATAAATGACTAACGTCATTTTGTTATATACATCGTACAATGTACATATACCGCACTTCGTTTCGAATAATTATTGGTCGAAAAACTTAAGATTGCTACAGAGGACAACAGCAAATTGGTTCCTGCTGCGGCTCAGAGTAGTCCCAATTGAGTTTAAGAATCGGCCTTGGGCACAGTAATTCGCTGGGACACAAGTTCGGAAGGCTGAAGACGCGTGCTTGATTCTAATTAACTACGTAATCGGCCTAGCGTCGGAAACAAACAGTCAATCGCGGGGGCGTAACTGACTCAAGTTCTAAATCAAAATACTGAGCGCGCGATCATCCCGCGGCCGCAGATAACGGGATCCCGCATCTCCGGAGCGTCTTGCAAAGAAATCAGAATAGTTCGCCTTGGGCTGCTTATATCACCTGCAGCGTGCATTGATTTCGCACGCAAACAGAGGTTCCCTCGCAAGAAGTCGAGAAATAAATGGGGATGGCTATTGGGCACACAGCCTTTTCTACCATGATTTTGCATGCATATAATTTTGTGCACTGGTACTAGAAGGTGCAAATCGTGGACTATTCCACTGTGTGCAATTCGTAACATTCCTAGAAAAAGCACTTATTTTGTATAATAGTATAATAGTATAATAGTATATTTTATAAAACATTAATAATCTATCAATGTATATTTTAGATGATTATAAACAGAAAAAAATCATCAAACATAAAGTCTCTATAAAAAGATCTCGGATTTTGTTGGATTATAAACCTAGAAGTTATTGTTATGGAAATATATTTTTTTATGAAAAACATCGTCCGAAATATGACATAAGTTATAAAGGTAGATTGTAATAACATTAGAAACAGTCGGTAGCATCTCACATCGAAATTTAAGTGCGTATTTGTTTCGCATACATTTAAACGTTGAGACCGAGGTCAAGACTTGGAAGAAATGTTTTCGTGTAATTCTTTGTGTCACTTAAGTATAAATCAGAAGCTATTGATAGCAGCTGCTACTTTATTACATGAATCTTAGAAATATAATTGCTTGTAAAAATTAAATCTCTAAAAACTTGTACAGTGTAAATGAAACAATGAAACAAATTAGGAAACAATATTCTTTGATGTCTCTCTGATTAATCATAATTATTTGCAAGTAAACAGTAGTTTGTTTTAAGTGGCCAAGAATACAGGCTTATTAATATAAAACAAACCTACAATATATCTACGTCTCGATCTACGTAGAATATGTAAATAAAGCTCCTTTAGGATATTGTGATCTAAGCTTGCACGAAAGTTGCTCGATAACAAACGAGCTCTGAAGGAATCAACAAAGGAAGGCAATAAAAGATAGCTTTATTGGAGACTCGCGACAAACCAGTAGTTAGTCCGGTACCGTATTCGCTGAATATTGAAGAAATTTGCATAAAGCCCCGTGTTGGTCTTGAAAGAATAACGGAGCGACAGTCGGGGAGTAGGGGTATAGGGAGTATAGGGAACCCGAGGCCCCTCAATTCGGCGATAGGTGAGCTGCGAGAGAGGAAAGTCTTCGAGAGCGTCGAGCACGGGATTCGCGCAGGATGGCTGCCCAATCGACGCGGCTTAATTCATGCGTGGGACGCTGTTTTCCGCTGATACCCACCGCGTAGCCTCTTCATCCGTTACTATATTCCACGCGTTTTATCACTAAGGAGCTTATTGCGGTTCGCGGGATTTCAATGGGAGCCCGGGATGACTGCTTTTAGTGCGGCTCACATCCGAACGTGGACGTTTCGCACTACATTAAGCGATATCCTTTCGACTGCATCTTTGGGAGCTATCGTGCAGAACAATTAGCTCGCGTAGCATATCGTTTATTGCTTTCTTCCGGGACGCCCGCTTGGTTCTTGGCTCACTTACGGCTCTGGTAACCTCGACTTTACTGATAACACATGAAATTACCAGGGTCTATCGATGCGTCTCCCCAATTAGACTCTGGCGCCTCGGTGGATATCTCCGCAGAACCGCCCGTAGCAGTAATAATGCGCATTTAGCTGCAATTGGAAGAATCTCGTTACATCCCGAAGATCAATATCCTGCGAAGGGCGCAGCATCCAGACCACTCGATTCGCTCCTACGATTGAATTTCTCATCGAACGCTCGTTAATCACATCGACTGTGTAAGCCACTGTTATGTAATTCGTGTATGTATATTGCACACTGAGGAATAACAATTGTAGGACTTGCGCTAGCAAAAGTCTGTTTCGGAAACATTTGAATATATTACGAAACATTGAATGTTGTATATCTATATTTGTGCACGCGTGCAGAATTTACGTCGTATTCGTTCACCGACGAATGTAGGCGATTATAGAAAAATGCTTTAAATAGGTCGTAAGAAAACAATTCACTCTTGGATGACTTTGTTACGGCAACTTTTCAGACTTCCACTTTTCAATGTATTAGCGATACCGATAATTACGTGTATAACTATTTTAAATTAAATATTATCCTTTTAATGTCTTGTTATATTTTAAACTGAAAAGTAACAATACAAAATATATTAAATTATCTTTATCGTTCCAATTTACTTGGTCTGGCGGAAAATTGCAAATAAATTTCATCATGAGAGTTTTGATAGACAGTTAATTATAATTCAACATACACAAATTCATGTGCACTTATAATAATATCATAATATCATTAAAAGTCTGTCATGCAAATATCATACAATACAGAAAAAATTAGTCCTCATTATTATCCTTATTGTAACTTAATCTTTTTAACTTAAAGTTTTAACTTTTCGTTTATGCTCATTTTTATCATTGTTTAACGATCTTAACATACAATACATAAAAGCTTTAATAAAGAACTATATTGGGTGTAACAATATACTAATTATGATATTTTTAAATATGGATTATAAAGTCTTTAGTGTTCATGGTATCATGTACTATTGCACATGATATATAATAATCGCACACGAGCATGGTGACTCAAGCTCTCGCAGCGGATGGGTAGCGAACTGCACAGTTTATCCCCACTTATCCGTATCCTACCCAAACCTCGACCCAAACGCCGATCCCAGCTTAATACCCATTGAAAGCATTTTTCTATAAACTTCTACATTCATTGATTCAAAGTTATTTCAGAATATAATGGCTTCTGCTAGTTTCCAATAATAATAATAATGCACGCGTTGTAACTTTAATTGCGATAATGTATATAAACATGGCAAATTTTTTATTATATTTAGCAAAATATGCTTGGTTGTACTAATATAGTACTTTATTTTCCGTCATGTATGCACTCCATCCATTAAAATATTTCTTTTAAATTTTTCATTCATATCCTTGTGTTTTATGGTTTGAAAAGTTTCCATCTGTGTTTAAGTAGAGTACATTACCCATACAAACTTAGCGATAACTTGATGGAATTTCGGAAAATCTGCAATACTTACTGTAATAAAGTTCTCGGTAATGCTTTAAACGTTATTACTCTGAAACGGTTTAAGGGATTTAGTCAAAACTTGGAGCAATGTTGGCATTTCAGAGGAGCCAGGATATTTGGACGCAATTTCAACGAAAGCAATCATCATTTTTAAGATTATTCCCCAGCAATTAGCTTATAATTCTATTGAAGTTTCATATATACATTTATTCCCCTTATAACAGCTCAAAGTATTCTCGAAAAGTACTGAAAATTACGGTTACATTCTATAACATAATCCACGAGAGTTCTTCAGACGATTGACATTAAAAATATATTAGCAAAGAAATATTAGTGAAAAACGCGATATAGGACTTTTAGGAAAACATAAAAGAGCTAATATGTATTTATTGTATTTATATATTAAGTTTAAAAATGTTATCTCCCTCTTTATAAGTTATAAAAGTCTACATTTTTTACAATGTTTTTGTTATAGACGCTAAGACCTGTATAATTATAATAATGTGTTTATTTCTTAAATTCGCTTAAAATAAAAAAACTAATTATATTTTAATGGTAGATTTAAGCATTTTGTAAAATATAAGTATAATGAAACTATATATGTAAATCTGAGAATAAATTTGTACATGATATGATGCGCTAAACTGAAGTGCTAAACATTTGCTCATATTCGCTGTTTATTAGACCTTAAATATTTATTTATGTAGTACCTTTTATTTCATATTGTTATACACATAAGGCTACGTAGTGCCTGAGATATGGAATCTAAATTAAGTTTCACATGTATTAGATTCATACAATAATATTTATGAATGGGGCGAAACTATTTCAAGCAGAAAGAGATCTCGCAAAAAAATTAATTATTTATGACTGTAAATCGACTCCAGGGCGAGAGTGGATTATGTTGCTTTAAAAGATATAATTCAATTTTCATTTTCAAAAGCTTACGCGTTTTATCTTCAATTTTCTTTTTGTTTCTAGTCGACGCTTGAACATAATATAAACTGTCTCCGGCAAGGTCTGTTGCGAGACAATCTTAGGGGGACCTTGATTCGTGACCTTCTCGCAGGCCAACTTCCCCTTCCGTGCGCGATTGCGAGAAGCTATGTACTATGAGTGGCCCGCGGGAGTTTCCCAACTTTTGAAGAGGAATCCCCGTCGCAGAGCTATTATATCAATAATTTATTTTGTACGAGTGAAAACTAAAAAATATGATGCATCTTTTTTATGTTTAAATACGGTGCATTTCAGGTGAGCGCTTCTCAGGGTTGGCCGAGGGGTTGGCACTTCGTGGGAAAACGAATTTTCAAATGGAGAAAAATGAAGTTTGATGAGGATGCATGTTATACGAAGTAGTTCTGCTCTTTAATGATAAGATAGCATGTTTATGACGACAATATTTTCGGGGATAATAGCGGATGTGGGCTTATACGTTGTCGCCGCGGCAAATAATTATATGAACCATTTCTAAACTTAGGTTCAGGAGCATAAGAATCAATAAGCTTTGATAGTAGAAGGAAGGTCCATTGGGTTAAGTAAAAAACGCGGATTTTATCCGCGTTGCAGAAAAGAATCAGGAGGAAACAAGTGGCTTCATGCTCGCGTTCGGAAAATGCAATGGAGTAATTTTGTTCATGGATCTATATCACACCGAATTAATCATAAGTCATAAATCGTGGTTCTATCAATACAAGCTTCTTGAACGAGGTTTATGATGAATGGATGAAATAAAGTGTCTATTCGGATTCATTATTCTCTATGTGTAACAATTTGCATGCGATAATAAGGCTTTATAATGTCTTCCCTTCGTTACATAAATTGAACATGCATTATAAACCAGTATGACAAACTTTCCATAAAATCTTACAACAGTGATATATATTGTTTTCCTATAAATGTATTAGCATAAAATAGTTATTAAAAGACAATAAGACATAGAATTTTCCTACTATAGGTAACAAGTAAATAAATATACTGAAATGTTAGGGAAGGACGAAAATTTAAAAACTCAATATTTAATTATTGAACAGTACTTTTGTTACAAAGAAATATGCGCAATGAAAAATAAGTTTTAGTTGGTGGAATACATAGGGCTTACTGTAAACACACTTCCAAAATGTACTGTAATTAAAATTTGAAATTGTGAAATAAGGAAATATGAAAGCTGACAAGCGGATGAGGAGGCAGTAGAATCTGCACAATAACACGCGATAAACATGAAACGTTATAAAATACCTCTAAGTTTTCTGTTGCATCGCCTCGAGGTTTTACGGCCGCGCGCGAGCGATGCGATTTCAAATGTGGTGAGACGTACGGAATTTTGTATATCTCTTCAGCCCCGCGGCGGCACCTTTCCCTGTTCACGTAGCGCCGTTAAAACCACGCTCTCGTAAACCCACATATGAAATATACAAATGAAAATTCTCGGCACCGTATCGAATTCTTATATCGATTCTTGGTTTTTTTAATGTACGCGACGCACGCTCCTTTATAATAAAAATGCGCTTATAACAAAAAAAACGCGCACGTTTCTTAATTGCTTATTCATTGTTACAGCATGCTTTATAACGTAACGAGTCTTCCTCTTTATGTTCGCTCCTATTCCTTTAGTTAAGAATAAGGCTGGCTATTAGGACACCTTGATGCAGGAGATGTATACACAATAAATGTGAGAAACTAAACGGCTGAGAAAAACTTGGGGTCACGGGTAAAACTGTATGAAAAGCATTGTAACGGCTTTAACTAGATGAGAAAAACATGCACAGAGAACTATTTACGTTTGCCCAGGTGCAGCGACGTCAATTCTCGCGGATTAAAAGTAGTGGAAAGGGGAGGTGATTGTTGACATCTTTTAGCTGATTGCGGCTTGGTTTCATTTTGTGAAACAGTCATTTGAATAATCGGGAAAAAGCGGAGTCCGCGCGCGCGCATTTCCCGACCGTCGCACGGAAAAACAAGTGGATCGATGGGTCGATGGGATTTTAATCCTCCCAGGATATCCAGCGTGTCACCATCGGGAAAATTAACCGCTGGCGGAGAAAAAGAATTTCGGCCCGCAGTGAGTTTCCCGAGGATTTTTTTCTTACAGACTTCTTGGCCTGCGGTCGCGCTCGCGTTGCTGGCTATATATACAAGTGCGCTCTCTAGCCGCTCCGTTTGCCCGTCTGTCCCCGGCACTCGTCGAGTTGTCTTTGCTCTTGGAGGAACCTCGCAGCAAGAATTTCATTAAGGCGTTCATTAACTAGCCGAGTAAAATCGAGTGGCTAAAAGTGCACTCGACGCCGTCTTACTCTCGTAATGCTACACCGAAGCTCAGTTACCTTCCCCTCTGTCCAACTATCTTATACCTTCATTACCAGATTATATTTTCCTCTCTATTTACTTATACCCTTATTCAACTACGCGGCTAGATTTTCCCTTAACTTATTCCGCCTTTAAAGGGGCTAATTTTGCAAATTCGAACCTCTTTTATTGTTGAGGACATTTTAGATGTATTATTTTAAACAATGGTATTTCTAGTGTTATTTAAGTTATTAACTTTTTCATATTCTGATTATTTCTGATTATTGATTTATATATTTCTTCTTTTTTTAGACATTATATAAATTCTTAAAAGTTTGCAAATAAAAGGTTACACGATATTGACGATGTATAAAATAGGACAGTGATCAATAAACTTGTTAATAACAATGATGTAGTTAGAATCTGTTAACAACTGTCTATCTTTTCTAAAGTTCTAGATTTGTTTTAAATAGTTGTTAATATTTATTAATTATACTTATGAATTAATGGTTACTAAATATTTTTTCAATATCGATATATAGATTTGTGGAAAAGACCGTAAAAAATTACCTTTTAAAGAAACACTGATGGTTTGGTTCAATAAATTTTTTCTATCGGTACATTTACAAGATAAGAAACTCAACGATCCATTGTCGGAATTCCGAGTCGAACCCCTGGTAGTCCATAAAGGCGAAGAGGGAGCCTTAAACATTTGTTCAGTGGGCGCATCCATGAGGGGTCTGGCAAACTTCCGTCAAGGGCGGCGACGGGTAGAAAAAACGAAGAAGATAAGTGGCCAGGCAATATCTCCCATTTCGACTTTTCAACATAATATCAGAGGCCGGAGAGATAGGCGGGTACATCCAGCGCATTTGTATCAGTCGGCTTCTGATCCCGGAATTCCTTGTTCCATCGGCCGACCTGACTCTCCTTTTCGTCGTTCCATGATTCCTGGTCCCCGGATTATCCTTTCGATTCCTCAAACGCTCTGTCTCGGCCGCGACACGCGCGTGTGCGCTCGAGGGCGGGTGATGCTGTCTCGCGTGTGTCCCGGTCGCGTCGTTAGTCATAGGGACCACGAAGCAACAACAGCAGCAGGCAAAAGAAGGGGCTCCCCTAAACAATCTCACAGATTAGCCTCTTTCCCATTTTTCTCGCAGCTTGGAGGATCCCGCGAGCAGAAGCTGTAGGAGGAGCGGTGCGCAAAACCTTTCGACAGACATCCTCCATTTATTGTTGCCGTCAGTCACTAACCGACTTATATCTGACATCCGTCCCCGATGCCTCTAGATCTTATACACCCATTAAATGTCTTGTCGAAAAAAGCAGTTTTTACGGCAATGAAATGCTTTTTACCACGCGCGTCCTTGGTAGAAACTATAATTGCAACTATAAGAGAGTTTCAAAGAATCATCAAAGCCTACTGACTTGATTTGCCGATTGCTATGCAATGAACTGTATCTTCTTGCGTATTCATCATACGACTTTTCCTTAGCGAAAACTTGGCCTAATATTCTGTACTATAAGAACTATTTAATTCCTTCTGATATAATTTTATCCTATAAATTAATCAATATACTATAACGGATCGATCCGAGACACAATTGCCCCGACCCGACCGTGTACAATAAGAGTGATAGAATATCCGTCACTGACTTTTACGTTCTATGGGGCAGTGTCGTCAATATTTTCCCTGCGGCCGCATACCATTCGAAGCGCGGCAACTGGCTATTCACTCAACTATTGAGTTGTAATTTACAACTCTCGCAAAAACGGCGTAGCTCCTTAGATCGCTTGTCCTATCAGAAATCGAGAAACGGGTGAGTACGAAACGAAATGACGAATTGTGATGCTGATGCATCGAATAAATAATATATTTATTAATATATTTATTAAAATATAAATATATATTATAGATATATATATATATATATATATATATATATATATATATATATATATATATATATTATTTTTATATTAATATATTTATTACTAGAGACTGCTCAAGGAAAGGGGACGTTTTGGACTTGCTGCTTTCTCAGCGAAGGGCTGCGCTGACCCACCTCCGGACGCCGTCACCACGTTCTAATCTGCAAGGTCGTGACCGGCGCGACACTTCCCTCGTGAATCACTCTCGGGAAATGGCGGAAAGGCAACCGAAAGCTCTTTCGGTGCGAGCTCCGCGCCGATCACTATCTTTTAGACGCCGAGAGGGTACTAACATGACATTAATTCACATCTGAATTAAACTAGAGCCCATTGGCACGGTTCGTGTTGACTTTCTAATTACTTCTATTCTTTTTCTAAACTTCTATTTATAAATTTTCAATATTAATTTTAATGAAACCTTTCCTGAAGAGAAATGAGAAGATACAGCATTTATTTATATTGTGATGCATAACATCCTCCAGAATATCAAGGATCTAAATAAGATTCCATATCTATTTATTTTTTGGTCATAACTTTATTTGATAAGTGTGTAAATTACATTAGAAGAATAGTTTCGTTAATTTTACTAAATAAAATTTTGTGCAGTCTTCGTCAGGATATTACAGTGTATAGATGTATTTACTATTTCGCTGCGTACCTGAAGCAAATAGCATTATGTCAAGTAACAATAAGAAAAATATAGGGTTTCGATAAATTATTGCGAAGCATTGTTTTTCCAAATAATCTACCGTTGTTTGTTAATTGTTGGCCAATGTGATAGTAATCCCTGTGGTAAAAGAGTTGTTCAATAATAAATTGACTAACTTAACAATTTTCATTGAATTATTTTATACCAAGATATATTATTTTACTAAATATAATTCGCTAATTGATAATATTATATATTTTTACAAAATATAATTCACTAATATTTCTCAATAAATTTAGAAATTAAAATAATTACAAAGAAAAATCTGGCTATTTTTTTATTGAAATTTAGTTACAGTTTCTATCAGAAAACGATTCCAGAAAAATACTAAAAGTAATGCTATATGTGGAAGCTCGTTTGTTGCAAATCAGCGAGTTTCGTTCCAGCGTCATAATTTCGATCAGTGCGAAAAAGTTATGGGAGTTGAGGAAGGTGATAAGAAAATGTATAGGAGGGGGCAAGGTAGGGATGACATCTGAAAACAATTTACGAGACAATTTAGTATTCGATTTTGCAGCGATTTTAGTCGAATGAGAATGAGGAAGCGTATAGGATACGCTCTTTTCCCGTGACAAGTCGAAGTGGCCTGCGAAGTCTAGGGATTCCTAAGCCATCGTATACCGCATATTGTCGATTGTTTTATACGGGAAATAGGATGATGCAAAGAAACTACCGACACCATACACGAATGATATATGATTTACGGTGCTCTGAGTCCACGCGATATAATATAATGTTTCCTAAGTTTAGCTTCGGGATATTTGTTTTAACTATTACTATAACTTAATGGTTTGTATATATAAAATCAATGTATAATAACGATGTGTTGTTGTACGAAATAATACCTTGTAATAATTTCTTGATTTAATTGGATTGTACACACTATAAAATTTTAATTTATCTTTCTTATTAAACGATTGAAAGAGCCCGCAGAAGGCGGGCGAAATGTAATCACAATTAAACGAAAAATCTCGCTCGAAGATAATTGAAAAAATGTAGTTCTGTGAACTACACGAATAACTAGAAGGTAGAGCGTCCTCTCTACCTTTTTCATACGTTTTAAAGTATTGTTATTATTTATTTATTGTATTTATTTTATTTATATTAATGATTACAGGTCATATTTGGGTAATAATGTAATGAAGTCTGTGGTAATCATTCACTGAAGGCGGGTAAAGTTCAATCATTTAATTATACTGCGCGTCTCGTTCTCGATGATTGAATAAATGTAGATGTGTAGAATCTATATTAGATTTTAATTATTATATAAGACATTTTATAATTTGATATTTATGCTATTTTTTATTAAGAACTGCATTAGCAAAACATTTATTTGCTACTTGAATAGGTTTGTTGTGAAAGCGGAAAAAGGTATCAGAATCGTTTGACCAGCCAGCCATTCTGGGCGACTTCGATAGGAACAAAGAGGAATAAACGCCCCTGGAGGACACAACATTAAGTGAAATATTTTAATCTTTGCTACCTCCTCCGCCCCCTCTTTTTGTTTACCAAATTGCCTTTATCAGGGCTAGCTTTGAGGTTAGGATATTCAGCCATAAAAGATACCTCACCGGATCGGTACTCCCCGAGGTTACCCGGAACAAGTGGCGGCCCGACTTGGGTGCCCGAGGTGCAGCTCAACAAATCCCACGGACTCTCCAACTACAGTCAGGCTCCGCATCGCTAAAAAACACTTCTGGGAGTGTCAAAACACCCAGTGGCGCTCGCAACCAGGAAGAAGAGGGGAACCAAACCCCGCATATAAGGAGGTTCAAATTAATCAGACATTCAACGCATGGCCAGTAAAGGCGACGTACGTCCCACGAAGATGATCCACAAACGACAATCTCCGCAGAAATCTGAGAAGGCACAGGGAGGCCGAGAAAGAATCGAGCAGCTCCAAAACCCTCGAGAGGCCAGCGCAATCAGGGATCCCGTCCCCACCATAACGATGCCTCAAGAAGCAGGCCCCACTACTGCTTCAATAAATAGAAACAGAGAAAGGGAAGAGAACCCAAGTTCATCAAAATTTCGCAATAAACATCCAGGCCAGTCAAACCTCTCTGCCACCGCCAGCTACGTTCAGCCTTTACTTAACGATATCAGGATGAAAAGGAACGAGACATTGAAACCTCGAAATGCTGGCATAAGCCCTTCTCGACGCTCAGCCTTCGGCGGTGCCCCAATTCAGCGGCAAAGGCCATGAAGACACAGAGGAATTTTTCCGCCTGTGCCAAACCTACGTTAGAGATCGTCGCACCCTAAACGAGCAAATCGTAGCCGTCAGTGAACTCGGTCTGCAAGACGACGCCTAATAATGGTGGAAGTGCTACCGTGGGATCATCATGGACTGGGTCCGGTTTCAAGAGCTATTGAGGAGGCGATTCAATAGCTTACGCGTCCGAGGCTCTTATTCTCCTGGCAGAATTATTCGTACAAAAACAGGACGAGAAGGAAGCCACCGGATCCTTCCTGCAGCACAAATACCGGCTGTACCAAAAAGACATCCAGATATAGACAATCTTGAATCTGCTACGATCCAGCTTACGCCGCGCGCTCCAGAATCAGGACATCCGCGATTTCTCCGATCTCCTCACTCGAGCATTAGAAGCCGAGCAAGACGAGGGGGAGGAGCAGCAAGCCACCCGGAGTAAACCCAAGAAGATGCATCAACAAGAGAAACCAAAGCCTCCCGCCCCTAAGCCAAAAAAGAACCTACCGAAGTGTTGGCACTGCCCAGGCCATCATTATCATCGAGAATGTAACGTCCTAAAAGAACGGCAACTGTAGAAACTGGGAAACTAGAGGTCGGCGGGATCACTACCACCCGATTACGTCACCCTGGACCCTGGGCGACAATAAACAGCCTTTCAACCAAATACATCCTATCCCGATTACCCTGCTCTGCTTATGCTACCTAGACGACATAATCGTTTTCTCGAACTTGGCCCTCGAGCTCAAGAGACTGGCGGTATACGGGCTAGCCTGCTCTCTACCCAAATGCCACTTCGGCAAGACGTCGCTAGAGTACTTGGGTTTCAGAGCAACGGATCAAGGCAACAAGGCAAAATCCGACTACTTAAAAGCCATAACCGAGATGGTGCCACCAACAACTAAACGCTAGCTTCAGGCCTTTATAGGGACCTGTAACTGGCTCACCGAATACATTCCACGACTGGCAGTCATAATGGCATCATTGACGGAGCTTCTAAAAAAGCAACGCAGCTTTCAGTGGACTCCAGAAGCTCAAGCCGCATTCCAGGCCACCAAGGATGCCTTCAAGAAACCACTCTAGTTATCCCGACCCATTCCGGACCTTCGTTTTATCTTGCAAACGGATGCCCGCGCTACGGGTATGGGCGCCGTCCTCTCGCAAGAGACCGAGGAAGGAGAACGCCGGATAATTAGTTACGCCAGTGCCAAATTCTACTCGGCTGAGGCTCACTAACACTACAATGAACAAGAGTACCTTGCCATTATTTGGACAATAAAAAAGTTCCGTCAATTCCTCGAGGACGGCCCGTTTACCCTCCGGACCGACAGCAAGATCCTCACCTGGCTGCACAGATTTAAAAACGAGTGGGATAAGCTCACTCGCTGGACATTGTTGCTGCAAGAGTTTAACTTCTCTCTCGAACACTGCCCCGGGAAAAGGAATGAGCTCCCAGATGGCTTATCCCGTTTGCCTGTGGAGGAGCAACTCGAGCTTTTGGATGACCGAGAGCGGCTCTTATCCCCAAACATCCCTACTGAAGTCATACCTGAGGACAACGGGCCGGCGAAAGTCTACGCGATGCAGGAAGGCAAGACAAATCGAAATATCATCAGAGGAGAACAAGATCCAACGGACCAAGCGACTTGCCAACGGAGTTATATGGGAACGCAATAACGAGGCCGACGACTAGAAAGTAAGCGTCACCGAAACCGTACATCCCCGTATCCTGCACGAGTTTCACGACGCCTCGCTTGCCGGACATCTCAGCATAGAGGAAACGATCAATCCAGCAGTGTTACCGTTGCCCTCGCATACGGCGGGACATTCGGGAGTACATGCAACTATGCCAAATGTGCGTCAGCACTAAAAAATCGCCCGAACTCCAAAGCGAGCTCCAACAGCATCAACCAACTAGATCCTAGGTCACCATCGCCGTTGATCTAATGGGTCCTTACCCAAAGACCAGCAGGCAAAAGCGCTTCATCCTGGTGGTCACCGATCTTTTCTCCCGTTGGGTAGAAGCGTTTGTCAACGGTTCCTCAGATGCGCACAGTCATCATAAAACCCATCAAAATAGAAGTTTTCAGTCGGTGGGGTTACCCGAAAGCCACCCTTCCGGACAACGAACATTTTTATATATATATACGAGTATAATTTAAGTTTCTTTAACATGATCGGATTAATTTCTCATTGTACAAATACTTATCTGACACAGTAGCATCTAATATTGGCCTAATATCTTTTTCTTGATAGAATATATATGTTATTAGTGTAAGCGATCAAGGGAAATCACTGGTGGAGCGCCGCGGTGGCGACGAGAGCGTTACGCATATATGCGTGCGAGGAGAAGGACGTCGAGTCGGCGAGAAACGGACGAACGAGCGCGCCTTTTTGGGATAGGAGACCTTCGTGGACAGGTGATCGTGTACCTTAGCCTGGCGGTCATTGGTGAGCAGGGGCGAAAAATCGTCCCTGGGCCGTGGGGTCTGATCTTTTTGGCACCTCTACACCGGAGCGAGGGGAGACATGTGTCGTGGCCTGCCGGACATGCGAAGAGCGCGAGTGAGGGTACGCGGGTCGGCGTACTTTTCCGACACTGCCGTGTTTTTCCTTGGTTCCCGCCGAATTGTCAAGTGCCCGTTTACGGCGATAGGGCCGAGGAGGGCCGCGCTAGTGGGGATAGGCGGCGGCCGTCGCGCTCGCCGACAAATGCGCGGCATTCTGGTTTTGTAAGCTCATCCGAGCAGAGCAAATTATCCTCACTTGTACTACATATATCCATACAGCAAATATTATAAATACAATTAGTTAAATATATTTATATATATATACACATCAAGAGTTTAACTCATTTACGCCCGCACACAACGACTCTTTCCTTTCCTCATCTACAATTAGTTTTCCTGCATCTCACATATACTAACATTCACTAGCCTTTCAAAATCAATCGATTCATCTATTTTATTCATACACATAGATAATGCTGAACCTATTGATATTACAGCTGAAACAACATAATTTTGCGTATACAAAATGTTGATTACGTTTTTTAACGTTATTTCAGTTAAATGACGATCCATTTCAGGATTTACTTTTGATGTTTCTACATAAAAATTTCTTTTTTAGAATACTTTTTAAGCATTTCCTCTTCTATATCATTTGCAAGGCCATTTGCCATTCATTTTTCGATTATTTCTATATATTACCATTAATTATTTCAATAGACTCACGAGATATTTTTTATCTCGTCCCTAGCATCTCCAACCATTCGGTATCAAGATCCTTCCTATGTCAGCTGGTAAAAAACCTGCAGCTTAAGCAGAATTTACACTTTCATTACTAATATACTTTTCTATTTATATTGTGCTGTTATCTACATTCTGCTTATTGGAGGTACTATTTTCTGTGAGAAAATATAACACAAAGTATTTTTAGTATTGGAAATGGTAATTTTCCATGTATAATAATTTGTTTACATATATAACCAAAAAGCTTATGTTCTCATTGAGCTAGCTTAGTGAATAATTTTAATATATTTTTAATCGTCTTTTATTTTCATCCGTCTTTTTTAGACAAATTAGCATGAAGTATTGATCATGTAGAACAGGCTTCGCTCGTGTGGAGCAAACGTGAAAAATATCGCCCTCGTGTATACGCATCTGAATGTTAATTTTATTTTTGACAAATTCTTACTCATATCGATATTTTCATTTGCATTACTTCTTATTAAATTTTTCGTTTATCCTTGTGGTCATACTCTTTTGAGCGTGATCGAGAACGATCTCTTTTCTTAGTTTTTCCCATTTATTTTCCTCGAAACATATTGTTTTACAAACTAATACTATTTAACATAATTGTTGGTAAAAAGTATTAAATTAATATCATTTTTAATCTGTTATAGGTAAGTTCCTACCATCTTTATGCTAGTTCATTTCGAAGAATTGGTATTTTTGGATGCTGCGAGGACAAAGGGTAGTTTTCTACAAAATTCTCAACTCCATATTTGTACGCTTTACTGACAATTCATATTTCGATTTAGTGCTTTGTACCCAAAACGCACATAGATATTATAAAAGTTAATCTACTTCAATATTGTACAGGCTCTACACAAGTAATCGAGTAAGGAGTGTCAAAATAAAATAGCGCACTTGTGATGTCCTTGGGTATACGCCGTGCATAATTTCCATCGCAGAGACCTGATGCTATGCAAAAAGCTCGAGTAATAAGAAAACTTGATAATCGCATCTTAGAATACAAAGACTCTGAGTCTCTGTTATACATAAAACATGTCAGGAGGACGAAGCCAGCGAAAAAGCTGCTCTTCACCTAGAAAAAATCGTGTTTTCAACTTTTTAACGGGTCTCGGGGTGACTTTGCCGCAGGCAACCAAGATGCTGCCCTTCATACTGTTTACGGAATTTTGATTTCTTTTCTCCCGACTTTTCTATTGTTTATGAAATATGCCTCTTCTCTGTTCCCAACGTTTAACTGCTTTTATAGCTTTTATACCGTGGTATAGAGTATGATATACTTTCATTCCTACCATATTTTCAAGCATGCAATTTTAAAGTATAGTTTAATTTGAAAATTTATACATGTTTAAAATTTCGTCTATCGTCTATAAAAGATCTTCTCTAATTTTTACAAAAAATTAAAATTTTATATCGTTTGATTTTTATTGCAAAAAGTCTATGAAAAAATAATTTGAATAGTAATGTTCGGCACTAAAAATGTAACAACTAATATTTCATGTACTTTACATTTTTAATTTTACATTGACGGAATATCACAGTTATTTAGCAACATTTAACGTTTACCAGGCCTATAATATCTATTTCGCACACCTATAACTCACATTATATAATTAATATTTTGGAATATGTATGTTTTGATATCCTCTAGAAAAATAGATTAAATAAAATTAATAAAATTGAAAACAGTAAAGTATTTGAGATTAACTCCTATGAAACGTATTGTAAAATTTTTTTTTGAGTCATTAATACAATTATATTTATACAAAATTTTAAAAGAGTTTTTAGATATTTCTTCTAAAACTTGTTTATGAAAATGAGTCACGCAGTCACGCAGTCATACAGTCACGAAACTGCCAGAAACTGTTCCGCGAAGTTACAGTTGTTTAAAAAATAGTAAAAATCTCAGGCGGTCAAAAAGGACAGCCTCTCTCACGCCGCAGTGCAGCGTGACCTGATTGATTTAGCCGAATCATGAATTACATCCTGCAATCGTCGATATCACTATGCCCCTTAACCGCAGCATTAAGCTGTAGAATGCATTCGAAATCTGAGATAACGGCGTTTACGAAAAATTTATTATATTAGATGTAACTTGTAATAAACCCATGTTATTGGACTCGGCTAAGTCACTCAAGTAGAGCACCCTTTAAAGAAAAAGTGCACCCTCTTGAGTCAAATATCATGGATTCTTTACAAATAGCATCTAAATATAATCAGTCCTTTTAAAACCTCGTTATTTCAGCTTTTGAATTCACCGTTTACTAAGTATCTGCACTTAAGAGGCTCCGCGATATCGGCATTAGAAGGATGCAGTTCATGGCTCTGCTATATCATTCGGGTCAAACGTTGTCCAAGAAAAAAAGCCCTGCGAAGATACGATGTGACAGGGTGACAGACCTGTGAGAAGGATTAATTATTAGGAAAGATTAATAGAGGTCCAGAAATAGACAGGGAAGGCTGACAGTCTGGACCCTCTCACCCATTTATAGGATGCAGGTAGCTAGGAAGAGTAGCTCGTCTAGCTTGGGGTTGAGATCGGGCCGCGGAGCGCAGAACATCAAAGTCACTCTGGGAGGGAAGTACTATGTACTTTCTACATAGCGTAGAAGAATAAAAAGCGCATATATTCTTTAAAAAGAACTATTATTATTGGGGCCACCGCCTCACCCATCCTATTTCCTGTTCTTACTTTTGTGTACTTGCGCAGTGTTGTCTTTCAAAAGTAGCTCGCAGTATTCTTTCTGACAGAGAGGCTACTACTAGGCTAGCCGGCTCGGACTTGCATGACGCCTGATTAAAAATTTGGCAAGTCCTCGAACCACGCGGAACGGGAGAAAAATCCCAACCTGGCCCCGTCCTTGGCGAGGCACGACGTGTTACAACGGGCATTTAAAAAATGGTAAAAATACAGTCCGCGCGGTCACAAAGCTCGGCCTCTCCCTCCGCAGCGCAATGAATAAGAGAATAGAGAGTAGAAAAAATAGATAATGAAAAAGAGTTGGGCTAAGTAGTCGGAGCCGCTCGGCGAACAGCGGGCCTGTCCGCGCTCTTCAAGCATAGACGCGTGCCGATTCGGTGACTGCCGAAATTGTAATCAGCAACTAATTAAAATTTATTCTAATAAAAATCCTGCAGATATCTTTATAAATTCTTTAGATCAAATTAAGTTTGAAAAGTTTAGAGAAAACCTTAAGTATTATGTTAGATTATTATAATTATCAAGTACAGTATGAAACATTATTTGGAAAGGTAAATTTACAGAGGCGTGTGGATTTATGAGTAAATTTAGCTCAATCATGTAAATATGTATGAGCATCACTGTACTAATTGAACGACTATGTACAGTAAAACGTCTGTGAGCGTTGCGTCGCACACGCGAGATAGAAAGAACTCGGTTCTCGCACAGAAAGCATGCGGTACTCCAACCTTCGGGTCATGATTTATATATATTTTAAAGTCAAGTCTTAGTTTTAACCAATAATGTATTCCACTTAAACCACTTACCACGCACCTTAAAAAGATCACAGTATATAACTGATCATTTAGAAATTGAAAAAATAAAAAATATAAAAATAAAAAACGAAATTCATAAAAAAATAAAAGTTTACCACGTCCGCGTCGTTGATTCTTATGGAAACAACAAGAGCAAGCCTTATGCAAAGGAGTCAAGATTTTTTTGATCGATTTTCAAAAATCTTAAAAATATGGTCGCCATATTTTATATATGACCACCATTTTAATATTTTATTTCAATATTATTTCAAATACGTGGTCAGCTACTTCTAAAATCCTTATATACAAAAATTTAGGTGCAACGTTTCATTTTCTTAAAATCTCTGATATGCAATTCTACAAATACAATTACTGTATGAATTCGCTTTGTTCTGTTCTAAAGGCTGCCTTGTTTTGAATAATAAACTACCATTATTCATACAGTCAGTAAGCCAAAGCTTAGATACATCCTGTAAAGTTATAACAAAACGCTGCTCTCATTAGAAGCATTTAACAACGGAATTCATCTCGTGTTGGAAGTAGAACTCGAAAACACTTAAGCATAAAATAATTAAATCACGTGAAAGCGCTCTTAACAAATAGCGTAAAGAGAACTATCAAATTCAATAGATTTAAGGGGTCCGATATTTCCATTGTTGAAAACTTTGCTCATCCGCAGACGAAGTTTGAGATAGCACGACACGTGCGATTAAAATCCGTTCCTTATTTGAATGATTTTTTATTAAAGTAAAGCGTTCTCTTCTGCAAATAGAAACGTTACACCTAACAGACCAACAACGGAACGTGATTTCACGTTCCACTGGCTTTATACGCAACATTGATATACCATCGATTCCTCTAAAGCGAAAAATGGTGGTATGAACTGCGATCGCTTTCACTCCCAGCTTGCAATCATACCATTCTTCATTCACCTTACCACACCGCTTTAATCAATTTTTTCTTCACTTGTGTTCTACGTAATGCTAATTAAACTTATTTTGCTGTTCTGAAAATACTACGCCTATAAATCATTATTCGTCATCCAGATTCTAAAATTAGGTATCATCAGAAATAATATATAAAAAAATGTCATTTTGTGCGCAAGATGCGCACAAACTCTTTCTACCTCTCTACCTCGCTCTACCAGCTTTATTCCTTATATATGCAGCTTCTAATGAAAACATATATATGTGTATATATATATATATATATATATATATATATATATTCAGAAGTATTAAAATAGATAATAAAATTTTTAAGGAAAAAATAAATAAATTTTTAAATAAAATAAATCTTGGAAGCATTAAATTCATTTTGTTATCAGCATACATACGATGTAGAAACGGCAAAAAGAATTTCTATTTTTAATATAGAAAACACCCCGTAGGAATAAAAACAAATAAAAGGTAAACACTTTTTCGAAAAATATTACTATCAGTTAAGTCAGCTTTGGTTTGTAGGTAGTATAGTTTTGAACCAGAGTTTATTATAATAATAAATAGAATTTAATCAGGATATTATAACCTGTAAGAGTCTCTCTTACTAAATTGGGAATTAGTTACTAAACTATTCAAGTTATTAGTGTGAATACAAAAATCAGGATACAGAACACGTCATAATCTGATAATACGCACTAGATAAATGTGTAAACTAAATGATTCAATTTATGCATTCGAGTATCGCACTTACTCTATTATTTTAATATAACCACATAATCATAGGAAATAGAGAATTAAGTAGGAAGTTCAGCACAATGACAGAAACGAATATGAGTTAGAAAGACAAAGAGAGATGTAAACCGTGAAAGTAAAATGAGATATAAAAAGCGGAAGGGGCGGCAGGAAAGACGAAGGTGATAGACGAAGAATCGTCTGCTTCTCGTTGATTCACCGTCTACTTTTGGATCTCTCTCGCCACATTTACCTCATCTTTTCTTAGTCTAGCATTTTCCCTATTTCGAGAATTCTAGCTAACTTCCTTTCTGCGCTCTCGCAGTTCATTTCCAACTTCATGACCGCATACGAAGGTCTTTATAATTGAGAAGGGGATAGAAGAAATGACAGTAGAAGGAAATATGAAGCGAGCGAAGAAACCAGGAAAAATGAAAGTGGAAGATAGATGAAGAAGGAGATTCTGATTTGATTGTTTTAATTTGCATTCATGGTATGAATCATCTCAGGTTTTATCAAGCTTATTACCCTAACTTTCTAAATTAGCAAATTATACTCACTATACTCATAACACATAATTTCTATGAACTCACTAAAATATTATTAGTAAGTATATAAACAAACCGACGTATCACTTTGAAACAACCTAACATGCAGTTAATACTCGAGGATGGTTATAGTCGCTTTCCTACCGATAAACTACTTCTAATCTAAATAAATTTTTAAAGTCTAAATAATTTGCTTAATTTTTTTCTTGGACTGTATAGTTGTATAAATTTTTTCATCCAGACCTCTTCGATAGACGAAATTGATTTTCCATAAAATTTCAAGTCGAAGTTCAATTAACTAACACTATACACTGATTAAATAATTGTACATATTCTGCAGTGAGTAAATAATAAAGTAATACTGACAGAATTTATTCTATGGTCCTGGTGACAATCTGGTCGAAATGTGTTATACATATAAATATACAAAGGCATACGTTGAGTGTAACCTGCAAATGAGTAGAGAAGTCGCTTATATTAAATTTTAGTTTTTCCAATTTCCAACTACTACTATACAAAATTTCATTTATTATAGGGGGATGAATTATAAATTTTTAAAACTATTTTGAATAAACATGTTCAATCTCTAGTAGAAGTGATTGACTAGCCCAGTATAGTGAAAAATCGATCTTTTCGAAGAACGATTTAAAGATTGATCAATGCATTTATTCATGTCGTGATTTACACTTTAATCACCAAGCTTTTGTATCTATTTGATCAATAAAAAGGATACAATATCTAGAAAAATTTCACTGAAGGTAATCATAGAAACTCAACTCAAATGAATTCGGAATTATAATAAATAAAATTTTACTATAATTACATAGATTTCATTATATATTATGACGAGTGGTCGTCCTCCTGGGACAAATAAAATAATTTGTTAATAGATTTCATTAATACATACTTGAAATCGGGTGACGAGCAAGATAGGAAATTGCATCGCTGCAGGTTAAAAACAATTAACTTTAATCCCCAGCTAATAACAAAATTTATTTGATTTGTTGAGGAAAACAATTGGGGAGAATCAGCTGGTGACAGTAAACAGAGATAGCTGCAAGTAAGGTGCGAGTACATGGATGCGACTATAGGAAAATATGTCGAGGACCAATCAAGTAGTCTCTTTTTGCTCACCAGGAGGCGAATAGTAATCCTCCCCAGGGATTAGAATTAATAGAAATATCGAGATGTTCCGTCTTTGTCTTCCCTTATCGTGAATCTAAATATAGTTCGAGTATATATATACCGTGCGTACTTATTATTTTCCTTACCCGAATTTTTGGTATAGTCAAGTGTTAGCTATTGAATAGAGAGAGAGAGAGAATAAAAGACGATTTTTGGAGGATAGTTTATTGATAACTATTGATTGATTTATTATGATAATTGATAAATTTTTATTAAATTATTTGGGATTTTTTTTTATATTTTTTGAGAATTTTGGTGGTGTTTTCTTTCTTTTTATGATATAAAAAGTAATAAGCCTTTAAATAGTCGCGCGGCCGGATAATTGATTATAACGCCCTCTTTTCTTAAATTGGCGGGAACAATAGTGTATTCTTGCTAAATGTACGAGACAAGGATAATACTATTGCCTAATATGCATAACAAGGATGCTAGATGGATTTTAGAGGGAAAATCGAGTTTCCGAGCCGATGAAAAGCGGGACACACACTCACTCGTCGCCCGATCTCGAAAAGAAAATGAACCATACCAAAAGTCGAGGCTCAGCCATTTATTATTATTTTCGGAGATTAGGATTATACTCCAAAATAAATTAAAGAAGGTGCGTGGGCCGGAAACTTGGATTTTGTTTTATTATCTAAATTATTATTATTTTCTATTTGGCATTGCTGGTGAGTTCTTTAGTTATTTTTTTTGTTTTGTCCTCTCTCTCTTCTCTAATAGCCGGTGGACCTGAATCAGTGATATTCTCGAGATTTGTATATTTTATTTCAGCTCGGAATTTCCTTTTCAGGTTGATGCAGTTTTTTTCGAGATGTTATATAAATTGTTTATTCTTTTCGAGATGTTCGTGATTTCCCGGGTATAACAATTTAGTCGAGTCGAGTTAAATTGTTAAATTTTGATATCTCCGTAGATATCGACTAAACGTTTTTTTTTGTTAAACATTTGTATTGGAAATTTTGTAGAATCCCTATATTATTTAATAAATGTTGTTATCATTTAAATTTAATTAGCAATGTTAAGTTATTTCAAATGAACCCTCCTCCGATTGGTGAATTCGCAATTTGCACGCGACGCGCCTAGGGTAGAGGTGATCGGGAAAATAAAATTTTTAAATTTGTATAACTTAAAATTTCAGATTATTAAAATTTTGTGATTCCACGTCACAATATAACTACTATATACTCATATTAAGAAATATCCAAATTTACAGTTAATAAAAATAAAGAACGCTGATACTTACTTGTGAATTCTTATTGAAATAATTAAGTATTAATTGACTTTAATTATAAGCAGATAATGAACGTATTTGGTACATTATATAAGTATTCTTTTGGGCACATGCCCACAGTATAGTAGTGTTTGATTATCATTGTAAGAGATTTAACAAGGGTTCTAGTCACTGAGCTGCAAAGGGGAAAAATGAAGAGTTCGGGAGTACGTTGAGCAGCGGATACCGCGGCGGGTATGGCGCGTACGGTGACGTGTCCGAGATGTAATAAAGAGAGGGTTGGGAGAAGACGCGAGGCAGGAAGTGCACAGATGCGGAAAGGCAAATGGATGCGGGCCTCGAGGCCCGAGTCGTGTAATTTCACGTACGAACTGTAATTTCCAATGTAGCTAACTACGTTATATCTCGTAAACGCGGGCCCTGCACGCATCACCCGAGTTAGATTCCGGCAGCTATTCGCAATGCAGCGGGTGCCGCACCGACACCGCCGCTAAATTAACAGCTGAGGTGGGCGCTCGAACTAGAGGCTCTTCAGCTGGCTCACTCGACGCTCCGCGCATGCGTTCCTGACGTCGTCAGCGGTCTCTACCTCGCCTTTCTCCCCGCATCCCTCCAGCAAGTCTAACTTGTTATTTATTAAGCTTATTAAGGATGCTTTTTCTAACGCTCGGTTCATTCATTATTCACATTTTAATTTACGCTATGAACCGACCCTCGCTGTTCCGCCCTCTTAAACGAAGAAGATTCATGCGCCAAATGTTATTCCTATTCTGCACTCGTCCTCCTTGTAATGCACTACAGCATAGAATATTTTTTCCGACGCCCGAAAAAAATTAGCCAGTTTCTCTCCAGTGAACACATTAATTAAACGAGGTCTGCACTCGCTAATATTGATTTGTAATAATTCGATAACCCTATTTTAATTATTATTGTCATTATCATTATCATCATCATTAATATATTTTTATTACTAAATTTATTGTAACTCGTTTATTTTTTTATTTGACACTTACCTACATTACACTTTAAGTGCACGTTGTACAACTCTTATTTTGCAAAATCGAAAATATAATCTACTTAAAATGAAGAAAAAATTCTTTATGAAAAAACTGGAGCTAATTCATGGCTAATAGTTATATGAGATTTAATTAACTAAACAGTTTACTATTTAATTAACTAACAGACACTTTACCTGAAGGAAATGAACTCATTAACCTACCTTTACAATGTCACTTTATACTTTAAGGGGAGTTTGCAAGCTAAATCCGTCTTTATACCTAAAATATTTGTAACAAAAAATATATTATTATTTATCATTAGCAAGTTTTATTTAAAAAAATATTTAAGCAATAATTATATAAAACTTACCACAATTTCATAATTTTTCAAAATTTCTAAGTTGATGTCGACTTTAGCTTGAACCGGTTGATGGATTTTGCAAATTTTAAAACTTAGAATGTGTAGATTTATGTATTTCTTGGGTCATATTAACTCATCCTGATGGGCTTCCTTAGTGTACAACTGGAAAAATCGTTAATTAATATAATACCTGGCGTTAATTTTCTTGCAAACTTTTATAATAGTATCAGGCAGGAATAACAAGATCCGCCATAATTTGAATTCATTGAATCTCAAGAATGTATTTACATATAGCACTATGTAGCTTTAAGATTATCTTTAGGGATATCTTTATAACGTGTAAGTTATCAGCAAAGTATATATCATGCACATAAAGTTGAGAGTATAATTTATAATATAATTAATAAAAATAATATTTTAAAGTAGTGTCATGCATCCTAAAGTTAAGTTCTGGAGACCATCAAAATCAGCATAGAGAATTAAGAAAATCGATTCCTTTAGTTCACTATTCTTTCTATTCTGTATGTTTACAAGCTGAAAATCATTGTAGATACAGCCGCGTACAAAGTTATATGGTCCATGTGTGAAATATCCCATGTTCGATGTAATAAATCATAGCATTATTAAGTTTGCTGAATTTTGAGAAGAAATTTTAAGAAAATGATTGTAACAAAATTATTGTAACTTAATCAAATTAAGGATATATAATAGTGTCAATAGGTTTTTCCTAATTTAACAAAAAACTTTATTATGTAACCATTATTCAAACTTGGAGTAAGCTGTGGCGTGATGCTTCGTTCTCAAGGCTGACATTCTATTATTAAGTAACATAACTTGAATACTGCAGTGTAATAAATAATTTGAGTATTATTAAGTATGATCATTAAAATTACATAAAAATCAAATATACTAATGTACTCTAGAATGCTAAGAAACATTAGTTCGAATTTGGATATATTCTGCTTTAATCCGTTTAAGACTGCCAATTTATTTTTGCTATGTAGTAACATAATTTTCCAAAGTTATAATGCTATTACCATTAATGATAAATTAAACCATAACTATTAACATAAATGTAAATAGAAATAATTACGGGATGTATCAGAGTTTCTAATTTTTCATCTCAGTTTTCGTAGTAGAATTATCAGTGTACATATCAAATTTTTTTATAAATCAAACACAAAGAATAAGACGATTATTATGTTATATAATCATATAAAATATACAAATATGATATACACAGAGGCAATGAATATGTTATTGACAATGAGAGACTAATTATTATATAAATGTAATTATATTAATATTTATATATTATCATAATATTACAGTTCGTCAAATTTTAAATTACTAGGTAAATATATCGATATTTTTTCAATTTGGCTGCTACTTGTTAGTATCATTTTATGAAGCAATTTAAAATACTACATAGCTTACAGTTGTAGCTAAAGATTAAAAGCTTACATCTAGTTTTTCCAGTTAATTTTCTTTCCTGTTTGTTTGATGTCTAATTATCGGCGCTTGGCTTCGGGAGATACTCAAGATAAAAAGCTATTAAGCGCAACGGAGTCAGAGGTCTGAATAGGGAGCAACTCAAGTATGTCGAAACCCTCGAAGTTAATACATTTATTCTCAGGAAGACAAGCGAGTTTCACCGAATTCATTATAAGAATCAATCCGATTGAGTGAGAATGGAGGAACTATTACTTCTGGATGAATAATAATTCACGCGCAAACGTGGAATCGGTCATTACGATCTGCGACTAAGTGAGTGCGAGTCTAAGCGCAAGCGGCTTGCATCGTACGCATTTTTTGCCAAAGAAGCTACCGCATAGTATGGTAGCTTTCAAATTAAACGAATCGGCTGTAGGAGGCAGTTGGTGTCGCACAAGCCATTACTTTTGTGACAAATAGCATGACTACTTCGCCCGTTTGGAGACCAGAAAAGGATCATCAAAATCCTCCACGAAGGCATTAACGTACTACGTGCGTTTGACTGATCTGCGAGGATTTGATTCCTGCCCCTAAGATTCGGGAATTGCCGGACTTTCGCCGAAGAACTCGTCAGGATCTCGCCCGGGACGAACGTTCAGTGGATTCCGACACGCGTCGCCAGTACGCGATTCACCCTTCTGTTGGAATCTTTGATAATTCAGGCAAAGCCTCACACATTTTCAAGTTATCCAAGTACAGAAAAATGGTAAAGAGAACTTATCATGTAGACTTGTTGAAAATTAAAGTTTATTCGATTAAGTACACGAAGAGAAGAAAGATTTATCATCGGCATTGTAAAGGATACATTTATGTTTATTGTATTATTTTTAAAATAAAACAAATATTATCTAAACTAGGATTTAATCTAAAATAGGTTTTATATATTTACATATTTTATATAAGAACATGACATTTAAGCAGCTTTGGGCTACATTTATAAGTATTGCTAACATATTAGCAATAGCACAATAATTGAATTTTGTAGAAAACGACGCACTATCCTCGCACATTAGCATAATAGAATTTTTGAAAGGGTATTGCAAACTAGTAAAGGAAGCATATGTTTGAAAGTACATAAGTTTGAGGTGTAAAATCAATGCGCACCGCGGTTGTCAAAAAAAAGTCGATGGCTGAGTCATTTCTCGCACGCATAGTAACCCGTTATCGAATAGAATAAATTCGTGGGAGTAAAGCCACGCGCGAAAGTGAAGGCCGGGGCGCGAGTCATTTGGCGTATAAATTTATAAAGGGTGCGCGAGCGGCGTATTCGCTGGTACTTTAACGGCTCGGAAGGGCTGATGGGCTCGCGTGCCGCATCACGATCTTGAGGATCCGGTTTACGGGGGAAAACGAGCCGCCGACTTGGACTTTTATGCGTCGTTAAGTCGAGAAGCAGGGCATGCAGAAGGTGGTCTAAGGGGCGGCCCCCGCGCAAGCGCCACCACAGCTCCGCGCACACTTGAGATTCATCAAGTTATATATCCTTTCTTTTAAACTAGTTGTCGGTCGATGCGCAGAGCTAAGATCGTGGTGCAGTTGGTAATTTCCCGCGTCCGTATAGGGCCTTTTACTATTTGCCGCATCAAGCTGCTATTCTCATGCGTGCGTTTGTCATTTATTTGAGTGTGAGGTTGTACGAACAGCCGTAAAAGGACAGCAACACTCGCTTTTGAATAGGAGACATCACGCGCTATTGGATCGCATTATCTCGCGCTATTAATTCATCAAACTTTGATAAACGTGTGTATCTGCCGAGATGTCTGCAAATATGAATCTTGTGCGTACACGTAGAATTTATATTAATCCAATTTTTACAGAAGAAAAAATGAATATCAATAACGTGCATAAATGTCAAAAAATGTTAATATATATCCGAAAAATTTGACATGTACTATAATATATATATATATATATATATATATATATATATATATATATATTAGCTTGCAGACTGTTTTTATTTTTTTTCGCGGCTTAGTGCATGATACAGTAATGAGTACGCAAGAAGCCGTGTTTGAGTGAAATTCAACAAGAGCAGTATAAAGTTTGATCGAAATCGATTGGAATCTTGGAATAAAAACGAGATTCGAATGCTCTCGGCTACGATAATCTCTATCTAGGTCGTGACTCCGTGAGTGAGAGCTTGGGGCTGGCCGGCCATAATTCAAATCAGTGTCGATCCGGTTGGCTGTCGCTGAACCACTGCGCGGCCAGCGACTATATGTGTATGTTCACTACAACCCACATCAAGGGACTAATTCGGCCCATTTAAACGTCACGAGACATTGTCTCGAAATTCATGCGTTTGCATAACGCCGAAGGTTTTGCCGTTATTTTGTTAGATGCTGCTTCTTTGTTGTGCGCGCATTCTTTTTTGAAGTTCACAGCTCTTGCAGAAACTGCGCACCTTTTTCAGATGTTCGAATCTTTGAGCTTGGTCCGATTTTCTCTGAATTCTGAGAGACTGTGTATATATAATTGTACCGACATACGACTCGCGTATTTAAATCGACGGGGAAAAGCTCAAGCAAGCTCACTCTTTATTCATAGGTGAAAAGGGTAGTTTTGGAATCTACCAAGGATGTTGTTTAGTTCAGATTGGAGATTGTCCACTGAAGTTGTTGCGCCTTCAAAATTGCGGCATCATCGAGTTCTTCTGAGAGAAGATCGATTGAGATGTCCTGTGGGACATCTCTGATAATGATCAGTCGGTTGAAACGGTGAGAAGGGATAGAAAAGTAAAAATAACATTCCGTGAATTGAGAGCCGATAACGAGGGAATTGGCAACTTTTCTAGATTTTAGGGTGACTGAAATTTTTCTTCAGCCTAAGGATGTTATATACGATATTTGGCCTTAATAAGAGACTACAATAAGGCTGCCGACCATAACTGGATATAGTTTCCTCGATAATAATTGCGGGTTGATGGGCTTCGCGAAAACTATGAAGGGCACATTAGGATCGTATAAAAGTGGAGCGGCCTTTAAGGGCACTTGTTTCTTGATATTAGCGGTGCGTGAAGAGCCATGCGTTTTGTTGATTGGGGGTGTGGATGTGACCGGATCCAGTGACTTCTTCTTGGTGCTTAATTTGGAGGAAGAGGCCCCTTGGTCAATAAAATCGCAACCTCTTTTCGTACAGTCTGAGAAAATCATGTTCTCCTCATCGAACAGAGGTTTTGGAAGAGTTGAAAGGTAGACGTAATTAGGAAGGGAGAATTGACGTTGTTGACCCAGTCCCGAAGCTCTTTTTCCTTTTCCTCTATAGACTTGCATAGTGCAGAGCCTTTAAGGTGCTTAGGAAGAATCGAGATGTTGAGGTTATGATCAGTGAGCGACGCGTCTTGACGCTCGAATAAAAAATTGGGCTCAAATGCCCCTAAGGAAAATTGAAGGAAGAAAGAAGTACTTATTTTAAGATTGGACGTGATTCAGCAAGTGAACTGCTCCACTCGGTGGGTCAATCGAAACTTTCTGACTGCATCTTACTCCTCATTACCTTAACCTGTGACAACTGACGCTTAATGCTCAAGACGTATTTTCTCTTTTGCTTTCTCGAAAATCTTATTTTCTCTACTTATGTGCCGAGATCCTAAATGTGCAATGGATACAGACAAGCAATGTGAGGATGAAGAGAAGAGCTAGCGGTTATCCTTAACCAACACGAGTCTACCTACACAAAAATTATATTTGGGGGTCCCTCCATTTTTCCTG
This sequence comes from Sycophaga agraensis, assembly GCA_018906755.1. NCBI lineage: Eukaryota > Metazoa > Arthropoda > Insecta > Hymenoptera > Pteromalidae > Sycophaga > Sycophaga agraensis. The sequence goes on from JACCIE010000035.1 coordinate 1,360,438, forward strand.
CTTCTATAAGTGAAGGGGGTACTCTCTTGACCAGTGCCTCCAAAATTGATTACGAATTTATTGCAGTAGCTAAAATCGATCTAGACGTTTTTTCGGCAGCCCAATATCTGGGATTAAGGTGGATGAGGTCAACGATGCGCCGAATAGACACGACTTGAGGCAAGCTTCAATTTCGACAAGAACCGTGGACAATTTCTCGAAGGTCAGAATATGGATGGTATGGTAGTACCAGGTATAGAGAGGTATGGAGAGTATGTATAGTACTTCACTGACTTCACACCTGCTTTCCAGAGACGTCTATAATGGGGAACACTCAGAGGAAAACATCGGTCCCATCATTCGCGATAACTGAGACCCTCTTCTTGTAAAATTCTACGCTCGTTGAAACATTGCCTTCAACTCATCGTCAGCTCTGTGGAATTTAGTCGCATTATCGCTCTACAACTTTTTGCAGAGTCGTCGCTTTCCAACAGACGATGATACGCACTATGTTAGATTTAAGAGAATAAAATGCTCTGTAGAGTATGGCGATTCCAGTTAGAATAGGTACACTTGAATATGATTTAGAACTAGTGATATCTTCAGTTGTTACAAAAATGTTTTTTCTCAACATCTAGAAAATCTAAATGAAGTCGTAAATTTAAAAAAAATGTCTTAAAATTATTATCTGAAACAAGATATTTAAATAATACAATAAATTTTGATGCTTTTGATATATTCTTCAAAAATAATGATTGTTATTGTACAAAAAACAACAAAAAAATAAAATATAAGTATCACTACATAATATATATAACAATTTAAATACTATTGAAATGTAATAATGTTTATAATGAAATAGCCACGATACTTCAAATATTTGTAGTTAGATCATTTAAAGTATTATCGATTTAATATTTCTTTAAATGTTATTGACCTGATGGATAAACATTTTAATTGTATATGTTTTTTTATAAATTATCCAAAGATTGAATTAAAGAACACGATATTAATCTTTAAATCAAAAATACAAACTATTTATAAAAAAAATTCAGTTTAATAAAGTAATCAACTTAAATATTATTAATTAAAAACTATAAAACAAAAGGAGTCATATATCTAAGATTTATACATCGTGGCTAAAGATTCAAGTGCCAGAGAAAAATTATAAATTGTGTTTAATAAGTTCAATAAAAATTATAGAATTTATCGAATGATGGTAATATAAATGATTACTTATAGAAAAAAATAGTGTAAATAAATTTTCACCTTGCTACTTAAAATTAATTTTTAATTTTAGATATAAAAATATATAAATCTTATATAGTGATATCGTTTTTTAATCTTTTATAATGATCTTATGTGATTTTTATGACATTTATACTTTTGTATTTGTTATATTAAAGGCTCTATTTGATTAAAATGATCAACATAAAAACTGGTCAATTTTCTATCATGAGAGATTCTTGAGTCCTAAACATGCTTACGCGGCCCTTAGTTTGCATTAAGTTTAGCCTAGGTCTAAATACATCCCGCTGGAGGTATCGCACAGATCTAACCGAGCTGCTCGACCATTTTTCCAGCGAGACACTTTGCCGGGTCCAGGTTAACCGAGAAACTGGGAATTTTCGAAGCCTTATGTAAATTACTTGTTGAGTGTTCCGGTTAGTGGTAAGTTAATTGATACCTGTTATTTATCACGAATAACGTGAGAAAAGTTGAATCTGCAAAACTTGTTATCTGACAGATATACATTCTGCAATGAATGTGAACTTGTAGTATAATTTCGTATTTAAATTACTTTAACATGTAAAATTTACAGCGCATTTATTAGTTAAGATTTGCCCTGAATTCCGATTTTCATGCAGATAAAAAATGAATAGATACAATAAGTAGATATGCATTTTATTTTGAATATCGACACTTAATGTAGTGCATTCAAATCAATTATCATTTTACTTTTCAATTGGTATAATCTTTATTCTGTAATCAGTTCAGATTACTCGAATTGAGAATCTATAAAATGGTCTCTTCGTGATCTCTTTTATTTCTTCAATCATCGTTGGCCCACAGCTGTCAATACTTCCCACATCATGTCACTCCAAGCAGGAGCACAGGGCCCGACTAATCCCGAGTCCGAGTTTCATGATTTATCTGTCCCGCTAACCACGTTGTTATTCCCAGACAAATTCGATAACGATCAATTACCTGCCGCTTTACAAACGCCCGTATTGGCTTTCCGCACCGAACACTATCCGTATTTCGTTTCCTTGGCCGGAGACTTGGACGCGAGTTCGAATTTTGTTGTCGTGCTAATTAACTGCTCAATTTCCCCATTAATTGGATGCAACAGACAGGCTATTGGGAATTATTGTCAGACGGACACTTGATAGCCACCACCGCTGCAGTTTTCCTAATTGTCGCTGCGGTCACACACCTTATTGAGCCCGTAAATAGGCAATTGCCGTTTCTTTATCGTTGTTTCCACGACCCTGTATAATTTAATTAAAGCTTGGATGGTTGTCAGTTAACAGCTGCACATCGCTCTATTTGATACGATCGAGCCTTAATGAAACGTTAAATTCGCTTGTTACACTTTTGCTTTTTTGAATAATGCAATTTGAATTGATTAAGTCGGCTTCTGAAACGAAAAGAGAATCTTGTCGAGCAAAGATTAAATTTTATGAAGTTTGGTTTAGAAAGTCTAGAAAGTTTCTTTTATACTGAAAGTCAAGCGTCCACGTAAACAGAAACTTTTATTCATAGATAATTTTTTGTTTCTCAAGTTCTGAAACTTTTCGCACAGGTGCTGCCTCGTAATTCCATTCTATGCAGTATTTTATTTTGTTAGTCTAGAGTTTACTTTGGACTTGCACAAAAATATGAAACTTTATATTAAAATTGGGATACATGCGTTCGTTGCTCACATCAAAGGTAATAAATCAATATTCTATGCGAGTGAACCACAAGCATAATTATCTTAAATACATACTAGACTACCGTGGCCATTAGGTAAACATCAATATCAATTAATATTTACAGACTTCCATAAATAAATTATGAAAGCCATAATTTATTTAACCAACAAATTAATTAAATATGATCCGTGACCCAAGAAGAGCCTTCTCGTTTTATATTGTTCAATGGCCATATTTACTTGGTAGAAAATTAAACTAATCGGAAGCTTTGAAGAAGCTACTATTCATTGAATTAGTTTTCGTAAGCTGATAGAATTACTGTAGGAATACATAAACTTCAACAAATGTCTTATTATATTTCATGTGCTTTTTATATGTAAGTTATAAAATTATATTAAGAAAAGTTAATTATATAAAGAAAAAAATGTCTTTTGATGTTGTATTTTTTAATCTTTATGTGTAAATATTAATACAAAAAATTTTAATACATATTTTGAATAATCAAATTTATTATATATATATATATATATATATATATATATATATATATATATATATTAATTAATAAATTATTAATAGGAATATTTGAAAAAGATTAATAAATATATATCTACTTAAAAATTATTATAAAGCTACCAATAAAATCAAATGATTTAAAATGGTAATTTTTTATTAATACGACCATGGGCGTCAAATCCAAATTTTTAAAATAATAATTTACAATGAATATTTATTTGTTTATGTATATTAGATTGAGATATAGATACGTATGTTTGAAAAATCATTTTCTTCGCGCATGTCTATGAAGCTTTCAAAAGATACAATGATCGTTTATCGTTAATATTTTACTGTATCGCATTTTAGAATTAAATTATATTATCTACTCATTTATTTTGTTTGCGACAAGTAAAATTGGAATTTGTTGAGACGCGGGCGCAGCAACTATGGATGGTTTGTCGCGCGTGTTGTTGAATACGGTAAAAGGCGTCAAGGGATTCACGAGGGTTTTCGCATTTTCTTCGAAATCATGACCTCAAAAGTTAAATTTAAAAGGGGTTTAAACTGCAAACATGTACAGTAAATGAAGCTTCAGATTTATTGGTTTTTATAATGTTCTTTAAATGGTTTTACATTTCCACAAGTTTTCGAAAACAATTCTGTTGTTTTAAGATTTTTATTTCTTTATGTATACTTAAATTATTATTATGTGGCACATTCCTTGCTCTTGCGCAGTTTTTAATAATAATTCTAGAAAAATAAGGATATATACTATGGCGAGAATATGTTGAAATGTTGGTTCATAAAATATATTTTTAAGTCTCTACTGATTGCTTCAACAGGAAAAGAGTCTGCGTTTGCTTTGACAAGCAAAACATATCTAACCACTTTTCGCACGTTCGTGTACTCAGCCCTCGTCTTCTTCCACTTTTATCCCATCTCGGCTGACGTTTCCCATAAATCCTGCGTTGCTAAGGGAGAGACCATGGATACAATCTCACACTTACCACTATTTATGAAATAACAAAATCACAGGCGAGATTCATTACCCTCCTTCAAAAAACTAGAAACGAATAATTGCAATTTTGATCTTGATTTCACAAACTTTATGGAACCCTTTCAAGTCCAGGAGTCAGAACCATGGGCTTATCTTAGTTTCTCAATCTCGACATATACCTTAACTATGTGAAACCGGTTTCAATCCAGGAACCTGCATACATCAAGGTCGGTCTTGTGCGTAAATTCCATAATTTTATTTTATTACAATTTATCGATTAAAATTATTATATACATACTATAACGGGTACCAGGCTTCAAGCCCATCAAGGTCAATACGAGCCGAACCGGCGGGAAATAAACATGGGTCAACCCTTGATGATGGTCAATCTTGACTCGGAGACCATATCGGCTGTTCAACAAGTGACAGAAAAGATCATCACTGCGTGCAGTACAACCGTGATCTTTCTTTGCTTATAAATCAAAATATGACAAAGCGATCAAAATGTTGTAAAGGACGTATTTATAGATAATTCAAATTTTTCGAAGGGTCAGTGTCATTTTTTGCATAATAACGTGAACAACGAATAGCGTCGGTAAAATTGACTGATACATTTTTGATTTTAATAAATTACAAAATTTTTTATTACATGTATACAAATTAAATAATGATATTTGAAAAAGGTTCATATGCTTCTTGTTTTATAGCTCTGTTTAATGTTTACTGCATTTTTGTAACAAGAAAAACTATACTTACGTTAATTAATAAATATAACAACCTCATAAGCATGTGATGTAAAATATAATAAAATAAATGAAAAAAATGTACACAAGAAATAAACTGACATTATAATTGAATATTTTAAGGATAATGTACACTTCTTCTCTTCTTGAACTTTAAATACCAATAAAAAGTATATTATTTATAAAAACATTGATACGTATGTACTACAAAATAATTTGGTACTGCAAGATGTATGTATAGCAGTAATATTAAAATGAAAAAAAAATATATAAAGCAAGCAACAGTATCCAATACATAAGCTGCATAGAGGGGGCATAGGTTGGAAAACAATACAACAAACACGTTGTAATAAATTTATAGATTATGTATTGTTTGCGAAAAGTTTACGAGTTTGATCGCAAAAAATTATTTTGGAAAATTTTTAAAGTACAATACGAGTACAATGCTAAATTGAATAATGTTATATTTTATATATTTCTATTGAAGAGTTTATTTTGTCGATATATCGCTAAGTACGAAATATGTATTCCACTCAAACTTGGCGTGGTTGCTTGGAAAATGTAATGCAAAGGACGCGTTTATCACTCAAGATAATGTCCATTTGGCGATTGCCCCACTAATCTACTGTGCTCGACTGTGTGGGTTTTTTGGTAAAAACCCGATCGCGATGGTAGACTATGGCGTAAACAGCTGTCGAGTGGTTGACTGCATGGTAAACAGGACCCGTCCCCGTCCAGGAATTGGGTTATCCGAACATACGTCGGCTTGGGACGCGCTTGTGCTGCGCCAAGTCGGGTGGACTCGCGCTATACGCATCTGTCGACCGCAATTGGGCCGAGTTAAGACTAGTTTCCAAACTTGTATCAAGTTGGATCGCGACCTCCTTTGTCTCCCCTGCCCCTTTTTGCCGAAGTAGCATTGTAGCGTGGCAGCGGCGCTAGATGGCATTATCCATCTCCAGGACCTCCATGGGAATTTGACACTGTTTGTTATATCAATGCTGCGCTAAATAAGATTAATTGGCTGTTCAGTCTCATTGAGCCTCACTATTTTCATGTGGTCAGAAGGGAGGAGTCAGGCGAGCTGAACTTTGTGTGTTCTCGTAAACTTTGACTACTGTGCAACTTTATTCCTAAGATGCGCTTTCATAACAATTCGTAGTAAAAATTATTTATGATATACATTATAAAATTTATAAACTGTAAGATAAAATCTTATTTAGTAAGATAAAAGTACGACTTGTAACGAACGACTTGAACGAACAAGTTTGAACGTACAAGACTGAGATTGTGCGATAAAAAATCAGAAGCTGAAAATTAAAAATTAAATAGTTAAATTAATGACTTTCAAAAGTTATGAACTAAGATTTATTTATCCTTAACTTCAATCTGGTAGCTAAACATAGTTATTGTGAATCAAAATCAGAAAAGCTCCAACATTTTTATAGTGGTAAAATTCTAATAATAAATGAACTGAATTTTGTATGTACATATTTTCGATTAAAGAATACGGAATAATGAAATAAATACGATGACTTCATTTAGTTAAGTGAAATGAAAGTTTTTACAGATATACTAAAAGTGTTGCCGACGCGGTATAACTAAACTGCCATATTTTTAAATTGCCGACATACCCGGACGAAACTTTTAGAAAGCAATCTGATCTATTGCAGGCGCAAATCGCATTCGACCACGACGTCAAGACTCGGTCCGAGGTTTCCCTAACTCGATAATTGTTGAATCGTGAAAAATGTGAAGCAGATGAGATAAAATGACGCGAAGGATATGAGTATGTCATGTCGTAGCCAGTTTGTGTCGGGCTTCGAGGATCACTACAGCTACCCAACTGATGCCCATTCACTGGAAATTGATAGATGCATCGCTATAGCGTAAGATAATAGGGCCGAGAGCCAGCGGGAGTAGAGGGCACGGAAACTTAATGCATTCACTCTGTGGAGCCGCGCTATAGACTTAATACTCAGTAGCCGTTATTCAGGTCGTTTGCTTCCACCGCCAATCGATCGCCTAGTGCGTCGCGGATTTATTTTCGCCCGACCTCTAGGATTCTGTGGCTTTCTCATCTCATCTTCTGTCTTTAATTCCTCACTGGTCAGATCATTGTCGACAAAGGCTTGCCCCACAAGCTTAATCGATACAGGCGCCTCATACACGGAGAGAAATTAGTTGCAAAAATTCTTTTAAAATTCTGTAAAAATTACCATAAAAGTATAGTAATTCAAGGACAATCTCGATGTCAAAGAAACATTACTATAAAGTATAGTAATATTAAGTTTTAGTTATAAGTTTAATCTCGTATCATAATTATTCCAAATAAGTATAGTAATTTTTACCTATCCGTATTAAAATGTGTAAATTACATTGAAGGAGAAAAAGAATCATTCGAATTTTATATTTGCCCTTTTATATTATTTATACAAAAATCAAAAATTCTAGATATTTGATTAATATTAATTTAAATATTCAAGAACAAATTTTTTACACTGTAGACAGAATAGGGAGAAAGTAATTTTAAAATAAGTAAAAAATACAGCAATTGCATGTTAAAGTGCAATTTATTTTATTATGCCAACATATAATATATTATAATAAATATAACAAAATATTATATTACAATAAAAACATATAATAACAAAACTGAAAGAACGTTGACTTTGCATCACTGTTTACGTTTGAGCTCGACAACCTCGGCTAAGCATAGATTTGTATACAACATGTACGTTCTCTTTGTGTGTGTGCGAAAGAAAACGAATGCGGGAGAATTTTTGCGATACTTATAGTAATTTGTATGTATACTATCTTAGATTATATCTACGAAATTATACCTTAAAATTCTATGACCTATTTCAAATATTATGATTGATAAACTTTCTATACGTATAACATTTATTAAACATTGTTTGATATTTTTTTCTGTACGTATAGGATTTAATGAACGTAATTAAATGAAAAAGGCTCAAAGCGTCGAGTTTGTCCCTACTCTACTGACAAGTATAGTAAATTTTTTTATAGTTCTTCTCTCCGTGTACGATAACCAATGCGCGTTATTGCTTGAATACGGATCTCGATACGGATGCTTGTACATCCTCACAATTTTTCAAACAGTATCAGTATAAATATTTGACTTTTTATTTTTTACGTAAAGAATTATTCTAGATTAACGCTTGATCTAATTAGCCATTTATTAAAGATTTAACGCTTTTGAAAGTAATTCAATTTAAAATAAAATAATATCAATTTATCATGGTATGCAAAATATCATGATTATAATATTTTATCACGTCTTTCCATATCGCTTTAACTAAATAGTTAATGCGAAATTATAGTACAGACGTCGAGATTTTTATTTTCCATGGTAAAATGACGCTCGAATGAAAAGGTTAACAAAGAGTTGGCTACCGCTGGTGTAAACAAACTTTATTATTTTGAAATTATTTATACAAGGCCTTTTTAATAACTAAAAAAGCCTTTCTGCTTCGACCTAGCAAATTTCCATCAAAATACTGCTGCCAACGTAAGCATAATGCCGTCGAGCAGAGAAAAAATCAGCACGGATGTTTGCATTGTCCTTTTCGAGTTTCACAAGTACACGCGGTACACTGCTCCGTATCTTCCAGCGACCCGCACTGCGGTAAAAATTTACACGGCCAGCCCCGCCCCGAACGATCATCCATTAAATAAAAATTCGGCCACGTGTTGTTCGTTTGACTATAGACCTATTCCCCAGCCTGAATAATTCACTCCCATTGTTTCGTGCAAAATTATGCTCTTCATTTCGGTTTAATTTTTCTATTTCAGCGGTCCTAGTAAATTAATGAGGAAAATAACGGGAAACTGTTTTATCGGTAGAAGATGACCTTGTGAAGTATTATTTTCTTGCAATATAAGTCGGCTCTTGCGAACGAAGATTCAATGGATTCCTTGAACTTTATGCCCTGTGGATCGGTAATCAGGAATTCGGCCCAACAATGCTAGCCCCTGCACAATGACTTGGCGGGTTTGTTGGTGAGAATTACGGGAATGCCTGTGACGTTAAATTGTCGGCTTGCTTGTCTTTCTCAAAACATTCTCTTTTTCCTTGACTTATTTCTTTCATCAAATACAAGCGGACAAATCGATTTGCTAGTGCCAAATTTACTAGAGTACTACTATGAAGTATAATTTTCTCTTATCATATTGATAAGGCTAGGCTTGCGCCCAATAGCCTGGGAACAGGGCCGAAAGGGGGTAACCACTTTTTATGATGTACCTTGCCGGAATTATCTCCAAGGCGCGGGCCTATGGATTTCCCTGAGACATTGTCCTCTCTTTATTTAACCGGGAAGCCTTACAGCTTGTACAATAGGAGGTCTTTTTGAATGAAGAAGAAGAAAGAATAATTTGAATTTGTGTTTTATTGGATTTTAATAATACGGTTTTACAAAGGTTTAACAATGGTTTGTAGCTTTACTGAGTTTCGCACGGCGGTTCGCGTTACGGTTGAGGTACATATGGTTCGTTACAATTTCGATATCATTCGTTAATTAGCAACTTTGTATTCAAAAATGGATAAGTAGGTATCGAATAAAAATTAACCTAGCCCTTATTTAGATTTCTTATCCGTATGGCGGGTACACGAATAATGGTTTGTTCGCCGTTATTCGAATGAATAGCTAATTTAATAAGGTTTAAAGCCGGAGACCTACTGTCCCTTATCAAATCAAGCTACTGGGAGGAATCTCCTGAATGAACCCTAACCGCAGAAGTACTTACAATCCGGAGATCGTAGTCCTTATTTGGTGTAGGGGGTAATCAGTTGCCTTTTATATATACTGACCTAGGCGGGTTCGGCCCAACCGAATCAGCAGTAGGAACAGTACAGGCAAGAGAGAGAGAAGGAATCAGTTAGTCCTTGCCGCAGATGTACTTACAACCAAAGATCGTAGTCCTCATTTGGTAGGAGTTAAAAGGTCAGTGCTAAAGTATTATAGCAGGAAAAAGGTAAGGTGTAAACGAGAATATTCCTTTCTTCGACTAGTGAGTTTCGGGTTAGGAATCTTCCTAGTGAAGAGAACGGAGCGTTCTGATTTTTCGTGGGTTACGCAATGGGTTTTATAAGGCCAGATTTCTCGGAAAAGTCGCGAGCGGGGGCGAAGGGCAGCGAATCAGGGCGTGAGTTTCACTCCGCTGGATCCTACCCACCGCTTATGGGAAATAGGCGCCAGGCCCTTGAGGGTATTGTCTTAAGCGTAGCCATGAGGGAGAGAAAAGAGAGGCAGTGGTGAGGGAGGAGAGGCGGCGCGTGGTGCTGCATCTCTGAGGAGAGAGGAATGGGCTGGTGGTGAGAGAAGCGTGGGTGTGAGAGAGAGAAGAGAAGTAGTGGTGAGAGAAGAGAAGGTGTGAGAGAGAGAGAGAGAGAGAAGAGAGATAGTGGTGAGGGAAGCGTTGGCGCCGTCTACTGTACATACAGGGCGGCCGCTTTGGGGGAAATCTTCTTTGAGCTCTTTTCTTTTATTGTTACAATTTGCTATGATCGGAGGTATCAATCGTTACATAATTTGCGTATCGGTTTGGTTTTCTTCTAATAGAGTTATCTCGTTTTGGAATGGCGCTGATCGGACTATTATTGTTGGAAATAGATTGTCGTGAAAAGGTTGAAAAAGAACCGTACACCAATCTTTGTGACTAATGATAATTATTATTTATTATTTTAAATAATCAGCCCGTCTCACTGTACAGATGTCTTTGGATATGAATCAAGGAGCCTTATGCACATATTGAAAAAGTGCTCACAAAAACGTCGCTCATTTTTTAAACAAAAAAATATACATAAACAAAAAAAGGTCAGCTACAGCACTGCCTCTCGCGTTTACGTAAATTATAACCGCGAAATTCAAATTCTCTAATTCACGCTAAGCGGCTGAGTGCATATAAATGCCTAGCAATATTCAATATACGCCCCCACAATCAGACGCTGACTTGTTTAATGGCAAAAAATATATTCACTCAATATTCTCTTTATATCAATCTTTGACATTGGCTTAGTTAAAAAGTCTGCTATATTATCTTTGCTCCTAACATACTTTAACTCAAACTTTTCTTTCTTAAGCCAATCTCTAATAAATAGTAGCTTTATATCAATATGTCTAGTTTTAGCGTTCTCAATACTGTTTTTACTAAAATGAATTGCTAATTGATTGCCACAAAATTGTATAGGCTTTTCTATCATATTTTCTAATATATTTGAACTATTCAATACATTTGAAAACCATACTAAGTCTTTCACACTCTCAACTAAAGCAATGAATTCTGATTCCATGGAACTTAAAGCTATACACTTTTGTTTTATCGATTTCCACAGGAAGAGTACATCGTTGTACAACAAAATATATCCACTAGTTGAGTATCTTTGCATTAGACTACTTCCCCAATTCGCATCCGAATATGAAACTAGACCTGAACTTTTGACATTTGATAGATTTATTTTATAATCTTTTGTGTTAAAAACATAGTTCATTATATCAACTACGATTTTCCAATGATCGTAATTATACGCGTTACACAATTGAGACATCACATTAACAGCAAAAGAAATATCGGGTCTACTTCTATCTGACAAAAAAGATAAACAACCAATCAACGTTCTATATGGGAACTTTTTCATTATCTCATTTTCGATAATCTTATTTTCTTCTCTCGGAGGTATCATACCTATTTTCAATGGTAAGTTAACATAACTTCGTGGTAAATCTTTAAATTTGTTCATTAATTTATCTATATAGGTCCTTTGATGTAAATAATACTTGTTTTCTATCTCATCAAAATTTACACCCAATATATATTTGACTTTTCCCAAATCTTCAATATCAATTTTCCCCTTTAATTTTAAGATTACATTACAAATTAATTCATCATTTCTCGCAAATATAATAATATCGTCGACATATAGTAATAAAAATACGTTATTCTCTAAAGTATAAACGCAATTACACCACTCCGATTTAACAAAATTCAATGATTCCAAAATACTCTGAATCTCATCATACCACTCTCTACCACTCTGGTGCAAACCATAAATTGCTTTCAATAACAAACAGACTTTATTCTCCTTACTAGGAATTTCAAAGCCTCTAGGTTGTTTCATATAGTTTCTTTCTTTTGACTTTCCATATAAATACGCTGCTTTTACATCTAATTGTCTATGTTTCCACGATAATACTGATACAAATAATATAAAGAAGAATCTGATTAATGAAAAATTTATTACGGGTGAAAATACATCACAATAATCAATACCATATCTCTGATTATAACCTTAAGCAACTAATCGTGCTTTAAATTTCTTTATATTATTTTTATCATCCTTTTTTACATTATATACCCAGCGACTACCTATTACTTTACAATTTGGAGGTAGATTAACGAGTGTCCATACTTCTCTTGAATTCATCGTGTCAATCTCATCACTCATGGCTTTAAACCATTGATCCATCATCGGTGAGAGCTGATATTCTTCGTATGTCCCTGGGATATCAACTAATAGAGCTTCTTCTTCATGAGTCATTTCACATCTTTTGGGATCGACATTTGAGTCATATTTGGCTTTTCTTCTTAAATCTGTCTCTTTTCTATTGTTATTGGATCCCGTCGGCTTAAAACAAAATTTTTTTGGATTAAAATTTAGTTGTTTTTCTTCGCAATACCTTTTAATATCGTTAATAGATCTCATCCTCATATTGTCACCGGGAGAATAATAGTAAACATCAATTCGGTCCTCTGTTTTCCTTGGTCTTTCGACTCTCAGCCATTCTGTCGCATCTGTCTCTCCCACATTATTACTTTGATCATCTTGATTCACAATATCATCGGCTTGTAGATCCTTTACAATTTCATCATCCACGAATTCTTCATCTTCTGATCGAATGATATATCTATTGTTTTCATTCGTTTTTCCTTTCCCAAATAAAGCGTTAACTCCGTTTTTGCTTTCTTCGATTTTAACATGTACCGTTTCTATAACATTCTTCGACTTCGGCATCCATACGCGATATCCTTTCGTTTTTATTGCGTATCCAACTACGATTCCAAGCTCTGCATTTTCTTGCAATTTATTTCTCTTTGATCTTGGCGTGTACACATAATCAAGCGATCCGAAGATTCGCAAGTGTTGGACTGAGGGTTTCTTTCCCCACCATTTTTCTTCTGGTGTACAGTATCTTAAGAGTTTATGGATGCTTCTGTTTTTGACGTGCACGAATGTATGCAGTGCTTCTGCCCAAAATCTTGGCTGTAATCCACTATCTTTTAACATGGATCTCACACCTTCCACTGCTGTGCGGTTAAATCTCTCGGCGACTCCGTTTTGTTCTGGTGAGTACGTCGATGTCCTTTCTATTCTAATGCCCTTTTCTTGCAAAAAATCTTCGAATTCACTATGGCAAAATTCCATACCGTTGTCAGTACGTATAGACTTGACTTTCTTATCGTGCTGCCTTTCAGCTTCATTTAAAAATATTTTAAAATACTTAAAGACTTTTGACTTTCTCTGCATTGTGTAAACAAAAACCTTTCTTGAGTAGTCATCGATGATTGATAAAAAATAGTTAGCACCACCAACTGACATAACTGGAGATGGTCCCCATACATCCATGTATATTCTCTCCGAAATACTTTTCGATATTATAGTTGGCATTCCTTTAAATGACGAGCGGGTCACTTTACTAACTTGACAAATTTCGCATTTAATATTTTCGTCGTTTACTTTTCCTATACCTCGTACTATATCTTTTCTCTGCATTTGACTTATGTACTGCATATTTATATGACAAAATCTTCTGTGTAATTTCATTGAATCGTTGACTTCAGTTACGTTATGGACTTCATTTTCACCCTTTTTATAATATGCATTTACTATATAAAATCGCTCTTTTCTATTAGCTGTAAAGAAATAGTCACCATTACTATTATAAACTATCATTTTATTATTTTTCCATCTGACATCAAAGCCTGCGATATCCATGCACGCTCCACTTATTAGATTTCTTCTCATATTTGGGGCAAGCAATACATTTTTCAATTTTACCTGGATATATCTGCCTTTTTCTTTTAAATAAAACGTTATATCTCCTTTGCCAATTACATGTGATTTCGCATTTTTATCGCCTATTAAAACTTCTGTAGGTGGCAATTCAACAAAGTTTTCTAAATTCATTTTCTCTGTACAAAAATGAGATGTTGCTCCAGTATCTATAAGGCATTCGTCACACTTCTCTGCTATGTTATTCAGATAAACTTCATGACTGATTTTTCTTTTCTGAGCATTAATATTGTCTTCAATATAGAACGCATTACTTTGGTCAGTATTTTTATTCTGAAAATTCTTCTTGCTCTCTTCTCTTTTTAGAGCAAAACAATTTCTTTTTATATGACCAACCTTATGACAAAAATTACACTTAATACTTTTATAATATTTCTGTTCTTTATGATTTTTGTTTTCATTTTTGTTTTCTGCTTTACTATTACATTTGGCATTCTTATTTTCTGTAGTGTACGCATTTATGACATTTTCTAAGCCATCATCTCTTCTTTTCTGTTTTATTCTGCCTTCTTCTGTAATCAGCTGTTTTTCAATATTTGTAAAGTTAAATTCATCATCTTTTGATCTGTACAAAACTTGTACTAAATTGTCATAGTCTGATGGCAATTTTCTTATCAACTGAAAACATTGTAATGTGTCTGGAATATTAAATCCAGCATCTTTAATTGATGATGCTTTTTCACTTACTCTTTTACAAAATATTCCTATGGTTTCTTCGTGCGGATTAAACTTGAGGTCATAAAATTCATCAACGAGGCCTGCCAAGCGTGCTCGTGATTTTGGCTCGAAATTCTCATTTAAGATTTTCCACGCTCCTTTTCCATCTAGCGTGCTAACAATTAATGGTTGATACTGTCTCTCTATGCCTTGATAAATTGTTGTATATGCTCTTTCTTTTCTTCTTTGTAATCTGCTTTTACAGTACCTGAAACTTCATTCGGTAAGTCTTCTGCGGTGCCGTCTACAAAATCCCACGATCCGCGATCAATAAGAGTCACTTTCATATCCAGTTTCCAACTATTATAATTATCTGCGTTTAGCTTCGGGAAATTTAAGTAAGTTGAAGAATTATTCATTTCCATTTTTTTTAAAAAGATTTATTTTCTTTATTCTTGACACTTCACACTACTTTCAAATTAATTTCAAATCACAGTCACTTATATTTTTTTCTTTTTGTGCCACGTGCTCTGGGCCCATAACCTTTGTTGGAAATAGATTGTCGTGAAAAGGTTGAAAAAGAACCGTACACCAATCTTTGTGACTAATGATAATTATTATTTATTATTTTAAATAATCAGCCCGTCTCACTATACAGATGTCTTTGGATATGAATCAAGGAGCGTTATGCATATATTGTAAAAGTGCTCACAAAAACGTCGCTCATTTTTTAAACAAAAAAATATACATAAACAAAAAAAGGTCAGCTACAGCACTGCCTCTCGCGTTTACGTAAATTATAACCGCGAAATTCAAATTCTCTAATTCACGCTAAGCGGCTGAGTGCATATAAATGTCTAGCAATATTCAATAATTATTAGTGTTTCTCTTAGTTTTTACATTTACTTATATCATATTTTTCTATCGTGTGCGAGGTCTTTTCGGAAAGAGAAAATTATTCTCTATTAAACTGTATGTATGGGTTTTTATACAATGAAATATCTATGACAAAGACTAAGTTTTCAAAATTTTGTATTTATGAAAGGCCGTTCTTTGGGCCTACTTTAGGAGTGTGAAAAAATGGGGCTCGGTGGTGCACGTGCACCGGCCCGGTCATAGACGCCGCGGGCGGTATGGGCGCTCGATTTGTTTCTAGGTTTCTTCTATACAGCTAAATATATATATATATATATATATATATATATATATATATATATATATTAATTAGAAATAGTAAGACGTTACGCAGGACGTAACACTACGTTAATAATTTAATTAGATAATATTTTTGCGCTCTCTGTATTTTTTAAAATCACTACTTCTATCATTCTTCATTGTTTTTATTTTTTTTACATGATTAAAATCTGTTAAATAAAATAATTTTCTGCTGTCTTAAAAATTGAAATTTCCGTCAATGATATGGTATACACAATAAGTAAAAAATATAAAAATATTACAGTAGCAAAAAATAAGTTAAAAACAATTGCTTTTTCACTGATTTTACACTCCCATACAATACTCACTACTAACTCTTAAGGCTGTACAAGTTGAAAAGTACGTAGATTTATGGATTAAATTTTATTCTAAATTTAATATTCGTATCATGTATGCTTGGATTGCATTTACGACTCAATTAAAGGAAAACTTTGCACGCGCAATCTAAATGGACAAAGAAAGAAACTCCCCAAGTGATCAAAGTAAATTGCACATTACATTTTTCCAGCTTGCAATGCGCCAAAGTTAAATTGAACCGTCGTATCGCCCATTGCATACCCGTACTTTCTTTTATACCTTCAAGAGTGGAAACAGAGACGGTCTCACTAACGTTGCGCTTCCCGCGTGTAAGACGAGCATAAGGGACTAGTAACGAGCTTACATGTGAAGCGTAAAACAGGGAGAGTCATAGCTACCGACAAAACGATCTATCGTGCCCTATAAACACAAGATAGCATTTCGAGAGATCCCGTTCACAAAGTCGAACCGCCCGAACCTGATTCCAGTACAATTTACGAGGAGATCCGATTAATCCAGACGCCGGCCCTAATATGCCACACTTGCGATCAGAGCTGGGATCGAACCTTAACAAATCTACGTGTTTCAGCTTAGAGTCCCTAGTGCACTAGATAGGCCGGTCTTCGTGAATTAGATTAGCCAGATTCGGAATTAATTTACAAGCGGGCTGTTGTTCCAGAATTCCGCGTACGTAGCGCCATACAGTGACGAAAAGGAAAGTCGTGAATACAGGCGCAGCCTGCACGCGACGGCCCGGCCAGGCACTTGAATTACGCCATGATGAGAAATAACTCGACTAATTACGCGCCCACTGCTCTTCAAGTTACCAGTAGTCCGGGCCGCTCTTTCTCTCCCTTTCCTTTTAATAGGCTTGGATGCACTTTAAACCTTTCACTCGGTCTTTTCAGCTTCTTTGCCCCCTGGATTTTACATATCTCTCATACAGGATTTTTTCACGATGCATATTGTACCACGTGTCTCTGGTTTTCCATCAGTACAAAGTGGATACTTTGTGAGCCGACGATCCACTCGCCCACGGTTATTCAAGAAAACCACCCTTGCTTTTCTGCATTCTTATTAAACATAAGCAATTGTGTAGTTGTGTAAACAGTTGTACGCTATACTTACTTTAAAATATTATTTAAAATATATTTAGTTTTCTTGGTAGCTAGTATGATACTTTTCTAGAAACTAAGAAGATTACTAGAATGTATGAACTTTTATTAAAATAGCAATGTTAGAAAGATGTATCATTCTATCTTAGCTCCTTGATTTGCACTACAATTTATATTCAGTCTCCTATACAGTTTTCTTATAATTTTGCGAATGAATCATAGTATTTTTATTATTTAGGTATTCATTTCTTATTTTATTTTCTATACTTATAATAAAAGAGTGGGAAAATTGGGTCATTAATATATAATTTTCTACTAGTATATTCTTATCAAAATTATCTAACTTTTATGAAAATATTTTTGTATCTATAAAGGGCGTCATTTTATATTAAATATTTCTTAGAACTTCGTTATCATTCTTCGAGAAAGTTATTCTCTACCAGGATGTATTTGGGGAGCACATAATTAACAGTATTAAACAAAGTCTTATAATTACTTTAGAGAATTATATTTCATGACGTGAAGCATTGCTTGTTAAATTAATATGAATAAACTCTAATATTCAATTTGCAGTATATAACTCTGGTTTAATTATTTAACAAATAAATTATATACTTTAAAAAACGTGAAAAGAGTATTGTTTAGTAGATATTTAGTATAGTTACATATACCAATATAGTATATTGAAATAAGGTATTTAACCATACATGTAAAATTAACGTTTTAGACGTTATAAGATAATCTAATTTATTATAAAACATTTTGAAATATAATGTAAATCAACAAATCAACACAACTCGCTTATTGGTAAAATGTTTAAATACTGAGCAAATTATTAATTACTAATATCGTTTTATTAATATTAAATAATATCAAGTGCTTTCACTCAGTTATTCAGATTGAGCTTATGTACGAGTACACAATCAGTAATAGTACATAAATTGCTATAATAAATGAATTTCGTGCGAGAGCATGCTTTTTTATAGTTTAAAATATTGTTACATAGTAGATAGCATTTATTAAAAAATTTCAAGATTTTTCGGTTTAACACTTATCAAGAAGCTTGTCAAATCTTTGTAGTTGAAATTTACATACTCTTAAGCGGTATATTCGAAATACTTTCCCTTCCTTTAAGGCAGACTTTCTGCATTGGTTTGTTCCGGCAAGTCAAGTTCTCAGATTACAAGGTCGACTCCGCCAGCATGTGTCTTTGATTTCCCAACGCCCGAGCAACGTGCTAGGCTACGACAAGATGACAAATATAAAGTAATAAAATCGTGCCATGTGCTATATCTTCATCCTTTTTCTTAGCTTCTTAAATTCATCTCGATGTTCATCTTTTGCCTCGTCTTTTACTCACCTACTTTTTACGGATCTTCATGTTTGTATGGGTTTTTCTACTATTTCACTTATATACTCACTTATGCATAAATTCAAAATGAGTATTTTGTAATACGAAAAAAAATTTCAAAATATTGTTATCTGAAATACATTAACATTTGCAGTTTCTCATAATTTTCATCAAGTTGTAATTATTCAATTTTGTCATTTAAACACAAAGTATTTTACTCTTTTATACTACATTTAAATATTTCCTTTAAAAAATTAAGATTTTTTCTTATAACTTTTACGTTATATATAACAAAGTTGAAAAACGTTAGATTTATTGCATAAAAATGTTAATAAGAAGTGATTGATGTGAGTAGCATAACAAAAACATAATGATGCGCCAACTATTCCAGACATTATTGCATAATCACCCAACAGGTACTTCTGCAACAGCATGAGTCGCCCGTGTGTTTAACTGGAAAAGAGGAAAGACAAGCAAAGGCGAGCGACGAATGACGACGCTAGAGTCGAAAAGTTGCTGCAGACGTCAGTCAACCGCGACGAAGACAAAGAGTCTAGGGTAAAGTCTAAGGCCACAGTCACAACGTATATTTAAATGCGAGAAATCGTGTTGGCATTCACTTTCAAGCACGTTGAAAGAGTATTAAGAGAATACATACGCTCTTTTCCTCCGCCATTTTCCCCAATCTAACTTTTTCTACAACCTGTTTCTCAAAATGTTTCTTGCAAATGTTAAAAAAACTTTTGTAAAAAAACTAATTTTTCTTTTGTACAGCTTGGTTTCAAGATCAACTGTCGTTTGATAAAGATTTCTGAGAGCTGGTTAAAAGTGCGGAACTCCAATGTTGACTTCTGGATGTTCTTTGGTATTAGATGGCTATAAACTCTGCAATAATATCATCGTTATTTTTTCGCTGAACTATGGCGGGTATAAAATAGCAGGAAGTAAAAAGAAACATGCTCTGATTTATTCTTTCCAATGTATGAAACCATGAATCGTTTCTTTTATTGAAACAATTTCGCTGAGTTCTAAATATATTTGAAGCTTCAAAAAAGTTCTATTGAAAAACAATCGTTTGCAAAAACGCAATAATTACAGTAACACTCATAAAAAATCTCATTTATGCTTTACGTACATTTATATTGTAATTCTTTCTACGCAATCGAGTTAGCAATACAACACTCCATACAAATTCGATATATAATGAAATTCCAGTATAAATTGCAATATGAAGGAAAAAATTTTTCTGCAAGTCGTACGGTTGAGATCTGTATGTTGATTCTATTTTATTTATTTGTGTATTTTGTTTAGAAAGTCTCACAAGGCGCACAGTTTTGGTTGATGGTTATTATCAATATAGAAATACATTACAAATTATTTCGATATTTTAAATAATATTCTTGAATCTCAAATTTCATCGAAAATTCGTTGTGTTTTTTTTTAAACTTCACCTCGCATTACTATACGAATTTCAAATAAATCGTTAGTATTCTCAAATATGGATATCGAAGTTGGCCAAAAAATAGTAAGTCTAAAAATTATTTAAATTCGATAAGTTTATATTATAGTTAACTTTTTATCTTGGGCAAAACATTACGGTTGCCAATGTAATATTGTAAGCAGCTATTGTAATAACAACTTCAAAATTATATTAATTTGTGAGTGAGATCGTAATTCAGCGGAACTCGCGAGAAAAAGCGAAAAGACGGAATACGCAGCGGAAGAAAAAAGGTACCACTGTAGGGGCGTAAGGAATCGCGGAACGTAAATAAAAGACTTTTTGTGCGAGTTAGCCAGGAGAATCCAGTCTAGCGAAAGTTTCGACTTTATTCGAATTCTTCGGCGGCCAGTAGAGAAGTCAGACCATTAATCTGGAAAATTGAGGGCTCGCAGAAAAGGGGATAAATAAATTTGAGGCGATGGTTGCTGATATACTCCCCTGTGGGAGGTGAACCTGCTGCGCGTTTGATATTCAGAGGGCACGCGAGAGTACCGGCAAAAATAAGGGAGCGCTGGTCGAGCCGAGAGAGACAGTGAACCAAGAAGACGAAGAGTCGAACCGCTCGGCAATTCCTTCCGCAATTCCCTTGACGAGCGAATTCACCACGGCGGCGTCGTCGCCAACGCATCTCCCGCTCTTAGCCCTCGTCCGCGTTCTTCCCCCTTTCCATCACCCTCCCAACCTTATCTACGTTCCTGACGCCTTATCTTGCGTGTAGGTGTAAACGCCTCCCACGGGGAAACTCAAATCTTTTTCAATTTTTTCTCTTGAACGAATACCGCGTTATTTATGATAAAAATGGAAAATTTAAGAAGCGAGCTTTGACATGTCCCTTATTCTATATGAAAGTTTCTGTTTTATTAAAAAACCTTTCCCGCTCTATAAAAAAACCATGAGCAATATGAAACAATATTGGATAAAGCTAACCAGTTTGGATTAGAATGTTTGAAATGCATATTTATTTCGAACTATGTCAATTTTCGTTTGACTTATAAATACAATTAAAACCGAAACAGTTAAAATTGATACAAAAAGTAATTTAACCATTTACGTTTCGGTGCAGTATAGAAGCTGTCGTATATACACTGAGAAAAAAACAGTAAGAATTACTAAAAAAACTGATAATTATTACTATTTTTTATGGTAATCAAGGATATCGTGACATTTTTTAAAATTTACTACATTGCAATAACATTGTTACAAACTGTTGGAAATTTTACCAACGAGGATGATTAAAATTATAAACTTTATTGGTAAAATATTGAAGAAATAGATGCACAAAATACAAAAATCTATCGCTATTCTGTCATTTTTCAGTTCTAAATCTGGAATACTTTAGAGTATTTTATGAAATATTATTCTTTAATTTTAATGGGTACACTAGATGCAACTAAATTTATATTGTACATTTATTTGTAACGCTTAGTGTAATCGCCCCCTTTACCTAACCTAACTTATATGTTACACACTGTATCGCTCGCTACGCCAACTGCAGTAGATCACTATATAATATTTACTTAAGCTTGCCAGCTCTAATATATACTAATCAACCCGAGAATCAACCACTTTCTAGTTTGAGATAACAATATGAACAACTAATATATGTTACTATCTTCTATAAAAAACCACTAGTATATGTACTGCAAATAATTAAGAAGATTAAATATAACAAACAAGCAATTATTTATAATATTTTTTTTTCAAATCAAATTTTTCATAATTCATTGTGCATAAAGTACGTCCATTGAAATTTTTTGAATTAGTTACTTAATCAAGTTTCACAAAATGATTGTACACGAAAATAAATTTAGAATATGATATTCAAATATGAACCGAAATTTCTAAAAGTTATTAGCGAGGTTACTAGGTGAGGTGGTCTTGTTAGTGGAACAAAAATAATGCCGAAAGGAAGACTCACTTTACTGATCAAGCATAACAGTCTCCCTTTCCTCCGCCGCCGCACTCACCCAGGGCTTTGTTTATATGTATGGGTATGCGACATCATGCATGTGTGCTGACTATTCCTAGTCATGTATTGTAAAAATGTTACTAGTCGTAGAAAAAAATAATGATTTTTGTAATATATAAATATAACAATCCTAGAACAGTGATTTTTATAAATCGTATAGGAATTTTTAAGAAAAAAAATTGGAAAAATTACCAAATAAGCTACTATATCCTACATTACTAGTCAATAAAGTAAAATTTACTATTTTTTTTTCTTTCAGTGTCGGCACCGCATTTACTTCACTATTGATTTTTCTGAAACCACTGATAATAGACAAAAAATATAATAGATAATATGAATAATAAAATTATCTCGCTAAGAAGAATTTTGTAAACCAAACAGAGTTGCAAATAAGTTTCTATTTGATATTTTTTAAAATCTCTCAATTTGAATTTGAATACCAGTTATTTTGGTAATGAACTTTAAAAAATAGCATAATTATTTTGTCGTACTAATGCGCATTCTACAAAGTTCATATAGATGAAAAATAGGTATAGTTATTCATAAACCACTTTAATGCGAATGATTTGTGGTTTCTATGAAACATAATTTTGTATACGTTGAAGCAAAATCATAGAATGATATAGAACTACTTAAATAAATCAATTTATTTATCTGTTTGAATTTTGTAATGGTATAAGGGTTAACGTATTATTAATTTAAACATCAGAATTGAAATTGGCAAATTATACATACGTTATATCCAGATTAATATTTATTAAATCTACAATATTCTGCACACATGTATTGCAATATACGATTGATTTATTTAAGAATATCTTATCTGATTCAGGATATTTCATTAAATTTATTATCGTATTTTATAATTTTTGAATTATTCCTAACATGATTTATTCTGATTCAATAAGTCTTGTAATAAGTAGTCATTGACGTAAAATATTTAATAGTTGGTGACAATTACAAAGAAATTCATTAAATTTCTATGACCGCAATAAATCTCATGAAGTTTTTAGAGTAAACAGAAATCAAATTTAATAACACACTTATCAAAAATCTTTGACTTGTAATTTGGATATAAAATTAGAAGTCTAATTTATAATTAATTTTCCTACTATTTTGTTTTTTGAATAAAATCGACCAAATAAATGAATAAAATACATAATTATCATGAATGAAAGGAAGACATATGAGTATAACAAGCCAAAAAGCTTTGTCAAGCTATATTATGCTCCTTCGTCAAAAACAATTCATATAGTATGTCTTACGATGTGTACATGGAGCAGTTGAGTAGCTTATCTTTTTCGAGATAGGAGATATCAAACGGCAGCGCCGAAAAATTCATCTCGAACCAGAGAGTTGACATCGAATCGAGCATCCTCTCACTCCTCAACAGCCCTCCTCACCCACTGACCCCGGAAAATGTACATCGGAAGATTTTCCGACAAATCCGTTAAACGTAATGGGGATTCCTTGGTAGCACAGTTCGTCAGCGCACCGCATCGACAGCGAATTTGACAATTTCGCCGCGACTTCTCGGTTAACTTTCGGGGAATTCAAACACACGTGCGCCTGATTGTTTGCTAGCTGCCGAAAGGCCGAGAAAAGTTCCGAGTAGGGGAAGTCGTGGCCCCTTTTTCACTCGTATTTTTTTCAATCGTTTCATTTGGCATTACAGGCTCGCGGCGGAAAGTCTGTGCTCTTGAGAGGCCAGCCACTAATTAGACGCGATGACAAATAAAAACCCTCTTACAAGTTATGCACGGGCGAGTGAGTCGTTTCGTGATAACGAATCGCTCGCCCATCCCCATCTCTCATTTTTTTAGTCCTTCTCGTTGCTCGACCGGGAAATTGATTTTCGAGAGCTTTCAACGTCTATTATTGCACTTCGCAACTAAAGAAGTTTTAACAAATAAGTCTTATATATAATCACTGTCAACAGACGACAAATGTTTGGATATTTCAGGCTTAATTTCAATATTAGGACATACTCGTACACGTTTATTAAAAAATAAAATACATTTCTTGATTTCAAACGGAGTTTTAAACTTTCGTTAGTTCGGTGTCTCATGAGTCACCTTACGAAACGATAAGGTATTAATTAAAAAGATTATTATTATTCTTTAGTCAGCTGTCACGTTTTGAGATTATCAGTTACATGTTATTAACTTCTTATAAACTTCTTTAGGTTCACCCCTGACCGGCCGATCGGGTGCATTAGAAGAGAACAGATCGGCGAGATACTCCGTCTACACAGTCGTAAGATCTTGTAGATCTGCAAATACATAAAATATTCCCTCCAACCATCTACTCCCATCCAGCCGAATCGGATCCTGAAGGGGGTGATGAGGGGGTCACCCCACTTAGCCCCCGTCACATACCACCTACAGGAATTCTGTGAGCATTATAACCTTGTCCTTAACTCAAGGAACGCATCTTAGAAAACAATAGAACAGCAACTAAAATGCGGAAAGACCAGTGAACGCACTAGTTTGGCATGAAGAGCCTCCGTGTTGTACTGATGGAAATAACATAAACTATACAAAACCTGGTTAATTCTTTTACAGCTAAATTCAATATTACATAGGACACGACTGCCCCTTTCCAGAGTTCAATAGAATTGAACTCAACCAACTTAATAGTGGAGAGGAATCTGCGAGTTCTAAAAAGAATCGCAAACGTCTTTACAACGTTAAACTTCAAGGACGCAGACGAGGCCCAGTCCGAGAATGCTAGCTCCGCGGCTGTTACTTGTCTGGCTACTGCCTCAAGGTAATCCCTAGAAAAACTATGGTTAATCTGGAGGTCATCAGCACATATAATGTGTCTTACACCCACAGAGTCAAGGGCAAGACCAAGGTCATTAATGCAAAGGCAAAACAGCAATGATCTTAACACAGAACTCTGAGTAATACCAAGCGTGGCAGAGAGCGAAGATTTTATTGCCCTATCCAAGATGACAAGTTACTTTCGCCCAGACAGGTATGCCCAGATTTACGTCAGCACTCCTAGTGAGAAGCCCATACGCTTTATACAGATTAATAGACGAGTGGAACATACAGTGTCGAACGCCTTGCTAAAGTCAAACAGTAACAATAACATCACGTCTTTTATATATAGCAGTGTGTACGTCTTCAGTCAATCTTAACAGAGCAGTCTCAGTCGAACTGTGCCGTCTATACCCAGTTTGGAGTGGGTTGAGGATGTTATGAGACACCAAATAGTCTGTAAACTGGTTATAAACAATTCTTTTAAGCGCTTTAGAAAGAAAGCAGAGCAGTAAAATCGGCCGAAATTAACTAACCCAGGTGTTTTTGATTTGGCCAATGGCACATGGGCCTTCTTCCACACCTCTGGGAAGTCTCCAGTTTTAAGTGAGCTATTGTACATATGCACTAAAAACGGGCCAGAAAAGCCTTCACAACTACACTATGCGGAATGCCATAGAGAGAGAGAGAGAGAGAGAGAGAGAGAGAAAGAGAAAGAGAGCAAGCGTGCGGGTAAGCTGCGTCGAAACGGAGTGGGCCTTCGACCTAAAGGTGGCTCGAGGTCTGGGCGACACGTGTTGTCCAGCTCTCAAACTCAAGGGGCTGTCGAAGGAAAGGGTAAAGGGGCGAGGGTAGAGTTGTGACGACCACCGAGGCGAGTACGCGTAAGTGTTGTTTCAATGAGAGGAAGGTTAATTAAAGGTATTTTTGTCAAAGTAAATTAAGTATTCTCCTTCTACCTGTACCCCGCTATTTTCATTCTACATTAATATGACGCGAGTTTGACTATTAATTCTGTATTCATCGATTACAAATTAAATATTATTAAAATAGCTCGATTTTCAATCTAATACATCTCTTAAGTCAAAGTAAACAATATTAAATTAAAAATATTAATCTAGATTCTTCTTGTTCTTCTTATTTATGTACAAGCTTTAATATTATTCAATTGTCTTTGTTGTAGTGGCTGAGTAGTTAATGGATGCCTCCTGTTTCTTTTGATTTAGCAGATGCCGATTCAAATCCGCTTTAAATCCACGTTTTTATTTATTTTTTGTAAAATTTAAAAAAGTGCATTATATATATATATATATACATTTATTATTAAACCTACATATATTATTAAATATGTATTATTCATTTTTTAATTTATTTAATGAATTTATTTAACTTTTTAAAAATCAAATTATTCTAAGCCAAAAAATAGTCGATTTCAAGCTGATTCGAATCCGCATCAAAAGAAACAGGAGGCATACCTTGAACCACTTATCCACCAAGGGAAAGGTAGCCGAAGAATAGTAAAGCTTGTACATAAATACAACAAACAAAAAAGCTCAATGTCGCTTAGCTTTACTGCTGCTAATAAATTATCAAAGTTCATTGAGAGAGGCATACACGCGAGACAAACGGCTATCTATGCAAAGAACATAGAATTTCCATTTATCACTTCTGTTTTAGATGTTCTAAATGAATTTTAATTTTGAGATGTATACACAAATATGCGTTAATTAATTATAATAGTTTGATGAATTTGCAATGATTCTAATGATTAGAACAATTCTTCTTTCATATAATGATTCAGAAATTTAAACTAATTTGATTTATATGCAAATATAATATGTATATTTTCAATTATAAACTGAAATATTGAAAATTTGTTTATTAATAGACCCATGTACTATTATGTTCAGAAGGCTTAAGGGTTGTTATAGTTGTCTGTGGTTTGCAGTTGATATAGGTGTAACAAAAAAAACATAATAAATAAAAATCTGAAATATTTGTTGGTAAAACATATTTAAATTTCTAAGGAAATTAAACCAACTATATCTTTAAGTTCATTTAACTTTCAATATATAAATTTTTCAAAATTTAATCCAATTAATTTGGAACTTAAAATATACATATTTGATGTGCAATACGGAGCGGATTTGTTTTTAATATATCTAGACTCTTTCTATTTTTTATTTATTCAATTTGATATAAAAAAATATTCAAAATTTTGTCACTGTTGTAATATTCTTTTAAGTACTCTAATTTAAAAATTGAATTTGATAAGTGAATTACATCCCAAATTGATAGATTGATTCAAAAGAAAATCTGCCCCAAATCTAAAATTTCGATATCAAAGTTTATACACCAAAGTTTATCTGATTTGACTACAAATTTAAATATATTTTACCCAAAAGAATTTCAGATTTTTATTCATTATATATTTTTTGTAACAGGTTTTGCACTACAGACCAAGAATAAATGTAAATTCGATCCTTAAATAAAAATTAATTATAATGTAAAATCTCTTTCAGCACTCTTTCTTTCGGTTTTTTTTTTCTTTATCCACGTACATCATTGTGCCTCAGATTGTACTTACCATTTCTATTGCACCTATATAATTAGTATTATTGCTTTATTTTTAATATTCCAATCTACTACGAAAACAAAAAAATAGTACACAGTGAAATTAAAAATAGTTAACTGATAGTCCTCAAAATAAAATTATTATGGTTATCGTTCAAAGGTACGTTGAGACAAAAATACAAATAGAGAGATTGATAGACTTCTTTTGCGGAGGTTCCGGTAAATAAAATAAATAAATCACGAGTACCACGTTTGGGTATATTGGCGAGCACGAGGAATACGGAATCGAAAATTTCCTTTTTATTTGATTGTGCTTTAAAGAGGAAGACATGTACATAGCAAACAAAGTGTAGCATTTTCTTGTAATCAAAGGTTCAAGAAAGCGCACACAACGCCTGGCAGCGAATCGCATTCCGTTTAAATCGTTTTGACACACAATTCTTCGTACTGCCGCCTTACACGCAAAGAGCTGGATTTACCAGTAAGTCGCCCCGCAAAAAGGACTTTTTAAGAACACTTGCGAGCTATAGATTATTTGCCGGTGGCCAGGATGAAGCCGCCGCTGCATTAATTGGCCGTAAATTCAGTGCTGCGGAGGCATTAGTCGACTATTTTTCTCACGCACACTCCTATTATGCTCGTGTACAGTGTCCTCGACTCTCACCGGCCGCTCGTAAAGCATAATAAAGAAGTGTTAAGCCTGAAAGAGACGCGTGTCTGGAAATTTCGATTATTATACGTCACAGTCTCCGGATCTTTTTAGCTTGCACTATTTCACGCGGATTTCTTTTCATTTGAATGTTAGGACTTTTGATATCCCTGCCCATTTGCCTCGCGTACGACGCGATTTAAATCCAGTGTTTGATTCGAATTTCCACGATTCCATATAATAGTTTCCTTAGGCTTCGGATTCCTGTGTACGCACAATACAAGTTTGAAAAGTCCATGCAAAGTCGGAGAGAGGGCTCTACAGCTGCATATCAAAATTATTTTCGGTTAGTAGTGTCTCTTAAATAACACACACCAAGTTTCAGTCAGATCGTTTACTTCTTCGTATTTGGCGTTTGTTTGAATCCAAGAAGTTGAAAAATTTTCAAAACATAGACGAAAAAGAATTTCTTGTATGGATTAAATATTACTTTATGAAGGGTAAATCACCTCAGGGTACTAAAAAGAAGCTTGATAAATATTATGATGACTGCACCTTCGACTAGAACAGTTTATAAGTGGTTTCAAATTTTTCGGAGTGGTCATATGGAGACAAGTGACTCTGAACGTTCTGAACGTTCTGTTTTGGTCACTACTTTAGAAATCATTGATCAAATCCAGAATATGGTGATGGATAATAGAAGAGTGAAGGTGTGTGAGATTGCTAATGCTGTGGGCATCTCGAATGAATGGGTATATAATATTTTGCATCCATATTTGGGCATGAAAAATTATCTGCAAGATGAGTATTACGATTGTTTACAATTCATCAAAAACGACATCGTGTGAAACAGCTGATGTAGCGGAACTCACAGGACTTTAAGAGTCGTTTCGTTTCTGATGATAAAACATGAATACACCATTATACTTCTGAGATCAAGGCCCGTAAGGGATAATCTACTCCAAAGCAGGCGAAGACTGTTTCACCAGCTGGGAAGGTTATGGCAACTGTCTTTTGGAATTCGCAAGGAGTGATCTTCATTGATTATATGGAAAAGGGTAGAATTATTACAGGTGCATATTACTCATCATTATTAGATTGTTTTCAAACCGAGCTGCAAGAAAAATGCCCACGAATCACACCTCAGCAGTTGTGGCCACAAAACTGATGAAAGTAGAGTTCCAACTTGATTTACATCACCCTATTCTCCAAATTTGGTTCCTTCCGACTATTACTTGTTCCCTAATATAATGTCTTACAGGCAAAATATTTTACTCAAATGAGGTGATTGAAGAAACGAATGTCTATTTTACATACTTGGACGACTCCTATTACTCGGAAGGGATCAACAAACTAGAGCACCATTGGACGAAGTGTATTAGTCTAAAAGGAGATTATGTTAAAAAATAAAAACGATATATCTTAAAAAATTAATTAGTTTTCATTTTTGCACGAACTTTTCAAATCACCTCGTATTTTTAATCGTAGTCTCTTAGTATTGATTTTACAGTCTATTTTTGAATTAGTTGTCTGTAGCTATATCACTGGACAGTGGTATCTTGCCGGTCGCAAAACCGTCAGAAGATGTCCTGCGAAAAATAGACGTTCAAAAATGGTAAAAATCCAGCCTAATTGTACATGGTTACGTTTTTCCTACCAGTACATAACTTAAATACAATGACTTATATCAAAGATGTGTATAATCAAAACTATTTTAAATTTCGCGAAATCGAGGGTGAAACTTTGGATTAGATAATAATTTCAAGGTACAAACAAATTTTTTTGGATAAGATCGCATGCAAGTGGTGTAGAATGCGGAGATGTAGATCGATATAATCATTAGGAACAGAGGTTATGTGGTGGCGCGTTATTAGAGAGGCCATTAGCCGCTCAATTAAACTCATCAGGAAGCAAGGAGGACGTTAATAACGAAGGTTACCGGTTATGTGTTTCAGGTCAAACCCACGACTCTAGCTACGTTCTCTACCGGCTGGGTCAACGGCTGTCACCCGGGGCGCGGCAGTACGTGGAGACCGGGCGGACAGATGGTCTCGACATGGGGGTTGATTTTCCCAACACCCTTCATTCGTTCACTGGGCCGGCGGTACCTCAGGGTGAAGGTAGCAGCACCGCGCGCGCATTCCTCGATGGCAACCACACCCTCATTAGCGTCTTCGCTCGCATCAACCCCAGTCCCGACTGGTTCGTCGGTCTCGACTCTTTCCAACTATGCGTCGAGGGCAATTGGGTCGACACTGTCACCGTTGAGGTATGTCCGGCCTTCAAATGCGCTTATGCCCAAGACCACACGGTACATTCCTAGAGTCTTCAACTCTGAATGCATTAGTGGAAATAGTCTGCAATAAAACGAATAAGAATTCAGATTATTTTAATATGCAATTTGATACACGCGTAACAGCAATTGCGCGTCATTCTTTTAACTAAAAATTTAACCATTGACTTTTTATACTTCAGTGTTATTTTACACTACTGTAACTACCATTTCAAATTTAGTAAAAAATAAAAAATAACTGGGTTTGAATTTTTTTTTATAAAAGGTTATCGTTCGTTAAAAAATATTGAATAGAATTGCATTACTTTTTTATTTAATTTTAAAATAATAATTGTAAAATAACTTCTTCAATCCAAGACCGTTAGTATATATACGTTTGTTAAGATTGATGTAAAGTCGGACCTGCGTATTTACTGATATTTATAGTAAAACAACTACCCTTGAGGAATAGTGCAACCAAGTTTACCCGAATTGAGCTGCACTCTTTAATGCAAAAGTTGGGAACAAGCTTTTAAATAGAAAATATTTAATGATCGTTTAAAGTTCAAACATTGCATTTCTAATTATAATTTATAATCAATTTATATTTTGAAGTATGTAATAATCTAAATATTAAAAAATATATAAAAGAATCTATAAAAAAGTAAAGTTACCGAAATATAGAAAGTAATGAATTTAAGTACGTAAAGTAAAAGTAGTAAAGTAAAAGTAAGTAAAAGTAGCATCTATATTTGACTATCTTGTACTCAAAGAAAAGAATTTTATATTTTTACGTATTTTTACTTGTGGTTTTTGTATACGTTTTATGTATATTGGTAAATGATAATTGGCAGTGCAGTCGGGCAAAATAAACATTTTTATCGATCATGTAGTGAAATGTATCGCATGGATTGTTCTAATTAATATTGGACGAATGAAAACAAATTTTAAATGTACAAAAATATAAAAAAAGCTGTAGTGAAGGTACAATAACTTTTAATTGAAGAGATGTTACTTATTTTAGTATAAATTCCATTTCTATATGCAATTGATGACACTAGGGAGCTCAATTGAGGCATTCTTAATCAAGCTAGGCTGTCGTGACATAATTGC
This sequence comes from Sycophaga agraensis, assembly GCA_018906755.1. Taxonomy (NCBI): domain Eukaryota; kingdom Metazoa; phylum Arthropoda; class Insecta; order Hymenoptera; family Pteromalidae; genus Sycophaga; species Sycophaga agraensis. The sequence goes on from JACCIE010000035.1 coordinate 1,392,145, forward strand.
TACCCCTTAGCATAAGGTATGTATAAATTAACTCCGTACAATTTTCGCCAGCTGGATCCACTGGATGGCGGGACGGACAACGGGTTCACGTTTACAGCGGCCAACTGGCCGACGCAGCCTCAAGGAATCGCCTACCGGATCACATCGCGGTACCCAGCCCATCCCGCAGGGAGCTTCTACTACCCGAACCTACCTCGTCTGCCGTCCATCGCCACTCTCACCTTCACCAAGGTAATTACCGAAATACATTTCGGTTTCATTACGCGATTTAATACTTGTACCCTATGCGCACTTTGGCCCCCGATCGATTACTTTCTCATTTATTTTTGAATTCTTTGAGCAAATAACTTTAATAACTTAACTGACGAGGCATCTATTAGGCGTCGACAGCTTGACAGCATAAGAATTTCTATTGCAAACTTGCTTTTACTTTTGGTAATCACGTTTCGGTAATCGCTCCGACCCGAGTCTCTGCGAGGAGCTGAATCGTTTAGATCCAATTCTATAAATTGTGCCAATCTAACTACCTCATCCGAGTTGGAATTTCAGAGTCGTGTGTGTTAATTACTGGTTAGCTTAGCAACGTATGCGCTAAATAACATCCGATTCACTATTCGATCTTTTTAAAATCGCACAACTTTCCAATCAATAACGCCAAAGTTTTTGATTTAGCTATTGTATTTTACAAAAAAAGAAAAAAAGGCGGAAATAACTTCAGGTGGTGTGCAGAGATGTGAAATCCGATTTCAGAACTTTAAAAGTTTGTTAGTGTTTTGTTACTTTTTGTGCGGAGCTTTTACAGGAGCTGGAAAGAACTTAATTGAAATAAAGTTAAGATACAACGGTTATACTTTAATATTTTGCAGGGTATAAAAGCTATTTTTACCCTTTTGAAAACTAATTTACCTTCATGAAATAGATATATTAAAGAAACTAATGCTTTATCAAGACCATCTTTGGTATTATTAAATCTCTATACAATACATTGTTTCATTATAAATTAAACAAAACTTCAATAAAATAAAATATATTTTAGACGTTCTTTTAAGCCTTAACAATGCTTTTTTAAAAGTATTAATTCTAAGGCAAAGTTTTAATTACGTCTTTAATTAAAATAAGTAGATAAATGTGTTATATTCGGTAATTGAGTAAGATCTAAACAATTAAACAAGTATATAAATAGATATAGCCGGGAAATCTAAAATGGACATTTTTCAAAAGAAATGTCTGTTGTAAAATTATGCATTTAGGACGGGCTGGTAATTTTAGAAGATTGTTGTAGATAAGTTAACAAAAAAGTTAATCAAGAAAGAGCCGCACTGTTCCTACTTAGCCGACCATCGGGAAGATGAAGAGAGACAGGGCATCCTACCCTTGATTTTTAAAAGCATCCACTTTAAAAAATTTACTTATGACATTTGAAAAAATGCATAAATAAATTAAAAAATAAAATTAACTTGAAGTATATTAATAATTATTAAAATTAAAATTATTAAAAAAATTAATAAGAAGATTAAAAAGTAGCTCAAGCAACAAAGGAATAAAAAAAATACATTCAATAAGAATACTTGGATATTAACTAAAACTTCATCCTTTTTAAAATTTATATTTAGATGTTTTTTAAATATCTAAATATTTTAAATTTTAACAATAATATTAATAAAATTATTTTTGTTCTTGTTTGTCGCTGTCTCCGGAAGAGGGCGTCTGGCAACTGACCTAACACCGGCCATCGCTAGCCCAATTCTCTCAGTATTTCGTTAACCTTGAACGAGTCACGTACTTAGTCGCGTTTAGCGTAAGGATAAATACATTTATTTATTGACTCATTATAACCGGTTTTATTTCGACACCTCTCCCCCCATTATCCGAGCATTTAACATTTGGTCCTTCGTGCCGGATCCTGGGATAAAGGGAGAGTGTCGCGTGAGTTACGGTGACCACCTTGGTATACCAGGCATACCAGGAGCCAAGAGACCGCACCCATGGAGAAAGCAGATAAGTTAGTCCAATATTATTTATTAATTAAATGGGTCGAGCCTATCTCCCGCAACGATTAACGAGAAAGGAGTGAGATTCGGCACAACAAGTTTCCACGTGTTTAACTTCCTCCTTGTCACTCAGCTGCGCTACGGTGGGAGTAGTAACTTGTGGTTCTTAGTCGGGCGAATTCAAACTGCACTCGCTCCGCAAAGCGAAGTAGCCATTATGGCGTGATCACCGGCGCCACGGTTACCGTCGGAACTCCGTCGTGCGCTTTCCCGCTACGCTTGCTCTCGCACTCACTCCAACGAGTCAGACTGCCCCCTCGAGAGACGATCGAGCAAGCTCCCGCCAGCTCTCCATATTCCACGCAGTCTGACAACGCTGCGCTGGAGTTCGAGGCTCGATCGAGCAGCCTCCCGTCACACCTGCTCTCTCACTTACTCTACCGAGTCCGATGGCCATCTTGAGTGCCGATCGGGACATCTATCATCCTTCTAACACTGTAGTCGCTATCGTAATTCTTTGCCGATACGATGGTCCCCGCGGCTTGTGGCGACATCCCACCTACACGCACGTGTGCGCGGCGCTCCGCTTCTTTGTCGTAACACTCCTCGCCGCGATCCCGCCTTGATTCATCTCCTTGTATGTACCGGTTGTAGTAACGCTCCTTCATTGACAGGACCAACCCTCGGCTTCTCAACACTAAACGGGGGCTACACAGTGTCATTTTCAACCTCGACGACTTCATTCTCGGGACATCTAATGAGGACTGGATACTCGGTGATTTCGACATACGGACGGAGCTCTTGGCCAACTATTGGGCGGCGTTTCAGGAAAATCATCTGAATCTTATTCAATCCTGGCCGGTCAACGACCCCAGTCTCGAATCTATATATCTAGCGGTTCAGGAGGCATACGTACACACATCAACACGTGTATGCGAGCAACAGGGTCGGCTTGAGCAGAACGAGCAGATAAACCGGGTGACCTCCACCGCTCCTTGCAGATCGAAATCAGGCAGTCGTTCCGGGTATTCGAGGCTTGATTCACTCGAACGTCCAACTCAATGCCGTCGAGCGACTCTATTACCTAAAGTCCAAGATCTAAGGAGAAGCAAAAATTGTCCTAGAGTCAGTCGTGTCACAGAAGCCAACTATACAACTGCATGGGCGTTGCTAGAGTCACGATACGAGCACTCGCGTCTGCTGGTGCAAGATCATTTAACATCACTCCGGAATATACCCCCCCTTCGACAAGAAACAGCCACGAGTTTAAGCAATCTTGTCGACACGTTGACACGCCACCGCGACCAATTACGCCCATTGGGTCGCCCCGTAGACTAATGGGATGATTGGTTCATATCCATCGGGAGAACCTGCATGGACCCGACCACGCAGCGCTATGGAAGATGAACTCGAACGGCGCGAAGCATCAAGTGAGACAGAGGCCCTCACTTTACTACATACGCGGACGTCACTAATTTCCTCCAGCGACGCTGTCGCATCCTTACCTCAGTGGATACTTTGAAACTAGTCAAACCCTTCACGCTAAAGAATGGGCCTGGAGCGTCATCCTCTCCAGGCCGATCGTCGCGACATGCTCGCATGTTAGCACTTCAGAGCGTTCCCTTTCCTTGCGAAAGATGCAAGGGACCACACTACATTGGTCGTTGCAGGGAATTCATCAAACTCTCGCCATCTGACCGGCATGACTTTGCAATATCTACCAACCTCTGCATCAACTGTTTGAGGTCAGGCCATTCAGCGAGCATTTGCCCATCCACCGGCATTTGTTTGGTGTATCAGCAACGGCACCATTCCATGGTTCACTTGCCTAATCGTCGTCGCGATAGTACCACAGCCATTCGAATCCCCAAGCTGACTGTTTCCATCTTAGCATACATGCCACCAATCGTCGCTGCGATTCCAAGCGAGCCATTCTAGCCACGATCGCTGGACTATTCGATCTATGTGGATGGATTGCTCCTACAATCCTTTTAGCCAAAATCCTGATACAGGATTTATGGCGTCTCGGCGTTAACTGGGACGAGCCCATTCCGCCCTCTTCCACTCGACAGTGGGAGGACTTTGCTCATCAGTTGTACGATTTACGAGATCTCACTGTACCTCGATGGCTGAGTAGTACTAGCACATCCTAAGTCAAACTCCACGCTTTTTCGGATGCCAGTCGCCGGGCCATGGCAGGTGTAATCTAGGCGCGCATACGAACGGACTCGCAAGACGCCTGTGTCAGACTTCAAGCCGCTAAAACGAAACTGTCGCCCATCCGAAACTTGAAGTCATCAACTAAATCGACACCTAGAATGACTATCCCATGTCTCGAACTTCGCGTTGCACTCATGGCCGCTCAATTGCTAAATTCAGTAGCGAAGGAATTGGACATCCCTGCAGATCAATACTTCGCGTGGACTGATTCGGAAATCGTGCTTCACTGGCTGCGGTTAGATGAATTCACGAAGAATGCCTTGGTTCACGACTACGTCGTACATGTAAAAGATGTAGTGCCCTCGACTGTCTGACGCCATGTACCCACCGAGTCCAACCCGGCAGATTTAGCGTCCCGAGGCGTCCGCCTGTCGCTTCTCCTATCTCAGCAGATTTGGTGGTGCGGACCTAGCTGGTTACATGATGAGCTGTCCATCTGGCCGACAGCTCGCTTAGCCACCGTTCACGCGGTATCATTCCAGCCTCCTCTTGCAGTCGCCTGCTGTGTAACCTTAAACTGTTCTCCTGACCATTTACAGCGAGCTTAATAATTTTAATCAATATAAAAGATTTAAATGTACTTATTGATTAATCTGGTTATATTTAGAATAAACATAAAATTCGTTAGTCTGGGCGGCAGATATATAACTCTATTTCATTACACTGCAGAATACCTTCAATATTTACTGACAGAAATAAGCTGTTATTTGAAAAGAAATGGGCATTATTTTATCAAAACGTAACAGATGAAGATATTGACGTTTTAGATGTACAATTATATGTACTTGAAAATGTGCCTAATGACAATCAAAGTGCAGAATCTGATACAAATAAACTAACAGAGTCTTGTTCAATAATATACTTTTACATTATTTATAAAATGAAATTGAATTTTCAGTTTTATAATTCTATTAAATTTGTTTTAGAGTTTACATCAATATATATAGAACTATTCTAGTAAACTAGTAGTATATTTAAAAAAAGTCAGGAAGGAAAAAGTATTTCTAAATTTACAACTAATCGATTAAGTGATTTGTCATAAATAAGATTAATTATATCTTTGTTATATTAAAATTTGTCCACCCCTCTAACAAACCTATAATATTGTACATTGATATAGTTAATACTTCATTTACTCAATAAAATATAAACCTTATAAACAAAACTCAAAATATTATTAATTCGAAAATATTATAACTAATTATAATTTTATAAGTTTTATAAGTTAATAGATTTATTAGTATCATTTTTGCGTTTATAAAAATATAATAACATAATTATTTAAGGATTTCAAAGATCGCTCATAACCTCAAATTTCTACAACATTTTATGTGTAAAGATTAATTTAAAATAAGTTTATAAATATTTTGTATTATTTAAAGATTATGTATTATTTAATATTCTGTTGTATTTACAGGATATGCATAATAATATACAAAACTATTCAATGCAGGAATTAAGTGAGCATCTATAAAAACATTCTATGCTTGTAGAAGTCGTAAGAATTTCGGGATTTAACGTAACTTAGTTTTACTGAAAAAAAAACATTAATATTATTGTTGAATTTATATTTTATCAACAATTTTTCACGTATTATCATGTGTAATACTATTTATTTATTGCATTTGTTAATTATTTTTGTTGCGTATTACATTAATATTTACAGGCCATGGAAATGCTGAATTCTTTTATTTACAAACAAATCATTTCTATTTATTTAAATGGACTGCGAAACCGCTTTGAAATAATCATGGCTTAACATTTTCTAGTGAATCAAATAGTGGATTCGTTTATGCGCAAAATAAGTGTAATCCTCGATACAGATCTTTCTTTTAAATTAAGACAACATATTAGATAAAATCATCATCCCTATTCAAGATGATGTTCGAAGTTTTCAAGAAGATGCAATACCTGTAGATTTATTTACCACGATCATTAGAATCTTTATTTAATATTGGTAATACTAATGAAATTGATAAATATTTCCTTAATCAACAGAATTTTCATAACAAAGATGGAGCTGAAGATAGTCATAATAAAAATTATCATGCAGCTCAAGGAGAACTTGAATTTAATTTAAAACTTTATATTTTTATATATTGTAATTATTCATTAATTAATAAAGTCAAATAATTCTTTTAAAATTAACAAATTTATTTTGAATTATCAAATGTATTGGAACAAAAAAAATTAAGTAAAAATATTTCCATTTAATATTTTAGATTAATATTTTATTTTTGTTCTAATAAAAAAATAAAAAAAAAATTTATTTTCATATTGTTGAATAATTTTATCGAAACGCTCATTTGTTCAGTAAATATTGACTGATTCATCGCAGTGACCTTTTCTATAAACTTTTACGCTCATACGACATCGCTGACATAATCATTAAATATTCTGATTCACAGTGATATTACTGTAACTATTTTAATCAGTGACTATTGGCTGAGAATCATTACGATTTACGATTTGACTTATTGAAATGTAGCGAGTAATGATATAGAAATTTATCTAGTTACCATTTTTTAAATTGTTGTGTATTCTTATTATAGTTTTTTTGTAATGAAAAGATATTTTTATTAATTTATTTTAACAAATCTTCAGTTTAAATATATTTTTGCTTCTCAATAAAAATTAAACAGAGATTTCAGACGCAAATAACCACAAATACCAAACACGTATGAAAGCATTATCAAACAACTCACATCTTTCTACCCTATCGTTTTTTTTTATAATTAGTGAGGAATTCTGTAGTTACTTAAGCCCTCACTTAATTAATGCGTTAATTAGAACTGAGGAGTAATTTGCAGAAAGACAGAATGTGTGCAAAGCAATGCATGTACATAATCTAAAGGGTCGGACGCGCGGGAATCGTAGAAGGAAAACAGGTTCGCGGATATAATCGCGATTTTCGGTTATCGGCATTGTATGCAAAAGTTCGCGAAGAGTCAAAAGCTGCGTCGGCAAATTCGACAAGAAAACCTTCGTTTGGGCGACTTAGGCTACCCCAAACCTTCGGCTAATCTCGTTAATCCTCTCGGCGACTCGGTTCATGCTCGCGCTCTATCTCGCCGCTCAGACGCGCGCTGAGTACAAGTCCTTCAGAGATTGGCTCGCGCCTCATTAACGCCTTTTACCATCCCCCCGTTTTTCTTAGAGGTGCGTGCGAGCATTGCGCCTCGATTTAGCAACCACCGTGCGCTCAAGATTAGCTGCCCCACCAGTTGGTAGAGAAACGGCCAGCTTTAATTAGGGATCGTCGCTATCTCGGCAACCTGTCGTTCCTAGTACTCTCTCGGATCATATAATGCAGGTACTTAATTTAGTATCAGTTTACTTTTTCTATGTAAATTGCGAAGAAAAAATTAAAAAAATACTCTTAAATAATTCTCGCGGTGAATTAAACCAATTACTGCAAATTAATATGAGTTAAAATTGTTTAAATAACCAAAAAAACTCAAAGTTTCCAAAATTTACTGTATAAACGTCGGGAGTGCAGTGATATGAACTAAATCGAATCGGAGATCGACTGATTTTCATAGACAGTTAATGAGTTTTTCTTCTTGAACAAAAAATTAGCGTGTGCACGAGGCGCAGGTGCATGTGTAGCTTCGACTCGCACAGGCGTACTTTTTAGCTGCACTTTTTGCCTTGGCTTGCCTGCAGTGAATTCAACCACGCGAATTTTTTGTTCACTTGCATTGTCAGCGGTAGCTGAATATTGATAGCGAATGCTCTAAATATCCAAAGTTTCCGGGCAAAAAGCTGCAGAGGACTTGTAGAGCTCGCTTCTTCGGACAACAGTTTGCACTCTGTCTTGTGATTCCGAGTCAATCTTTATAGATTTTTTTAAATTTTGCGTTGATTTTTCATTACAAGAATTTGAAGAAACATTTCTTGTATCCCACGGGAAAAAGTATTTCTCAGTATAATATTCCCTAAAATAGGCATCTGAATACAATTTTATTATATCGTAAGAGCTGTTAAACACTCAATCAATACGACATACGAAATCACTTGGATATATATGATAACCTTTTTTGGTCGTATAAAGTAGTATTGCTATGTCCGAGGAATTCCGTAATGTAATTTATGAACTATATTTTTTATTATTTGCTATCAAAATTATTTATTCTTAGCTAGAATGATCAAATATAAATATCAACTACGTTATACTTTATACTTAGTGATGCCCTGTATTAGATTTTACATATGACTGTGATCAAGTTTACAATATTAGAGTGACTTAAGTCAGAATATAATTTTGTCTATTTTTGCAGTTAATCTTTAAATAATGCATTATGTATTTGCCGATGTTTTCGTCACGATTTTTCCTTCAAATCATAATATAAATAATATAACCCTAATAAATATTAAAAGTAAAATATAAGATGTATAAAAAGAATACTAGTCGTATGGTTTTGGTATATGAATGAACTTAATATCTTGTTTTGTTATGAAGAAATCGATATTATATAATATCAATTTCTGCTACGATATTAGTAGGATACGTCCTTATATTTTTTTTATATGTTTCGCGCAATCATATATGCTGTGAAACAAATGTATCGAATATAAAACATTAATTTTGAGTTTTAACTCTTTAAAATTTAAGTAGATATAACTTAGCACTCATCTCGTAATTGATATTCGCCATCCAAATTCATTAATAATAATTTAATATAAAATAACTAAGTTTCAATAATATAGATAAAAAAATAATACAATTCATGGACATTGGTTATTAATTATTAATATACCAAAATTATATTATATAGGAATTGCATAAAATCTTTCAAATCAAAATATCGTGAACAAATATTTATTTTATATTATTTATTTATTGATTAAAACTATTCATCAATTTATTAATAACAAACGGTATATTATTAATGAAAACTTCTTAAAATAGATAGATTTTTTCTGACAGCTTGCTTAGTAAAACTACAGTGGCTTAACATTAACGTGTATTTAAAAACGATATAATTAACGAGTCGCGAGCAAATAAGTCAAAAGTAAACATTCTCCTCACAGAATTGCGAGAATAAAGTGAACTTATAAATAATATAACACTCATCAAATGAATTCTATAGGGCGAATGAATTTGCGGTAGGCTGCCGTAATGAAGGCTGATTTGTCGAAACTTTCATAATTATTAGTAGAAGTTGTCCATCGCCTTACAGAAAACTTTAGTAATACTGATGGAAACCACTCTTGTAAATGAGGAATTAGAGAAGTCTTCATAAAGGAATAATGAATAGTGGTCATTATTTATTCTTTAACCTTAAATTTTTCCCTTAAAAACGATGTATAACTTTTATAAAATATTCAATAGTTCAAATAATATTCTGTATAAAGATGTGCATGAAACAAATTAAACATATTTTTATATTACTTGCAAAAAGATTAGCATTTTATATATGAACGAAAAGTAGCCAAAGAAAATTTTAAGTTAAGTAAGATAAACTTTAAACTCAACAAAATAAGTAGAGGGCGAACTTAAATAATTAGCGAATTGAGACTGTTGAATGGATCTAGGATCTCGTTAAAGCCAGGCTCCCGTTACCTTTTGAGAGGGCTCGAGAACAGCTTAGTTTAGGGGTAAGTTCAGTTGCGTACCGGTAGAAGAAATGGTTTTTTTCATCAGAGATCGGTTTGCGGGGCTGTTTATTGTGCGAGTGCCGAATCTGCCTTGACCTAACCGGCGAATAAATATTGACGAGGAAACCGATATTCTTGTCTCTCCACCCAATTTATTTAGAGCTGTCTGCAGATCGTTTTCGAGACTAAGTAATTTAACATGAGAACTGAATTGAGCTTCCATGAGATAGTGTGAGGTGTGTTAAAAAAATAACGAGAATTTTTGTTTTATGAAAAAAATATTTATTTATTCATGAATATCTATTTTGTCCCCTTCAAAGTAATCCCCCTCGGATATAATACACTTCTGCCAACGCTTTTTCCAATCCTCGAAACACTTTTGAAACTCGATCTTTGTAATAGCTTTTAGCTCTTTTAGCGATTCGCTTTTAATGTCATTTATGCTTGCTAAACGACGGCCTTTTAATGTTCTCTTTATTTTTGGAAATAGAAAAAAGTCACATGGAGCCATATCTGGCGAATATGGAGCCTGAGACATCGTTACAGTTTTGTTTTTGACCAAAAATTCACGAACAAGCAATGAAGTGTGAGCAGGTGCATTATCGTGGTGCAAAAGCCATGAATTGTTTTGCCACAAATCCGGGCGTTTTTTTCGGATTGCTTCACGCGAACGGCGTTGAACTTGTAGGTAGTACTCCTTATTGATTGTTTGACCTTGTGGCAAGAATTTATGATGCACTATGCCATTAAATTATCACGTTTTCATCGGTTGTTGATGTGCTTGGGCGTCCGGGTCGTTCGTCATCTTCAATATTTTCGCGGCTATCTTGGAAATGCTTATACCACTCGTAAATCCTTGCTTTACTCATAGCAGACTCACCATATGCCTTTGTTAACATTTTACAAACTTCACTACACTTTATTTCATTTTTTAACGCTAAATTGAATACATATTCTTTGATCCATTTTTTTTTCACAAACGAAAATAGCCGAGCTCGAAAAAACACGTCTACGTTAGCGGCTGCTACTTAAAAAGTAAGCAATGAATATTGCTGAAAATTTTATCGTACTTCAGGGGCATGTGTACCAATATAATAAAAAAAATTTTTATACAGGCGGACTCTCCAAACCCGCGAAATTTAAAAATTCTCGTTACTTTTTGAACACACCTCGTACATAAGCAAGCTTATTATGTAGACTTACTGATCGATTATATATCTAATATTAGAATCTTTTATGTTTTTTATTCTATTAAATTTCGATCGTCCTTTTTTTGGTTTTCACTTTTGATTTCGAGAATAATCTACTTATGCATCAGCTTTAGGAACGGCAAATCGTCATCTATCAGAACAAGTTGATTTATTAAATTATTTGCTTACTGTGTTTAGAATAAATTAAGATGGAAACACTTCATCACTAATTTTTATAAAATTTATCTAGTTAAATAATATACTTGAAATTTTAATAATTTTCTTTTTATTGCGTTTTTTACAAGTACATATAAATGTAATAAGTGTTTCGAAAATGCAATTATCTCAACTTTCGAATGCACCCTACAACTTAATGCTGCATTTAACAGATTTGACAATACCATCGATTAAAACAATGAGGGTTACGGCAATGTTATCCGCGGTAGCCATCGCAATTTCATTTCTCTTTGCTCGAATCTATTGTGTCGAGCCGTAGTATCGTGGCGGGGAGAATGGTGGTTGACCTGCCGCTTGACACCTGCGACTCCCCATTTCCCACTTCGCCTTCTTGTGTACTTGTTCTTGACAATTTCGGCAGTCGACGAATAGACATACGTCTAAACCTGGAAGACTCGGCCGGAAGTCTCGCTGCTCGTCTTGCGGCCCTGACCACTTCGCCCTGCTCTCTTCCATTGACTATTTCCTCTACTCTTATTCGCTGCGCTGCGGTGAGAGAGGCCAGGCTTTTCGACTGTGGGGGCTGGATTTTTACCATTTTTTAAACGCTTGTTTCTTCGCAGGACTGCTTCTGACGGTTTCGCGACCGACAAGAAAAATGTTTAGAATTTCCTCAGCTATACAGTGGTATAGCTAGAGACAAGTAATTAAAAAACAGGATCTATAAATGTGTTTTAAAAAAATAGCCTAATTATAAGTAAAAAAATACATGATTTAATTTTGCATTCATTTTCCAGATTTTACAATTCGAAAATATGAAACATATTCTATTAATATTATTCGTGTAACTAAGTAGTTTGTGATATAGTTATGTATGTAAAAACTAATTATATATACCTACCAAACTATGTATAAATGGTTCATTCATTTAACGAAATTATCGTTTATATTTGATAAAACTTGATACTTTATACCATATATTTATATCAAACAAAGGAATAATGAACAATTTTCGATTATGGTATATGTTTATTTCTATCTTTAAAATCGATATCTTTTGAATTCGGGTACTCTACGGTATTTCTTTTAATTGGATAGGAATATTTATATTATTATATTATATTACTATATTATTTTTTTTATTTAATGTTATTTTGTTTTTACTGGTGTAACTGAAAATTTTTTTACTTTTTATGTTTGTTTTCAATATTGTTTTTATTAAAAATATTAATGATCGGTATTTTATTGTTATCTAGAAGCTAATAAATTAATATTAATAGCTTTTGTTAACATTTTGTGTAGGACTAGACAGCCCTGGGCAGTGTAATATGTGTGAATAATAGATTAATAAAAGATATTAAAAATTATTCTAAAAAACCTAATTAGCTAAATTGACAATCTGGGATAATCGAATGACTCAAAATATTATTGTCGTTTAAGAAAACATTAATAAACTTTAGGATGTAATATACTATGCGCACGAAATTTGCATAATTCCAAAGGAGAAGCGTCGGTAGATAATGGTAGATAGGTAGAAAATGGAAAAAGCTTGGCCGGCGAAAAAAGGTATCCAGGACAGAAGATCTCGACAGAATATTGGAAAATTCGATTTTCCACCGAGGCGATGACAAGAGCAAATTCCAGACACGTGGCAGTCAGTGTAAACAAAAGGTTCTCATGTCACGTGAGTGGATTCGCCAATAAGAGCGCGAACAAATCGAGCGCAATTCCTTTAGGGTAAACATCACTCCACAGATAATTCCCCTGTTTATCCGCGCACCGTCGTGTATCCTTTTAGTCTATTGATCGTCTCTATGCGGGAAAATAGTATAGTAGTTTAGAGATTACACGAGCAGAACCATTCATTTGCAGTTTTTCAATAATGCTAATCCGTAAAGTTACGTGGAAATAGAAAAACCGTACTTAATTGTTGGCATAAAATATTTTTGCATTTGGGTTAACATGCAGATTATGCTATAATTCCTTTTTCTTTTTTATTCTTTTATGCGTTACAGAAGCGCAAGGTAATAATGCTTGAGTTATGTGCTTTAATTTTATCCATTTACTCGCATTCTATTTAAATGTAGAGGAAATACTATTGTCCTCCAAGAGTGAAACAGATATATTTCATTTCAAATAAGTGATACCAAGGAACTTGCATTAAGGATGACTCAAGTGAAATATAAGGCCATGAAAAGAACGCGATGTTTGGGTGTAATTCTCGCACGGGTTATGAGGACCTGAAGAGTTGAAATACGAAGATCAGCATCGGACCAGAAAGTGAACATGAGTCATTGAGCAGGCGTGGACCTTCTATTTACCTTTTCTTCAATTATTTACGAAGCGGGGCCTTAGCTCTCTCTTTCTTTCTGCTGCGTTCTTCCCCACACCCCCAGTTTCCACCTTTTTGAAAACAACATATACAGTGCTTGTATAGTAAGTGTATGGAAGTCTCATACTGAGAAAAGCACAAAAAAATTATTCTACACCATTAACATTTAGGAGTAGGATGTAGTTTTGAAAACAATCAAGTTTCCGCAATCATGGGAGAGGAAGAGAATCACCACTGATGTGTGCTTTATATTTGCAATGCAAAATATTTAAAAAAGATGATTACTTCTTATCCTAATTTGCATGATATTCTTATAAAATTTTTATGCGAGGTCTAAATTCGTGATAGACTTATATATTGACGGAATTACATGCAAGAGAACTTTCCGAGACTGCAGTACTTTCTTAAACAAATTGTACTAATGCGACGTTGCCAAGTAATGCCAAGATGCGTGCGCGGGAGTTTGACGTTATATTGGTCGGTGCGGTAGGTATAAATGTATATCGAGCCGTGAAAATCAATATCGATCAAGTACGAGAGTGCGATATTGGTTAAGTACGTTCGAATAACAGCGGTCTGCATCGTGGATTGGAGTTCCGAATAGCAGAGAGGAAGTACCGAACAGTGTTGAAAAGAAGCTCGGAAGTATTAGTATTTGAACGGTGTATGTCGGGATGAGCTTGGAGTAACTTAGAGCAAGTTCCCGACTATATCTCGGAAGGAAGAAGATAGAAGCTAGACTGCACATCGTGCAAATATCAAAAGAAGCTCTAAAATAGCTAATTGATATAAAGCATGGTTTAGATGCAAATATAGCATTTGCGAGATTTCCAGCAATCAACGTACTTGTGCGCACACCTTATACCATTACTCTTTGTAACATAAGCAAGTCAAACTGATCTAATTATGACGCAATATACAAGGTGTCTTTTAATTCCTTGTTTCCACCTATACCACATGATTGCTGAGGCAATTCTAATCATTTTTTTGCGGTCACGAAACTGTCAGATGCACCACCGCGAAGATACAGGTATTTAAAAAATGGTAAAAATCCAACCTCCGCCGCTGAAAAGTGCGGCCTACTCGCCGTATCATAGCCGATAAGAGTAGAGAAAATAGTCAATGGAAGAGAGTAGGGCTAAGTACTAAAATCTTTCAAATCAATTTAAACAAACAGTTTTCGTAGAATCGTTATTCCGTAATAGTAAAACAATCTCTTGTTCACTATTTAAATAATGAAATGAATTTATTTAATAATAAAAATAAAATAAATCAATGTAAGCATTTTCTAATGATCATTTCTATTTCTTTCTTTATGATTATTCTTCGACGTGCTGTTGCAACACTACCCTTCGGTAAACGTTTTACAGTGAGTCCTAAAGTTAATTATTAACGCGTAAATTCGTTTTACTGTGTTGGATTAACCTATTAATATAATCCAATAAAAATAATCATACAACATGTTTTCTAGTACATTTAGTTCATTTATTTCATTAATGAGTGATTCTCAAATTTAGTCGTATGACATGTAACATAGAAGACTTTTTTGTTAATGTAAAGGTAAGAGATAAGGAGGTAAGGTGTGAACTAGAAGGAGGTTATAGTTTAAATTTATGTGTAGTTTAGTTTAATTAATAAATGTTGCTCTGCCAGCGCGTCTTCCAAAGGAGCCAGACTCGTTTCTCCTCAATGGGTGGCCCTTGAAAATATGTACTTACTGTATTAAATATACATACCGCCTTCATTGACTTTGTAATTAAACTACAAATAAACTTTATTAATATGGCTTCAATTATCATTTTCTTGCCAATACAACTGTTCCTCACATGTACTCGCATCGGCGATCACCACAACTCTACTTGCGCTTCTTTGCCCTTCCTTCGACAGCCCCTTCAGTTCGGGGCCTATATAGCATGTATCACCCAGCCATCGAGCCAGCCTGTGTTTTCTTCGGCACCTTTGGGCCGAACCCCACTTTGTCCGGACACTGCATACGCGTACGCTTCTCTCTCGCTTTCGCTCTCTCTCTCTCTCTCTCTCTCTCTCTCGGTAAGTACAGGCAGACGTGTTCTGCTTAGCTCCACAAAAATATCGTTACATTGACATTACGAGGACTCCTGCAGGCTCCATACAATCGGAGCATAAACTGTGTGGCTTTATCTAGGAGCCAAGAAGTTGCCAAATAAAGTTAATCATTTTTCTGTCCGGAGGACTGCTTAGGCGAGCAGCACGCACACAGGTAAGTAAGTGTGTGCAATATGTGTCTTGTCTGTGAGAGCCGTGGCGCGAAAACTCCCGCCTATTCCGCGCACAGACACATCACTACGTCGATAGTAGTCCGCCGTCTCCGCCGAGAGACTCGGTATGGAGCAAGTTATTTCTTCGTCTTCTTCTGTACCAGCAACGGAGAAATTATTGAAGGCTTGCGCCGATCGGGTCTCTGCGCTGGAAAACATCATTAAAGCGCAGTCAGACGAGCTGATGGCCCTGCGCGAGGATCGCTCACTGCTCGTGAGTGGGATCGAATCGTTAAAGAATGTAATGAACAAAATGAATGATAAAGTCGATCACCTGGCCACCGAGTTGTCTAATAACAAAAATGAATTTATGAATACTGTAAATACTAATTTTAAGCGACTAGAAAATAAGTTAGATTGTAAGTTAACGCGGGCGTGTGATAGTGATAAAGAATGAATCGTTGGAGCTGCAGGTGATTGCCGGGAGCTCGGGAGCTGATTAAACCGAATATGACAATAGTAACAATAGTACAACATTTATAATCTACAGCAGCAATAGTAGGAATAGAACAAACCACAACAATCACAATAACATAAATAGCAAAACATTTTTCAATATTAAACAATCAAATAGTAACAAAAATGCAAACAGAAATAAAAACATAAATAAAAATAAAAATAATAACAGTAATCCAGATAACGTCAGTGATTCAGGGCTCGATGCTCCCGGAAATTCTTATGGTGATAATCAAGACGTTGGGAGGGTGGTCTCGACGGGAGATGGTGGTGTCGAACTCGTCATTACAGGGTTAGTCGATTGTGCTGGCACAGGAGTCCTGCCTTCTGACTTTGCGCTCGACACCATCACTTCTGTGCTCCCCTCCTACGTACCTGAAGACCTGGTTTCGGCGGTGCAGCTCGGGGAGCGATCGACGAGGTCACATGGAGGGGTTGGTGAAAAACTCCGACCGTCAATACCATCAATTAGGGTGCAGCTTCGTACAATGAAAGCTGCTAATCTCATCTTGGAGGCAAGGCAGGTTTTTACTGCATTCTCTACACAAAATGTGGCTTTCGTCCGTGCTATATTTATAAATTTGTGGTTAAGTCGGGATCATTATAGTGCATTCGTGCAGTGCAAGAACACTTGTACGTCTGGCATCGGCGCGGAAAATTTTTTATTAGATGGAAAGAGGGCGGTAGGGTTCATGCTGTAGCCTCTGAGACTGAGATTATGAATATATATATGAACATGTACTCGTCGGGAGTTCTGCCGGGGGGCCTACGGACGGGAGTGTTTTAACCCGTGAGCAGCTTGTTATAGCTGACAGGACAAATACATCTTCCTGGCTGTCTACCACGCTTAGTGTCCCTCAAGGTTCCGATTTGGGACCATTACTTTTTCGTCTTTACGTTAACGACTTAAGTCCTGCTCTTAACTCCATGGGTGTAAGACGTATTTTATATGCTGATGACCCCCAGGTTTACCTTAGTTTTTCTCGGGATAACCTGGAGGCTGAAGCTAGACACATGGTGGCTGTTGCACGGGCTGTCTCGAGCTGGACTTCATCTGCATCCTTGAGGCTTAATGTGGGAAAGACATCTGCAATTCTTTTTGGATCACGCAGGTTTCTTTCTGACATTGAGTATACAGGGTTCAATTCTATTGAACTCGAAGAGGAGGTGGTTGTGCCTTTGTCAGAAACGGTAAAGAGTCTTGGTGTTGTACTAGATGCGGGTCATACCTGGAGGCGGCATATCGAGTTAGTTAGTAAGACAATCAACCAGGTGTTATATGGCTTACGCTTTTTCCATCAGGACACCACGGAGGTTCTTCCGGTGAAGCTGGCACGTTCTCTAGTCTTTCCTCATTTTAATTATTGTTCCATTATTTACTTAGATGCGTCCCAGGAGCTAAGGGCAAGGCTACAACGCTCACAGAATTCTTGTGTACGGTATGTGATGGGCGCTAAGTGGGACGATCATATCACCCTCTTCAGGCGTCGATTGGGTTGGATGGGAGTGGACAGCTGGAGCGAATATTTTATTTACTTACAGATCTACAAGATCTTACGGCTGCATAAGCCGGAGTATCTCGCTGATCTGTTCTCTTCCAGCGCTTCCGATCGGCCGGTTAGGGGTGACCCTCGAGAACTTGGGAATCTGATCATTTTCTGTACAAGGTGCTCATCTGTGGAACAATCTGCAATCCTGCATTAGAAATGCGTCCTCCCTTAGTCGCTTCAAGGGGCTGGTGGTGGAGCATCTGAGAGTACGGGACATTGCAGTTTAACTAATCTAGTCTGATGTCTTCTTGGTTGTGTTTTAATTTGCGTTCTAAATTATTATGTTTTCTGTTATGCATGTATTACGAGTATATGTGTGTATGATTGAATTTCATCTTCATTCACTGTAAATACTTACATTTACTCATTGTGTGTATGTATGTATGATTGAAATTCGACTGATAGATAATAAGAAAAATGTGATTTATTGATTTATGTATATTTATTTATTTATTGTTGTTACTGCACTTCATCTGTGATGTTGACGATACTGTGATAATTTGTGATAATTTTTTATATAACTGACTAATGACGCTGTGCAATAATTTTGTAAAATTTTACAAATAAATCAATTATCTATCTATCTATCTATCTCTCTTACCCTGGTAAGTACAGACAGACGTCTGCTGATTAACTCCCAACTTAAATTGCATTTAGCATTACTAATACTGGGTGGGAAGTTTATATATTTTGCAGAGGAATGAGGACTTCTGCAGCCTCCATGCAACCGGAACATTAACTGTGTGGTTTCTACATGGAGCCAAGAAGTTCAATTTCAAAATTATTTCTTTTCGTGCCTGGAGGACGGCTTGAGTGAGCAGTGTACACAGAGGTAAGTGACAGTGTAGTGCTTATGTGTACCTCATCAGTGGAAACGCGTGGCGCAAAATCTCCAATCTATTATGCGCTCAGACCTACATCACTATACATCGGTAGTAGCCCGTAATCTACACTGCAACACCATCCTTATTTATGGGAGGCGGAATGTACTGTATCTGTGCTCAGGCAAGAAGTGTTAGAGCGCTGATGAAGTACAGCAAATGTGGGCTGCATTGTCATCCAGCATGCTCTACGACCACGTCGTGTGCTGCACATACATATTTGTGTCACGCCTGTGTGCCACCGAAGCGCGCATCATCAGTGACACGAGAGAATACGTGTAGAGCGACAGAGAACGCTACTCACCGGCTTTGTCATCCCGGCGGCCTACCCCTGCTCCGCGGGGCTAAGTCCATCAAGCGCTCCCCCATCCAGGTCCCGCTATAGCAAATAGCCGCCAAAAGTTCTACTGTGATCTGTATGAGGAACCTAATGCCAACACCATCACCTTCGCAACTCGATTCATCGTTACAGGTCATATCCGAAGCACTTAAGGCACGATCCGACTTCTCGATGTCCACCATCGATTCGAACTCATTGATCGAGAGATGGCCGATCTTATATCTTTTCTCGCGAGGAGTCTGAGTTCAGGCCGAATACTTTCATAATCGCCTGTTCGAAGCTCAAAATTCCAGCACAATCGGGCGTGAGTTGCGGAACCTAAGTTTGCTACCATGAGCAAGTGAGTCTTTACATGGGCTCATGCCGGATAAACTTAACACTCACTTTGCACGGGTGTCTGTGTCAAATATCATCGACGACAATCGGATTAGTACCGTGTTCAGCTCTGCCACTGATGGTTGTTTTCGGTTTAAAATTATAAATATTAATGATATTGTTCTGTCAATATCAAAGTTCACATCGCAAGCAGTTGATGAGGATGGCATTCCGCATAGTACGCCTCAGAGGGATAGTGATGGAGCATTTGAGGGGATGGGACGTTACAATTAAGAATAATTCGAATAATTTTTATAATTTTTAATTTGCACCCTAGATTCTGTTTTATTTATGTATTGTAAATATATATGCGTATGATTAACTCATATATATTTATATCTATATATATACTAGGTTGGCAATTATTTCCCTTTCGTTTTTTGGTCTTTTGAATTTCGCGACTATGTACAAAGCACTACAGAGCTCATATCCGGCAATACTAGATTTGAAAGGTCTTAACAAAACCTTCAAAACGACGCTATGCATGATTAGTTTGGATATTGCATTCAACAGTTATAGACGTGTAAACATGGAGTTCGCTAACGCCAAAATTCCTGCTATTTTGAAATTATCCTTCATTAAAGGCAAATCCGCTAGAGAAACGTTCCGTGAGATTAATGGTGTTTTGGGGAATGTTTGGTACTCTATCACTTTCAACCACGGAGGAATGGTTTCAACGATTCAAAGTCGGTAACAACGACACCATGGATAAGCCGGCTGACAGAACACCTGTGACAATGAATACCGATCAAATCATGGAAAAAATCGAGATAGACCGACATGTGGCATCTCGTAATATCGCCCAGGAGATGGAAATTAGTCACGAAACCATTTTAAACCATTTGTAGAAGGCTGGATATAAAAAAGCTTGATGTTTGGGTACCGCATGATTTGACGCAAAAAAACTTTCTGGACCGAATCAACGCCAACAATGCAACATGCTGCTGAAATGGAATGAGCTCGACCCATTTTTGAAGCGCATAGTGACTGGCGAAGAAAAATGGATCACATACGACAATATCAAGCGAAAAAGGTCGTGGTCGAAGGTCGGTGAATTGTCCCAAATAATGGCCAAGTCGGGATTGACGGCCAGGATGGTTTTGCTGTGTGTTTGGTGGGATTGGAAGGGAATCATCCACTATGAGCTGCTCCCATATGGCCAGATGCTTATTTCTACCATCTACTGCGAACAACTAGACAGCTTTAAGCAGGTGATCGACCAGGAACGTCCAGAATTGGCCAACACGAATGGTGTAGTGTTCCGCCAGGATAACGCCAGACCACACACTTCGTTGATGACTCGTCAAAAGCTACGGGAGCTCGGATGGATGGTTTTATCGCATGCACCATATTGCCCCGGTATAATGCCAAGTGACTACCACCTGTTCCTGTCCATGGCGAATGCCCTTGGTGGTGTAAAGTTGAACTCAAATAAGGAGGGGGCTTCTACGAGGGGATATTATGAAGTTGTCATCTAGATGGAAACAGATTATTGAACAAAACGGCGCATATTTGTACTAAATCCAATCACTGTAACATTTTTTATAAAGCATTGAATACAGAGCAAAAAATAGGATGGGAGATATTAGCCAACCGTGTAGTTCACTAATCTGCTTGCAATATTTTTCTAAGTTCTGATAGCGTCTGAAATCGGGACTGATCAAGTAATTTGCCCAATTCTTTGTTTTAAATTTTTATGATGCGCGATAATATTCTTTATTCTTAAGATCAAAATTATTATTTTTGAAGCGTTAAAACTAATCTTTGTATATCATGTGTAACAGAGCATTGACACATTAAGTTTCGACAAGAATGTTATATGTTTAAGCTGCAGACTTATTTTGAATAAAGTAGTGCAATCAAATTCCCCGCAAATATACTTTATTTGGTACAAAAGTAGACATATTCAAAACTAATAAAAATTATTTTATTTACACTAAAGTGAATTACCGTACACTGAAATTTAAGGTTATATATATTACTCCTCTGCATAACTAATACCATTCGAAATTCCATGCACAGTTTTATTTGATCGTTGAAATGATGAGAACTTATTCAAGGTCCAAATAGTAATTACTCTATAATTTCCACTTTGTTTTGAGCAAATTATTCTTACCTTCTAATCTTTGACTATCCTTTTACTTACACAGATCCATTGATCTAAATTATTCAAATATTAGGTGCGCAACTTTGCTTCCGCCGTTTATCGATAGATGACTGCAGCGGTAAGTGCCGCTTAAAATAGGCAGGTAAAAAATTTCATAGAGTAAGGTTAAACATCTGTCAATATAATGATAGCACCATGTTAGTGGTGCCAAAATCGAGCCAAATTCTCGTTAAATGCGGTGATAATTTTCTACTTTTATTTGAAGAAAACTGCAGGTGAGGTTTATCGAATGCTCTCAAGTACTTACCGTGAGACTGCTCTTAGTGACAGAACGCGTTATGAGTAGTTTCAACGTTTTAAGAGCGGTGATTTTTATATCAAGGACCGACATGGCGGCGGAAGAGAAAAATTTTTCAAAGATTCTGAACTAGAGACATTACTTACTGAAAACTCGTGCTAAACACAACAACAATTAGCAGTATCATTAATGACACTCGACAAGCGAAAGATCTTAAAGTCATGGAAATGATTTAAAAGCAGGGAAATTGGGTTTCATATAAATTGAAGCCGAGAGATATTGAACGGCGTTTTTTTCATGTGAACAGCTGCTGCAAAGACAGAATCGGAAGGTATTTTTACATCGCATTGTAACAGGCAACAAAAAATGGGTCAACTACGATAATCCCAATCACAAAAAATCATGGGGAATGTCCTGACATGCCTCCACATCGATGCACAGACCATATATTCTCGGTGCTAAGGTTAAACTCTGCATTTGGTGGTACCAGCACGACGCGGTGTATTATTATGATCTGCTGAAACTGAGTGAAACCATCCCACGGAATCGGTATCGAAAGTAATTGATGCGTTTGAGCCAAGTATTGAAGAAGAAACGGCCAAAGTACCAATAGAGAGGTCATAAAGTTATCCTGCAACATGACACATGTCGCAAAATCCGACAAGGCATATGTAGAAATCCTAAAATAGAAAGTCTTACTTAACTCGCCGTACTCTCCAAACATTGCTTCGTCTGTCTATCATTTGTTTCTATCGATGGCACATAGTCTAGCTAAACAGTATTTCCACTCTTATAAAGAAGTTAAAGAATGAATTGTCCAAAAGATGGCAAAAAGTAGTGGAGTGTTCGACAGTAATTGATTCATAAACAGATAATAACTTTCTATAAATAAAACCTCAAATTTTGGAAAAAAAGTCGACAGAAGCAAAGATGTGCACCTTATAAATAAAAATAGTCAAAATATTGTCAAAATATGTTTTGTCAAATCAAAGGCGTAAACTATTATCAATTAGTGCCATTGTGGTCAGTCATAAGAGATATTTTTGAGTCGTATTTAATTCTACTTTGTAATATAATATATTGCGTCAGTGGATAGTTATCATAAGCTATTGTCATTATTATTCAATAAAGTAAAAGTTTTAAAACACAAAATAGCTCTAATACTAATAGTCGTATTTACAATTTTATCCTGCAGTATAACACACACAAAGTAAGACAATAATTGCTTGTTTGGAGTTTAGAAAGAAAAGTAACAGAGTAAGAAAATCCAAAGGAAAAAGATGAAAGTGCGCGATAATAATAAGTCCCTGCAATTTAAATAATATAAATGCAAACCAGAAGAAACGTTTCTAAATTTGCGACAACAAAGAGAAAAAATAAAGAACGTAAAGATAATTGAAAGAGAATATGTGTAAGATAGTAAAGGAACAAAGGACTAGGTAGATAGATAGATGGATAATAGACTACGAATCAGATGAAAGTATAAAGTAACTATTTTAGGAACACTCGATCCGCTTAAGGGAACAAAAAACGTAGATCAATCTTCCGTCACAACCACTATGGAGTTTGGTTAGCCGCTTCAGTAAAATCACAAATTCGTTTCAAGCTTTTTACTATTCAGACAAACTACCTACAAGTTATCCCGAATAAGATGTACTACTCTCACATTTATTCTTGCTTGCTCGTAACCAAATAGGCAAAGATAGATGGAGTCATGTGAAGTGTATTGCTTGGATGCTTCAATATGCTATACTTGTTTTCTTTCTCTTCTTCTTTTATATGTGCAGAGGTACACTTTTTCCTATTATATTCCCATATGTATAGGTTGTATGAAAAAGTAAGTATATTAGAAGTCAATAATTTAAATATAACCAAAAATAGCGTATTAATAATACCTTAAAAACTCTAAAAATGTGTTGCAACATTTAAATAGGAAAATTGGCTACCTAAACAAACTGCTTTCTAAAGAAATTATCATTTAAAAAAAGAAAAAATATGTGATCGTTTATACCATATAGCTATTATAACTGCATTATTTGTAAAATTATATCTAGCAGAGAATACAAAGAAAAGTTGTACAAGTTCTCTCGTCTACAGAGTTACAATTACTGAGATTGTAAAGAATTGTAAGTCAATATAAATTTTTCATTTATATATCATATATTCAAATATCGTCCAATCTCTTTCGAATATTTCTTACTTATTCATGGAATCGTAATCGTATTTTACGAAAAAAGATCTAAAATATTCAAACAATTCGAAATTATACAAAAAAATTGTATTTGAAATTTATTAATTTAATAAGGTTATTGAACTATTTTATTTCTGATTTATAAGACCTTAGTAATATTTGAGTAATTCATACTACGAATAAGATGCTATGAACTAAATTATAGGAAATTGATTATATCATCGTTTAATACAGTTAAAGAGTTACAATAATTCTCTTAATAATTAAAGAAAAATGTATAGTTATTATAAATTCAAATTTTTTTCTGAATTATATTATTAAAAAGATTTGCCGAATAATAACGACGAGCAATATTCAAACCTACTTCTTTTTTACATAAAAGAAACTACTAAAATTTATTATTTTTTATGTCATTTTCATTTTAAATTAAATAAAAAGTAAAAAGATTTAGTAATTAGTACGAAATAATTCGCCGGCTCAAAATGACACCATTTCAGCTGTAAATCATGCAAACCTATTAATCGGATAGCTACAGTTTATGCTAAATTCAAAATCATAACAACTTAATATGGAAAAAAAGCTTACAGATCCTTGGTTGTTCTTATTCAACTAAAGTATTTTTATTTTTTACAATATCAAATTAATAATATATTCTTATTACACATATTTATAGTATACGCAGGAAAAATTGCAATTATTTCATCGTCAATATTTCGTATTAATGTTTTATCGTGAACTATAAATATTTAAAAAAAATTAAATTTATGAATACCATTTTTAATAAAAATATGTATTCGATATCAACCGGTTACGTTTTCTGCGACAACTGCCACTTTATTTTCAAATCAAAATCAATCAATATTTTCATAATAAAAGTTAACCTCTTCTCTATCGTCTAAACTATTATTTTCTTGATTAAAATGTACTATGTCATTATCGGTGTTGCTCTCAGAACTTACTAAATTGTACTGCTGCGTTAAAAAATATAGAATTGGATTATTAATATCGTAATAAAAATTCAAGTTTTTTCTCATAAACTACATGTTTCCGAATATACGCGCGTCAAACTTGCTGCATTAGTAAAAATTCAAATACAGTGTATCTATAAAACGTTGGTTTTTTAAATGAAACTTGATTTTTTGTATATATAATATATTTACAAGTTTAATTTTAACTGAGTTTCTGCTTGATACATGTGTAAGCAGACCTATGTTTTCAAAAGTTCTATCGAACCTAGAATTTCTTACATTATATGTATTCATGCTTGTATTCATGACTCAAGCTAGGTTGACAATCAACAATGCAATTAATCTATGAATAAATGTATTAATAATTCTATTTTTGACATTTCAGATATTTACTTGTTTTTTAATTTTGAACTGTTTGAAATGGAACAGGCATCCTATTATCTTAGCACCTTGAAATTTTTTTTGCAGCTATTAATTTCTGTTGAACATTCATTTGCAATTTAGAATATGTTATATGTATTACATGTATCAAACAGAAACTGAGTTAGAATTAAATTTCTACATATACTTTATATAAAGAAAATAATTTCAAATAATTTCAAATAATTTTCTTCAAATGTAGTTGTTTTTTAGACATTTTCTTTAAATGTTAATCATTTACAGAGAAATCTCTAGTATCCATGAGAGGAAACTAGCGAAGCATCCATACATGTGTGAAAGAAAACAAGATAAAATGTGAAGCTAAAGATGCCTACTAATGATCATTATCTAGTTTATCCGTACACAATGAAATAAAATTTGTCTTTCATTTTTTAGTTGCGTGAGTACACTTTGACGGAGACGTACCACGAGGATGACGTTGAGATGGAATTCGTGAGTCGTGAAACTCTGGTTGGGAGTGGATCTGGATACTCTGTACCAACCCCCCGAGGAATCGATCCGAACCGAGACTTAAACGAAGCCATTGCTGAGGAGCGCAGAGAAATGGATACACAAAGATATAGGTAAGCTCTTTCCATTTACTTTGCCACCGATCACCCATCATCTTTTGCACGTATCTTCTTAGCTACTCTTTGATATATCACTCCTTTTCTTTTTTTTTTCTATAATCGTATAAGCAGTTTGCTTTATATCTTTCTAATTCCATGTACTCGATAAGTGATTGCCGCACATAAACATCCAACTCCTTTATAGTACAACAAAAAATATTATATTGTCTCTTTGCTTGTTTATTGTAAAATAATATAGAATAATGAACCTAATTTTTTTTCTATTAAATTATAATTACAAGATAAATCATCATCTAAATATAAGTTTTTATATATAAATGTTTGTTATATATAAATTTTATATTTATTAGTATACATAGATATAAGCATACATGTGGACATTTTTATATAAACATAATATTTATGAAAATTTATCTATGTTTAAAAATAATTTTTATAAATTAAAATTTTGTTACATAATATTAAAATCATTGTCATACAGACTGTTTTTTAATTATTTATCTTGAGCTATACCACTAGATAGATGCGAACATTCTAAACATTCTTCTTGCTGGACGCAAAATTGTCAGAAGCCGCCCTGCAAAGATACAGGCATTTTAAAAATGGTAAAACCCAGCTCCCGCGGATAAAAAGCACGGTTTCTCTAACTGTAACGCAGTGAATGAGAGTAGACAAAATAGTGAATGGGAGAGAGTAGGATGAATTGATCGGCGCCGTAAGGCGAGCAGCAGGCCTGTCCGAGTTCTCCACATTTAGACGCATATCCATTCGGCGACTGCCGAAATTTTCAACAACAAGTAGGCAAGAAAGCGGCGGGACTGCAAAGTGGGTATTCAATCGGTGGTGTCATCGAATATATTAAGCTCAGCATCTATCTGTAGGGCGCATTCGAAAGCTCAGATAATGGAATTTTCGAAACACGAAACCATCGATTAAAACAACGAGGACTAATGCAATGTTATCCGCGGTCGCCATCGCAATTTCGTTTATGGACGAGTGTTATTGTCTCAGATAGTAGTACCGTGACAGGACGAATAGTAGCTTGCAATCCTAACCAATTCGCCCTACTCTCTCCCATTCACTGTTTCCTCTACTATCATTCGTTCCACTACGGTAAGAGAGACAGTGCTTAAAAAACCGTACTACTAAAAAACAGGCTGTATTACACACACACGCGTGCGCGCGCTCGCGCATATACATTAGGGTAGCAAATGTCTACCTTCCGCCTTTTTTTTTAAATTTTGCGGCTATGTATAATGCATATTGGATTCAACAGTTATAGACGTGTAAACATGGAGTTCGCTAACGCCAAAATTCCTGCTATTTTGAAATTATCCTTCATTAAAGGCAAATCCGCTAGAGAAACGTTCCGTGAGATTAATGGTGTTTTGGGGAATGTTTGGTACTCTATCACTTTCAACCACGGAGGAATGGTTTCAACGATTCAAAGTCGGTAACAACGACACCATGGATAAGCCGGCTGACAGAACACCTGTGACAATGAATACCGATCAAATCATGGAAAAAATCGAGATAGACCGACATGTGGCATCTCGTAATATCGCCCAGGAGATGGAAATTAGTCACGAAACCATTTTAAACCATTTGTAGAAGGCTGGATATAAAAAAGCTTGATGTTTGGGTACCGCATGATTTGACGCAAAAAAACTTTCTGGACCGAATCAACGCCAACAATGCAACATGCTGCTGAAATGGAATGAGCTCGACCCATTTTTGAAGCGCATAGTGACTGGCGAAGAAAAATGGATCACATACGACAATATCAAGCGAAAAAGGTCGTGGTCGAAGGTCGGTGAATTGTCCCAAATAATGGCCAAGTCGGGATTGACGGCCAGGATGGTTTTGCTGTGTGTTTGGTGGGATTGGAAGGGAATCATCCACTATGAGCTGCTCCCATATGGCCAGATGCTTATTTCTACCATCTACTGCGAACAACTAGACAGCTTTAAGCAGGTGATCGACCAGGAACGTCCAGAATTGGCCAATACGAATGAACACACACTTCGTTGATGACTCGTCAGAAGCTGCGGGAGCTCGGATGGATGGTTTTATCGCATGCACCATATTGCCCGGATATAGCGCCAAGTGACTACCACCTGTTCCTGTCCATGGCGAACGCCCTTGGTGGTGTCAAGTTGAACTCAAAAGAGACTTGTGAAAAGTGGCTGTCCGAGTTTTACGCAAATAAGGAAGGGGGCTTCTACGAAGGGGATATTTTGAAGTTGGCGTCTAGATGGAAACAGATTATTGAACAAAACGACGCATATTTGAACTAAATCCAATCACTGTAACACTTTTTATAAAGCATTGAATACAGAGCAAAAAATAGGAAGGGAGATATTTGCCAATCTTATATGTTTATATATATATATGATGCATGATTTATCTGAATACATTGAAATATCTCGAGAATTATGCATTGAATAATAAAAGGTTCTCCCACCCCACCTCTTGAAGTGAAGGTTGGGATCAACTTTGAAATTTTAAATGGTAATACCTATTTTTCATTACAAATACGGCTTCTGCACCACAAACTACGTAAATTTTGTCCAAAACTTTTTTTCTGATTCGTAATAGATGGTACTGCAAAATGGGTGGTAACGTTAAACCTCAAATGGGAACCGAGAGGAATTTGTTCGACGAGCCCTTGTGGGTGTCGAAATAAAGAAAATAACGTTTCGGACAAAATTTACGTGTTGGCGATTTCTGTTTAAGATTTCAAAGTTGCCCCTAACCTCCACTTCCAGGAAATGGGGTGGGAGGTCGAGTATGGTATCATTGGATGCCCCCGTTTGAAACTAACAACTTTGATTATTTATATTGATATACTTATATATATTAAAAAGTATGTGGCCGAAAATAGTTATATTGGGCGTAATTATATTATTATATTTGGACAATTTCTTTAATTACTTTTTATGTGAATAAAAAGCGCTTGTCATCGCTTCCACATTGGAATTATTACTTCACAAGAGCATGGCAATACGATATGTTATTAAAATATTGTATCGATCTAGCCATACTAAAAAAATAGGTGTCTTGTGTTGATCTTGTCTTGCAAGATTTTTATTTATCTTGCATTGTCTTGAATAATATTGATTATATAAACTCCTATAAAAAAAAATGAAATATTAAAATGAAAAATGTACCGTATATTATCTATTCAAAACTCATGCTAGATACTTAATAGCTAATCACTTTATATGTAATATGTTAGAAATAGAGGTATTAGCTTTTACCAACAATAAATTTAATAAAAGTTAACATAAAATCAATTTCGAAATCAATTTACAGTAGATTTATAATATAGCAATATTTAAGAAATATTTAAGCAAAAATTATTTAAAAAGATTTTATTGTTTGCAAACTGTCTTTAGTCTTTCTATAAAATTAAAGTTTTAAATGAAAATAGTGAAACTATTCAACATTCACGATTGAATTAGTTTCAGATCGGGTTGTTTTACTAATTACAGTTCTAATCAAAACATTCTGGTAATTTTAGTTTTTTTGGCTGAGTTTACTAAGCTCATTTTGTAAGATAATTGTATTGTTAACAATATAATTTTTTGACCAATTATTAAAATTTTATCTTAGTATCTCGCTTCTCGACCTTTCTTAATATATTCATTACCGCAATTTAATTTGAAAAATCGGAATGCCAATATGTTAGATATATGTTCTGGCTCAGGATATATGTTACAATCTCAAAACAAACTAAAAAGCTGCTATTTTAGGAAAAAAGAACGTTGTCTCCATCACATGACGGTAGCGAGCTGTTTTTATGTTCTCAACGAAGGTATACTGATGCTGTGGGCGTTTTTTAGTGTGTTAGTTATGAAAACAATAGAAAAGATACTTAAGTTTCTGAAACAATTTTTTGACACACTATTTGTTTAACCGCTCGTGAGCGCCTATCAATAAATGTCGACGATTGTGATCATTGTTAGGTATTTGTTTTATACTAATAAAAGAAAGTTTTGTTTTATGTTTAAACTGGCATATTTATTATAGATAAACTTATATATTACATATACGTAATATATGTTTTAAAATGTTTTATCTATGTTTACGTTTTCTTTCGTAATTCTGCGTATATTTGTATTGAACATTTAGTGGTGAATTTAAACGAGAGTTTTTTAAAAGTGTACATTTAAGGTAATGAATTGTGCAAAAAGGGCTCGTATTAATGTAGATCAGGGCACATCAATTAATGTTAAAGTTGAAGAGTCAGAGCCAATTGAATAAAAAAAGAACCTCACCAAAATACATTAGGACTACCAAATCACATTTAAGTATATAAAAAAACAAATACAAAATAAGTATTTTTAAACAGATCAAGATGAAAAATAACAATTTTATGGGCTTAAATAGTTTTTAGATAATAATATATCTAGATAATATTTAGATAAGGCCCATAAGGAAGAATATAAAAACTGTACAAGTTGCCACAAGATAAAGATAACCAAAACTCGAAATTACAGCAACAAACTACATATATATACACTAATGTAAATATTTTACATTTTTCAGGCTAATGTCCGACATTCTATATAACAGAAAAACACCTTAATTAATGTTTCTGGCATGACTAATGCAGTGTAAATATATACATTAAAACTAATTAATGTTTAAGTTGCAGAATCAAACAAGGGATTAGAAAATAGTTATGCAAATGACACCGGAGATGATGATTTTCATAACGATGAATCTGATAACATCGATGTATATTATAATGTCCGTGCACACATGGACACGTATTCACACACCCACGCATGCGCACATGCATCTACACACGCAACATAGGACAGAAGCGGCAACGTCGCCTGTTCCCCGCTATATTCGGGGTCGGGATTGCCCAAGCCTAATAAAGAAGTGAGACGTATCGCGGTTTCCCCTCCGGGAAAGACACGGAGTCTCCTTACTTTCAGTCACAATAAAAGACTTGGCGCGAGCCCGGCATGATGCCTCGGGTTTTTCCCGACAGCCCCAGTAAAAGAGCAGAGCCCGGGCCAAGCATGAAGCATCTAGAGGAGCCAACAGGACCGATTCTCAGGTAGACATATATGCTCGGTACCTTGAGACACCTCGACGAAGAGGTGAACCCCGGAGAGGCCGGAGCGAGGGCCTAAGTTCGGAGGCCCGAGGTATCCCTTTCAGTCGAGTCACAGGTAGTCAAAAGCACCCTATCTACGTGTACTTTTTTTCACCTACCTCAACCGCCTTCCGGGCACTCTTCCGAACATTTTCCCAAAAATGATATTATAAATATTAGAAAGACTTCTTCTGAAATTAAAGATTTAAAAGTTTCCGAAACAGAGTAGTTATATGTACACTAATTTTTACAATTCTTAAAATACTTTAAGTATGTTTGGAAAATTTTTAGTTTTTAAAATTTATAGTTTGGAAAAAAGTTATTCTCAAGTATATCTTACTGTAGTAAAAATAGTAAAAGATATCTTGAGCATTCTATCAACTTCTGTGCTGGCAGAAAGATGATTTTCACAAGGCTCTGTAATAATGTGGAGCAAAAAAGCATCTCTATAAAGCGATATGGTGAGAGCGTAAATATGGACAAGTTCATGAATGAAAAGTTCTCTGAAATTAAAAATTTGTGAAATTAATCTATGAAAGAATATTAAAAATTGTATTTTTAATATAATGGAATCTATCGTTTTATTTTATAGATCTAATTTGCCTTTGTAGTATTTTAAGCTTGGCATTTCGATCTCAGGCGCGACCGTAAAAGACTTCCTTGCGAAGATAGGAGCGATAGAAATAGCTAAAAAGTGGTAAGGAGGCTGAAAACGTATCCCTCCGCAGGCCTGATGCAGCCAATGAGTGCGACAGAATGAGTTGAGAAAGCTTAAGTCGGTAAGGTGGACGAGGTCTCGAGTAAGGTAATGGGCTTAGCTCGTTCTAGGATCCTTAGTCGATTTACTATTCGTCAAAACCTCAAATTAAGTAATAACAAGAAGGAGCCAAGGCTATCAAAAACGTGATGGTGGCGAATCATCATTAATATTATCATGCCGATTTTGAGCTATGGGTGAAATTTGTAAAACTTTCTTGACAAAATAGCAATTTTGAGAAAAAGGACTTTTTATCGGCTTTTGAAAGCAACAAAATTGCATCAGAGCTGGCCTCATTGTCTCTATCTTGGGAATGGTTCATCCTAGCGTCTTGTCAGACTACTTAATCAAAAATGCATGGAATTTCCCTTGAGAAAAACCCATACTTTGATTTTGAGTTCGTGCCGATGGCCTGCCGAATCGCACCTGTGATAACCTCATCGCCTGTATTTAGGGAACTGTTCATTCCTGTGTCTCAGGAAGCTGTTCACTATAAAGTGCATACAATTGCCCTATAGAATAAACTCTTATTTTAAATTTTAATTGAGAATAAAAT
Source organism: Sycophaga agraensis (assembly GCA_018906755.1). NCBI lineage: Eukaryota > Metazoa > Arthropoda > Insecta > Hymenoptera > Pteromalidae > Sycophaga > Sycophaga agraensis. The sequence goes on from JACCIE010000035.1 coordinate 1,424,555, forward strand.
GATTCCTAGAGCTAATTCGAACACGCAAGAATCGAGCAGTGTTACGCCTCGCAGGCACTCGCGTGTTAATTCTCCCTGAGAACTGATTATCGGGTATTTAAAATAAAAATAAATGATTCTTTAAAGTAAAATTTCACGGTCATTTCATTGAGCAGTCTCCCAAGATGCTGGAATGAACGGTTCCCGAAATACAAGCGCGATAAGGCCAGCGCAGATTGGATATAGCGATTCATTGGCGTAGCTACCGCTGAAGCTAGCCTATGCTCGGTCCTCGTATGCTTCAATTAAGCCTAGAGATGCTTAATAGAGTATTAAAAATTAAAACGGGATTTTTATGAAGGGAAAATGTATGATTCTTTCACTTAACAGTCTTCTCAGATGCTGGGCCAAATAAATAATTTATGCATTCTTTAATATTAACAAGACTAATAATCTTAACACCGTACTACTAAGAGCAGTCTTAGCATGTTGTGAAACATTAACAAATGAGCCCAAAGAAGAATAAATCTTCAGGAACGGTTCTCACAATTGCTATATATTTCGTTTTCGTCGACACTACAGTCGAGTTTATATACTTTTCAAAAACTTGATTTAAACTGAAAGCGTTGATTATACCCAGAACTACAATAAGTGTAAAATCTAATACTTGCAATCTTACAGGACTTTATTATCTACATCTGTAAAAAGATCATCAATTATTATCCACTAGTGTTACTGATATTGTTATTTAATTCATGATATAGAAACTCACTCGATAATAAGAACGCTTTTACCATAGACATTTGCTTCTAAGATCTTAATTAACTGATACCTATTAATCCACCAAGTCAGCGAATTAATCGCTAATAAGTAGTAAAAAAGAACAAGATTCTTACATATTGTTGCAATAAATACTTAAGACCGTTTAGATAGGTGTTATAAATAAATATAGGGTATATTTATTGCAGTAAATTAAAGTACATATAAAATTTTTTTAATTTTTACGAGAATTTTCTTATGTTTTGAAAACAGATTTGAAAAATGGAGATAGATAAAAATTGTAATGAAAGATGTAATATAAGATCAATTTGATTATTACTCACAGACTGTATAGTAAAATAGAGTTTCCGGAATTTGGTGTCATCGCTTTTTAATACTGCATAGTTGTTTTGTACACGTAAGAAAGTTGTTTCTGTATTGACTTCGAGTTCACATGCAGAGTGACCTAGAAATTTACACATAGACTGCGTCTATAAGCGAATCTAGATTATTAGACAAATAGGTACTGTCGACATACAGCAAGTATCTATAATTTCCTCGTCATATGTCAGATGCTGCAGTCAAAATTTTTTTTAAATTTTAAATATAACAATTTTATTCTTAATTTTTGTATTAATATGATTTTTTATACAAGCTGAATAAAAGGATAAGTGAAAAAGAACTTAGATGGCTGATATAGAGAAATGATGCATCACTTGCCTCCATTGTCCTTATTGCAACAATATCAGCAGTAGTAAGGTTTACCGTGCATTCGCTCCAATGTCTAGATACGGCATATCGGGTCTTGCTTCGGATCAAATAGAATGGGAGTGCTCTATATATCTGAGCAATCCTCATTCCAAGCCATCTCTGGAGCTCCTGCAATGCTAAACCATCACTGGATGTAGTTATTGAACGGACATTATGTGAACCAGCGATCGTTACCTCCATAAATCAAACATGGACAGCAGAAAATCATTTCCATTTGATAAGAGATGGCCATCGACATCTGACGTATTTGCACGTATGCATTACTTCAGTTCGGGTTTTAGCTAATACTTAATTTGATTTAACAAATTTCACATTTTAAGTATTATCGATAATATTTATATTGGTTCTAAAAATATTTTATATAATGTGCATTATTTTCTGATTAGTTAATGTTTAAGTATACTTTTCTCTAAACTATTTTAAATTATACTATAAAAGAACTTTAGAATAACGACAAGATTATTAATAATTTTTATTAGTCGAAAAAGTATATTGTTTTCATAGTTTCAGAACTAAGTACCCGAACATTTTCCGATAGGTTTATTTCGAAACATCAATACAAAAATAGTATTACCTTATATATACCTTATAATTTATATACCTTATATTTATATTACCTTATAATTTATATAAAACATTATAAGTAACTGGATAAAGGAATGGATAAACGCAGTAAACTATATATCACTTTATTACATTTTAATAGTAATGTAAATAAAAATAACAAAAATAAATAGTATCAATAACAATTACTACTTGATTACAAAGTAAAAGTTGTATCCTTTACAAATAACTTTAAAGGAGATGCATAATAGTCTTTAATATAATTAAATCTTTGAGCGATACTAGATTGATTTAAGATTTGAATAATTTATTAAAGCTATATTAAATCTATTTATTAAAAGATATAAAATTATTGGCGATATGATAATAATATGTAACAAGCTGAGCTATACAAAATTATCTGAAATATACCAATGTTATATTTTTTATAATTTATAAATGCAGTAAATCTATTTCGGATACAAGATAAGAGAAATTACTCTAATATGATAAATATCGATCTTTACCTTTGAACGTATAGATATAAAAGGAGAATAATTTACGCAGCTATAAATGCAAAATTGCAATGAATTTTTTATTTTTTCTAATTTCATTTACAAACTTTCCAACTCAAAAATATTTATAGTAAAATAATGGATGCAGTTCAGAAATTAAATACACATAATTGAACTATAATCGAAAAACTAAATAAAAATTGAGTTCCACTGTAGTAGATTCCTGTAATCATTCTAAAAAATTAAAATAAAGTAATTGATTAACCTCCTACTTTCTGTATCTTTTTGATATTTGACTAAATTCACAAATTATTCAAACCTTTCCTAATCTTAAATTTATAAATCCTACACCTGATTCTAATCTTAATATTTCGTACCCGTACCTATACTTATTCCTTTAATATTTTGAGATCGTAATTCGTCTATATAATGCGTATGAATCTGTTTATGTACTAACTGAACTAATTGTTTACACGCACGAAAAGTGCAATAATTCTATTCCGACTTAACAGTGTTATGTTAAAAGATTTATTATTGTTTTCGTCCTATTGCCTTTTGACTTCACATTGTAGAGCTTGTGACTGTGGTTTCGTGTGAACAAAACAGTCGCAAATAGATTACAGCTCGAGCGACTTGAAAAGCTATGCTTAAATTGTTGCGGGTTTTAAGTGTATTCCGTTATTTCTTGTATTTTCATCGCTCACACTTACCATAAGTAGTCCTTAAGGGAGTTGGTAGCTCTCGCTCGAACTGAACCTTTAATTCATGTCGAATCTTTTTATCTTTATAACTTCTATCCATATCGGCAAATAATTTTTAATCAAATATAGCACTATTCAAGAAATTTTAGGGAGATTTTTTATGCAGAAACCTGTATGTTTTGAAATTCTTGAAATACCATATGTTTCTTAGTTTTTAATTTTTTAGTTTTAATTTTTTATTTTTTAATTTGATACGTGAATATAAATATAACCAAGCCACTAATATTGATAAAATAAAATGTTTTAGCAGAAGTTGATTTGACCATTAATTCGCTAAGCGATTATTCTTCCAAAAACAAAAATCGAATCACCAACCGATTTTACTCTTTTTCCATTTTTTAAAGTTCAAGCGAATTCTTTAAATACAGAAAATTTCTCGTGCGATAGTGGCGCCATCGGTTGATGAAGCTAAGTACATATTGAACCTCCCTAGTACATGAATATCCTAATAGATGAAAAATATCGGTGTTTAAAGGATTTTTCAGAAAGTTATTCTGAGCCTGATCAAACGACACTACCACTGGATAGCTGAAGAAATTCTGCTATTATACCAAAAGTTTTGATAAAAAGTAGGGAAGAAGGCGGAGGGACTACGAGGCAGGTATGGGCGATCGCAGAAATCGGGCGGCAGTCTGGCCACTGCTTCCACTGCCACGGTACTACGACCTGAAGCGAGGATTTTTACCATTTTTTAAATGCCCGTATTTTTGCGAGGGTGCATCTGACAGTTTTGCGCCTGCCTAGAACAATCCTTAGAATTTTCTCAGCTATCCAGTAGTATTTCTTGAGACAACCTATTGATGTATACGCAGTATTATAATTTCAAACCGAATAATAGCAAATAATTATACCACTTTGTATTGTTATTAGCATGAATGAAATTTATCTGCAGCCTATCATATACTTGCAAAGATCAGTAAGTGGACTTCAAACATATCTTCTACAAAAATCTGCAAAAAAAGTCAGAATGCAGTATTAAATTTCTATAGAACTTTGTAAGATTAAATATTTATGCTCTAATAATTTTGAGACTATTTACCTGGACCAAATACATAGATATATTAAAATGAGTACGCATCAGCGTTACGCAGTTAATTATTCTAATGCGCCTTGCTTATTCGTCTAAACTATTGAAGGAGAGTGATCTTATGTTTAGTGTCGCTTTTACTCGCTTGTGAAAATTGTAAATAAGGCCAAGAAATTCTTTTTCCTGAGGTATGAAAAACACAAATGTGTAGCCCGTATTTTTCGCACGATCGACTTGTAACTTCGTGGCGCGTTTGCAGCATTGGTTGTATCATTTTCGATCAAAGAAAATCTATTCAAAGTAATACCACAATCAGTATGTTAAAAATTTAAGAATCATTATGGCGTTTCAGAATAATTAATCACAATAATCCCAGACGTGAAACTGTAGGAAGCTTCCCGGTGGAATTAAGAGCAATAGGAAAATAGCTTAACATGGTAACGAAGGCTGAAAATTTAGGTCTTCCCAGGCGGGATGCAGCTAATGAGCGCGAGAGAATGATTCAAGGAAGCTTAACTTAGCAAGGTGGATAGGGCCTCGGGTAAGGCTAGGAGTCTGGGTCTTTTTATGAGTCCTAGTCGATTTAGTATTCGCCAAAGCCTAGAACTAAATAATAATAAGGAGCCAAGCGGAGTCGGCACAAAAGTCAACTCGAAGGGAGTGAGATGGACGGAGGCCGCAAGTTTGTCAGACCACGCGGTAAGGCAAGCAAAATCATTAAATCCAGCTTTTTAATAAAATTGCAGTATATTTAATAAATATAACCTTTTATTCAGTCTTTGAAAATAAAAAAATTGCAATAGCGCTGACCACATCGCCCATATCTTAGGAACCTTTCGTCTCAGCAACTCGGCACACTGACCAATGTAAAGAGCATGGAATTTTCCTGTAGGAAAACTCCTACTACAATTTTTAGTTCTCCATTGTCACGTACACACGTTCGGCGCGATACGCAAGGGAGCCGCGAAGGCAGCGGCTCCGATATCCGCTGTCCCAGAGAATTCGGGGACCCCGCACACGTAGTGCGGGTCACCTTTAACGTTGCCGCGCCGAATTCTCGAGGATAGCGGCTTGACTAACCGCTGATCGAAGGATACTGGCGGGCCCGGAAGCAGCCGGGCCACGGCAACAGGGAGCTCGGAGCTGATCCGCGATATCGGCAGCTCAGGTAGCCGCCGATCGATCAAAATTCGCGGCCTCAAGCCGACGGGCGCCCGGCAACAGTAAAGCGCTCGGAGGATCCGCAAGATCGCAATTCCGACCAAGCCGGAGGCATACGGGAAATTCGGGAAGCCACGGGTGGGGAAGAGCGAAGCCAAGCGGATATAAAAGGTGAGGGTATCAATAAACAGGGGTTTTTTGTCATCTATCGTTCGTCCGAGCGACACATGTCGGAACGCCGCCTCTTCTTCCCGACGATCTACGAATCCGAATCAATAAAGCAAATACTTCTACCGCAACCTGGTGCAACCCCCCAGGCACGTACGTAACACTATTAAATGATCTTCAGGACTAATTAAGATTTGCAGCGTCGAATACTGGCCTGTCGAGTCTTATCTGCGCTGGGCTCATCGCAAATATCTCGTGAACCGTTTGGTTGTACACGTGATGAGATCAGTGCTGATGCAATTTTGTTGCTTGTAAAGGTTGATAAAAAGTCCTTTTTTTAAATTTGCTTTTTTGTGATTTTTTTTTAAATTTCACCTGTGGAAAGAAATCGACACGACAATGTTAATGATGGTTGTTCCCACAGTCGCCATATAGCGATTATCAAATAATCCCTAGTACAAAATTCGGAATGCTTTAATTATGCAAAAATATTAATTTAGGTTTCTTTCTATTACAAAGAATGTTGCACGTTAGTATGAAAAATCTAAAATACTTACATTAGTATACATATCTATAGTTTATTGCTGTTATTTTGAGTTTTAGTTATTTTTATCTTGCGGTAACCTATACAGTTTTTATATTCTTCTTTATGGGCCTTACCTAAATAAAATTTAAGCCCAGAAATATTGTTGATTTTCATTTTGATATCTTTAAAAATATTTCTTTTTTTACACAATAAATAGATGCCTACTTTATCTTTGTCTTTTCCACATGCTTGAAAGAGATTTGATAGTTTACTGTTTTTTGGGGTTCTCTTTCTTGTTCGATTGACTCTGACCAAATACATGAAGAAGTATGAAAGAAAGCGTATATATATATATATATATATATTTGTTGCGCTGAGGGGTAGCTGTGCCGAATGACGGATGGGCGGTGTCGAAGGTCGGTGACTGGCAGAGGCCTCGATTAGAGGCAGTGCGTCAAAAGACATCGTCTGCACCGTCGTTGAATAGCTATCGCTGGCCGAGATAAGACACGGAGGGAAATGAAAGCAGGTTGCGTCGAGTGGCTGAAAGGCGTCGGAAAATAATGGAGTTGCTCCAAAGAGATGGCGTAACTCGTTATTGACACCGCAACTGTGAGCAGAGTCCGGCGGGAGGCGCTTTTGTAGCAGAGCAGACTGTTGGGGGCCGAATGAACAAACATCCCGCTCTCCTCGCTTCTGGAATGACCTGAAGCACCGAAAAAGGTAAACAGTAGGACTTAGCAGCTTGATGGTCCCGGGCCGGGAACTACGTCATCTCATAGAGCGGTTGAGGTCTTCTAACGAACTGCCACCGAAAAGAGTGAGAGCTTGATAATCGATATGCAAATATAGGATGGTGGTCAAACGAACGAGGTGATCACCACCGATATGAGTCCGCACCACGCGACTGAGCAGTCAGCGGTCGTTTAGATTGAGCAGAGATGGATCCAGCACGATGACAAAATCCCCGACCTTGAAATTCAGCCGAGCGTGAGTCTATTTCAAGCAGTCCTGGGGCAGACTCAGCTATTCCCGACTCTAGTGAGCCCAGAACTGATCCATCAGATCTTGGACGAAGTTCTAGCGGGACAGGTAGTTATAATAAACTATATATTAAGTTAGTTTGTAGAAGAATAAACCAGTTTTATATCCAGTGGTATCCAAGTACGACCTGCGTCCACCACAACACCAAGGCCTTTTATCGTCCCAGACAAAGACACGACTACTCCCCTCTCAAATTCAATAAAATTGAATTAGATTGGAGTTAAGTCTCGATACTGCAGGCTCAATATCAAAAACCTGCGCCAGTAATGGTCCTCAATCACAATCAGCCAATATTTGTATAAGCCCATCGCTGTAGATGCTCTGTTCTTATAATTCCTATATATAATAGAACAACTGATAGTTTCAGAGACGGGTACCTCCACTGCAACATCAATTGTGTTGTGCTTTCTATGAAAAGGAATAGGCAGCAGAAAACACAATATCACTGTCCTACACAAGAATGACATAAATCAAGGTACAGTATGTGATGCAATATGCAGTGATAGCTCTGTCGCATGTCTGCGAAGAAACACAACATCATTATCAGCAATGCAGAGATCAGCGTTCAGATCACTAATAATGATTTTGTGACTATAATCCAGAGTTAATCGTCACAATTCATCCAAAAATTTCGAGTTCCTCGGAAATGAGACGTGAGGAGGCCTATACAAGACAAACTTATGTAGGCTCAGAGGCTCGATTCGGCGGGGGCGGAGCAAGTATTCCAGGCCCCACAATATTTCAAGTTGAGAATACGCGTACACAGAATTGCTTATCAACATAAAGCGTGACTCTCCCACCATTAACGTTGCGATCCTACCGAATTACAAAGAATCTATCAATCCCGATGACCGTATCGACGATGCTCGAATCCAACTAGGTTTCAATTACACCGAACAGATAACAAGTAGAATGATCATGTAAATAAAGACGAAGTTCCTCAATATGAGTTTCTTTAGTACCTGTAAGAAAGTTCAGATTTATAAACCCGGCCTTGAGAAATCTTCCACCCTCTCTGCAACCTGCAAGCTTATTCTTATCTTTCTCCTATCCCTTCAAAACGATGAAGCATTTGCCCGATCTAGTCAGCTTTGATCGGCCTTTTTCTCACAACTAGAACTTCCATCCTCGCAACCATGATATAATTGTGTCAATAATTCGGGCCAAACGCAAGGACTACTTAAAGAATTCCTGTCCGCAGAACCCCCCAGTAAAGCTCCGACGTATACATATCCATTAATATGTTTGTAATTTCTGTCTCAGAGGCTCCAGCAAGAGTTCTACTACCCTCTCTCCATCTAATAAAAATTCATTGCGTCGATCCTAGACGTACTTCAAACCGAAATCGCGCGCAGTATCTTTGCGTTGCTTGAACACACCATATTGACCACGACTTAATAACAAATTTATAAAAATAGTACATTGTATCTTTGTACAGAGTACAGAGTATCTTTTCTTTTGTTTTTACAACTGACACACTACAAAACGCCCGCAGCATTAGTATGCCTTCGTTGAGAGCATAAAAGCGGCTCGCTACCGTCATGTGATGGAGACAACGATCTTTTTTCCTAAAATAGCAGCTTGTTAGTCCGTTTTGAGATTGTAACATATTTTCTGAGCCAAAAAATATATCTAACATATTGGAATTGAGATAATGAATATATTAAGCGAGATCGGAAAGCGAGGTACTAAGATAAAATTTTGATAATTGGTAAAAAAATTATATTGTTAACAATACAACTATTTAAACTCAGCCAAAAGAATTAAAAGTACCAGAATATCTTAATTAGAACTGTATTTCGTAAAGCAACCCGATCCGAACATAATTCAAACCAGAATGTTAGTAGACTCACTATTTTTATTTAAAAATTTACCTTTATACAAAGAGTAGAAGAGACAGTTTGCAAACAATAAAATATGTCAAATTTTACTAAAATTATTGTTGGTAAAAGCTTATATTCTACCTTTATTCCTACTACATATAAATTTATTAGCTATTAAATATCTAGTATGAGTTTTGAAAAAAATATTCACGGAAAAAACAGCGGCGATGACTCTTGCGGCGAAGCAGTCCTTAAAAGCTGTTGCGCAACCCGGCCGCGGCACTGAGACTATGAGCCCACGGAGCGACCAGCCGCCGCTCTGTCCGCTGTAATTTTTTACGATGACAAATTTCAAAAAAATATACATTCAAAACTAAGTTCAGCGAGCAAAGCTGAACCTTAGTTTCTTCATTTCACAAATAAAAAGTTGTGTTTTTATTTTTCGGGGTCCGTCCCCAATGATTCGCTTCTCTTTAGAGGAGAAGCGTGGATCTACTCTTCCCATTCGCTCTTTAGCAAGAACGTGAAATCCGTTCTCTTCAGAAGAGAAACGTAAATTATTTACCCGTATCCGTCCTTTAGTAGGGCTTTGAAGCCGGAACCGTTCCTCTCCTGAGGGACGTGAAAAACCTCCGCCTTTGTATCGGGCGTTGAATCTGTTCCTCTCCTGAGGAGCGTAACCGATATCCGCCTTTGCATTAAGCGTGAAAATACCGTCGCCTTTGCATCAGATGACGTCCTCGAAAACGTTCTTGACTGCAGGAACGTCGATAGTTATTATTACATTGAATATAATATCAAAATTTTTGTTATATGCGCAGAATAAATATTAATTTAATAGCAGTAATATCGAAATACTGTAGAGAGTTAGGTACATTAAATAAAGCATAATAGATTTGTAAATTAATGATATTGACATTTAAAATAATTTCAAATTATGAAATTGCTGTAAATAAAGCAATAAAATTTTGTGAATATCTATCAATTAGAAATTTGAATATTCAACATTATTATGTACCATAAAATATTCAAAATTTAAATATGTCACGTCTTTCAAAAATATTTGTTGAAATCGTGTGTTTATATAAAGATGGTAATCTCACAGCTACAATTAAGTTAAGCGATACTTTTTAATTCATAACGATAAGCGTTATAGCGATATCATTAACTGGGTACACTAATACTGGCACTTCGATTCGTACGGTGGACATCCAATGCATCGAGTCTACTACACAGTGACATTGTTTCAACAGGTACTGGACGCCGAATAGCAGTCCAACTCAGCAACAACAACAGCAGACAGGCGGGCAGGCGCTCTATAGCAAAACTGTCATAATGGATAGCATCGCCTCGTCGTACACAAATGGGCAGCGTGGACGAAAGCAGGTTGGCATCGCCCACCAGGAGCCGTCGGCCTCGACGATGCTCGCAGCGACAACGAGTACTACGTCGCCTCTTGTGACCAACCATCTGACCAGCTTGACCGTGCCCAAGCACCGGCTTATTGCCGAGGTAAACAAGGTCAATATCCTCGAAGACATGCAGCGGAAGGCGCCTAATGCTACGGCATCGGTCGGCATACTCACTGCCTGGAGAAACATAACGAACAACGCGATTGAACACCAACGGAGGTACCGAACCAAGCATTACCGGCTCTATGCCAAAGGCAAACGTCTCCGAAATCGTAAGTTACTCTCAGACTTAGTTTGTCTCTTGTTGATTTAATGCCTGTATATCCAATTATGAATTAAAAAAATATTCAAACAAACTAAATTAACAACGGGAAATTGATGTGAGATTTCCCTTTCTTTAATATTATTGTATTGACAATCGAATATCTTTCCATTGCTACTTGCTGCATGGAATTATACATTCACGTATTATAGTGTATGAAAATCTTTACAAACTTATTGGTACGAGAGAGGGAAATTAAGGGAATTTTAGCTGTTTTATAATTATCTTCAAGACTAACAATCTTGTTGAATAAAAATTTATATTTTCAAGTAATTATTGTAACTGAATACATTTTTCCATTTCACATCGGATTGGTATATAAGCATATAATATCATACTTGCATTTCCGGTAGGAAATTAACCATTAATTATAGCTTTGCAACTAACTCATATTCAGATTTCTTTAGCATAATATGTCTGTATTATTTTAAACACTTTAAAATAAGAGTAGAGGAAAAAGTCAATGGGAGATATATAGATAGAAGGATATTTAAAAATTTTTTTACAAAATTATTGCACAAATTAACTCTTAGAAAACGCAATCATCTTAATTCAACTTAAATGTACATTATATTAAATATGCATATTCATTATCACAGATGTAGCGCAGTATGTGGCAATAAATAAATAAATAAATAATTGAAACATAAAATTCTACAAATAAGTCACATTTCTCTCATGATACATTATCTATCAATCAGTTCACACTCATACACTCTTACATACCATGACTGAGATGAATGTATGTTCAATATAAAGTGAAGAATAATACACATATATAACTAATTTAGGGCGAAAATCAAAATCCCACTTAGCCTCCGTCACATACCGCACATAGAAATTCTGTGAGCTTTGTAGCCTTGTTCTTAACTCAAGCGATACAATAGAACGATAAGTAAAATGCGGATAGACCAGTGAACGCGCCAGTTTTGCAAGAAGAGCCTCCGTGGTGTACTGACGGAAAAAACATAAACTATATAAAATCTGGTTAATTCTTTTACAGATAAATTCAATATGTGGTCTCCAAGTAAGACCTGCGTCTAGCACAATACGAAGGTTTTTTTACAGTCTGAGATAAAGACACGACTGCCTCTTCCCAGAGTTCAATAGAATTTAACCCAGCTAACTCAGTATCGAAAAGGAATCTGCGAGTTCCAAAAAGAATCGCAGACGTCTTTCCAATGTTCAAGTTTCAAGGACGCAGACGAGGCCCAGTCCGAGAATGCTCGCTCCGCGGTTGTTACTTGTCTGGCTACTGCCTCAAGGTTATCCCTAGAAAAACTATGGTTAACCTGGAGGTCATCAGCATGTATAATATGTCTTACACGCACAGAGTCAAGGGCAAGACCAAGATCATTAATGCAAAGGCAAAACAGCAATGATCTTAACACAGAACTCTGAGTAACACCAAGCGTGGTGGAGAGCGAAGAAGATTTTATTGCCCTATCCGAGATGACAAGTTACTTTCGCCCAGACAGGTATGCCCAGATTTACATCAGCACCCCTAGCAAGAAGCCTATACGCTTTGTACAGATTAATAGATGAGTGGAACATACAGTGTCGAACGCCTTAATAAAGTCAAACAATAACAGTAACGTCACCTGTCATTTATCCATAGCAGTGCGTACGTCTTCACGGAGAGAAGTTTGCACGTTAAAAACCAGCACTACTTTGAAATAGAATCCTGTTTTCTAGTGCTAGAATACTATTTTCTGATGTTAGAATACTTTATTTTATGTCTAGTACGTAAATTTAAGGTGCTAATGATACCATACTTTATGTTGGTACTGCACCCGTAAGTTTACTATACTAGAAGTTCGTATGTCAGTGCTATAACATTGAAATTGCAGCTACTGACTCTACTTAGAACGGTTTTTTACCGTTTTAGAATCTAAAGTGAAGGCGCTGCTTGCAGCAGTGAGCAGTGTTTACATAGCTATATATACATGCAGACGGATTTTTCGATTAGAAGTAGAACGGGAAAAAACCGTTCTAAGTAGCAAGAATTTATATGCTAGGAACAGAAATATAGAATGCTACCGATAGTACCGAAAATTTTAGTGCTATCTCCGAGTTTATAGATGGCGCTATCTTAATTTTCAATGCTTGGCTTTTAAATTTTGCGTTCTACTAGTAGAACCGAGTTTTAGGGTTCAAACTTCTCACCGTGTTCAGTCAATCTTAACAGGGCAGTCTCAATCGAACTGTGCCGTTGATACCCAGTTTGGAGTAGGCCGAGGATGTTATAAGACACCAAATACTCCATTAATTGGTCATAAACAATTCTCTCAAGCACTTTCGAAATACATACAACAATACATGCATAAAACAGAATCTAGGGCGCAAATTAAAAACTCGATCGTGAAAACATCAGATTAGAATTATTTGAATTATTCATAATCAGCTATCGCGCTCCCGATGGTAATTCGCAACCCTAAAGATACGTCCTCCTCTAAATTTAACGCTTGCGTTAAATCATCTTTATCCATTCGGATATTACCCCCATATCCTTAATTAAATTTATGAATTCTCTGATATCATTGATGAGCAGTGAACGATCGTCACGTAGAGCTGGCAGCTCGGCTACCTGCGTTTTGTCGATGCTTTCAAGCTCAGAGACCCGACTCATAAGAGCCACCATCAGCCAAATCGGGGTGGTCTAAACCAGGACTCCTCGCAAGCACAGAATTGAGATCGGCCACCGATTGATTAATGAGATCAAACCTGTTACAGAAAAGGTCGATTATCGATACCGAGAAGTCTGATCTCGTCTTTAAAGCCTCAGATAAGACTTGCAACGATGAGTCCAGTGACGAAGGTGTTGATGCAGGCATCTGGCTCATCTTGCAGGTCACATTGGAGCGCGTGGAAGCTGTTTGACTAGACGGCGTCTGCCGCACGGTGTCCCGCTCGCGGTACGGCAGGCAGGTCGCTCCGCCCCACTAGGTTGACTCTCATTCCTCTGGTATTGTCTCTCTCTCTCTCTCTCTCTCTCTCAGGCGTGTGATAATGATATAAAGAAAAATGAATCGTTGGAGCTGCGGGTGATTGACGGGAGCACGGGAGCTGATGAGACTGAATATGACAATAGAAAAAATAATACCAATAGTTCAAACAATATGAAAATAAATAACAACAATAGTACATCATTTATAAACTACAGCAGCAATAATAGGAATAGATCAAACCACAACAACTACAATAACATAAATGGCAAATCATTTTACAATATTCAACTATCAAATAATAACAAAAATGCGAATAGAAATAAAAATATAAATAAAAATAAAAATAATAATAACAGTTACTCAGACAATGTCAGTAATTCAGGGCTCGATGCTCCTGGAAATTTTTATGGTGATATTCAAGACGTTGGGAGGGTGGTCTCGGCGGGGTATGGTGGTATCGAGCTCGTCATTACGGGGGTAGTCGTCCAGCAGATCGTCCAGCATGGTCCTACGCATATTGCACCCACATTCCGTACCTGGATAGACGTAATACTAGTTGAAGACAATGACAGGGTAATTTCATCCGCCAATGAGCCCGCTTCTTTCCACAGCAAGCACAACATTATTGAAACAACAGTAGAAATACCTGTCTCTGAGCCTATTTGTTGCTCCTTTGAATACAGAAACTATAAGAGCATTGATAGTAATGGGCTGGTACAAGTGTTGTAGAGTTGTAACTAGGGATCGTTGTTGCGGATGACCTCGACGTTGAAACTGCAGTCGCAAGGCTTAATTCCAAGCTTCATGACTTGAATTGCAAAAGCAGGGCACTTTACAAACGGTATAGGAGAGCGGAACAGCAAAAATTCCTTGAGGAATTCCTCGATCTTCACAAATGCGTTCAGGAGAGGGTGGATCAGGCAAGACCTGAATACGTTCATAATCGTCTGTTCGACTCTCAAAACTCCAGCTCAATCTGGCATGAGTTCCGGAACTTAGGGTTGCTGCCGTGAACGAACGGGTCATTGCGCGGGCTCACGCCGGATGAGCTTAACACTCTCTTTGCAAAAGTTTCCGTGTCTAACGCCATTGATGACAGACGGATAGATGCTTGCCTCTACTGCAGATGATGGTTTCTGTTTTAAAAGTATAAGCATTAATGATATCATTTTATCAATGTCTAAGTTTTCGTCTGAGGCAGTTAGTGAGGATGGCATCCCGCATAGTGTAGTCGTTAAGGCTCTTCCAATTATTGGTCCTTTCTCAGTGCGTTTATACAATCACCTGCTTGATAGCTACAGCTTCCCAGAGGTTTGGAAGAAGGCTCATGTAGTGCCATTGGCCAAATCTAGAACACCTTCTGGACCAGATGATTTTCGGCCAATTTCTTTGCTCTGCTTTTTTTCTAAAGTTCTTGAAAGAACTTTGTATATGACCAGCTTATGGAGCACTTGGTGTCACACATCCTTGACCCACTCCAAACTGAATATAGATGTAACAGTTCTACTGGGACTGCCTTGCTAAGACTGACAGAAGACATACGGACTGGTATTGACAAAAAACAGGTGACGATACTGTTACTATTTGACTTTAGCAAGGCATTCAACACTATTTGTCCTGCTCGACTGTTAGAATTTATGAAACGAATGGGCTTCTCGCGGGGGGTGCTGACGTGGATTCGGGCTTATTTGTCCGGAAGAGAGCAGCTTGTTATAGCTGACAGGATAAATACATCTTCCTGGCTCTCTACCACGCTTGGTGTCCCTCAAAGTTCCGTTTTGGGACGTTTACTTCTTTATCTTTACATTAACGACTTAGGTCTTGCTCTTAACTCCATGGGTGTAAGACATATTTTATATGCTGATGACCTCCAGGTTTATCTTAGTTTTTCTCGGGATAACCTGGAGGCTGGAGCTATACATGTGGTGGCTGCTGCACGTGCCGTCTCGGGCTGGGCTTCATCTGCATCCTTGAGGCTCAATGTAGGAAAGACATCTACAATTCTTTTTGGATCACGCAGGTTTCTTTCTGACATTGAGTATACAGGGTTCAGTTCTATTGAACTCGAAGAGGGGGTGGTTGTGCCTTTGTCAGGGACGGTAAAGAGTCTTGGTGTCGTACTATAGATGCGGATCTTACCTGGAGGTAGCATATCGAGTTAGTTAGTAAAACAATCAACCAGGTATTATATAGCTTACGCTTTTAAGGTAAAAGCGTAAGGACACCGTCAGGAGGCTCTTCGGGCGAAGCTGGCACGTCTCTAGTCTTTCCCCATTTTAATTATTGTTCCATTGTTTACTAGGATGCGTCCTAGGAGCTAAGGGCAAGGCTACAATGCTCGCAGAATTCTTGTGTACGGTATGTGACGGGCGCTAAGTGGGACGATCATATAACCCCCTTCAGATTGGGTTGGATGGGAGTGGACTGCTGGAGGAAATATTTTATTTACTCGCAGATCTACAAGATCTTACGGCTTCACAAGCTGAAGTACCTCGCTGATCTGTTCTCTTCCAGCGCTTCAGTTCGGCCGGTTAGGGGTGACCCTCAGGAACTTTCTGTTCCATGGATGCGTACCGAGACGGTAATCAGATCATTTTCTGTACAAGGTGCTCATCTGTGGAACAATCTGCTATCCTGCATTAGAAATGCGTCCTCCCTTAGCCGCTTCAGGGGGTTGGTGATGGAGCATCTGAGGATACGGGACAATGTAGTTTAACTATACTAGTCAGATGTCCTCATGCTTGTGTTCTGATTTGTGTCCTAAATTTATTATAAGTATATGTGTGTATGATTGAATTTCATATTCATTCATAGAAAAATGTGATTTATTGATTTATGTATATTTATTTATTTATTGTTGTTACTGCGCTTCATCTGTGATGTTGACGACACTGTGAGAAGTTGTGATAATTTTTTATTTAGCTAACTAATGATGCTGTACAATAATTTGGTAAAATTTTACAAATAAATTAATTATCTATCTATCTCTCTCTCTCTCTTTCTGCGCGCTTCGGCGGCACACAGGCGTGACACGTGTATGTATATGCCACACGACGCTGTCGTGGAGCATGCTGGATGACAATGCAGCCCACATTTGCTGCATTTCACCAGCGCTCTGACACTTCCCCTTGCCTACACACAGACGCTGCAGGTCCCGCCTTCCATAAATGCGGGTGGTGCTACAGATGAAGGTGGATAGATTGCGGGCCGCTACCAATGTATAGTGGTGTGTGTTTGGGCGCATAATAGGCGAGATATTTCGCACCACGCATTCCCACCGATGAAGCACATATAAACACTACACTGTCATTTACCTGTATATGCGCTACTCACCCAAGCCATCCTCCAGGCACGAAATGATTCGCAAATGGAACTCCGTGTATCTTTGTAAAAGCCACGCAGTCAATGTTCCAGTTGCATGTAGCCTGCAGGAGTCCTCGTACCTCTATAAAATATGTATACTCCCCATCAAATATTAATATTGCTAAATGCACTTTAAGTAGAGAGCTGATCAGTAAACGCCTGTCAGTACTTACTGCGAGAGAGAGAGAGAGAGAGAGAGAAAGAGAAAGAGAGAGAGTGGTCCGGGCCGCAATGCGATCAGCGGACCTGGCTGTGCCCTCCAGGTTTAAACACGTAATCATTCGATGACTGCCGGTATGGAGGAATAGGGGATCGCATGAGTCTGGCTGCAGGTTGAACGCTGCCCGACACAATAATACTCGGCTGAAGACAAGCTAAATTACGATGACGACCGCGGATAACATTGTAACCGCTAATGCCCTTGTTGTTTTAATCGATGACATCATCGAATCTATTAAACGTTGACGCTAGCTGTAGAGTGCATTTTAAAGCTGAAATAATGACGTTTTCGACGATATTTACCATTTTTTAAATGCTCGCATCTTCAATACACCGAAATTTTGGAGCATACTAAAAATCTAAAAACATAGTAGTAAAAACTAAACTAGCAGTGATTCAAGTGACTGAACACTTGATTATAACGTTATCCTAATCTTTCGTATATGATATCAATAGTAGTATGATACTTGAAGAGCAAGTGACATAGAGAGTCAAAGAGAATAATCTCACAAGGTCCAACTAAAGCATTCTCTCCTCCCTCATCTCTGTTTCTCTCTCTATCTCTCTGTATATTTCATCTGTAAAATAGCGAATAAAATTAAAAAAGCTTTAAAAGCTATTATTAATTTAATTTGCACTCTATTTGAGTGTGCATTTTTATTCCGGGCGCTTTGATTATGTCTGTTAATATTTATATGATAATGAGTTGAGTCTACAACTTCAAATCTTTCTTAATATAACTTCACAAAATTTACAGCATATTACGTCCAGTTACCGTCGTCGTCCTAGTTACCGATGCCCATAGAACATATTATTTAACAAATGCATGAAAATAAAAGAGAAATTATAAATCATATTAATTTTGCCACTTTTAGGTATTCAATAGTTTATAATTTTCATTCTTCTGTTTAAAATTGCTTTACATATTTTGCCTATTATTTATAGTTAATTAAAATAACAAGTGTTCATATATAAAATAGTAAAAATACCATGTTTCTAATTCAAAATAGAGGTTGAATTGTACTGGTATTTCTATTTCTTAGTATTTCATGGCATGGATATTCAACTTTACTTCTAAAATATATAGAATGTAGTAAAAAGTAGTAAATAACTATATCAGACACATTATATAAGTATATTACATATATATATTTAAAAAGTGGGCATCTTTTATTTAAGGAGTGCATTTCACGGTATTTAACATGAGTATCTTAAGGAGTCTCAATGATTGTAAAACCAAATTAGTACAGTTTCAATAGTCAAGACAAAATTCCATAGTCATTTTTTTTTAAAAATTTACTAATAATTTCCTTAAAAAACATTACTATTTATATCAAAACAGAGTATATCCTCAGAGTATATGCGAGTGCAATACTAAACATAGAATTTGCTCTTTTAAAATAATGCTTATATTGAAAGATTAATTTTATTTATCGAGGTGTTCTTAACTTTCTATCAATTTTTTCGTTAATCGCCGCATATAGCCATGTGTAATGTCGAAGTAAAAAAATAGCCCCGCTGTTGCGTGCATAGTTTCGCGTTTGCCTCCTGTCGCTTTGATCCCGTTCGATGATTCGCTTACACCTTAGGAAGGTCGTTCGTCTTCCGCTCACTTCCGTTTTCGCTTTACGGGCCCCGACATCCTCCTTACACACGGGACGGCACATACATATATTTTATTTATAGAAGTTACTTACAGGATGAGCTCGTTTAACGGCCATATTTTACGCTCAAGAGATCAAAGTGCCTTTATATTTTTCCTACCCTTTCTCTTTTATTTTCTCTTCCTTGCCCCCTAGTCATCCAGTCTATATGGCACTTTGTGTATTTAGCTTTGCATTCCGCATGCCCTTCTCGAGATCCTGCATTACCTAACTCGCCTCTCTCAAGCTTCATTTAAAGACACAAAGTTATCGCATCTTTTCTTAAAACCCATCAAGATGTGCAATATTCCTAGGCGCCTATTTACAAAATCAACCTAATATTTCTAATTGCTTAATAGATTGCAAAGATATCAAATTAATACATGCACAAGGCTCTGTCACAAATTATAAGTGAATTTTAGTACATACTTATTAATCGGGGATTACACTTCTTGTTTTAACGCGCTATTTCAGATGATTTTTTCTTGAGAAAATCTCGCGTGTCATAAATTCGCGATAATTAATCCGATACAACAAGGATTGAAATAATGTCAATATGGTTCAGTTGGAAGATAGTGTCTTGTATAATATTTATATATTAAAATAAATATATTAGTTGATGTATATAGAGTGATATCCAATGTGGGTGTATAAGACTAGAGTCCTGAGGCATTGTTTGTTTTCCGTTATCATACTTTTTGGATTAAAGTAACGATAAATTGTGGATGCGCAGTAGACGAACGGTGAAAACAAAAGTCTGTGAAGATGCGGCCTTTTTACGACGGTTGGAGACGCGGAATGTAAGATTAACCACATGCTCTTAGAATGACACTTTATTACTTACATGTAACGGATTAAAAAGCTCATTTATGATTGTTTTGGTGATAAAGAAAATATAAGCTTACATTTCTTTGCCTTACCGGGTTGCGCGCGTTTTATTTTTGAATGCGTTGAATGGTTTAACTGTTTAGACTAATACAACTAGTGAAAATATCTACTGCACGTAAAATACCAAGTATATAACTATGAATATATATGTTTTACATACATTACACTCATGATTGTTTGATTATTTTATTAATTATCTTATTTCTTAACGTTAATCTATTAATTTTATTATATATGATTTATTTGTATGTGCATCTATGTGCGCATTTGCGACGCAACGCTTCTTTTTGTTCTGCAGTTAAAATTTCTAACAAAAGAAATATAATAAATAAAAATCTAAATTTATTTTTGGCAAAATATATTTAAATTTGCAGTTAAATAAGATAAACTAGAAATTCGCAGGCTTATGTAAATTAGGTATATCATTATGAATGTGCTTCTATAAGTGTTTAAAATGAAGATATTTACTGTGAATTCGGTGTGTAGCTTTGTTTTTAATAAATGCATCACTTCCTATTTTTTATTCAAGTTAAAATTAAAAAAAATGTTTTCAAATAAACTGTTACATCTTAAAGTAAATTTATGAGAAAACAAATTATGTTATGAATTTTCTCTAAGAGGTCTACGCGATGCACTACTATAGAAGATTGAGTGTTTACCGAAATTTTAAGCCATTGTTTCCGTCCAATAGTTAGGATTAACGTCGCAGAAAAGGAGGTAACCATTTTTTATGATGTATCGTCTTGAAATTATCTCCAAAACAATAGTCTGTGGATTTTCCTCAGCAATGCCTTTCGCTTAATTGCCTTTTTGGGCCAGAAGCAAGGCCAGAAGGATCTGTTGCGGCTTGTGAGAGAGTTGAAATGATTAGATTTTAAATATAGCTAAATTCGTGATTCATTAAAATAAAAAATCATTTGACAAAATACATTTGAATTTACATTGAATCTCGCTTATATAAAAAGTGTTAGCCCTCAGTTTGGTTTTAAATTTACATTTAAATACGTACTTGTTCAATAATAAAGACGATTCACACGAATTAAATAGTAAGCTCAAATTAGTAACAGCTTCAATTCAAAAGTTTGGTAGAAAATTCGCAAGGAGTCAAAAAATCCACTAGTATAATACTACAATACTGTAATGATCTCCAGGCCTTTATAAAATTCCTCAAGGAAGATATATATATCCTAACATACGTAACTCAAGCATTAAACATAGATGCACTACTTTGATAAAAAATATTAATAATCCAACAATGAATATTACTCCGGCACCTACGCCAAATAACTCTGATAGTGAATAACAATTTGCCGTCGCTCGACGGGCGAATGTTTCGCCTCCCGGCTTTCCGTCCGCGATTTCCCGGCCTCAGGGATCCCTCAGGAATTCGGGGTGGGGAGAGGTAGCCAAATAAATGAATATATTACTCTCGATTAACGTTAAACAACCATTCCGAGCGATAGTCGGACAGAGCGAAAAGTAACGGAGGAGTAGCGAGTTTCTTCACACGACAAGTACGGGCGGCGGACGCGTTGTCGATCCGGGACTCTCCCCGCGACAGGTCGTAGCGTTGCTGGGCAGCGAGCTACGGGGACCTGTCCCTCATATGCTTGAGACGGACGTAGGGCGTCAGCTCTTAGCGAAGGCAAGGCGGCGGGGCTCCTTTTGCCTGTGCGGAAGGGCGCACTTGGCGAGAGAGCGAGTCTCGAGGTCGACTTCGTCTCGGGCGAGACGTAAGCGGACTGACCGCTGCGCGCGGTGCTCCGAACTCCGCGCCGCCGGCGCGCTCGCGCTGCTGCATTGCCGACTGCAGCTCCTCCACGCGGCGCATCACTGAACCTCCGCCGACTGCACGCGCAGCGACTTTTCGCGTACCGCGAACTCCCGCGCCGAGGAGAAAAAGACGCTTCCGCGAAGTCGTGCGTACGTCAAATTGTTTCTACTAATAATTTTATAATTATATATCGATATCATTACGACAAAAATAATTCAGTAGAATTTAAACAGCCAACGAGAATTTCTCGAAAAACTTATTAAAACCGAGGAAGCTGACATTATACGTCTCCAAAAAACCAGCATTAAAAATGATCAACAAATCAAACTAAGTTCATTTACTTGCTTTAACAAAAACAGACTTGATAGCAGATCTGCAAGTGGAGATGTTGCAATATTAATAAAAAATAGTTTATATGCACAAGAAATAAATTTAAACACTGATGTAGAGGTGATAGCCGTTAAAACTATGTATCAAAATACTTTAACAACAATTTGCAATACTCGTATTTATATAAATATAAAATAAGTGTTCGATCTTTAGAACGGTTAATATCACAAATATCAAGACCTTTCATTCTACTCGGAGATTTTAATAGCCATAATATATTATGGGGTTCTGATTATAGTGACTCGAGAGGTAAAATTATTTAAGAGGTTCTGTACAACTCAAGCCTTATCCTCCTGAACAATAATACACTAACTCACTTCAACCACTCAAATGGAAAAAATAGTTGCATTGATCTGTCATTATGCACTAGCGAAAAACCCACAGAAATAGAATGGCATGTTTATGACGAATTGCATGGTAGTGACCACTACCGCATATTTATAAACCCATATTTATTACCCCATATTTATTTATATTTTTTTACCTAGGCCGCCCTAGGTAAAAAAAAACCAGAATGAAAGAACCAGAAAGAACCAGAATTAAAACCAGATGATACCAACAATAAATACAGTACCTACCTTAAACAGAGAAATCTCTATGTCTGAACTTTTAGAACAATTAGAATTTAGCAAAAATACAAGTCCTGGTCCGGATAAAATTCCAAACATATTTTTAAAGAAATTACCTCAAAATGCTCTCTATTCATTGCTCAAAATATATAATTTAGTATGGATTAACAAGGTGTTTCCTATTAATTGGAACACACCAATATTAATTCCTATTCCAAAACTAGACAAAAATAAATACAACAAAGATAGCTATAGACCTATCTCTCTAACAAGCTGCCTATGCAAACTGTTAGAGAAAATTATTAATGAAAGACTGTGTGACGTAGGCCTTGGGTCACACATAACATAGCAGCGTGTTGATAAACAGGTGCTAGAGTCTCCGTTGGCGCAGCGTGCGCGGGAATTAGCCGGCGTTTTAGCGTGAAAGAAAAGCGCCGATCGCCGGATGATCGACCGAGTGATCAGTTTTTGCGCGGACCCGAGAGCTCTTGGGCCGTTTTGCATCTCGGAACCTTCGACCCAGAGTGCCCTGCACTATCCGCCACCAACACCCGGGAGGCTAAAGGTGGCACCCAGTACTACCAGGGGCCGGCTACAAGGCACCAGATCCAAGAAGAAAGGGCCAGCAGCCCTTTCTCCAAGCCTTGGAGAAAGCTTACGACTTGATATGGCAACAAAGAATTTTAAAATTACTAGTAAAACATAATATTACTGGAAATATGTTGTATTTTATTAAAAACTTTCTTTCGAATTGATTTCGTACAAGTAAGAATCAATAATATTTACTCTGAATCCTTGAAACTAGAAACTGGAGTACCACAAGATTCAGTTACCAGTGTGACCTTATTTCTTCTAGCCATTAATGATTTACAAAAAGTCATCCCTCCTTCAGTAAAATGTACCTTATTTGCAGATGATGTCACTATATTTTTACAAGGTAAAACACTAAAAGTAGTGAAAATATCCTCCAGAATGCGCTAAATAATGTAATAGATTTTACCAACAAAGCCGGTTTTAAAATATCCAAAATTAAAACTCAAGCTATTGTATTTAGTAAAAGCAACAAAAATCAAGAGCCAAAACTATACATAGAAAAAGAAAAAATAATTATATGCAAAGCAATTAAGATACTTGGCTTGATTTTTGACAAAGAACTCTCGTGGAATGCCCACATAACTAATTTAAAAAACAATGCCTACAAAAAATAAATACACTCAAAGTACTTGCCGTAAAAAACTGGGGAGCTAATCAAAACATCTTAATAAACACCTATAAAGCCTGATTCAAAGTATTCTAAGCGAAAGCAACATGATATTCTTAGAATTACGAAGAAATTTAGTAACCATGAGGTATGCAGTAACCCTAATAGACTTTCCAAAAAACCAAGCTCATAATTAAATAGCCTGCAATACAAAAAATTGGAACATAGAAAACTCTAAGAAAACGAATATAAACCAATCATTTTCATATAGAGCGAATAATCTATTAAAAGAAAATCAAATTAAAGTTAAATGCGTATCCAATGATTATCAAAATATATTTTAAGAGTCAATTAGTCTACATGAATCTCAACTTAAAATAATTACAGATTCAAAAGAAAGACAAATTGATCTAAGGACAACTATCGAGATTTTCAACGTATTTACATTGCCTTACATCATAATGAAACTGCAACCGGTGTAGCTGCAATTCTACCAAATGATGAAAAGATTATGATCAAACTACCTCCATGGATTTCATTACATACAGCAATAGGGCTACCGTTCTTTACTTATTGGACTTTAAATAAATAAATGAAAAAAAAATAATAAAAAGAAGTAAGGAAAAACTAAATAAAGTGTATGTGTATAAGTGCATGTGGTTTACATGGCACGGCATACTGTTATTGCGTCCTGCGTAACGCTTGACTATTTTTAAGTATATTATTATTAAAAACTACAGAAAAATCAGACGCCGATACCGGTCACTGCGTATACGACCTGACCACACTTACGGAGCAGGCTCAAATAAAGGTCTTTTATGAGTATACTAATTTCCAAAGGAACCATTTTTTACAATCAATGTAATACTATATAAAAACTACGCACACAGTTTGACAGGAAGTAATTTTCTCTTTCCAAAAAGACCTTAAACGCAAAAGAAACATATAAAATCTAATAATGTATAAAAATTATGAAATACTAACAACGGTCCGATTTACGTCATTCAAAAACGCGGCTACTAAATTAAAAGAAAGATAGCCGAATATAAATTCTATGTAACCGCCAATACCCCCGATCATAATAATTTATAAAGAGTGAGAAAAAAAGCCTGATAGGATTTTCCCCCAAAACGACCGCCCTGCACGTGTAGCAAAAGGTGCCCACACTTCCCTCACCACCACTCCGTCCTTATCTCCGCCTAAGATGCAGTGCTACACATCGACTCTCATCCCTCGCCACTGTCTCTCTCTCTTATCTCCCTCACACCCATGCTTAAGAGAATACCCTCAAGCGTCCGGCGCCTATCTCCTATATACTCTCTCCCTTCAACGGTTTCAAATGTAAAATGCGTCTTGCGCAGCCTCCGCTGTGCCACGAAATCAGTAGCCAGAGCCTAGAGGAGTGGAAACTCGCGCCCCGATTCGCTGTCCTTCGCCCCCGTTTGCGACTTTTCCAAGAAACCTATGTCGCTGTTAGTTTTCAACGACAATAGGCCCTATAAAAGGTTGTGCTATTGCACAACCAATGTAAATGTAGAATGCTCCATTCTCTTGACTAGTACGATTTCTGAATAAGAAGTTTATCGGTGAGAGAAAGGATTTTTCTCAAATACTCCTTACCCTTTGCTATTGGAGTGCTTTAGGATTGACCCGGTCTATATTGGTGCCTTGCAAAGCATTGCATTATTGTCTTCAGCTATACCACGGCATGCTGAGAAAATTTTCCAAACTGTCAAATGCACTGCCGCGAAGATACAAGTGTTTAAAAAATAGTA
Organism: Sycophaga agraensis; assembly: GCA_018906755.1. NCBI lineage: Eukaryota > Metazoa > Arthropoda > Insecta > Hymenoptera > Pteromalidae > Sycophaga > Sycophaga agraensis. The sequence goes on from JACCIE010000035.1 coordinate 1,450,136, forward strand.
AAAATCCAGCCCCCGCGGTCAAAAAACATGGCCTACTCGCAGCAGCGCAGCCAATGAGAGTAACAGAAATAGTCAATGGGAGAGAGTAGAGCGGAGCTATCGGGGCTGCCAGACAAGCAGCGGGCCATGCCGCATTATTTCATATTTTATAATCTTTTTCTCAAAAAAAAAAAATTATGTAATAATTGTTATTAAAAGTCAACAAATTAATTAAATAATAATTACTGATCAATATTAATCATGCGAGAGGGCCGTACGAGTCGTGCACTCTTTGAAAAAGCGAAGAACTCCTAAAATCTTCTGTGTACTCTTTGATCCTCTTTTGTACTCCCCCCACCACTCGCTACTCGCTCGCCGGGCCCGCCCGGCCTACGTTGGCCGCTGGCCTCCCCATAGCACTGTCCCCTTCCACCGATTTGCTTCCGGAATTTAGATCCGGAGTACAGCTTTGCGAACTCTCGTGTCCTCTTTGTACTCTTCCGAAAGAGTACTAAGTGAGCGGCCCCTCGGGCGGCTCTATGTCTGCGAAAAACTTGAGGAAAAACTAGCCGCATTTTCCATCTTCACAACGCATAGCCCCACATGCTAATTCTCTATTTTTCACCCCTTAAACTCGAGATGCTTCCGAGGATGCTTCCGTCTTACACAATATACGAGTAATACACAAGGGTCGAATACCCCGAATCGCAGACGCAATGAATAAGGCAACAATTAAATGCCAGTGAGTTCGCTACATAAAAAGCATAAAAAATAAAAAAACTTACATATACAAGTAAATGAATCAAATATATAATAATACAAGAAATATTGACTTATATCAAGTGTCATAATTCAAGATGAATTTTTAAATATAAATTAAGCTTAAAGAAATTTACAGTTTGTATACAAAAACATGCTGAGAAATCAGATATTTTTATAAATTTTCTATGGTACTCATTTTTACTAAATAAAACCTTTGGAATATAATACACAAAGCTTGTGTATTTACTGCTGATTATAATATGCAATGAAAATAATTTTTTCGAGAATTTTTTTTATAAAGTAAGCATACTATTGCGTAGTCTAATTCGGCATTAACACAATGCACATTTTATCTTTAAAAATATTTTTATGGTTCGTAAAAAACCTAACTTTAGATCGAAGTTGTATTTCATTTAGAGTACTAGTCGTAAAATAATGTTACAACTGTTATCTAATTGAATCTAATTACTAGGTATTGTTTACGTATAGATTAAAAACTCCCTAAAAATACTATAAAAGAAGTTATTTTATTATAAATGATTTACAACTGTTCTTAAAAAATGTTACGTTAACACGGATGTTATTACTAGCTATTTAGCGCCTTAAATCAATGCAAAATAAACAATTAATAGCTTAAAAACCCAGTTAAAAATGGTTTCTTCTATGGCATATTTATAAGGAGGTGTAACGTCCCTAGAAGGGAATGTCGAGAAAAGAAACTCGGGGAAAAGATTGGCCAGACATAACTAATGCGGGGTTTGTTTGCTTATAGGACCACCGAGAGACTGCAAGGTCGACGATTGGGGCGCATGGAGCGCTTGCAGCCGCAGTTGCGGGGTAGGCGAGACCCAGAGAACGCGACGCGTGGTGATAAAACCGCGCCGCGGTGGCCACAGCTGTCCGGCCCTCAAGGAAACCAAGTGGTGCGGTAGCGTCCTACCCTGCCCCGCGGCCAGTGACTGGTAGTAACCTCGATCCGGGCTCACGACTCAGGCAGAGAGCGACGCTGCCGCTCCTCGCTCGACGAACTAATACTCGTTGCTGTGTCTATACCTAATTGTATGTCGGCACTCACCGAGCGGAGTCTTCGCGCCGATAGCCCGCAGTTTCAAAGGCAAACATATCTTGGGGAAAATCAAATGAGTTGCGCTAACGTGAGTGCATTCTACGATGCTTATATAGATTAAAGAAGTGTGTAAATGTTACAATCTCTCGAGTATGTATATAAACTGTCTAGATCAGTTTTTAGCTCGAAGCCTTTTTGCATTTGGCTATCATAATCGAAATTCTCAACGGCAAATCATTTTGATGCCATACTATGGATTGTTCGACGAATAACTTCGTTTGCTTCAACGTTATCATTAATTTAATTGTATTTCTTTTTCCCTTTTTATACACAAATTTATATTAATTGTAATTCCCTTCTTGGAATCAATATAAAATATAAGCATTAGCGATTCTTCTATAACTCAAATCAGATTATCAATCACTTGTTTCATAATGCATAATTCAAGAATTATATAAACTGCTGTTTCGATCAATAATCAAATTCTTCCATAGCGACTTGCAAGGTTCGAATTCCGGTACTGGTCTTCATGTAACCAAAAATCAACTCCTGCGTCGTCAGTAAATTACTGAGGCGTGGCGCGTGTTCGATACCCATGGGAAACGAAGAATCTTCTCGGGAACAGCGTGGAAATGAGCTCCGAAGTTTGCCGTTTCTACTATTATGTTGCCCAGATTAAAATCGGATCCAACGACCGAAGGCCATTGACTCTCTAGTCGCAAGCGACGTATGCAATTGAGCCTTGGCAAATTAACGCGTGGACCCAAGAGATTATAATTTTACATAATCTTTAAAATCCTAACTCATGATAATGAAATTCTTATTTTTTGATTGGTGGCAGTTTCTAAAGGAGGATCACGGGCAGTTAGTTGAGCTCTAACGATCTTACATGATTGATTCAGGGGATATTGGACACGCTCACCATACAGCTGTTTGCCAGGCTATTTGTGTCATGTATGTCAAAAAACCGTTGATAAATCGACAGAACCTTTGTTTATAATTCTTTCATTTTTTAAAACTAATCGTGACTATACCAAAGATATAAACAACATACATCGATACGTTGTGCCAGTTTACATTTATAAATGATATTTTTCATTCATAATTTTATTATAATTAAGAATAAAATAAAAAATTTCTTACGAAAATTTTATTTTTATTCGATTAATTTAACTTATTTACACGCACAATTTTTCGCTGGACAAGTTGTTCAAACGGTAGTTTTACGGTTGAGATCATGTTCATCGGCTAATTTGGAGAACATGAAACGCCCATAAAACATTTAAACTTTGCCTTCTCGGCCGCTCTTTATCCGGAGGATGGTAATATATTTGTTCTTGGAATTTGACTTCCTGCTTTTCGTGTCCTCAGCCAATTCTCTCATACACCTTCATTTCATTTTCGGCTTTTCCTTCGTATATCTCTTTCTTTCTGCTAATTCTCCCTATCTCTTTCTATTTTTCTCATTAATCTTCATACACTGTCACATACAAATACAAGATCTAAGAAGTTAGTACAAATGAATGCAATTATTAATCATATTTTTGATTATATTATCTGAAAATGATACACGCTTTATCATTTACAATTCATAAAATATCACTATAATTTACTTAAAAAATATATAAACGATGTAAGTTGAAAAAAAGAATAGTAACTAGAATAAATAATTGTAATGAACCTACTGAAATCGAAATTAAATTTCGGCCCAGATTCCAAACAAAATGTTTAAATCTATTTGGATTATAGTTTCAATTCATGTTGGAAATACCACAAATAAATATTAGAGTCTTAATATTATTAGCTACTAAGCTACTGCTACGTATTTAAATATTTCGTCTGAATTTTTCAGAAATAATACTTATTGTTTTTAAAAATTATTTGAATAATTATTTCATTGTAATATTTTTTCATACCATTTCTATGTACAGGCAATTGCATTTGCTTTCATCGAATGCATATTTTATGCAATTTGTAAAATTTAAATTTTCTATTTTTGTTTCTTGGTATTTCTTGAGTAATTTTGAAAGTTTACGTGTAATGCATAAAACAAAATACTGTATAATATATTAACGACATAATTATAAAGATTAATTTCATGTAATTACATTTTTATGTAATTATTTAATTTTTTTAAGCAAATTTAATTTTTAAACAGAAATTTTTTTACCTCTTTAGAAGTAAATTGCTGTTTGACATTTATTGTTTCGTAACAGTTATTGTACGTTATTTTTTAATCTTCGGTGAACAATTATAGTTTTTGTTCAAAAATGTTAAAATAATTGATTAAAATATTTTGTAACAATATTACAATAACTGCAATGTCATGAATTTATTTTAATAATTTTCTACTAAATAATATTTGAGGTTAAAAATAATAACACGTGTAACACGTGTAAAACGTTTATTTTAATGTTTTATACGTTATTTGAAAAATTAATACTGGATAAGTGCAGTATCCATTTATTTTCTTTTTATCTGTGAAATAATAACCGTTCAGAAAAAAATAATTATTTTGTTTCTAACTAACTTCATAGATCTAATATAAGGTCTTGGGTGACAGCTCCACAACAAAGAGCTTTTTGACTCGCACGTTTTGTCGACAAGCATTTCTTCTTTTGTTCATATACTTTTTATTTTTTTATTCTTTTTTAGTTTAGCGTGTTACTGCGTATTAATTATTGCAATCCCCCACTTTCACTTTTTCATATTTAATTTTTCGAAGGCGCTTGCAATGTTCTACGGCGTCGCTCTTCGACTCAGTCCTCGGCACGATAATAATTGAATCGCTCTCGAACTTTGAGGCATAGCCACCAAAAGCTCCACAATGACATTTGATGTTGAAATGGTTTTATGAAATTATAGCGATGTTTTCGTCAATCGGAAGAAATTTTCATTGTTAAATATTGAATATTTATATAAGGTATTCTTCATTGCACATCTATAAAAGTTGAATATTTAAATTTCTAAATTCTGTATTTTTTATGTATAATTATATTAAAAATAATAATGAAAATCATTAAAATTTACTCTGTTGTGTTATCGTTAAATTAAAAGTATTGTACATTTTAGACTCAACGCAAATTTATTTTAATAATGTGCATCGCTAAAATTAATGCCCTGACTATATTCTGTTAAATAATGTTCGTTTCGAATTAAATTTTATTTTAAAAAAAAAATAGTATAAAACCTCGATTAAAACTCAATATTTCGTTATTTTGTGAAAACACTTGCATTGCTTCTGTAGTCAGGGTTTTGATAGTCAACCTTCTTCTATTATTCGTTAAGCAGTTATGATACAAGAATGATAAATACAACATGGATTCATTTTATTTCACTTCAGAATAAAATAAATTCATATTTTCATGCGTCATAAAATTATTTATAATTTATAATATAATAATTACATTTAAATTGTTACATCGATTTCAATATTGACACTACGATAAAATATATCTACAGTGCTTACCATAGATATAACGTAAAGCATAAAAATTGCGATTAATTATTAAATTAATTGATTCCTAATGTGTATCTAATTTTGTTGAAATAAAATATTTTTTTTGTATTTTTTGTCTAAAGAAATGATGTAAAACAAAATAAAAATGTAAAAACTTGTACATTTTTAAGGAAAAAGAAAATAACTTATTTAAGTGTACCTTACGTACTTCGAGTGATTCGCGTATGAAACAAAAAAAAATAAGCATCAGCACCTAATATTTATCGAACTTGGATTTCTGAAAGATAATCGGCTTTGGCTAGTCTCTAAGTAAAAGAGTCCCAAGAGCATTTACAATTTCATGACAACTGGACAATCCGCAATTATAAGAGAAATGTATTTAAACGTGTATCTAGCGATAAGCGTTATTCTATATAAGTATAAAATTTATAATTATAAGGCCAATTAATGTCAATGAAAAATTCACGTTGTGTGCATTTTATTAAAAATAAAGACTAAATATGAACAAGGAAATGAACATTATTTTGGAGTTAAAAATGTCTTTCCCGATCGGCGAGTTGATTAGAAGTTTTTATAAAAATAAAAATATCTGAATGAAAACATTTGCAATAAAAAATAATTAAGTAGAAAATAAATTATCAGTCATGTTTTAGGTGAGCGTGTTATATTTTTAGGAACTAATTTAATAGAAAATAATTGTTCACTGTCACTTAACCGTAATTCGGTAATCATAGGTAATTCACGGATAAATAGAATAAAAATCAATACAGTTTCTCTCTCTGATTATTGATTAATGTATTTGTATGTAAAATCAAACGCGTGATTTTCTATTTTATCAACTTCAACTTTAATTATAATTTTTTAATAATTTCTAAAACGAATTGTCTTGATCCATTTTAAAATGTCTTTCTGAAAGTTCAAAAAATAATCTCAATAATATTGATATAATTGCTTCGTACAAGATTGAAATATTAAAATTTAATATCACAATGCTTTATCATTGCTAAATAATACAATTTTTAAAATTAGATACCTAAATTTATAATTTAAGCATTTCTTAATCATTTGAAGATGAAGATATAGTTTTAAAAAGTAAAATGAATAAAGATGATAGGATTAGAAGAATTCTATATAATTAATATGTTTGTGGATCATAATTCTTTAAAAAAAATAAAATGCCAAACAATATTTATTTAACAAAAAAAATACAATTGACATGTTAATATATGCTGCGTTGTGTTATATGATAGTATGTATAGCTCCTTGACTGATAATAAATGCAGTGAATGATACTAAACCACGTATTATAGAACAAAAGTGAGAGAGAGAGAGAGGGAGAGAGAGAGAGAGAGTGAGAGAATAATTCTTAATGATGAAGAAGCATGTACAAGACACCGTGCATTCTAGCTCTTAAGATTCTAGCTAATAGGTATAGAAATAAGCAGCAACGTGTAGTGATGTATAACATATAAGTTTATATTACATAATAAAATTTGTCGAAAATAGTAATCATTCAATTTATTAATGTACTAATTTAACCTTTGCTCTTTCAACCATCTTTTATTAAAGCTTTACAAGATTTTGTTTGTAAAATATTTAATAAAAATGATTTAATATATTTTTTTATAGATAACACTGTATCTATTTGTATACTAAACTAATTGTATTGTTTTAAAATTTATAACCAATCAAATGCTAAAAAAATTAATTGGTATTTTTAGTATTTCTCGAATTTTTATTTATCGTCAATAAAATAATATATTTCTGTAAGAATTGTATACTAAAAAAATAGTAGTGGCTACTGTTTCAAAAAAGGTATAGGGAAATTAAAATTGAACACAAATACTTGATTATACCGAGGATTATACCGATAGTGTATACTTAGATCAGATCTTTGAAAATTTATTATTAGAATAATGTTATATAAATAAATATTAACTATACAAATATACATATATTTATAATCAATTTTTCTACTTTATTTTTATTTCAATTTGATTTAAAAACTAAATTTTTAACTACTTTTATTATTGATCGAATTATTTGAAAAACTAATTAATGACACAAAGAATTTATAAATTGCAAATGTTTTAGAAAAAATAGATATATATCGTTCCAAACAGATAGTAAGATGATAATAAAATGATCTCTTCTATCAATTAATGTATTTAACTTTTCAATATTAATGTAAAAAGTTAACAAAAACTAAATTGTATCTACTTATTATTAACGCATAGTATGTTTCTATAAAGTAGTGCGTGGCCATGTTGTAAACTATTTAGTGAAATCTGGTAGTGAAATGAAATCTTTAACTTTATCTTAAATAAATTAGATCATTCTTTTTCGTTAATAAAAATAATATTAAATTATACATTTATTGGACTATATATGTAACTGAATCAAAAATTCTCGCGAAAGTTAATATCATTTTGTATTTATTTAAAAAATTGATAATAGTTATGATATTTTGAAAAAATAGGATCCATTATCATCATAATATCATAGTATAATTTACTGATGTACAAACAAATTTAAGTAATTGTAAACACGAGTAAAAGGTACTCTCTAGGTTGGAATTCCAAGAAGTCCCATTAACAACAGTTAACTGTCTTTGTCGAACAACCTTCTTCACAATTCACTTCTTCAATCCGGTGTGTATTTCTCGCACATAAATGTATAAACGCGTACATTATCAAGTGGCAATTGGAGCTAACGCCTGATAATCATGATAACAGCTTATAATTTTTATTTACATACATACTAACTCTCGTAAGTGCTCTATTTTCTATTTTGCATTAATTAGTTTTATACTGAAACTCTACAAACTTCAATTGTTAATGAAATAAAATAATATTAATAATTAATTTAGTGATTCTACAATAGGTGTAATATATATATATATATGTATGTATATATATACATACATATATATATTTTGTACAGTACAATTTACAATAATTTAATAATAATTCATTTTAATATTAGATATTTTTTCTGTGTCTCTACCTATCTTAAAAAATGGCTACAGTTATACCGTCAATTCCATCAAGTGCAGATGCTTGTATGACAATAGTTCGATCTCTTATGTGTTATCGACTTGGTAGTGAAAATGAACTTTTTTGTAAACGAGCTATTGAGTCATTGGTTAAAAAATTGAAGGTACTTATTTTTTTGTATTTTTTAAGTAATTTACCACTTTTTACCAATAATCAACATGGAAAATAGAATGCAATTTTCTTATTCATTTCAATCTTTTTAAGGAAAAACGGGAAGAATTAGATAATTTAATTATAGCTATTACCACTAATGGAACTCATCAAAGCAAGTGCGTAACTATACAGAGGACCTTAGATGGTAGACTACAAGTAGCTGGTCGTAAGGGTTTCCCACATGTCATATTCGCTAAGATTTGGAGATGGTCAGATCTTCATAGAAACGAGCTCAGGCACATAAAAAACTGTCAGTATGCATTTGATTTGAAACGTGATTCGATTTGTATAAATCCGTATCATTACGAAAGAATTGTTTCATCGGGTGTAGGCAAGTACTTTATAGTTAAAGGAAAAATTTCTAAGTTAAAATAAATATTATTTAAAAATATTTTGAAACAAAAACATGAATTTTTCTAATATTACATTTTAGATTTATCGAATTTACATATCAACCCGAATAATGGAAATGTTACTTTGAATGTAGAGAACTGTTTAAGTAACAAAGACTGCAATGGAAATGCAGAATGTATAATACCAAATGAAAATAGTCAATGCAATAAAATAATAAAAAATGATGTAGAAATCAAACAGACAGTACAACATCATCCGCCAATACCTCGCGTAGTTTCAACTACCGCCTCAAATAACTCTCAACATTATTTGCAACAATCACTAGAATCTTTCTGTTCTAATTTAGCAGCACCAATTCCAAGTGAGTAATTACTTATTAATATTTGCATAAAAGATAAATTATACATGTAGAATGGAATAAACTATTTCTTTGATTCAAAGAAAGAACATCATAAATAAATATCATATTATATTGTTAATATTGTATTTATTTCGAATATTTGTGAAATTTCTATAATGATTATGTAAGCGTGAATTAAGAGACCTATATAAATATGTTATATTTGTACTTTAACTTTATACAGTAGTGGTAGAACAACAACATTATAATCTAGATACTCAAATGGAAATACACCTGGAAACACAACAAAAACAAATAAATAATTTTAAAAACCAGACTATTAATCCTTCACAAAAACAAAATTATAAAACTCAGAATAAAAATACGAATGTATTGGCATCTAAACTCATTCTTAGTAAGTAGCTTACTTTTATTATTTAATTAATAAAATTAAAATCCAGTATACAATAAAAACGAAGACACGATCGTATGCTCGGATTTTTTTATATTTGAGCATTTTATATTTTTCAGATTAACTAAAAATTTAGTTGCGTTTATTTAAAAACCGAAATAGTTTTTAATCTAATTTGAAAGATGTAAATATAAGCAACTGATGTAATAATTCTTTACTAAACTATTAAATAAAAAGTTGAAAAAGTGTTGGCTTAATTCACGGCTTAATTACAGTTTCAATTAATTTACAAGTTTGAAACTTTCAATTTGTTTACATTTACATCGATCTATTTGATAATCTACGTATTTCGGATTGTATTGTGAGGTTATGTTGGTACACCAACATAATGCTCCAGTAGTCTTTTATATTTGGTATAAAATGGCGGAGCTTCGTTAAAATATGTAATATTATTTTCTAGAAAATTATAACGTAATAATATCTACGTATTATTATTCAATATAATAATGCCAATATTTACGAATACATAAAGTTAATGTTTTAAAATTTTTTGTTAATCTTTGAAATTTTGAAAATGTTATCGATTTTTTATTTTAATGTATTAAATTAAATATTATATTTGAAAAGTTGAATGAAAATTCGATTAGTATAAAGTATTTTAATTAGTTTTATTATTTTATACTATCATTTTAATAATATAAATCTTGCTAAAAAATTCTTTAATTTATTAGAAAATGTGAATAAACACCTGCCAACAACACCAGCTTCAAAATGCAAACAATATCTTGAATATCAAAATGAATTCCCAGGGACGGCTGCGGTAGTATCGAATTTTTATCAGACGCAACATCAAATTAACGCTAATACAGTAACTTATAAACAAAGTACGCTTCATTGCCGTTATAGTACAAAAAAGTATAAAAATCAAATATTTAGATAATTAATTGCTACTATATTTATTTTTTTAATCTTTTATTAAATTATTTTGAATCTTATGCTAAACATATCGTATTCCAGAAGATGATCATAACAACGAAGTTCCAAGTAATAATAAAATTCTACTTTCAAAACAGCCAACACCGGAGAATTGGTGTTCCATTGTATATTTTGAATTAGATGCTCAAGTAGGAGAACCTTTCAAAGTAAGCAGTACTTCTCCTTCTATTATTGTGGATGGTTACATGGATCCAAATAGCGCAAGTCGTTTCTGTTTAGGAGCTTTAAGTAATGTGCATCGAACAGAACAAAGTGAAAAAACTCGTTTACATATTGGTAAATATTAACAAAATGTTCTTTTTTTCTTAGGGATTTATTATTAATGCATTATTATGAAATATTTTTTCTTTGCCATTCGCGGTCGTTCATTTGCAATTTCGAGCTTGAAATGATACAATAACGCTGTATAATATTCACTGATGATGGTCTTTTTCTTCTCAAGATAGTCAATGGATGTACGTATGTACAAATCCAATGAAGTTTTTACGATTTCATCAATTTTCTGGTGTTTTCGTCTCATTTGAATGTCCACTGCGTTCGGCATCCTCGGTATTTCTATGATCATATTTGAAGTCAACAAACAAATGTTTTATTGTTACTTCTAATTGAGCGGATTCCTCGTAATACTTTGATATTTTTTTCATCAAGAAGCAATTTAAAATTAATACATAAATTTGTTTTTGATCCACTGCTTTGAAAATAATAAAAATAGCGTAACTCTTAGTACAATAAACATAAATTAATGAATAGACTGTGATAAAATGTTAACATCTGTCTTTTAAAGATTAGAATTAACCGAAAATGAGATGAATGTAATAAAACTACCTCCGTCTACTTGCGCGGCCCAGAACTTCTTAGCCTATCTGTTATTTTATTTAATTATGAATAATTATTAATAATAAATATAGATCAAACATGTGTTTTTGAATTGAATTGATTGAAATTAATTGAGTTTGTTTATCTATTTTTTAAAAAATTAAAATGATATATATGTGTAATATATAAATGTAGATATACATTTTTTAGGAAGAGGAGTAATTTTAGAATTACATGGTGAGGGTGACATACGGTTAAGATGCGAGAGTGAACACAGTGTATTTGTACAGTCTCATTATTTGGATGTACAGGCCGGTCGTTCATCGGGTAGTACGGTGCACAAAGTTTACCCCGGAGCTTATACAAAAGTATTTGATCTTAACAAATGTCTGACCCATATGAAAGGTCAAATTGCAACGGCTAAGGCAGCAGCTGCGGCCCAAGCGGCAGCAGTAGAAGGTCGACTCCCTCACGATTCTGCCGTTGCTAAAGGTATATCTGCTTTTTCCTCTTTTAATCTCCAAATATACATACCTATCTCTACACTATTTAAATTATAAGATGACATGTAATACAGTAAAATACAGTCTGTAAAATTATAAGTTTAATACAAAAAACCAAAAATTTTGTTGAATTTTACAGATTTAAGTATAGCTGCTGGTATTGGAGTAGATGATCTTAGACGTCTATGTATTCTACGGTTGAGTTTTGTCAAAGGTTGGGGACCAGATTATCCCAGACCTACAATTAAAGAGACTCCATGTTGGATAGAGGTATTTTTATCATTTTAAAAACGTTTAAATTTTTTAATTAGTGAATAATATAAATACTATAAGCCTTCGTTATCTATGAAAAAATAAATTATTATTTAATCATTATCAATCTCATATCGAGTATTCATTTTGAAACTACTACACTAAATTCAATATCTATTTCAACTTAAAAAACAAATTTAAAAAACAATTTTCGGGGGTAGCTTTATTTAAATTATGTTAACTAAAAGTTTTAAATGCAGTTTAAACACAGTAAATTATTATTTTTACATTTTAAGGAATTTTAATATGCTCCATAATACTTAAAATAGTAATTATGTCAATATATAAATATCGATATTTCTACTTAGGTACATTTGCATCGAGCACTACAAATTTTGGATGAAGTATTGCACGACTTATCTAAGAATGGATCATGATAATACAATAATTTATAAAATATAATACGTGCATTGTCTTAAAAATAAACGTATTACTGTATTTATTGGTGTGATTTTGAAAATAGATTTATATAAGTCACCTTTAATATGTATTCTGACCTAGATTATTTATATGAATTTATAATATTTCTTCTTTTTGTTAAAATTTGAGTAAAAAGCCAAATAATGTATGAACCCATATAATTTGATGTTTAACAAAAATTATTAAATACAAAATCAATTACTAAGAATCAACGTATAGATAATGTACAATCGTACACAGTGTGTGTAAAGAGAGAGAGAGAGAGAGAGAGAGACTGTATGTTACGGCTCTGATGACCGTGTCGCTTTCAACGTATTCGCTGAATCCTCCGACATTCTTAACAGCAGCCGAAGACGACGAGTTATTGCGAGGGCACCGGATTACCGAAGACAATTAGCTCGCGTTCATGCTTGTATTTAACGTGCGGTCGAAACACGGGACGCGATCAGTATCGGCGGCCTCGTGCAGGCGTGTTCGCCCACGGACCTTTGCGTACTCAAGGCCCGCTGTTGGCCTTTGAATAATATGCGCGAAACAGTGTAATCTTCCGACGAAGAATCGACGGTGACGCCCGCAAAAAGCTTCTCTTTTGTAGAAGTAAGCACTTGATTGCGGGCTAGTTCTGTTACGCCAAATAAACGACTTTTTTCTAGCTCAATTGAAGTCTTTATTTTATTCTTCCCTCCCATTTAATATGAAGATTTAACTAGAGGTTAAGTCACTAGACTAAACAGTTGGTGCATCCTGTGAGGTTTCGTAACCTGATGAAAATAATAATAGTTTAATTCAAAACTATAATATCAAAATCAATACCTGTATAAATAATCATAGTAATTACTTTAAAAACATTAAAACGAGCAATAGTAATGAAATCAAAAATAATAATAAATACAGTAGAAAATATAACAATAGCAATAAAAACAGCAATATTTATTTCAAGTATTCGACTCTCAAGATTCTCTGACATATTTTGAGCAACAAGTAGGATGATATGAGGGACGTGTTGGCAGTGGGTGATGGGGTTGAGCTCATCTTCTCTGAGGTGATTCACTGTGCTAGTATAGGAACTGCTCTCTCTGATGTTATGCTTGACGTCATGACTTTTGTGCTCTCCTCATTCGTACCTGAATACCTGGTCTCCGCGGTACAGCTTGGGGTGTGAATGGCGAGTTCATATGGAGGGTTTGATGAAAAATTCCAACTGTCAATCCCATCGCTTAGGGTACAGCTTAGAACTATTGAAACCTAGTCTCGTCTTAGAGGCAAGGCAGTTCTTCACTGGTTTCTCCACTCAAGATGTTATATTTTCCCACACATATGCGGTGACATCTGATGCCAGACAATGTACTGTCTTTATAAATATGTGGTTAAGCCGAGGTGAACATGGTGCATTCAAACAGTGCCAAGATACTACGCGCAATTCCGGTTTCAAGTACGTTTGGCATCGACGCGGTAAATTTTTTATTAGATGGAGAGAGGGTAGTAGAGCTCACGCTGTAGCCTCTGAGAAGGAGATTAATAATTTATTTATGAGCATGTATTGGTCGGAAGCTAACGAAGGGGGGATGGGGGATCCTACTTATTATCTGTTCGGTGTAGCGGAAACTTGGTTGGGTTCGAGCGTCATGGATACGGTCATCGAAATTGATAGATATTCTGTAATTCGACAAGATCGCATCCTTAATAGTGTGGGAATCACGCTTTATGTTGATAAGCGATTTCGCGTAAGTGAAGTCTCAGACTTAATTACTGAGGGACCTGGTAAGCTAGAAATGTTGTAGTACTTGATCTGCTCCGTGCAGAATCATGCCTCTGAGTTTACATTAGTTTCTGTCGTACAAATACTCATTTACGAGAAACTATATTTTTTGATGAATTGCGGCGATTAACGGTGATCTGAATGCTGATCTCTGCACTGCCAGTGATGATGCTGCGTTTCTTCGCTGACTCGCGGCAGAGATTTAACTGTCTGCAGATTATCCAACATGGTCCTACACATATCGCACCCACATTCCGCACCTGGATTGACGTCATTCTTGTGGAGGACAATCATACGGTAATCTCCACTATCAATATACCTGCTCCTTTTCATAATAAGCACAACAGAATCAATGCTATAACAAAGGTGCTTGTCCCTAAACCTATCTGTTGCTAGGATCGTCTGCCTTGGGTTGGACTTGAGTTTCGTGACTTGCAGTGTTAGAGTGAGGCAATGTACAGACGGTACAAACGAACAGGACGAAGGCAATTACTCGAGAACTTCGTCGATTTCCGCAAACTGAATACGTTCATAATCGACTCTCAAAATTCCAGCACAATCTAACGTGAGTTAAAGAACCTAGCATGGGCTCATGCCGGATGAGTTTAACATTCACTTTGTGCGGGTATCTGTCTCAAATACCATTGACGACAATTAGATTGATGCCGTGCTCAGCTCTGCCGCTGATAGTGGTTTTCGGTTTAAAATAATAAATATTTACTAAGTTCACATTGCAGGTAGTTAGTGAGGATGGGATTCCGCATAGTATAATTGTGATGGCTCTTTCGATCAAAAATTCGTTTTTAGTGCGCTTGTACTAATAGCTGGACAATAGCTCGCTTAAGAGTGGAGACTTCCCAGAGGCGTGCAGAGGGCTCATGTAGTGTCATTATCCAAATCAAAAACACCTTCCGGGCCAGATGCTTTTCAGCCAATTTCGCTACTCTGCTTTCTCTCAATGGTGCTTGAGAGAATTGTATATGACCAGTTTATGGAGGATTTGGTGTCTCATAACTTGTCTCATCCTTGACCCACCCCAAATTGGGTAACGACGGCACGGTTCGACTGGAAAAATGTCTGCGATTCTTTTTAGAATTCGCAGATTCCTTTCTGATATTGAGTCGGCTAAGTTCAATTCTATTGAACTTTGGCAGGGGGCAGTCGTGTTTTTATCCGAGGCTGTAAAAAGCCTTGGTATTGTGCTAAACGCAGGTCTTACCTAGAGACCACATATTGAATCCAGGTTTTATCTACAGTACACCACGGAGGCTCTTCTTACAAAACTGGTACGTTCACTGGTCTTTCCGCATTTTAATTATCATTCTATTTCTTACTTAGATGCATCCAAGGCTACAACGCTCACAAAATTTCTGTGTGCGGTATGTGACGGGAGCTAAGTGGAATGACCATAACACCCCCTTCAAGATCCGATTAGGTTGGATGGGAGTAGATGGTTGGAAGGAATATTTAATGTACTTACAGATCTACAAGATCTTACGGCTGCGTAAGCCGGAGTACCTCGCTGATCAATTCTTTTCTGATGCATCTGATCGTCCGATCAGGAGTGAACCTAAAGAGGTTTCTATTTCGCGGATGCGCACCGAGACGGGAATTAAATCTTTCTCTGTTCAAGGTGCTCATCTAAGGAAGAAACTGCCATCCTGCATAAGGAATGCATCCTCTCTTTCTCACTTCAGGGGTCTAGTGATAGAAAATTTGAGGGAGTCAGGACATTGCAATTATGAGTTATTCTACGCAGTTAACCTCATAATCTTGTTTTAATTGGTGCCCTAAATTTAGTTGCATGCATGTATCATGAGTATGTGTATATTTTAGTATTCATCCTTCCTTCATACTGTAAATACAATCATTTCATTCATTGTAAGTGTGTATGCTTTCATATTACATGTGTGTGTATATATATGTACGAGGTGTGTTCAAAAAAATAACGAGAATTTTTGTTTTATGAAAAAAATATTTATTCATTCATGAATATCTATTTTGTCCCCTTCAAAGCTCAGACAAAAAATTAAAATGCACAGCATAACTTGATTAGAAATGTAATTAATAATATAAACCCGATCCGAACCTAATTCAAACATGCACGTGTAACGGACTAACATTTTAAAGATAATGCGTGCATGTATGTATGTGTGAGTGCCGAACCCAGTAAGTACGCTGTCGCGCGCCGCGCCTCAAAACGATGCGAAGAGGTCGCCTAGTAACAAGGCTCCTACGCTATTATAATTATCGAGTATTTGACGCGTACAAAATCCCTGATACAGGGGTAAGTTTAATATTCGACATTTGTGTTAGGTTCATTTATATTTTAGTACTTAGTGTGTAAAATCTAAAAACTTAGAACGGCTGTAAACGGTTCTAGAATCTGAAATCGCCCTTCTAAGCATGCAAAGGCCGTCATGTATAATTTTTCATATATACAGGGGAGGTCAACTCAATGTCAAATAAGTGGCAAATTTTTGACGGCGCGGCGAATTCGAGGGGGTGCCAGCGTCGACTATATATAGATAAAGCAAGTGTGTATAACAGTTGTGATGGACCTATGTTGCAGCGTCTTATTTGAACTATTTCTACTCCAACCTTAATACTGCCCCAATTTATACAGCTATTTCCTGCAATCAATATTGTAAATGTAGAAAGAATTCGTCAAAACTCGAGGAATTTAGTAAGGTTATAATCACCTTTAGAAGTTTATTCAATGGTATATATTCTGCAACTGAGCAGCAGAATATTTTTCCTAGTTACGGTATGGTATATATTGTAGTGGCATTGCAGAACGTACAAGTGCTTAGTTTTTAAAGTGATTTGGAACTTCTGGAGTTGGGCAATTTTACGTGGCTGTGCTGTGAAAATCCTGCGATATCTGTACTGTTTTGTTATCAGGCAAAAATCCTTTTATTACTTATTGTATTAATTTAACACTTATTATATTATTTTATTAATTTATTATTTTATTATTTACTTATTATTTTGTTTTATTTTTTTTTAATTTTACTATTTTAATGTAATATCATATTATTCCTAATACTTTTTATAATTAGTACTCACTTCTCTTTACGCTGTTATACCAGAGATGAATAGAGAGATAGCCGATGCTATACGCCCGAGCTGCGACAAATTCGATGCGCCATAGGCAATACGCACCCTCGCGGAGAAAATTGTAATTTGTCGCACTTGAGGGGAAATGAGAAGAAATAAGGGAGAGGGAAGAAGTAAGCGCGAGCCACGAGTCGTGTCCATGTGACCGGCCGCAGGTATGTGTTGGTGCGCTCGATTGCGGCTAAAGCTGGCTCAGCTCTGATCAGCGGGGAAGGAGCGTGAATGACGAGCCACGCCCATGTGCCCGGCACTCTTTATGTGTGCGACTGTGCATGACTGGATCGTTAGCATGTGTCCATGAGGAGCCATCGCGAGCAACGAGTCAAGTCAAGCCCAGTCGGACCCGCGTGGTCAGCACTGTTTCTGTGTGCGTATGTGCATGAGTCGGTAGCTAGCTTGTGTCAGTTCGTCGGATTTTCGGCGGGTCTACTTGCGGCTGCTTTTCTGCTGTTCGGCCTCACCTCGGACCCGACACCCGAGCTCGGACCTTAAGCGTGAAAATGATAGTAAACGTTATGCAATGCACGCAAGATTTATGTCTCGATTTATGCACATTTTCAAACAAAAGTAAAGATAATTTAAAATCGTAGCGGGGCACGCCGACCTAGTGGGATGAGCGGCGCGGCGGCGGGACGCTCGATTTCTCACTTGAGCCCGGGCCAGGGAGTGTCGACTTATATAGGCCGAATGGCAAATAATTCGTTGCTGTATCGCTCGTAGGTGCCGCTAGCATCGCTATTTTACTGCAACGCTATTGGCTATTCATATTAACCGCACAAATTTTAAATAGTACTATAACTAATACTATTGATCTTCGAATATATTTTTAATACGCGAGAATAATTAAATTATTTGTTTTTAACATAACCTGCATAATTAATTAACTAATTTTGATCTCTTCTACATTATTTTAAATAAAATATTACATTCTATTATATTATTCTCTCTTATTTTTATCATATATTTGTGACGTGGTGTCGTCGGGCCGCGGGCTATAGGCTCGGGGATCGGCCGTGCGAACGCACCCGAGCGATGTTTACATCGGCAGGCGCGGGGAGGCACGCGCGCGAGGGGGAGGGGGGGGGAGGCGCAGGGGTTGCGGCAATCGGACGCGCTCGAGTGTTTTGGAAGGAAAGGTCAGTTCTGGTTTTGTCCTCGAGCACGCCCCGAGGCCGATTCCTGCGCCTGCGATCTCACGAGAGGAGAGTTCGCGGGTAGCCCACGTCCCGAGGCCGACTCCTGCGGCCGCTATCTCGCGAGAAGGTGCTCGCGAGCAACCCACGTCCAGAGGCCGACTCCTGCGCCCGCGATCTCACGCGAGGAGAGTTCTCGAGGAGCCCACGACCCGAGCCGATTCCAGGACGAGGGTGCGTCGCACCGCCGAGCCCCGCCATTGCGGAGTTGAGAGGCGACGCGGAGAGGAACAGCCCGCGAGGATCCCGCCGACGGCCAAGGTAGGGCTCCAAGCCTTGACGCGCGACGGAGAGAGAGCGCGGCGCGAGGCGACTCCCTAGGTACCCTGCAGAGGCCACCTAGGTGGCCTGCCAGGGTTGGAGAGGCCGGCGAGCGACGCACTGGGGTTCGGGGCCGAAGCCGCAGGGGCCCCGCGTGCGGACAGCGGGCACTGTGCGCCAAGAGGTGAAGGAGTTGTGCGGCGGCGGGGCCTGTCCCGCCGCCCGCGAATAAATAAAATAAAAAGGAATTGGAGTGCGCGAGTTATTATTGTGCCCGGCTGTCCCTCTTCCCCACTCATATAACCGTCGCGACCGTCGTGGGTCGACCGCCCGGGTCGTCCCGGCCGGGTCCCTCCGAGGCGACCATGAGCCTGCGCGGAGCAGGAGGCGCACTCGGGATGACGCAGCGCTCCGGGCCCTCGGGAGCAATCCGGCTTCCGAGGAGGAGGCGCCCCGTCACATATTAATTCATTATAATAAATGCACTTTTATTATAAACACTTTCTCTCTGCGTTTATTTGAGCTTCAGACCAGCGTGCAATAAGTATGGCCGCATTAAAAACGTAGAAATAATATTTTAATACAAATCCAACGAGAAAAAAATTAAAATAAAAAATATCTGCAGTAATATAAAATTAACGCATGCTATTTATAAATATAAACTGGAACCAAAATTAAATGTACCTAAATAAGTTTAATAATTATATATATATATACATATAAATTAAAAAATATTATAGACATGTAAATAAATATATAGATGCAATAAATAATCATGCAAATAAATATGCGTGTAATAAGTAAACATGCAATCAGATATTAACTACGAAAAATTGTTCTATAAAATTTATCTATTCTTTATTTTTAAAGATTTTTTAAACTTTTTTACGGCAGCTATTGTAATATTGTTAACATTGTGTAAATTTTGTAAATTGATTTTACCCTTTAAAATTTTGTTTAAAAATGAAATCGCGGATTGAATTTTTTATGATTGATTTAATTTCTTATTTTATTTTCTCTCTCTTCTTTTTTCCTTTTTGCAGAGGCTTGGGGCCCCTCGGGCGGCCCGTTAAGTAGGAAGGTTTTTATTCCTTCCCTTGACTTTTCCAGACCTACTGGTTTGCACAACAGTAGGGGGAAAGCAGATGTGCCTGGCCAGCGGTCTTTTGACTGTGTTGAGGGAGGGCGAAATGTAGGATAAGGGGTTAGGCTACGGTTGTCTATATTTTCCCCGGGATTCAGCCTCGCGTATCGCGCGGATTGCGTCTGAAGGCC